>CM070007.1:4914642-5080152 GCA_036247105.1 Cirrhinus mrigala
TAATATTACATTTACTTTAACAATAATATATTATCCCCTCATTTATTTAGAGAAAGAAAAAGCAAAAGGTTAAAGCAAAACTTTCAAAATAAATTGTCAAAAAGTGAAATTTAGCTATAAATATATGTTCTTAATTCTAAATTCTTAATTAACATCTGTTATACTTTTTAAAATTTGAAACTACTTTATTTTTGTATTTATTTATTTTTAAATATCTATTTTTATATTACTTTAATATATTGCTATATTAAATGTAATGTTAAAATAAGTATTTTAATAATATTAATACATTTATTTTAACATTAATATACTATATCACTTGAAGGTGATTTATTTATGGATTCATTCATTCACTTATTTATTTGTTTTATTTATTTATTTATTTATTTATTATTTATATTGTTTATTTTATAAGGTTAAGGCAAATATATATATATATATATATATATATTTAATAAATGATGTAAAGTACATTTATTAAATGTTTTTACTATTTAATTCACTAGGCCTATAATAATAGCAATTTTAAAACAAAACAAAACAAAAAAAAAAGTTTCAAATTAATACAATGTCAATATAAATTTGATGTTGCAATATATTAATTTTTACATTAATATACCATACATCATGTGATAATTTACTGGTGTTTTAAAATTAGCTGCTCCACCCGGCTACACAATTGTTGTGTGTGTTGTGTATTTGCTTTTGCAGAGACTTTTCCAACCAAAGCACTGGAAACATAATGAAATATATTTAATTTGTCTAATAAATTAATTTTGGAGAGCTCTCTAAATAAAGCAATTAAGTGTTGTCTGTGAAATGAGACTAAGACACGTTCCTCCAAAATGAATGTATTTTGTACAGCTACGTTCTCTCGGCGCCCAATATACTGAAGGTGGGGGCCCCAGAGAAAGTGTTCGTGGAAGCGCAGGACTACTCTGGAGCCAGTCTGAATGTTAAAATCTCAGTGAGAAACCCTAAAGATAACAACCGAGAAGTGACGAGTGCGTCCGTTAGTCTGACACCCGACAAGAACTACCAGGATCTGATCGAGATAGAGGTGAGGCGCTCCACTCACATTAAATGTTTTTGGGGGGAGATTGTCAACAATGTTTGAATGCGTTAGCACAAGGGATGCTAGCTGTGTTTCAGTTGAGGGTTTTTTTTTTTTTTTTATTGTGTGTCTGTAGGTTCCTGGTAATGCATTTTCCTTTGAAAAAGGAGTGGAGCAATATGTGATACTGCAAGCCCAGTTTCCACAGAAGCTGCTGGAAAAAAAGGTCATGGTAATCTTTCAATCTGGACACATAGTTTTACAGACTGACAAGACCATCTACACTCCAGACAGCACAGGTGTGCTCATATTTGCTGCTCTGCATTTGTTTCCATCATAGTTCTCGCACGAAGTTGGTCTTCTAATACTTGTTTTCTCCCTCTAGTTTATTACCGCGTGTTTTCACTGAGTTCAGGCATGACACGGCCTGTGGAAAGTGGAGTCAGAGTGGAGATCTTGGTAAATGTCTTCTCCTTCTGTGTATTAAAGTACAACGAAAACATGAGGTGCAAAACATGAGAGTTTTTGTCTCTTTGTGGAGACCTTTGTACTCCACAGTATGTGTAGCTCTTGTGAATGTGTTTAGCTGTTGGTGTTCAAGTTTTAATGCGTTTATAAATGGTTCAACATCTTCAATGTTGGCAGACACCTGATGGCATCAGCCTTGAGAGCAAATCTGTTTATCCCGGTGGAGGAATGGTGTCAGGAACCTTCAGCCTGACGGATCCGGCCAGGTGAGAATGAGGGAACAACCTTTTTGAATACCTCAAATGTTTTGGAGATACTTAAAATATAAACTTCATATTATATCGAGTCGTTTTCCAAAAATTACAGTACAAATTAATCACCCCATCTTTGTGCATTTATTTTACATTTTATTTTAAATGTCTATTTGCAATGAAAAGTATTCAACGTTATTTAAACGAACATATTGTACCGTTAGAAAAAGCTAATTTTAATCACACCAAACATAGATTTTTTTTGTTTTATAATATAATATAATATAATATAATATAATAAGAAGCACCATTTGCTGATTGTTGTACTGCTTTTGTGGAAAGTACCTTATCTTTCAATAAGGTTGTTAAATGGCAGGTAATGTCTTTACTTTTTACTTTTCTTTTTCTTTAATTTCTGCTGTTTCATTTTATTTGCTAGGAAATTAAGAAATGACAGACAATTTATTAAAAATTACTATCTTCAATTTATCAATATTAATCATAATATATTATAATACAATGTTTAATTTCTACAGTTTAATTTTATTTCTAAAAAAAAAAAAAGGTAAGACAAATTAAATTACAATTCTCATTAAAAAAATTACTACAGTATAATTTATAATTATGCTAGCAAAAAAAAATCATTATATAGTATCATAAATGTATAATTATAATATATATAATATAATATATATATACATATATAATTTAGTAAACACATTTGTCTAAAAAATAATACTTTTATTCAAAGATTTAGTAATAATAAAGTTTATTAAAGTTAATAATAAATAATTTACATTGTTATAAAATATTTATATTTTGAATAAACACTGTACTTTTTAAACTAAACTGAAAAAAAAAAAAATTACAGGTTCCAAAAAATATTTGGCAGCACAACTGTTGATATTATCCAACATTGATCATTCTAATAATAAATCTGCATATTAGAATGATTTCTGAAGGATCATGTGACACCTAAGACTGGAGTAACAGCTGATAAAAATTTAGCTTTTCATCACAGGAATAAATTCTATTTTAAAGTATGTTAAAATAAAAAAACATTATTTTATATTGTAAAAACATTTTGCAATATTACTGTTTTTTTTTTTTTTTTTTTCTATATCTTTAATCAAATAAATGCAGCCATGATGAGCATAAGAGACTACTTTAAAGACTATTACAAGTCTTACTGACCCCAAACTTTTGAACGGTAGTGTATATCTATATGAGAATATTATTATATGAGGGGGGAGGGAAAAGAAAAGACAACAATCAGACTTGGCAAAAAATACATTATAGTCCTAACTTTTTTAAATGATATAATATAATATAATAAAATATAATATAATATAATTGTATACTTTCTCTCAATAAGATTGTGAAATGACAAAAAAATGACCTTTTAATCTGGTGTCCAAATAGCCCAGGGTTGTGGAAACTTGTGGCATGGCACAAGAACAGCCCACAGAAGAACTTCTCCAGTGAATTTGAGGTCAAAGAATATGGTAGGTGTCTCTGCAAACTTTTGCGAAACAACATTACACAAACATACACCCATGATATCTGTGATCTGCTGATATCAACCCAGCTTCTTCCCTTTTCTCTTGCAGTTCTGCCTAGCTTCGAGGTCTCTTTGAGTCCACAGAAAGCCTTCTTCTACGTGAACGATGACAGTCTAACAGTCGATATTGAAGCCAAGTACAGTGCCGTTTTTTTGTATAAAGGCTATAAGCATGTTTCTGATTGAAAATAGCTAGCAAATATAGATACAACAGCATTTTAATAAACGTTTAGAATACATTATATAAGTGTGTGTATCCTTAAGGTATTTGTTTGGAGAGACAGTCAGTGGTCACGGATTTGTTGTGTTTGGTGTGGTGACTGAAGATAAAGGGAAGATAAGTTTACCGGGCTCCTTACAGAGAGTGCAGGTACTACACACATGAAAACACCAGACTGACATCAGATTTTATAATTATTTACCCCATTTATGAAACATTTTTTGAAGCACCATTTTTAAAAAATGGAAAAAGAAACACAAATTTGGCCCTCATGAACACTGTAAACCCCACATTTTATGTGAATAATGAGTCTAATGAGATTTTTTCATATGTGGAGAAAAAGTTGACATATACAACAGCAATCACATAGATCTGATCAGCACAGACATAAACCACTGGTTCTGTGTTGAATGTCAGATCTTGGATGGAAGTGGAACAGCAGAGCTGAGAAGAAAACACATCCTACAGACCTTCCCAAACATCATGCAGCTTGTCGGACATTCACTGTACATTACAGTGAGCGTGTTAACTGAGTCTGGTAAGAACTACACAAAGTCTGTTGAACCTTCTTCCTGGAAAATAAACTTGATATTTTTAGGCCCGAAAACATTATTATTATAAGGATTATTATCATTCTTGTGTTTCAGGCAGTGAAATGGTGGAAGCACACAAGAAAGGCATTCAGATTGTGACGTCACCGTACACCATCCACTTCAGAAGAACACCACATTACTTCAAACCTGGGATGCCCTTCGACATCTCGGTATAGAACTTTGACCAAAAGTAAAAAAGAAGATAGTGGGAATGTTGCGATTTTTTGTTGGCTCTAAATTACGCTTGCATCATTATATATTTTTTTGGTCTGGGTTTTGCATAAAGGTCTATGTAACAAATCTTGACCAAACACCTGCTAACAATGTGGAAGTGGAGGTCAATCCTGGAGGGATCAGAGGTCAAACAAGAGACAACGGCATTGCGAAGGTTACCGTCAACACTCCGGGAGACTCTTCCACACTGGAGATCACTGTAAGATCTGCCATCTCAACAGCGCTGACATTAAATAAGCAGTGGAGCATACTGGTTATAGCACATCAAAAAAGAATATATTGGTTTATTCCAGGCAAAGACCAGAGATCCACAATTAAGCAATGATCAGCAGGCAGTGAAGAAGATGACAGCTCAGGCCTACAAGCCCAAAGGCGGCTCCAACAACTACCTGCACATCGGCATTGGGGCTTCAGAGCTTCAGATCGGTGATCAAATGAAAGTCAGCCTGAACTTAGGAAGAAGTCCAGGAGTGAGAGACCAAGATTTCACCTACATGGTGAGGGACAGCCATACCATGATTCAAGAAGAAACGTTATGAAGTATACAATCTGTTGCTTAAGTGTCTTCATCTGCTTCATTTTCAGATCTTGAGTAAAGGTCAGATCGTTCAAGCAGACAGGTTTAAGCGAAGAGGACAATCTTTAGTGTCTCTGTCTCTACCTGTAACCAAAGACATGGTGCCGTCATTCCGCTTTGTGGCGTATTACCACGTGGGCTGGTCTGAGGTGGTGTCTGATTCAGTCTGGGTCGATGTGAAGGACACGTGCATGGGAACGGTAATATAACCCTGGTGACGCAACACTATGAATTAATCTTAGTTTGTTATTTTGATCTATATTCTTTGATCTCACAGCTTAAAGTAGAAGTTCACGATCCAGTCAATGTCTATGAACCCGGTGAAGACTTTGACCTGAGAATAACAGGAGATCCTGGGGCCAAAGTTGGGTTGGTGGCTGTGGATAAAGGTGTTTATGTTCTGAACAACAAGAACAGAATAACTCAATCAAAGGTTTGTGGATCAGAATTGAATCTTTCCACTGTAACTGAAAAAGTGGTACCATTCTTTTTTCTCTTTGACTTATGTTTTTCCCTAACAGATCTGGGATGTCGTTGAGTCACATGACATTGGCTGCACAGCAGGAAGTGGAAAAGACAGTATGGAAGTTTTCAGCGATGCCGGCCTGCTGTTTGAGTCCAGCTCTGCTGGAGGCACTGGCGTCAGAACAAGTACTTGCATAATTTTTCCGAACATGTTCAAAAAGATCTATGCATAGACTTTTAGAACCTGTCAATGAATGAAACTTAGTAAATCCACTCTTGACATTGTTCTTTTCCAGATGCTGAATGTCAATCTTCATTGCGAAGAAAAAGACGAGCAGTAACCACTATACAGCTCCAGCAATCTCTATGTATGAAAGCCATTTCAATCAATCAATCGATCAATCGATCAACATATAGCTAAAAAGGAGTTATAGATATAAGGATATACTGTATTGTATCCAACTTTTGACCACCAAGGGCTGACCCCAGATTCCCCATGAATTCCTAGGGCATGTTCCAAGATTTGGCATTACTTTTCATTTGAGAATAATTGCCAAGAAACTGCCATCAACTGTTGTTAATGAATCACAGATTAACTGTTTGGTACATCAGGAATTTGTGGGTAGCATTTAACCAGCACTATATCAACATAGTTTAACACAAATTTGAGGATGGTACGAAGAAAGCTCTAGGATGAGTTTGAGGAACTTGGGATGTCCCGAGGAATGAGAGAGGAAGGATTTTCTAGACCTCATGGTTAAAACATTAGAAGAATCACAAATGCAACTTTCAGAATTTGAGATAGAGACCTCAAATTTGGCCTATAGACATTGGAACTATTTATAACTATTTCCTATTTATAATATTCATATGTCCGTGTAGCTTATAATATCTGTTTTACTTTTATAATGAAATAGCATGTTTAACACCACAGAATTGTGATTAAGAAACACAACAGCATTAAACAGTATTAGTATCGACTGATACTCAGAATTTCGGTTTTGAAACCAAATTGATTCAGACTGTTCAGACTGACCAAATTTTCTGTAATCATAGGTTTACAACATTTTTGTAACCTTTTATTGTTACAGCTTTTATAGCTTTATAAAGCTTTCTGTCAGACTTGTCCTCTCTGTCCATTTTTCCTCTTTTATGTTATCTACCTACAGTCAACAAATACTCTGGGATTGGGAGAGAATGCTGTGTGGATGGACTGAAGAGACTGGATGATTATAGCTGTCAGTATCGGGCATCTTTCATTGTGGATGGAGAGGAGTGCAAACAGGCTTTCCTGCACTGCTGCACTGAGATCACCGCCCATTACCAAAAGCCAGATGAAGAAATGATTCTAAGCCGTAGTAAGATCATTCTTTCAGACAATTTCAGCTCTCTTGCAGATCTGCTTGGAGTCAGAACGTGCTTCAGGTGTGTCTTGAGCAGGATAATTTACCCCAGAGATGTTACAAGTTTTGGTTCTACAATTGCAGAAACTGATACAACTGGAATAATCCTTGTGAAAAGAGCTGGTTCTGTTTTGTGTAAATAAAGCAACCACTCTTTCACCCACAGGTGAAAGCGAGGATTTTGTGAACTCGGATGACATCGTGACACGTACACTTTTTCCCGAAAGTTGGCTTTGGGAGGAAGTGGCGTTGCCCAAATGTTCATCACTGAACCGCCAGTGGTGAGTTTAACTTGCAGTTTCCAACAGTCAGTACTCAGCCAAAGATGTTCCTGTTTTAGTAAAGAAATGATCTCTCTTTTAGTCAAACAACCACCTTTCCCAGGGATGGACTCAAGCTGAAAGACTCCATAACTACTTGGGAAATCACAGCCATCAGCCTGTCCAGCACTCACGGTACAGACTCTTGTTGTAAACACACAGTTCCTATTAAGGTCTTGTGTATTGCATTTGCAGCATGCAATAATTCCATTGTGTCACTCAGTGTTTTCTCTGTATTGGTTGGCTTCATTGGAATAGCAATGTTCTAGGCCTGTAGTACATGCTTCTTATAAGAAGCTGATCTCTTTTTTTTCTCTACAAAGGTATCTGTGTGGCAGATGTCCATGAGATGACAGTGGTGAAGAACTTCTTTATTGACCTAAAGCTGCCATATTCAGCCGTGCGCAACGAGCAAATTGAAATCAAGGCCGTTATCCACAACTTGTACAGCAAAAGAGTAAAGGTCAGATTGGAAGAATGATTTACCATGGCAGACCTTATCAGACAGGCCCTCGGCATGTTGACAGAATATGCTTTGGCCACTTTCAGCCTTCTTTTCTTCATAAGGAATATTTCTCCTTGTAGGTACGCGTGGAACTGATGGAAACCAAAGACATCTGCAGCCCGGCTAGCAAGAGAAGAAAGTTCCAAACCATGGTGATGGTAGATGCTAAATCATCATACTCTGTACCTTTTGTCATCGTCCCATTAGCTTTGGGGCGCCACGCCATTGAAGTAAAGGCAGCTGCTGCAGGACGTGGGAGTGATGGCGTGAGGAAAGAACTCCTAGTGGTGGTAAGAAAATGAGACCTTCTTGATCAAATGACGAGACAGTTCCTTGCAGAGTGTAGGTTAAGCATAATGTAAACAGATCCCAAAGGATGCCATAAAGTGACATCAAGAAATGAACTGGCATACATCTCCCACAGCTTTCCTCGAGGTTTAAAGACAGCAAACCTTTAGTGACATCAGTGGAGTCACTGCAAGCTTGCTAATTTCTAAGAATTCACATCCGACTCTGAACTAAATAGCACTCTCTCACTCATTCTTTACTTCATTTCTTTAGTCTGAAGGCGTTTTGACCAAACTTAATGAGAACCTACAATTCAGACCTTCTAAGAAAGGTAAAGGGATTCCAACAAAACACATACACACAAAGAAATTGGCTTTTCATTAAAGCTATAGTCCACCCATGAATTCAAATTCTGTCATTTACTCACCTTTTTGTTCAAAAACAGCATGATTTGCTTGAGGACAGAATTTCCATTTTTGGGTTGACTATTACGAGTTGTGTGACTTTTGTCTTCAGCCCTTGTTCATTTTTGAACACGTTGTCACCTCTGTCCTCGATCAGATACTAAATAAAGGCCACACCAGTCACTGAAATCCATGTCCTGCCTGTGCAAATAGGCGTGAAGTATGACTGTACAGTACTTGTCTTTCTGGAACAGGTGGTGAACATGTGGAGGTTATCAAGAGCCTGATACTGAAGGACCAGGCACCCAACACACCATCGATCACATATGTGTCAGCAATAGGTGACTCTTCTAAAATCTGCTCTAAGTTTGTAAAATAAAAATATTCTTTTGCTTTATTGCTACCATTATGTCAATCTTCTGTGCACAGGAGATACAATCAGTATAACAATAGAAAAGGCCATTAGCGGTCATGCCATGGGTTCCTTGATTATTCAGCCTGGTGGCTGTGGTGAGCAGAACATGATTGGCCTAACGATGCCCGTCATTGCAACGTATTACTTGGACAAAACCAATCAGTGGCACACCGTGAGTGCTGGGCTTAGGCAGACAGCTGTTACATACATCACGAGAGGTAAACTAAACACTGGAAAGTCAACTATTCTGCTCCTAAACTTTTGTTTCATCGAGCATGCCAATGTTTTTGTCTTGATGATCAGGTTACAATCAACAGCTGGCATATCGTAAAAATGACGGGTCCTATGCTGCATGGATTATTCGTGCAAGCAGCACCTGGTAACAAATTATTTCTCAACAGTTCTGCTTGGTCAGTAACAACTCTTAATCAGGGATTTCATGATTACGACTCAATTTTGTTTTCTTTCTCCTAAAGGTTGACGGCATATGTTGCTAAAGTATTTGCCATGGCCAGTAACATCGTACACATAGACCAGAATGTGGTCTGCTCTGCTCTCAAGTGGCTCATACTGAACAAGCAGTTACCTGATGGTGTTTTCAGAGAAGATGCCCCTGTAATTCATGGAGAGATGACTGTGAGTGAGACCTCTTTTAAAAACTATAACACCAAAAGGATTGTTCACCCAAAAATCGTGTTCATCTTTTACTCACTTTAATGTCATTCTGTACCTGCATGACTGTTTTTCTTCAATGGAGCGTTAGGGATAAAAAAAATCTAGTCAAACTCCAAAAGTGCCAAAAAGTAGTGCATACAACTTATGCGTTTTGTTCCATGTCCTCTTAAGCCCATAAGAGATTTGTTTAAGGAACAAATCAAAATGTAAGATATTTACTGTAAATGTCAGAACATAATGGCATTTGGTTGCAGCAACTTTGAAGCTATAAGCTACTCTTATTTCTCTAAATGGGCCAACAGTGACCAACAGTTTTCCAACAGGTCTCAACACTGATATTGCCATTGGCCAAATAATACCCTCACACCTTTAATCTACCAGAATGAGTGTTTTCTTAGCAGATTAAGATGGAATATAAAGAAAGCATTTCAACACTGAAAATATTACATAGCAGCAATAACCTGCAAGCATTCTTGATGATACTTTATCTTCTCAATGTTTAAGATGCAATCACGCTTACCATTGCTGGGCACAATTTTACAGGCAAGATAAAGCGAATGTAACAAAATAGCTTGAATGAGAGTGAGTAATAACATTATTACTTGAATGAGTAATAACGAAGATAAAATAAACATACAAAACTACTCTACCAGCTAGCAAACACACTAGCCCTAAGTAACTGCTGTCCAAACAGCCTTTTTTTTATATAATATTGGAGGTCGATTTGGATCCGAAAACACGAGGGCCAACCTAAGCGGGTTCAGGTCCAAAACTTCTACGAGTACCTCGGACACGAGTCGGGTTTGGTATTAGCTGGGGTCTCGGGTAATTAAAATAAATGTGCTTTTTTCCAGATGGGCCCAATGAGACCCGATTTCTTTTCAACCATCCTGGATACATACTTGTGCGTTTGTGTTAAGTTTGTAACCTCACACATAGAAATTCATCTTACAGACATGACATCAGGAAAATCCACTCACTTTATTACGCTGGGTGTTGAACTGAAACTCTTGCTGCTCGTCCATTGTGGTTTGACTGTTTTGCTAAGTTATGAGTCTCCACCCAGACAGAAGTCACTGCTGAACATGAACCAGAAAGCTTGTTAGTGGTCAGCACTGAAAATTCACGTAGGGACATTTCTTTGTTGCCGTAGGTTTACCTGGTGGAATATTGTTTTGGTTCCTATTAAAATGACTTGATTTCCCCTGCAAAATGACACAGAGCAGTGGTAAATGTGACCACACCTTTACTCGCCTTTAAATAATTCTGATTTAATCACTGTGCACAGGGGAATGTACGTGGGGGAGATTCTGAAGCATCCATGACGGCTTTTGTGCTCATTGCCCTGCAGGAGGGGAAGAGAATTTGCGTCGGCCAAATCTCAGTGAGTCCTGCTGGGCTTTGAGTTAATAAGTGTTTCTAGCTCAATTTGTTTATTATTTTTGCCACTCAAGTGTGATTTATTCTCTCAATTCAGCAGTTTTTTTTGTTTTGTTTTGTTTTGTTTTTATTCCTCTTTAGAGTCTTGACAGTAGCATATATAAAGCTATTGTGTATCTCAGATCTCGGTTACATGGTCTGACGAATCCTTACGCAGTGGCTATGACATCTTATGCTCTTGCCAATGAAAATGCACTTGACAAACAGGTCCTGTTGAAAATAGCCTCTGCAGGTAAAGATATAACAATTTCTTTTGAATTCTAACCTGTCCAGATAATAATGTGTTATAATAACAATAACGTTATTTGTCTGTTTATTTGTGATTAAATCTGCATCTGTATCATTCTAACAGCATTAACATTTCTTGTTTTGCCTGCCCATGTATCAAAGCCTAAATGATTAAGATGCATAACAACATTACATTTAAGTTACATTTTATTCAAAGCTAAAACAAAAATACAAGACAAAAATACAAGCTTACAAGTGAATGAATGATGATTGGCATAAACAAATCAACCGTTTAAAATCTGATTGGTGTCTTGCATTTCTCTATCAACAAAAAGCTGAACAATCTGATGGTAAAAAGTGCTATACAAAAAAATAAGATAAAATAAATAAATAAATTGAATTAATCCCGTACAGATGGAAGTCACTGGCCTGTCCCTGGAAGCAGTAGCTTTACTTTAGAAGCTTCGGCCTATGCGCTTCTGGCTCTCGTAAAAGCTCAAGACTTCCAGAGTGCAGCTCCCATTGTAAACTGGCTCAACAACCAGAGGCAGTCCAGTGGAGGATATGGCACGACTCAGGTTCGTAGTGTACATCCAACATATGTCCATATGTTTATAATGCAACATTATAAAAAAAAAGGAAACATTTAAGACCAAAAGGTGAAACCTAGCCATGGAAAATACATCAGAACTGTCTCCTCCATCCCAGGCCACCATCATGGTGTTCCAGGCTGTAGCTGAATACAGGATTCAAGTGAAAGACATAAAGCTGTTAGACCTGGAGTTGACGATCCGAGTGGAAGGCAGCCGGCAACCGGTTGTGTGGAAGTTCGACAAAGAAAACTCTCATCTCTCACAAACAGAAAAGGTGAGTTTGTACTGAAAGCTGACACTGGAAAACACAGGTTTTGCCATTTTCATGTCATTAGAGGGAATGTTAATAGATGTATATCAAACGGTCAGATATAAATTACTATTCAGGGCTCGACAATAGGGATTGCATGATGGCCCGGGACAGTTTCACTGGAATTGTCACTGACCCATGGTCACGAAAGGTTATAATAAAGGTCAGTTTTAACATCTAAGTGATTTTACACATTCAAGAACAGGAAGACGTGAAAAAAATCAGTCTTTTGTGTCTTGAACAAATACATACACACACAATTTTGTCAAAATACCAGTTTTGGTGAGTATTCACTTAAACAAGGTCAGTTATGTCTTAGGTGAACATAAAAATTTGAGAAAAACCAATCTGTATCATTATAGTGGACTGGTGTATTATAGGGTTTAAAGTGTCTGCAGCCTAGCATGCCTGTTGCTGTCTGTGTCATTAATGTTCAGGAATTTAACATACATTTTTATACAGTCAAGACTATACAGTGTTATTTTACATGTGATTACTTCAGTTGACTTATCTAAAATGTTGTTTTTTGGCATGGCAAGTAAAAATTTGAATCAAAATCCTTAGCATCTATTTATGTTGCACACTTTAGCTTTACTTTTAATACAAGAAGTCACTGTAGTCATATTGGTTTAAGATTAAACTTGTATTTATCAGTCTAATATTGATCAATAACATTTAATGTTTTTTTTTTTTGTTTTTTGTTTTTTTTAAGATGAATAATTTTATATATGTATGTATTACTATTTTTGTTGTATTTTTTTTAACAGATCCCATCTAACAGGCAGATCACCATCAGTGCCAGGGGTTCTGGAGAGGCCTCTGTAACTGTGAGTGACTGGAGAGAGCAATAATCAGAGATAAATGCTGAAAATACAAATACATCAGACCTTAGATACAGTCTTTAATTGTGTTTCATGTTGTTTTCTCCTCTGCAGATTGTATCTGAGTACTATGCAAAACCAAAAGAAAGCAAAAGCACTTGCAAGAACTTTGAGCTTGCTTTGACTTTTGAAAGGAGTGATAAAGGTTATAATTTATCAACATTTTGTTGATCATAAACATATGATCATAAATACAATATATTTCTAATTTAAATAATTTATACTAATATTGCTAATAATTTCATGCTGCTCTGTCACTGGTGTTATTTGGTGGTTACTGTATGTTTTGCATAAAAAAAAAAAAAAAAAAAGCCTTTTTTACTTTTACTTAAAATACAACAATTTTTATTTAAAGAAATATGCTTAATTATCTTAATGGTTAATCAAAAATTGGCTTAATTTTGTTGATGCAAAACAAAATATAATAAAACAACAGTTTGTTAATTTTTGGGAGAAATATGCCTTACAGTTTTTGTAATATTAGTCTATTACTGTCTCCTGTACATTCACATTTATTCATCTGGCAGATGCTTTTAATCAAATTTGTCTTCCTTTCTTTTTCAGTGACATATCAAGGAGCAACTGAGAGTTACAAACTCATTATCAAAACCAGGTGTGCAAATAAGTGTCATTTTCATCACGTTTCTGCCCTAATCAACTGAGTATCAAAGTTAAAACTTTCAAATTTCAGTTCTACAAAATGGTATCTCAGTACAGTGAAGAATCCTTGAAAATGATCAGATATTGCTATATTTAGTTTAACCAACATTGTGGATACTACAAAGTTTTGACAAGAATTACAGCACTTTATTATGACATTTATTCTGTTCTGTTAAAGCAGAAGTCCACTTCCAGAACAAAAAAATGACAGATAATGCACTCACCCCCTTGTCATCCAAGATGTTCTTGTTTTTCTTTGTTCAGTCGTAAAGAAATTATGTTTTTTAAGGGAAACATTTCAGGATTTTTCTTCATGTAATGGACTGCTATGGTGTCCCAATTTTGAACTTCCGAAATGCAGTTTAAATGCGGCTTCAAACGATCCCAAATGCGGCTGTAAACAATCCCAACCGAGGAAGAAGGGTCTTATCTAGTGAAACTATCAGTTATTTTCATTAAAAAAACAATTTAAATACTTTTTAATCTCAAACACTGGTCTTGTTTTACTCTCCCTGAACTCTGTGTATTCTGGCTAAAGACAGTTAGGGTATGTCAAAAAACTGCAGAAGCACAAAGAAAATGGTTCAGGCAGAGCGAGACAAGACAAGCGTTTGACATTAAAAAGTATATAAATTGTATTATTTTTATAAAAATAACTGATCGCTTCGCTAGATAAGACCCTTCTTCCTCGGCTGGGATTGTTTACAACCGCATTTGGGATCATTTCACTATATGGAAAAAAAAAATAATAATAAAATCCTGAAATGTTTTCTTCAAAAAACATAATTTCTTTACAACTAAAGAAAGAAAAACATGAACATCTTGATGAGTACATTATCTGTCAAGTTTTGTTCTGGAAGTGGACTTCTCCTTTAAAGATGCTGTGTATTTTTTTTTAACATTATAAAAATATTCTTTCCTGCCTCAGCTTAATCAGATGGAGGGAAAGTTTGGGAGATCTGCCTTGCTATAGAAAGCTCACATTTGCTTTGTTGACTCCACAGATATCTGTCTACTGACAGAGACGCCACCATGTCTATACTGGACGTATCATTACTGACGGGATTTGTTGTGGATGAGAATGATCTTAAGGCGGTATGAATCACATTTTCATTATTCACATTTGCTTTTGACAAAATGAAGTTATGGATTTCAATGTGTAGTGTTAGTCCCAACAAACTGCATGTTTTTACATTTTTCCACTACAAAAAAAAAAAAAAAAAAAAAAAACACAAAGAAATAAAACACAGACTCTATGTATGCCAACTGTGCAAACTCTTTCTGTTATATTTCTAATAACCATTGTACAAAATAGCATTTTAGTATAATTAACACATACCTTTAGTTTGAAGGTGGATTGTATCAATATTTCTTTTTCCTGACATTTCTGAGATTTAATTTTTTGCTCAATTTTCTCACAATTTCCATACTCTGTGCTCCACTGGATCTCACGGTGGCCACATCGTCAAACTCTCCAATACTATCATTTTGTTTCTGCTTGTAGCTGTCGACTGGACATGACAGGATGATTCAGAAATTTGAGATGAACAAGCAGCTTTCAGAGCGAGGATCCCTCATCATCTACCTGGACAAGGTCTCTGTGTCAATTTTACAGTGAAAACAATAATATAAAAGTGTTGTAATGTTTAAAAAAAAGTGGTGCCATCATTACCAAATGACTACATAAACTACAAAAACAACTGCATATTGTACAGGTACATCCGCAAGTGCACAAAAGAAAACATATACATATGTTTTAATATTTATATGTGAAGTGGTGAGACTGGTATTACTGTAGCTCTGGTCTGTGGCTAGGTGGTGCTATTGGGTAAGTTTCGCTACACAATAACACAAAGCAGTTTGATTCTAAACCTTAAGTTTATTATTATTATTATTATTATTATTATTATTAACTAAAAATGCAACTAAAAAAAGAAAACCCTTCGAAAAATCCTCCCTTCCTGCATGCCTACTATAAGGTGTCTGCTGTTTGCATTTTCACTCTCTGCAGGTTTCTCATAACAAGCAAGACACTATTGCATTCAGGCTGCACAGAATAATGAACGGAGGCTTCCTTCAACCAGCAGCAGTCGCTGTATATGAATACTACTCTATAGGTATGAAGCAGATGTACATGCAGTCCCGGTGTTGTGCCCAATTTCGACCCCCGCCAAATTATTATCTCGTTGATATCGCTACGTGATTTGCCTAATCCTAGCCCCATCCCTAATCACCTAACAATACGATATTCATATTCTATATGAATAAAATACGTCGTCAGATTCTAACTGAAAGGATTATTGCCGCTTTCTTTACACAGCAGTGCATTTAACAAACTCACGAACATCAGTGTGTATTTAACATTTTTTTTTTTTTTGGCTAGTAATTAATTTAAATGACTGAAACATTATTTTTATGTGGTTGAAAACACTGAATCGTTGTGATAAGGCTAAAAGCACTGAGCACGTCTATCTGGCTCAGCGCCAAGGCGCAAAAGCACGTTTAAATTTAGCAGTGAAAGTTTAAAAACAACGATGATGTCCGAATCGAATGGTTAAAATCGATGAGTTTTGGGGGTTAGAGTGGGACAAATTGAATCTGAGGTGGCACAAATCAGATCGGAGGGGTACCCTTTAGTTCGAAATCACATTCGGTTTAGCTTTTCGCGTTTAAAATCTTATTCTGGGGATAAAGGTGTCGGTCCTTCAGATCATTGCAGGGGGGCTTCAGAACGTCATTGGGGACGTCATAAACAAACATTCCAGACATACACGAGAAATGCCAGATCTTTTGATTTGGGCAGGTAAAGCAACAAATACCCTAAGCGGATCACATCTGTTATCACTTATAATGAAATGGAAAAACCGTTACGGTTTAAAATGTCATTGGCACGCTTTGTCGAGATTGCGCTTGCACTTGTGTGTGTGTGTTTGGTACTCACGGAATCTTCGCGATAGCAGGAAAGATCAAATCCACTGTAAAAAAAACCAAAACAAAACAAAAAACAAATAGGGTTTAACTTAGAACTGTCCTTTCTTGCCAGCTGAACCCACCACGTCCCTAAATATTACTCTCTTCACTCAGCTCTTTACGCGTTAACGCTTCACGGAGGGCGTGTCTGAAGCTTAGCGCTGATTGGCCAGCATCTGCACCGAACGGGATGCAGAGCGCACTGTCCCGTGTGCCCCTTCATCTTTTTTTTTTTTTTTTGGACATATTTTCCTATTAGCTATCGAATTCTCATCCAGTGGTTGTTGTTTGTTGTTGTAGTTACAGTAGAACAGATCATGTCCAAAAAAAAAAACAAAAAAAAAAAAAAAACATTGTATATACAGAGAATCTTTATTAAACAATTTGTTGTTATTTGTAAAGTTGAAGTTGAAAAAGAAAGAGAAAAAAAAATTCTCAGTGATCCACTAACATGAATCTACAACAGAAGAATTTAGAAATAATTTAGTATATTGTTGGACTTGTTCAGTGCTCATTTTCATATTAGGCTTATATTTCTAACTTGTTTTAACATTATTTTCATGGCTGACTGTTTTAATATCTTTGATGCTGCAGCACAGTGAATGCTGTGTGACCCATGTGATTTCATTCTTTCATGTTTAGAAAATCGCTGTGTGAAGTTTTATCATCCAACCAGGAAGGAAGGAGCTCTTCAGAAAATCTGTAAGAATGACGTCTGTCAGTGCGCCGAAGGTAGCATGTTTCAATTTAATAATAATTCTAAAAAAAAAAAAAAACTGCAAAGAACACACACAAAGTTCTACTGTTAATCTGCAGCAGGTTAATTTCTCTTTCCATCGCTGAAACAGAAAACTGCAGTCTTCAAAAGAAGGAGAATATTCATGAGGCTGACCGTAATAAGAAAGCCTGTGAACCTACAATAGATTATGGTAATTTATTACATGTGCTTGTGCATGTTTTGGTGCAATGAGTGAGAATGTTTTTAAACCTTTTTCTATCATTATTAGTTAATGTGGTAATCAGTTAGATGCTACATCAATTTAATCCATTTTTACAGTTTATAAAGCTGTTGTGTTGAGAGAAAATGAGGACGCCTTAACAGTCTACTACGATATGAAGATTGAACTTGCCCTCAAAACAGGTATAACTCCTCACGCCAACCACAGTATGTAAACATTTTGTAAATTTTGTCAGTTTAAAGATAATATTCTGCTTATTTCATCAGTAAGATGTAAAGTGATGTACAAGTTTAAATCCATACAAAACAATCTGCTCACATCTGGTCTTAATGGTCTTCATCTTATCAGACACTGGCGAATTTTGCTATGTTGTGTATGCGTACAAACTCAGGAGAGAAATTCAAACATGTCACATATCATACATTTGTGTAGGTCCAGAAAACAATGTGGAAGGGATGCAGCGTACTTTCTCCTTGCAGATCTCTTGCAAAGAAGCTTTGAATCTGAAGGAGGGTGAGAGCTATCTGATCATGGGCCAGGCTGATGATGTCCAAATGGAGGGCAGAATGTAAGTGCATTTGACCTGTGATCCAAAGTGTGTGCGTCCTGATCTGTGAATGTGCAGAGAGCTTGAAATATGAAATACCTTTTGAATAGTCACTGTGCAACAACAAATATTTATTTATTTATTTATTTGCCTTTTTAGGGCTTACTGGATTTAGTTTGTCATGTAAGCCCCTCTTTAACATGCTCTTCCTCTGGTGTCTCCTCAGCGGTCAGTATGCTCTGGGCGAGAGGACGTGGTTGGAGTTTTGGCCCAGCTTGGAGGAGAGCAAGACAAGTGCTGAGCTCAAAGAAAAATACAACGGCATGTTGAGTCTCCAGCAGGATCTGCGCTTCGGCTGCAGCTAACAAGTCTAATGCCAGACTATTGCTTTGAGATGTTCATTGGGAAAATGAAATATTAAAAAATGGAAAAATCTGTATAGCTTCATTTTCAGCTTTAAATGTACGTTAAACATGAGATATGAGTTCATTTTGAATGATGCTTTTTTTTTTTTTAGCAATTATCCTGTTACTGTATAATAAATCATGACTTGCTTCTTAAGGCAGTGTTGTGACACATGCATGTCTAGGCAAACTTCCATAATAAACATGATCTAGCAAGATCATCTGCTCTGATCCTTATTCACTATCCAAAAACAGCAAACTTTTAGAAGGTTCAGGTTTAATAGTGATGCCCAAATGCAATTTTTGAACTCGGATCACCTTGATTATAATATTTATTTTAGAGTAACCTTATGTTTTGTAATGAACCTTATGTTGTGCAAGTTCAATTTTCCAATAATTCAAGCTCAGCAGGATGTAAAATTAAAATCACATACAGTAAATGTAAGCAAAACATCATCCGTATTTTTTGAGGGATGTGTGCGTTTGAGTCTAGCACAGCACATCTGTTCATCACCTCATAGTAACACTGAGCACAAATAATACTCACATAGAAAGGTCAAAATTGACTTATGCAATATGTGCACATGTAGTAACAAAATGAAAAAAATTATTATATTAAAGACTTCTGGAATTTTAATAATATTTGTTTTTTTCTTTTTTCTTTCTTTCCTCTCTTTTTTTTTTATTTTTATTTTTTTTATTTTTTTTACAGTTGAGTTTGGATCCTGGTTAAAATGAAATTTCTGCAAAATAAAGACAAGTTGATGTTTGACATCAGTCATGTTTTTGTTGTGAAGATGTACAGTTCATCAAAGTTTGCATTCTTGACAGTCAGCAGTATGTAAATTCTAGAGGAGTTTCTCTATATTAAACCCTGCACTCGTCCTCCCAAATTCCACAGCTGAAGAGAAGTGATCATGGAACTAGTGAGTGTTTATAAAAATGACAACCACGAGATCTGCAGCAAGTACAATGAGATGGGACTGGGCAGAGATGAAGATATTTATGTAAATCAGTGCCGAAAACTCAGCCAGACTGAAGCAAGAGCTCAAAACAGTAAGACATTTAGTATGATGCAGAATTCATGTGTTTATTTTGAATGGCACAGGTTTTTTTTTTTTTCATTTGTTCTTGATTGTTACAAGTGCACTTTGAGATCCATATATGTAATGCTGAACATATTTCTCAAAAGCCTATCTATTTCAAGAAATTTTATTAAAATTTTGATTTGAATTTTGATGTTTTCCTGTTTTGCAGCAGGTTTGTCAGTAGGCAATAAGTGTATTGTGTTGAGCACTGTGTGCTTTAGCCTTATGTGCATTTTCAACCCAGTCTCACGGCATTTCGTGATATAGTCACGAAATTTAATCTATTGATTCGTGTTCATGGACACGAATTTCCCTCTTTTTTCGTGTCACTCTGCACGAATTTCGATCCAATGTATTTCAATAGGAAATATCTTTCGTGCCTCCACCACGTTTTTCTTTCTGACACTGGGGTCCACGCTGTATTGTTTTCCTCCTCATTTTTTATTTATTGATTTTAAGCGCTACTTTACTCAACATTTAAGTAGGAGACTTTTATCGTTGTTTTTATTGCATTTTATTCTGTAGGCTACTCACTATTGTAAACGATCGTCAGTGCTTCCAGATAAAAATACAAATATATTCTCCCGGTAAAATAACGAGACTGCACAGCTGTGCTACGGCCATCGCATGCAAATGCTGTCTTTTTTTTTTACTAAGAAATACAGTTTTTTCATCGGTTTGGTGTGTCAAATCTAGCAGTAAATACTAGCCTACAGTACACATGAGCCTTATCGACCGTTTATGGTAAATATGCCAGCTAAAACTGATATCATCCCGATATCCTCGTCTTTTCTCAACACATAACAGAAAAGTGTGCTTGATAATTCAACAATGCGATGTTTACTATCAAATTCTTCATAATTACCATCCCTGCAATAGTTTACTTTTTAAATTTAAGGTGGACATCTCTTCATCAATATATATATATATATATATATATATATATATATATATATATATATATATATATATATATATATACATACATACACACACACACACACACACACACACACACATGTTGGGTTTACATGTTTTATGGGGACATTCCATAGGCGTAATGGTTTTTATACTGTACAAACCGTATTGTGATATAGTCACGAAATTTAATCTATTGATTCGTGTTCCCGGACACGAATTTCCCTCTTTTTTCGTGTCACTCAGCACGAATGTCTAGCTAATGTATTTCAATAGGATTTTTTTTTTCGCGTCACGGAGCACGAATTTATATGTAATTTATTCCAATAGGATTGTTTTTCGCGTCACTCAGCACGAATTTCCTTCTAATGTATTTCAATAGGAAATTTCTTTCGTGTCCTCCACCACGGTTTTCCTTTTGCCACTGGGTACCACAAACGCTGTATATATTTTTTTCTCATTTGTTATTATTTTTTTTATAGCCTATATATTCAAGCACTATACTCAACATGTAATCAGAAGATTTTATCCTTCTTTTTATTGCTTTATATTCTGTAATCTACTCGCTATTATAAACCATTGTCAGTGGTTCCTCGCGGTCACATGTCACAATTATAAAAATATACGAGACATGTTATTTAGAGACACGCACATTTACTACAGTATAGAAATGATAAAATATACTTTCTGCCATATTCTCTGATAAAAATGAGGGAAAATATATTTATTATTTCTGTCAGCATCTCCCATGATCCTCCTCCTCCGGAGTCAGGCCGCGGTCGCGGATGAATACTCCTCATCATTGCGCTCAAACCACCGTTCAGGTAAGATCCGAGGTAATTACTTTGTTTAATTGTTGAATTGATGGCTTTCTTTGTCAATAACTCACATGGTTCAAATGTTAGAGCAAAATTAAAACCAGACCAATGGTTTGCTCCTTGTCAGAGAATAATAACAGTAATGTTAATAACAATAATAATAAATTCCTTCGGAAACTACGTTAGGCTTGCTAAACGGGGTTAGCTAACTTCAATATTAGTTATATTAATAGAAAGAAATCCAATTAAGGCACTTCTTCCGGTCCAACAAAAAAAAAAAAAAAAAAAAAAAAAAATATTTTATTGACTTCTTGGCCACTATTAATGAACATAACTAAACTGCACACTGGTGGATTATGGGCCTTCAGTCTTCCTCAGAGTGATCCTAAAATGAACAGGTGTAGATATAATTACTCAGTAAAGTTGTGAGGAATCAAAAGAACCATTACAGGGGGACCTACAAAAATAGAAAACATAAAATAAACATCTAAATAGAAATAAACTAATAAAAGCTGTAGTTTAAGTTATATCGGCTGAAGGGTTGCATTATTTTGTGAGCTCTAGATGATGTCCATTTTCTCTCCATCATTGTGGTCCAGCTACAACTTTAATAATGTCAGTACTAACAATACACACACTTTATAATGTGTCAGTAATAACAATATAACTTAGTAATGGATGAAAGGGAGCATTGCCTAAAGTTACTGCAAATAAAGTTTCCTTTAAATCTGGGATGAGGAACCCCAGGCGCATGTTACATGCCTTTTAACTGTCATACAGGAAATTGAAATTAACATTTTCTGTTCTCCCTTGCAGATCCAGTCAAACAAGTCACCTGCACATTATAGTAATACCTGATTTAACGAACCCAAAGGCACTTTTAAGAGCCAACCTCTATCTATCTATCTATCTGTCTGTCTGTTTGTCTGTCTATCTGTCTATCTGTTTATCTATCTCTACCTCTCGCAATGCCAGGGGGGTCTACAAAAAAGATTTGTCCCTTTTGTCAGGGTATTTTATTTTGTGCACAAAAGATCTGTTCGAATTGTAAAAAGGAGCAGCCTCTGAAGCAGCGTCTCAAGAAGAAGCTTCAGAGGTTTGATGAGAAGAAAGAGGAATGGGTGGTTGGTCGTAAGAAGAACCACAATAGTGCATCGATCAAGGATGAAGCAATTTTCATGGTATGTTCAATTTCCTTAAACTGATAAATTTACATTTACGTTCAGTCAGTCAGGAGACACTTTTATCCAAAGCAACTTCAAACAAAAGAGCAACATGCAAGCACTGTGACAAGTCTCGGTTAGCCTAATGCAGTACACGAAGCAAGGTTGGATAAGAAAACGAGTGAATAATATAGGAAAAAAGAATCCTTGTGTTTTTTGCTATTGTTGTTTTATTAGGTGGTACCATTTGTGATTTTAAGTGGTAATACCCTTAAATAATTGCATCTTAGCCTTAACACATCACAGTCCTAAAATATTTACCACAGCAATATTGGAACACACCGCAAATAAAAGTGATTGTTGGGAATTCTGAATTCATAAAAAAACAGACATATGTCATGATAGAATCACAGGTGCAATATAATAATCAAAAGTTCTCATTAAGAGAATAAGAAATGACAAATGGACTGCATTCATTTTACTTTCATCATGTACTATTTAAAGCTCTTTACAAAGTGCACATGTCAGCAGTAAATGTGGAGCATTCACCCATCTGTCTGTGTAACCACAAAGGTTCTTATTATGAATAAATCTGTAGATTGTCAATGTCCAGTTACACAGTGGTTACCCAATCTTGTCAGTGTAGGTGCTTAATTGGAAACCCTCATGGTTTCAGTTTAATCTTTTTGCCTTTTTTTACTTCTGTATATAGAAGAGTTGTTTTTTGCTTCTAATGTATACATCTTTCTTGGCTAGAATTCATTAATGATGTTATACTGTATGTTCTCAATAACTTATACGCTTAGCTTTGTTTTGTTTTTTGCTTTTTCTGTTACTTTAAACTTTAAATACAAATTGTTGTCATTGCAGCTTGAGAAACTCCATGCCATTGGGTACAAGCCAGTTCTGCTTCTTGGCAAAGAGACAAAAAAAAAAGAAAGCAAGTGTGAAATATTAATCCCTCGCTGCACACTCTCCTCCTATGCCAAGGAATACCTTCAGAAGATAGGTTCATTTTATGAATACCTTTGTGAAGGTAAGATGCATGCACTATATTTTTAAAGTCACAGTTCACAACTTGTGTTGAGTATGCAAAAGATGTTTTTATCAATGTTTAGACCTAAATCTTAAAATGATGTCCCCTCTCTACAACATAAATTCAGTCATCAACTCCTGACCTCCTTGACAGTAGAAACTTGGGAGAGGTTTCCATTTTTATATAACCAACAATGAGTTTGTTAGCACAATATTGGCTCTTTTCATACAATTAAAGTTTTTAGAGATTATTTTTTCCTGAATCACAGCCAAACAGCTGTCCCTCAAACCATTTTGTAAGATTTGGCAAACTAGCCTACAACTAGTAAGACAACTGCCTCCAAAACCTTTTCTACCTGTTCACTGCCAAACCCACAAAATTGGATAGTATGATTCAAACAGATTACCACTTCAGACATAGAGGCTAACCATGAGTTTGAACTGCCCCTTTTTTTAGAAACCAAAACATAACACTTGTTTAACTTCCACAGGTTGGAATCAGAATTCATGTGGAAATGATGAGATTACACTGAACCTTACACCCTGTGACCCAATGGAGATAAGTGCTACAGTGGAGCAGATGAGCTCTGTGGTGGAGCTGATAAGCCCTGTGGTGGAGCAGATGAGTCCTGTGGTGGAGCAGGTGGA
Organism: Cirrhinus mrigala; assembly: GCA_036247105.1. Classification (NCBI taxonomy): domain Eukaryota; kingdom Metazoa; phylum Chordata; class Actinopteri; order Cypriniformes; family Cyprinidae; genus Cirrhinus; species Cirrhinus mrigala. The sequence goes on from CM070007.1 coordinate 4,938,738, forward strand.
GCAGATGAGTCCTGTGGTGGAGCAGGTGGAGCAGATGAGTCCTGTGGTGGAGCAGGTGGAGCAGATGAGTCCTGTGGTGGAGCAAGTGAACCCTGTGGTGGAGCAGATGAGCCCTGTGGTGGAGCAGATGGAGCAGATGAGCCCTGTGGTGGAGCAGATGAGTCCTGTGGTGGAGCAGGTGGAGCAAGTGAGCCCTGTGGTGGAGCAGATGAGTCCTGTGGTGGAGCAGGTGGAGCAAGTGAGCCCTGTGGTGGAGCAGATGAGCCCTGTGGTGGAGCAAGTGAGCCCTGTGGTGGAGCAGATGAGCCCTGTGGTGGAGCAAGTGAGCCCTGTGGTGGAGCAGATGAGCACTAAAGAGGGACAAGGTAATTAGGACAGATTTAAAGAGCTACAGTTTAAATTTGTAAAGGCTTGAAGTGTTTGAACCATGGGTTACATTAGATTAATCGACTTCTAGTGTTTTTTTCCCTATATAGCTTTAGCATATAGTAAAGGCTAATCTACAAGTCCATCTAAAAATTAAATAATTAGGTGATCTCTATCTGTACTAGAGGTGTTGGAATGAATTTTGTAAGTCTACTGTATCATAAATCTAAAAAATGTAGGTATTACTAATCAAATTCTGAAAGTACTATTCCTATTTTTATTCTTTTTTTCTCCGTACATTTATGTCAGGGGCATTGTTGTTGCACTGTTAAAGCTTGGATAGGCAATGTTAGAGAAACCAGTCAGAGTAGCTAGATTTTAAAATATTCAACTGAAAAAATCCTATCTGTTCTATCAGGGCTCACACCAAAGTAACTCCCCCAAAACACATTTACTAATAATGTTCATTGTTTTCAGACATGTGAATGAGACATGAAGTAGGAGTTTGATTTGTTTAGTGCAGCAGCAGTAGTCAGACACAGCCAACTACTGTCTGTCTGACTACTGCTGGTACCTCATGTCTCATTCACATGTATGAAAACAACAAACATTATTAGAAAATTCCCTCTTGAAACTAAATAAATAAAAATACAGCAATAAAATATGGTGGAAAAGGCCACTGTTTTTACAGACCTTTTGACAAGGCTACATTTCAGAAATATCAATATTTGTATAATTTTACCCAAATTGCAATAAAAATTAATACACCTATTGTACAGGACCCATGTACTGCTACGCTTGTTTGATGTTATGGTTTGATGTATTTTACATAATATGTTTAATCTTTTTTTGGTATGAGTAATTTTCTTTCTCCAAACCCCCTGCTGTCTTCACAGGGTCAGTCATGGACACAGTTGGTCTGAGTTCCAAAAAGAAAAAGTCAGGTATGTAAATGCTGTTTGTAGGATAATTATTGTTGGTTCTGGTAACAATATATTACAATAACTCATTAGTCAAGCAGGTTCTCTTGAATAGAATTGAATTAATTAAACTTAAACTAAAGGAGACCTATATTTTTATTCTTATACGCCACACATCCACAGTATCAAAAAATCTTTGTTCATCTTGAACTGGCCTTTACACAGGCACTCAGTTCAGAGTTTACTATTCTAATGAGACAAATATAAAAGCGTGTTTGCACACATATTTACTAAAAGAGAGAGATTGGCCTCTTCTCAAATTTTGGTGGTCTCTAAATGCACTTGGGACACATCCTATCATAGACAAAAATATTGGCACCCCTGTATTTCTGTCAGATAATAAATGCACTACTTCTCCCAGAAACGTGTTTGCATTGGAACAACACAAAAATGAGACATTTTACACAAATCTCCAGAAAATAAGTTCTGGACAAAATTATTGCCTTCAACTTAATATTTGGTTCCAAATGCCTTTGGAAACAGTAACTGAAATCAATTGCTTTTTGTAACCATCAGGGAGTTTCTTAAAGCTATCTCTTTACTTACTACTTTATGTTAAGGTTTTCTTTTGGAGAACTATAGACAGATGCTCTGTGGGATTTTGATCTGGAATCATTTCTGGCCACTTAATCCTCCCAGTGCTTTATATTAAACCATATTTTGGTGTTTTTTGAAACATGCTTTGAGTCATTGTCCTGCTTTTAAGACCCATGACTTTTGATGGACACTCAGCTTTCTGACACTGGACCCTATATTGCACCCTACAAATCTTTGATAGTTTTCAGATTTCATAATGCCATGCATTACATCCAGTGTCTGAGGCAGCAAAGCAACCCCAAAATATCTGTGTTACTTTCACCATGTTTGACTGAGGAGACTGTTCCTTTTTTGTTTTGTTTTGTTTTTGAAGACCTCATTTAATTTTCTGAAGACAGTAAAATTATTTTTCTTTCTGTGTCAGCTGCTCAGCTCTGATCTACCATCATTTTTTTTTTATTTTTCCACATCCAAGGGATATTAGCTAGAGTGCCATGGGCTGTAAATGTTTTGATAGTGTTGTGCACAGTGGAAACAGGAACATTAAGATGTCTGGAGTTGTACTTGTATCCTTGAGACTGTTAATGTAATAACTGTTAACACCATGCTATTGCACTCTCAGGATATTAGAAATATCAGGGATATTTCACTTCTTTCTTTTCTCCATACTTAGTATGTACACAACAAAAATGTCACTTTTTTTCAAATTTTAACTGGTTTTTATATCGCCAGTTCCAATGCATGAAATGCAATTATTTCTGAAGAGCTGCCAATAATTTTGTCCAGTCCATTTTTGGAGATCTGTGTAAAATGTCTCAGATTTGCCTTTTTTCTCTGCTTTTTTCTGTTGTTACAATGCAAACAATTTGTAATTGCAGTCCATTTATTATTTGATAGAAATCCAGGGATGCCAATATTGTAATTTTTGTCTGTGACTGTATTTCCACTATGTTAAAAATACATTACAAAGTGCATTTTTTCCATGTGTATATATGACTCAGCTGTAATCTTTTATTCCACAGAGGGACCAAGGCATATGCCTTCAAGGAAAAAGCCACAAAAGAGTAAGTGCATGTAAATGCAAGGATTGATGCTTCTATCAATGTGTTAAAATTGCTATGGTTACCCCTGCTTATTTCCTGTAGTTCCATTGTTTATGTTTTGTAACTACAAATAATACAGATAATTACCCCCAACAGACAACGTATAAAATACAGCTGGTTTAATATCAAATTTTACAAAAATGCATTGCCAAGCAGAAGAGAAAGCAGCAGTGTAGTATTTTCAGTCAGAGGTGGACCGTAGTGAAGTATTTTTATTTCACTCAAGTATATTTAAAAAGTATCTGTAGTTTATCAGTGTTTATCTTTGCTAAACTTTACTTCACTACATGCCAAAGCATACTGCACTACATTTCATACATTTTTTTTTTTATATATTTTTACTTGAGGACATTAAAAATATAGTATTTTCTTGTACTCAAGTACATATTTAAATTATTTTTACTTGTGTAATTCTTGTGTAAAAAGCACACTATTATGCTTTGGAATGTTTCTAAAGGTTTTCTGAAGGAAAACACAAATAAAGTACTGACACTTGAAAAGTACTTTTACAGCTGAGCAAAAATACTTCACTACTGTCTGTGTCTGATTTTAAGTTCAGTTCCGTGGTACAAGTTAAACCTGGTTCAGCTTGTAATTAGTGATAAACATCACTTGTCATCCTCGCAGGTCTGCTCACTGCTGAAGTCTTCAGAGTTGTGTGTATTTTATTCCTACTCAAAGAAGTGAAACATGTTTTTGATGTTTACAGATTGCTCCTACCACGCTCGTCTAGAGGTTTTCCCCATCAGGAGTGTAGTAAGAGAAAGAGTGAGAAAGGTTAGGCAGTCATAAAAGAAATGCATCGTGTAGACAGTGTGCAAAGTGTAACATATGATTTGGAAACTTACTTGTGTGTTGGCAAAACATACAATACATAGTAGAACTGTTTGTTAGATACTTTGTATGTGTTTAGTCTTTTTGAATTACAGATTAGGAAGGAGTTTGTATTGAAGGAATCATGATCACATACCTTATGCTGAGACTGGAATAATGTTTTAATCTATTCTTCATTTTTGTTTTTTGTTTTTTCTTGATAGGGCCAAGCAGAAATATTGGTTGACTGGGAACCCTGTCCAGTATGGTATGTATTCTTCTGTTTTTTCTGCTTTATCAACTAATGTAGGCATTATTAAATAACTTTATCTTTGTTCATCTTTTTTATTTGTTCTTGTTTTTCCTACATTCATTTAATATTAATCTGTTTTGTTTCACAAATGGTGGTGCTCCATCGCACGTCCTGATTTTGCTGAGTTTGATGTGCTCCTGGGTCAACATATTTTGTTATTATTTTAATCCAAAACTTTTGTCTTGACCCTATCTCTACACCTAGACCTACCCTTACCCATGAGTAATGCCTAAAATCAGAGGAGCTGATAGATGACTGACACTGATGTACAAGCACCAAACACTGATTGTAAGCCTAAACTTCACAAAAACTATAAACAGTTGTTTCAAATCTCATTGGTTAATCACTGTGTTGTCTCAGGGTCAACAAAGATGTTGACCTAGAAACACTTCAAACTCAGTAATATCAGGTTCTGCGTGGAGGCACATAAATGGAAAATTACACTGTTATGCTTATAAAAGACATGTTCTGTAATGATGTGTGCTTCACACTTGTTAAAATGTTTGTTTATTGGAAACACCCAGTAAATAAAAAATAAATTAATCCCTTCTGTTTTTAGTGGCAAGGAGTGGGCCCATTCCTGGCAGCCAAAGGATTCTGTTCAGATGAATGTGAAGAAATAAAATGTAGAATTTGAACATTTTTGTTTATGCCTGTTTATTACTTTGCTTTTGCACTATTTTTAAAGTCATGTGTCATATTTCTGTAGTGGTGAAAATCCCCAGTAAATTTGAAACAAGGAGTTTAGTTTCAAGTAGGATTGATAGAAATAGAAATGTACTTAATCCAACCAATTTTCCTTTTTAGATGTTATTCAATAGCATATTTTATGTATCATGATTATACAGTACATTGCACTATATGTTATTTCATTTCAGTTGAAATATAACTTGATTTCATGTTCTGTTGTGCTTTTCAAATTAACTTAACCTCACAGAGCACTGGTAAGACTTGCAAAACATATAAGACAAAACACTTCAGATCTTCCAGCTTCTTCACCTCGAGTCCTCATCATTTTCATCAGGAGTCGAGGTCCACATTCATCCAGATCTCAGCGCTGCCAGTGTCTAGACTCCAGGGATATTCCTTTTCATAAGATTCTCTACTTTTCAGATAATGACATCTCCATGTGTTCAAATTGCCAAAGACTAAATAGTTTCAGCCTATGTACCTTGTCAAATTTTTGGATCACTTCCTAAAGGCTGCAGTCAATAATTAAGCAATAAATGAGCATTTGGTGTTCTATGTTTTTGAGAAAGACCACAAATACTGTACATCATAATAAACACTTGCAAAAAATAATAATTTTACCTTACATATTACATAACATATACTTTAAAAATAAGCAAAAAAAAACTTTCACTGAGCATGTTCATGCAAGGAATTTGTTTAACTTTACATCACACTGATTTACTAGTTGTTTTAAATGGATTATTTTGAAATGACAATTTGGGTTAGTATATAAATTTATTATACTTATCTGGATGACCATGGTATATAATTGATTATGACTATAATTGTTTGACTGATTTGTCACTCCTAATATTTGCATATTTATGAGCACAGAGGCAGTTTATTACATTTGTGGGGGCTAAACAAACATATTAAGGCCATAATTAAAAAACAAAACAAAACGCATAACTCGAAATAGTTTATTTGGTAAATATCTTTTTATAACCCAATTCCTACTGTGGAAACCGGAAGAACTACAAATATGATGGCTCATTTGTACGCTTCGTAATAGGCTCTATCGCGCGCCTCTACTGGGAATTGTAGTTTATAAGTACATTGGAAACGGCCATGAATTAGTTGGTGTACAATAATGGTTAAATGTCACCGATGAACTGACATACTCACGATTTTTTTCATCTTGATCATCTAAATGCATGTTTCTTCTGTAGGAGATAACCGACACATATAATAAAAGATACATTTTATAACCCTAAACCTAACCCTACTCTGGAACCTGAAAGAACTTCAAATATGGACACTGATTTGTACGTTTAGTAAGAAGTTCAAAGGCGCGTCTCTATTGGGAATTGTAGTTTTTAAATACATTGGTATATTTCCCATTATTAGAAAATGGCAGTATTAAACTGCATGTACTTCTGGGGGTTTCAGGGGATGGGAAAGACATTGGTCTTGTCAGATTATAAAAGTACAATTGTTAAATGGGAGAAAATTGATTTTGGGCTATTTTTGACAGTGCCCCCAGTTGGTGCCCAATAGTGACTATGCTCACATTATTGCTGGGGTCCAGAGGTATCTACAAAAGTTGGCCCCATGTTTGTAGATCTTCTTGTTGCTGAATTATAAACCTTCAAACATGGTCCATGTTTGAGGTTCAAAGGTCAGTATTTAGCAAGCAGGGGCCATGTAACATATTCATATTGACATATGTTACTCTCCGGGTCGAGACCTTTCCAATTCTGTATTTGGTTTAGCTCTATGACAAAGTATTAATTTTCTCATTTCATTAACACGAGCTGTTCCAGGCCTTGTTTCAGAGAGCACTTTGAAGGCAGAGTATACAGTTAACCCTTTTGTTTGTTTGTTTGATTGTTTACTGATTGTCTTTTTTACTTTTTACATTTTCATGTGGAAATAAGGACCAAAATGAGTAACCCTCAGAGTTTTCACAAAGACAGAATACATTTTATTAGCCATTGTATTTGGTTTAGTCCTATGACAATGTTTTAATGGACATGACTTTGCCCAGGCATACCTTCACAGAACCCCTTTGTAAAAAATGACTCAAGATGAACTTGACATGGCCAAATCTTGAACATTATTTTCATGATGGCATACAATAAGTTTTCAGCCTCAACCCAAGTACTTCAGGTCTTCCCCACACACCTGTAGTAATGCACTTGTATTTTATTTCAAAAAGGTGATTCATTTTGTTCACTATTTCTGCTCGTTCATTAAAAGGACAAACCATTAAAGGTGAACCAGTTAGTTTTCATCCTGGTTCTTTACAAATCTGCAGAAACCACTGTACATAAAGCAACAGACAAAATATTACATACACAGACAAAAACTTTCCCATTTCTAGCCTCTCCCCAACACGTCAACTTGTTCCCCTAAAAATATCATAAAACATGCAGTAAATGTACAAATATTAATAAAAAGCTTTGCATGCATTAACATGCATATACACATTACTTCTGTATCTCAAGCTTACTTACAAGCAAGGCTGTTTAAAGACAAGTAAAAATGCATGCCATAAAGGTATAAATTAATAATGCTGTGGGATATCAAATGAAACAATATTATGCATATACATGATTTATCTTTATCTATTTTCTTTTTCCTCCAGCTATTATCTTGTATCAACTATGAAATCACATTTTATTTTTGAACAATAATGAAAAAGTCAAGTCACCTTTATTTACCTTTATGGTGTTTTTAAAAACTCAGATTGTCAAGGCAGCTTAACAGTAATAAATAGGAGAATTGTGTGTCAGTAATGCAAAAGGACAATAGTAAACACTCAATGTTCAGTTAGTGATCAGTGTTCATCAGTGATGTCATCATGTTAATATAGTATCTGTGGAATCAAGTAGAAGATATCGTTGGAAATTAATTGAAAACACAAAATGCTTGTCTTTGGAAATACTTTATTCTTGCCATTCACAACATTTACCAGTGAAGATACACCACATTGTGAGTATGCATATTGGTAAAACAAGCGTAACAGTATTTATTAACAATGGACCATGTGCTTAAGTTTTACTTGGAAAGCACCAACTCTCAAAAAGGATGGTTTACAGTGAAAAACATGAGATACAGTTCAGACCAGATTTTTACAACAAAACATTATAAAATACTAATCATTTCTACAACTTTAAGAAAAGAGACGAGTCAAAAGTATCATAATAACAAAAAAAAAATGTTATTAATATAATACCTTTTTTATTTTTTATTATTATTATCATCAATTGATTGTTTAGAATTGTATAAAGCATTAACATGAGTTTATTGTTGATCTAGCAGCACACAAAGTAGCACAGCATCTGACTAAACAATGCAGGGGTCATTTATTCAATGAAATCACAGTTGAAGTTAAATCATAAAAAAACAACAGTTAGGACTGTCTTATACCATTTAAGACTTCTGCTTTTTCCTTTAAATTGATAGAACTGCTTTAACTTTTTAAGAATTTGCTACAATGTTTAACTTCTATGGTGCAGCAATATTTCACGAGTTCGCGCTTCCTCATAATACAATAGTAAGCGAGTTTGGCGTGCTGTCCGGGGGGCGAGCCGGGAGGTCGTCGGACTCCGAGCCCTAGTGATTTGAACCCTAGCGAGGGCAGAGCTCGGCGTCTGGCTCGAACCCTGCGTGCCCCCCATGAAGGAAGGCGCGAGACGGGCGGTGGAGGGGTGCGCAAAAGACAAGATGCGGAAGGGAAGGAAATGGGTTTATTTATAGTGGGTATGATGGATCTGATTGGACGGATGAAATGAGGTGGTTGATTAGATAATGCGGCGCCAGTGGCGGTTGATTCGTACACGCTCCTCCCGAAACTAGTTTGCAACATCACACAATAACACCCAACAGTTATAAATCACCATACCCCCGTATCCTATAACACCCCTCTGGACAAGAAAAGCACAGGCCCTCTGCTGCTGCTGCAGAATAAACTAATGCGGGGGAAAAGCAAGTAATGAAGAATGAACTTTTACATTCTGGCCCAAATGTGGAAATACAGGAAACATAATGAGGTCACCAAAGTCATCTTCATGAATTTGTTTACCAGATTGCACAGAAAATCTGCCCAATGGACAATATCGAACTTTACTTACTGGTCTGGAATGCCATGGGACTCATGGGATTCAATCATTTTATGCTGAGATTGGTAAACCTACTGTATGCTAAGAGGTTTGTGTATCTTCAAGGAGCATTCATGTGCTTACTGAATTGCTTGCCAATCTACAAACAGGTTTCATTTTCAACAACATAGAATGCATACAGATTTTGATGTGGTAAATCAATCAGCATACTAAAAACTGCACAGTTACTGGGCAAGTCCACTTCCTTCAGCACAGTCCTTTGTGCAGCTTTCATCTGGAGAAATACAGAAAAACACAAATGCAAAAGGTAGGATAAGAAGGTGAACTCCCCCGGCCTATTTTTGAGAACAAACATACATATAAATAAATAAATTACCTAAATTGTGTTTTCTTCTTCATCGTCACTGGTGTCTGGACTACTGAGGCCACTTTGATCTTCTGCTTCAACATGTAGAAGAGCAGAGGCCTCGGGGCCTAAAGCAGTCTTGTACTGTTGGAGGGCCACGTGCATCCTTTCTGACACCTCTGACAGTCTTCTTCTTAAGACACAGCAAAGTCCCTCGTTGTCTACATCTCAAAATACAAAAGAGATAACACTGAAGACAAACTACATATTAAAGACTTTTTGATGCCCAAAAATTTCACCCATTTAAATTTAAATACCAGGATGCCTGGCATTTTTAGGTGTATCGTTGTCATATCCTCTGTCTACCTTCTGTGTAAACTCTGACGGCTCACTGAGACGACTTTATGTGCTAAAGTAGCATCTTGTGTAGCATTCAAGAAGTTACACCAAGAAAAAGGTGTCTGATGATGCTGAGCAGTTAGATTTTCTATGTTGACTGAAGGAGACAATAATAAGCTTAATCTTGATGTTATGCTTTGTGTAACACACCAGGAACAAATTGTAGTGTTCCCAATTATTTTGTTAATTTCAGGTTTTATGTAACAGCCACAGTACAACAACTCTCTCCAGCAAATGTGACACTTTAAAGCCTTAATGACTTGTTACCATAGAAAACAACTACAGTCCCCTTTTTATTATTATGTACAGGCCAAATGACCACGACAAACAGAGCAATAACTGCTCTACTCCATCCAAGTTCTGTGACTGAGACTGATTGATAGGTTTTTTTTTAGTAGTATTTGAAATCCATACTTTCAATGGACAAGGTTTTAATTCAACTTACCCTCCTCAGATATCTTGTTCTTCAGAAGCACTGCCAGGCTCTGCAACCATGTGCAGTGTTGTGCCATCTCCAACACCAAAATGCCTTTTTCCTCTTGAAGTCGCATTGTTGACATCACTTGGTCATGCAGTTGTTTCTTGATTGAAATGTTTGCTAGGAATCAACAACAAATATTAATACATAAGAGAATCTATACAGTACATGAGCATGATAGCATTACAATGTTACAAATTACAAACATGTACTTTTTTTAATCATCACATTGAAACATAAGAAACCTAAAACTGAGCCCATACCTAAATGTACATTACAACACTTAATATGTTACATGCATGTGTTAGTTCGATGTACTTCATATAGAAAACATGAAATAAATTACTGTGAAGCATCTGAAAACTGACATACCACTGCCATGAACCTCCCACGGCCATATCGGGGACACTGTGCTCTCTCCAGTCAGCGAATGCTCCACCACAGCTACATCAATGTTAGTTGCAGTGTTTAGTACAAGACCGTTATATTTGTCTATCTCCTGAAGAAGGAGCTTTTTGTCCTCTGCCAGCTTCCTTCGAAGGCGGTGGCGAAGCTTGCTGCTGTCTAGAAAGTAAAGAGATAGAGGTTTGTAACAGCACTGTTCAATAAGGAAATATATATTGCACCCAAAAAGATTAATTTAGCTTTACAATCAGATAACCAAAAGGTATAAGGTGTAACTTTAATGGCAGCCCTGCTCTGCATATTTTGTATGTATCTGTTATTTAACACACCAGATTAAAATCATTAGCTTGTTAGGAGAGAGATCCATAAACTGAACTAATGATCTAATAATGTCATTTAGGTGTGTTAAATAAGAGAGACATGCAAAATGTCTCCTGGAATGAAATTGAGAAGCACATTCTTAAAAATAAGAATTACTGTGCTTTAATTACTTTAGAAAGCGACCTTGTACAAGTAACAAGCATGTTTTGGTGGAGTAGGATGCATACAGTGGCTTGAATATCAACCTATTATATTCTGTAGTTATACCATTCTGACGGTAAAGGGTTTGCTTCCGCTGCCTCACACTGAGGTAAAGCCCCTCGATCGACTGCTGAAGTCCTCGGTGTGCGGGGTCTTGACTGGCGTGAGACGGATCTGGTGTCTCTGTAGAAGTAATAGTGAAAGCAAATTCACTGTTAAAACAACACAGAACCATCTCAGTGTTTGCATTTGATTATAAAACCCTTCATTAATCTATAATTGATATTTCTTTTAATACTTCATTGAACTTGATGTGTGCACATCCTGCAGGGAAACTGAAATACCCAACCTAAATGTGGCAAATTATCGGACGTGACATGTAGTTTTCAGTAACCCATAGACCACCCTGTTACCTTTAGCTGCTCTTTAATATCAAACTCAGATAGTAGTAGAAAAGGATATTTGCTGTTTCTTTTATCTGCTCATGCTTACCGCCAGCTGCCCATTCCTTCACATCAGAGAGCCACTGTGACACCAGTTCATCTGAGCAAAGTAACTCAGTTTTCAGTTCAGCTAGCCTTGCTGTTTCATCCCGGAGTCTCTGACAAGTCTGATAAACAGTGTTATACAAGAATCAGGACTTGACACAATTAAAAACAGGCCAAATGCACACAACAAAAGGATACGCAAAAAAATTATTGGAGACTTACCTTCACATATCTTGTTGAAAGTGACTGATGTAGAGAGAGATGTTTTTTGTGGTTCCACCCCATCGCATGCAATGTAAGCATGTCCACGCGTGCTGTTTAAAGCAAAAAATGAGGTTGTGATGCTTAATAAAAAAAATAAATAAAAAAGAAAAAATTATTAATAAATAAAAAAATTAATATTGCAAACAATCTGATGACCTGCTTTGGACATATATTTGGTAGTTAGGGCACAACGTGAGAGGTAGCTGTTCACTTGCTCAACCTCTTCACCGGCGGTTGTCCCCACTCCTTCCTGGTTCCTACCACTCCATTTAATCTATTAGTAAATAGTGAAAGAAATTCAATGCAATTAAATTGGACCAATTTACCTTAAAGGCTTTTGCAATCTGTAAAAAAAAAAAAAATTAAGGAAAAAGGCTATCACTTTAATTTCACAATATTAATTAACATTTCACATGTACATATGAGGCAAAAATATTACACATACTTCACACTTAGTAGCATGGGCTCGAGCATGCATCACACTGAGGAAAGGCTTCATTCTGGTCAGCTCCTTAAGGGCAGGAAGGACACTAGCAGCTTTCTCCAAGTACGGCCAATATTTGCATGCTACATCCATTGCAAAGAATTGTGCCTTGGCTGGCATGAGCTCCTTCTGAAGATACAGAGGGTAGGCAAATATCTCCCCTCTGTACATATTAAGAGCTTTCAGAAGGAATCCATGACGACACACTGCAACCTCCATCCCCTCTTCATCTAATTTGGAAGCCTTCCTTGATGACTCCCTCGCTGCTGTCCACTGGGAGTCCCCACATGAGCCTTTTCCCTGTGTCTATGACACACATAACAAACACAACAAATCTAATAAAAGCAATGCTCTCATATAATATATGGCATTTATTCTCTCAGTTTGATTTTAGAGTAGTAGGTTGGTAGAAGTAGTTGAAGTGGGGAGGAAATCAAGGTTGGACATATATGGTTCTTTTTGTGACAACTTTCAGTGAAGTTATGATTGAAACTTGCATTTCTCACTGCTTTCTGTATGGTTTCCACAAATCTAGACACCGCAGCGTCTTCAGCCACAAAGAGCCCCTCAAAAAAAGCAGGATCATCAGAGCTGAGGAAGAAAAAAATAAATAAGTACATCCAATAAATGGATAGTAAATTAATGAATAAAAATAACGAAACAAAAGACCACCTTGTGTCTCTGCGAAAGCAATACAGCTTTCTGTTTCCATCGACTGAAACAGCCAACATTTCTGGGGTACAGGCTGGGCAGGTGAAAGGAGCACCACAGCAGAGCTGCTCTTCCTCAAATGAGGCATAGGAATACTCTAAGAAGCTGCGCTGTAGTGTATCGCCGTTGATTTGTCCAGACTGGAAGATAAATAAAATTAAATAGAATATGTAACAACGTCTGATAATGTAAAGAAATGTTATAATATGGTAATAACAATGACACTTACTCTTCCTCCAATCTTAGTGCGATGCTCCAGCAGCTTAGCGAAGGCTTGTCTGGAGAATCCTGGAGAGATGACCTTGAGTTCCTGAAAGGAGCTCAGGAGGTCCAGTGTATAAAGTGTTGAACTGGTGACAGAGGCAGGCCAATATCCACTCCTCATGAGCTCCTTCACGTCAGGGCTCCACTGATGCTGGCATGATGGACATACATACAGTGGCTGATGCAAGTCAAAACGCCCTTTGAAAAAAAAGGTACATTTCAAGTTTTAAAACAGTTAGGTAATTCTGCACATTGTGAATGGTTGAGAGACACTGCACAAGTTCCTGTAATCTCAGTACTCAAACCAGACTTCTTCAGTAATGTCACACATTGATTACATTTGTCTAAGTCATCAAATTACAAACAGCTGTGTTTGATTACAATACTGTGTGCTATACCAGAGATTCTGACAACTCCAACTGTAAGCACAATGCCACACACACTAGTGTGAAAAACATCAAATCTACAATAGAAATTTAAATAGTGAATTGTTCTTACCATTGATGGTAATTAAAATCACTGGTTTGCCCGGTAATATGGTGAAGTTTGTGCCATCACAGGAGCAGTCTAGCACCTTCACTGTTGGCAAAATGCAAGCTGGCAAAAAGAAAGAAAACCACTAATTTAGGTTAGATTAATTGCCTACGAACATGAACAGCAAAATGAGGGTTTTTGTGAGAACACACCTTGCTCATGGATGCAATACCCATCTTGCCCTTTAATGATGTGTGAGGTTGGAGGAATGGCCTGAAAAAACCCATGAATGATGCATTCCCTGTTGTGGAGTGGCTGCTTTTTGTGATGAAGTACATCACAGTCCCCACAGAACCACTCCTCAGGAAGACACTCTCTGCATCTAGTGAGAAAAAAAGGGTATCTGGGTATCCCCCAAAAACACATGTACCTCAGCCTGTAAAGCAGGGCACTAAACATTAAAACCAACCTAATAACAGCAGGCTCATGACAAAGACAACACAATGGATGACCAACAGCCTCTTTTGCAATAAGGCATTTTAAGTGGTATGGTCTTGCTTCTTTCCAGCGCTCTGAGGCTTTTTGCTGCCGAAAAGACCAGGATGATGCAGAGCTTTTCTGAGGCTCAGCAGAAGGATAAGACATCAAAATATTGGAGAGCCTCTCCATATTCTGTTCTGTAAAGAAAATATAAAATAAAGCTGTAAGAGACAATTTAGATGAAGACCATTTTATGATTCAGTGTCAAACTAGCCTCAATCTTTACTAAATTGTTAAATTCACCACTGATTTACCAAACTGCTCCTGAGGATTTAGTTCTGCTGAGGATACAGGAAGAGGAAGCTCCACACTGGATGAAAGAAAGCATTCAACCGGGGTGTGTGTGACTATAAAACAGTACACAAGAGTAAAAACATTTTAGGCTATCACTGCATGTTTCTTTTTACCCAAAACTGAGCAATTTATGAAATCAGACATATTTCTGTTAAGTACTTGGTAAGGTTTCTGTACTTCTTAAATGTCTTTTTAGAGACTGGAATATTTTTAACTCTCAACAATCAATAACAGTCTTCTAATTTGATTTGGTTCAGCATTTAGTAAACATAGCATATTTCCACAAACATAAGATAATTGAGATATAACCTGTAGCTGAAGCTTGGCGTCTCCCTCCTTGCCTCCCCCTCGGCTTGCCATGTCCTGAAAACTCCCTTTTAGACTTCTGTGGAGGGTCTCCTACAGAGTGAGCACGTTTTCTCTCCACAGCTGCTGTCTGTGTGTTGGAGTAAATATTTCTTGTAAGACTAATGTTGTTGAAGGTACTAGATGCAAACGACTGGTGATTAGTGGAAGGAAAACACAACATAGTGTGTTATTAAGGTGTTGAATGGCTTAAATGAACCTTCTTGTAGATTTTCCAAGTCTCTGTAACTCCAAAATATTAGATTTGGATATATATCTTTTTTTAAATATTAGATTTCCAAAATATATTCCCTCAGTTACACATGCCAAAAAGCAACATAGGATGTTAATGCATCATTCAATGCACCTTAATGTAATCTTCTGCACTCATCCTTTTTCTACATTCATCACATTTTTAATTTAATTTGTCCACATAACCCATCCACATATTCAAGTATAAAACGAACTCTTACCCTGGCTTCAGCTAGAACACGGTCTAGTTTTAGTTCAAGAGCCATGCGTCTCCCCTCTTGGTAGTGAGGGTCCTGTGAGTCAAGTTTATGTTTGGAGTCCATTGCAACACAAACAGACAAATGAACACACAGATAGACAGACAAGATGCAAACAGACAGATGTACTGTGTACAGAGAGAGAGATAGACAGATATAGATAGATTAGACAGATAGATAGATAGATAGATAGATAGTTAGTTAGTTAGTTAGTTAGACAGATAGAGGTTGGCTCTTAAAAGTGCCTTTGGGTTCGTTAAATCAGGTATTACTATAATGTGCAGGTGACTTGTTTGACTGGATCTGCAAGGGAGAACAGAAAATGTTAATTTCAATTTCCTGTATGACAGTTAAAAGGCATGTAACATGCGCCTGGGGTTCCTCATCCCAGATTTAAAGGAAACTTTATTTGCAGTAACTTTAGGCAATGCTCCCTTTCATCCATTACTAAGTTATATTGTTATTACTGACACATTATAAAGTGTGTGTATTGTTAGTACTGACATTATTAAAGTTGTAGCTGGACCACAATGATGGAGAGAAAATGGACATCATCTAGAGCTCACAAAATAATGCAACCCTTCAGCCGATATAACTTAAACTACAGCTTTTATTAGTTTATTTCTATTTAGATGTTTATTTTATGTTTTCTATTTTTGTAGGTCCCCCTGTAATGGTTCTTTTGATTCCTCACAACTTTACTGAGTAATTATATCTACACCTGTTCATTTTAGGATCACTCTGAGGAAGACTGAAGGCCCATAATCCACCAGTGTGCAGTTTAGTTATGTTCATTAATAGTGGCCAAGAAGTCAATAAAATATATATTTTTTTTTTTTTTTTTTTTTTTTGTTGGACCGGAAGAAGTGCCTTAATTGGATTTCTTTCTATTAATATAACTAATATTGAAGTTAGCTAACCCCGTTTAGCAAGCCTAACGTAGTTTCCGAAGGAATTTATTATTATTGTTATTAACATTACTGTTATTATTCTCTGACAAGGAGCAAACCATTGGTCTGGTTTTAATTTTGCTCTAACATTTGAACCATGTGAGTTATTGACAAAGAAAGCCATCAATTCAACAATTAAACAAAGTAATTACCTCGGATCTTACCTGAACGGTGGTTTGAGCGCAATGATGAGGAGTATTCATCCGCGACCGCGGCCTGACTCCGGAGGAGGAGGATCATGGGAGATGCTGACAGAAATAATAAATATATTTTCCCTCATTTTTATCAGAGAATATGGCAGAAAGTATATTTTATCATTTCTATACTGTAGTAAATGTGCGTGTCTCTAAATAACATGTCTCGTATATTTTTATAATTGTGACATGTGACCGCGAGGAACCACTGACAATGGTGTATAATAGCGAGTAGATTACAGAATATAAAGCAATAAAAAGAAGGATAAAATCTTCTGATTACATGTTGAGTATAGTGCTTGAATATATAGGCTATAAAAAAAATAATAACAAATGAGAAAAAAATATATACAGCGTTTGTGGTACCCAGTGGCAAAAGGAAAACCGTGGTGGAGGACACGAAAGAAATTTCCTATTGAAATACATTAGAAGGAAATTCGTGCTGAGTGACGCGAAAAACAATCCTATTGGAATAAATTACATATAAATTCGTGCTCCGTGACGCGAAAAAAAAATCCTATTGAAATACATTAGCTAGACATTCGTGCTGAGTGACACGAAAAAAGAGGGAAATTCGTGTCCGGGAACACGAATCAATAGATTAAATTTCGTGACTATATCACAATACGGTTTGTACAGTATAAAAACCATTACGCCTATGGAATGTCCCCATAAAACATGTAAACCCAACATGTGTGTGTGTGTGTGTGTGTGTGTGTATGTATGTATATATATATATATATATATATATATATATATATATATATATATATATATATATATATATATATATATATATATATATATAGATGAAGAGATGTCCACCTTAAATTTAAAAAGTAAACTATTGCAGGGATGGTAATTATGAAGAATTTGATAGTAAACATCGCATTGTTGAATTATCAAGCACACTTTTCTGTTATGTGTTGAGAAAAGACGAGGATATCGGGATGATATCAGTTTTAGCTGGCATATTTACCATAAACGGTCGATAAGGCTCATGTGTACTGTAGGCTAGTATTTACTGCTAGATTTGACACACCAAACCGATGAAAAAACTGTATTTCTTAGTAAAAAAAAAGACAGCATTTGCATGCGATGGCCGTAGCACAGCTGTGCAGTCTCGTTATTTTACCGGGAGAATATATTTGTATTTTTATCTGGAAGCACTGACGATCGTTTACAATAGTGAGTAGCCTACAGAATAAAATGCAATAAAAACAACGATAAAAGTCTCCTACTTAAATGTTGAGTAAAGTAGCGCTTAAAATCAATAAATAAAAAATGAGGAGGAAAACAATACAGCGTGGACCCCAGTGTCAGAAAGAAAAACGTGGTGGAGGCACGAAAGATATTTCCTATTGAAATACATTGGATCGAAATTCGTGCAGAGTGACACGAAAAAAGAGGGAAATTCGTGTCCATGAACACGAATCAATAGATTAAATTTCGTGACTATATCACGAAATGCCGTGAGACTGGGTTGGCATTTTCCTGGTGGCTGCCATTGTAGTACTGCATATCAAGCTCACGGCAGAGACAGAAGTACAAGCTACACACAGGTTACAATCCGTTTCAAGAGATCAAGTAGAGAAAGATCAGTTACAGAGCAACTTCAACTCTTTGAGTCAGAAGAAACCGGAGCTGGAGACCAGAGTCAATGATCTCACTGCTGAGAAAACCCAGTTACAGAGCAATTTCAACTCTTTGAGTCAGAAGAAACCAGAGCTGGAGACCAGAGTCAATGATCTCACTGCTGAAAAAAGCCAGTTACAGAGCAACGTCACCTCTTTAAGTCAGAAGAAACTGGAGTCGGAGACCAGACTCAGTGGTCTCACTGCTGAGAAAAGCCAGTTACAGAGCAACTTTAACTCTTTAAGTCAAAAGAAATTGGAGTTGGAGACCAGACTGAATGGTCTCACTGCTGAGAAAAGCCAGTTACAGAGCAACTTCAACTCTTTAAGTCAGAAGAAACTGGAGTCGGAGACCAGACTCAGTGGTCTCACTGCTGAGAAAAACCAGCTGGAGAGCAGAGTCAATGATCTCACTGCTGAGAAAAGCCAATTACAGAGCAACTTTAACTCTTTAAGTCAGAAGAAACTGGAGTTGGAGACCAGACTCAGTGGTCTCACTGCTGAGAAAAGCCAGTTACAGAGCAACTTCAACTCTTTAAGTCAGAAGAAACTGGAGTCGGAGACCAGACTCAGTGGTCTCACTGCTGAGAAAAGCCAGCTGGAGAGCAGAGTCAATGATCTCACTGCTGAGAAAAGCCAGTTACAGAGCAACTTTAACTCTTTAAGTCAGAAGAAACTGGAGTTGGAGACCAGACTGAATGGTCTCACTGCTGAGAAAAGCCAGTTACAGAGCAACTTCACCTCTTTAAGTCAGAAGAAGCTTGAGTTGGAGACCAGAGTCAATGATCTGACTGCTGAGAAAAGACAGTTAAAAAGCAACTTCACCACTTTAAATCAGAAGAAACTAGAGTTAGAAAGTAAAGTCAAGTCTTTGAGTGAGGAACTGAAGAGACAAGGTCAGTGCACATATGGTTTTATGTTATTTTTCTTACTGTTTCTTTGTTTCTTTTTTATCTTTAATGCACACAGTTTTATAAAGTTAATGTGTGGTTCAGTTTTTTTTTTCATGTCTGCTGAGAAGAAGAGCTGGTCTGACAGCAGGCAGTACTGCAGGGATCGTGGTGCTGATCTGGTCATTATCAACAGTGAAGGGAAGCAGGTGAGTTTGTGTGAGTGTTTGTTAATGAATCAGAGGAATCACACTTATTCCTGTTTTTATTCACACACAGAGGTTCATTTCTTCATTCACCAAGGAGAGAGTGTGGATTGGTTTGTCTGACAGAGAGCAGGAGGGCAACATGAAATGGGTGGATAATTCAACACTGAAACAAGGGTAAGAGATAAAACACAGAAAACCAATGTGGATTTTTTAAAGGTTTTTATTCGTATTTTAAAATTAGGGCCATCTTCTCTTTCATACATTTCTTGAATTTTAGTTTATTCTTGAAACTATTGTTCAATAGCCTGTGATGGTAAGTAATGAATTGCTAGTGACAATCATCATTTAGTTGCCAAATAGATGAAAACTTTGACACATTTTATTCAGGTTTTGGGCCAAAGGTGAGCCAAATAACTTTCTTATAAGTGAGAACTGTATTGAAATGAGACCTTCATATCCTGTCCTGAACAACTGGAATGATGCCTTATGTTATGAGAAGAAAAAAGGGATTTGTGAGAAATAGGGTCCATTCTGTCTTGTCAGCTGTGCACTTGGAATCATTATTAAGAACCTAAAAGTGTCGCTGATTCTTCCTGTCAGTCTGATTTTGAGTGTCTGTAAACTTCTTTTGAGGTGAATTGTTTTCTCTTTAAATAAAATGGTTAATAATGTTTTTTTTTTCTTCTTCTTCTGTCTATCTAAGTGAGGGCAGATATGCAGTGTTTTAATTAAATATATTTGAAATATGTATTTAATTACTAAATATATACTGTGTAATTTCTATTTTGCTGGACAAAAACAAGAAAAAAAAATTTTAATTAAATACTCTGAGAAACAGTATTTTGTGTTTGAAATACTCAAAATACATAATCAATTAATTCATTTTATTCTCAGATAATACAATCTTTCTTTATACACTATTTATACATGCATTTATTTAACACACCAACACAACAAAATCTCCAGTGTTAAAATCCTGGTGTTAAGGACTTTTAGAGTAAGGAGTTAAACTTGTGGTGTTGAATTTGAGAGGATTAACACTAGCTAGTGTAAACAGCGCCCTCTGGCCGGTGTAAATACGCAGAGTTACCCTTATTAACACTGTTGAGCGTTATCAGTCACATCTGGGACATCTGCTCGTGTGCGCGCCTCACCCATCTGAAATATTTTTTTTTTACAGACGCCATTTTCTTTGCTCGAGATGCGGAGCATAATGAGGACGGGAAACAGCGAAATACAGCGTTTAATCTTAATTACAAAATGTGTTTTGTAATGTCATATCGTTTAATAACGATATTTATGTGCTGTATACATTTACAGTGAATTAAATGATATTTCTTAAAGCAGTAGGTCACCCAAAAATGAAAATTGAGTCAACATTTACTTAGCCTTGGCCTTGTGTTGCTCTAACGCCATATGCCTTTCTTTCTTTTTTGGACCACAAAAGGAGATTAAAAAAATGCCCTGAACAAAGTATAATGTCAGTATATGTCTTCTGTAGATTATTCAAAATATTTTTTTTGTGCTTATTAAAAGACAGGAGGTCCAAAATGATGACAGAATTTTCGGTTTTGGGTGAACTATTTTGAATTGTATTTTATTGTATTGTCTAGATTTAAACTGACAGTCTGCCTCCCGAACAGTAGGAGGTAGATTATTCCAGAGTTTGGGAGCTAAACAGGAAAAGGATCTGCCGCCCGCAGTTGATTTTGATATTCTGGGTAATATCGACTCTGGCCTTGAATCTTGTCAGTTTAAATCTAGATTAAAGACCCATCTCTTTAACCTGGCTTATATGTAATACACTTACACATTTATATAATTCAAATCCGTTAAAGGTTTGTTAGGCTGCATTAATTAGGTCAGGCAAAACTGGGAACACATCCCTGAACACATGATGTACTTGTTACATTGTAAGAAAGAATGGCATCTACGCTAATATTAGTCTGTTTTGTTCTTATTTTGAGGTCACCGTAGCCACCCAGATCCAGACTGAATCCGGATCAGATGGTCACTGCAGTTCCCTGGATCCAGTCCGTATCCAGTCCAGATGGTGGATCAGTACCTAGAGATGACCTCTACAGCCCTGAATGTCAGCGGAGACCATGACAACTAGATGAGCCCCAGAGACAGATCCCCTGCGAACACCTCGTCAACTACACACCCATTGGCACAAGACCTCTTCTGAATCTGACTTTGCTGCAGCCTAGATTTCGACACACTGTTTCCCTGTTCAATACTGTAAAGCTGCATTGATACAATCTGGATTGTAAAAAATGCTATAAAAATGGATGTGAAATTATCCTGGTTTTTTATGTTTTTGTTGTTTAGTTTTCCAATTTTACAGGAGCACTTTTGAAATGCTCCAAGTGGGAGTGGATATCTTGCTTGGCTGAAAACAGCAGAGAAACACATCTTGTCATGCTGAAAACAAAGCAAAGACTGTTGTTAAAGCTGATAAATGTAAGCATTATAAAACTTAAAACATTAAGAGCACATATGGACCAAATAAGAATATGTATTTTGTGCCTTTGCATTGATTTGCCTTGACATGATGTTTTAGATGTTGTGAGAACATGTAAAAAACATGTATTGAAAACACTAAATGTGTTTCAATTTAAAAAAAATAAATGAATGTAAACATGTATTGTTTTGTGGGTTTATTTTTTAATATTTTCACCTGAACACTGGTATTGTGTTGACCAGTTACTCCATGAGTGCTAAATTTGAACACCAACTTTGGTGTTTTCATCATCCGTTCTGGTGTTAATATTTTACATTTTAAGAGTTTATTAGTAACACTGTCACGGTGTTAAAAATGTCAACACTTTCAAAAGTGTTAGTTTAACACTTTACCAGTGGTATCCATATATACACTGGATAAGTGTTAATTTTAACTCTGAGGGAGTTAAATTCACCCGTTAAAATTTGTAGTGAAGCTTCTTATTTACTTTTGCTTGCATTTACATAACCCACCTTTACACACAAATACTATAGAATTTTTATTTTGTATATTGTGCTCTTTCAGAAATTTGTAATATATTATTATTTCCTATTTACTTACTTTACTTATTATCTGTTTGTCTTGTTACTGTCATTCTTTTTGTGCTGTGGAAGCATCTGTCACCATAACACATTCCTTGTATGAGTAAACATGCCTGCCAATAAAGCTCTTTCTTCACCTGTGTTAATAGTACTGCCAGCTAGCCTATCATAGATTTTGGCTAGATGCAAGTGAATCATATGACATCCTGTTGGATCCAGGTGAGTTCACCCCACCCCATAAAACTTGTTAATTACTCACCCTCATGTCATTCTACTCCTGTAAGATTTATTTGAAAAATAAATTAAGATATTTCTGATGAGATCCAAGAGCTTTCTGTCCCTCTACAGTCAGTCATGCAACTTACGCATTCAAAGTCCAGAACAGTAGGAAAGACATAATTAAGTAATCCATTTTATTAATAAATAAAGCTGTAAATTATGCTTTATTGCGCAAACAAAGTACTCGCGTCACTTAATAAACAACAGGGTTAAACAACTGCAGTCACATGGAGTACTTTAACGATGTCTTTCCTAACATTCTGGGCTTTGAATGTGTAAGTTGCATTGGTGTCTATGGAGGGAGCCACTTCGGGTGATGCGGTGAAAGTAGTATACCAATGGTATTTTGTGTGCTAAAAGTGTTTTTCGGATCATTGTTGTAAAGTTGCTATTATAGCGGTTGTTCCTCTGTGCTGTGTTGATTTTTTTGAATAAAGAACTTTCCACACAAAGCTGGTTTTTGTCACGGGTGATTTAATTTTAGTGCCTGTATAGTAAAACACATAAACATTGAGGCACTATCAGTGATGCTTGCACTGCAATGCCTCTCTCCTCTAATGGCATCCCCCGGAAACAGAGCACAATTCACAACACACACTTACATTATATGTAATAATATTAATAGTATAAACAATAAGCAATAATATTTAACAATGATAATAGTAATAAGTGGCATAGCATGTCACTTCTTCAATATAATACCCATTATCTTTATAAAATAGAATATATCTCTTTATATACATGTATATCTCTGTATATCATTAAACGTGATATTAACCACTTATGTGTTAGCCACTAACACATCTTTCGCACATACACACAGTTCGCTATTCGCCCGATAACAGCACCCAAATACCTATACACTGTAAAACCCAATGGTTTACCTTATAATTAGTTATGTTTACACCAGTGAGAGGCAGCAGTGTACTAATGTGAAAGAAAAAATCATTTTACTTATCTATGTGCTTATGGAATATTGTGTAAGGGTCTGTTTTATTTAAACCTGCTAAAAGAAAGACATAAGAGAAGGGTGTTAGGGCCCTAAATATAAAGATTTGATTCTTGGGAATATGACGTAGCAGAATGTATTTGTCTGACTCTTACTATGTGTGGAAAGTTACCAGATGTAACCTTGAAGGTTAGGGAAGAGATATAAATTGGAGTGAGCCCTCCCTTCTTGGTCGCACTCTGCAGTAACCGGTGTTTCTGTATGACTGTCTGACCTTCTTTGCAAAGAATAAATTATAAAAGACATTTGACTGAGTTTGTCTCTTACTTTGGTGAGAGTTGGTTTGATTTTGCCACAACACTAATATGTTGCTAATGTGCAACATGACAACAGAAGAAGAGGAAAATAAAGTTTTTGAGATGGGCAATTTTTTAGTAGACTTTTCACTCACATCTTTCTTTCACTACTTGCATTCACTCATTTCCCAAAGTCATCTTGAATGTTGAATTTTCAATACAACTGAAATATTTGAGAGAACATCACATAAGCTGACTTGATAAATTAATGTTGATTTTCCTGAAAAGTTTCTTTTTTTGTTTTGTTTGTTTTTTTAATACTCACCATTATAGTGAATATTGTTACTTTTGGTTGGGAACTTGGAACTGAATTTATATTACTATAGTTTTCTTTTTATTGATGCAATATGAAATCAGAATTATTTGATTTCAAGGAAAGAAAAGTAATAAATAGATTGCTTTTAGAAGGTGACTTCTATTCTAATTAAATCTTCACGTTGTGTATTTTTCATGTTGATTATTGATCTTTTATGGTTTTATTAACTGTATCAATAACCATTTTATTAGCTTTTTTTTTTGTTGTGCTACTACTGACACAAGACAGCAAATGAAATTGGCAAATACAAACAACAACAGTAAAGCAAAGCAATTCCATAATTTATTCATGTCGCAATGCATTCTGGGAGTCAGTGAGTAGCTATACTAAGTCAAGAGTAAACCTAAAGTAAAGAATCAAGTACCCCCAACAGTTCTTTGTTAGTTACTACAACTATACTAAATAAGCATTTGTCAGTAGGACATACTATTCCTATTTCACTTTTAGTGCAATCGGTTTCCACAGTTTTTATAAGTAAAGTCAGCTAATTACATTTTACAGTGTATTTACGTTGTTTGCCAGCCGCTGTTAAAAACCAAGAAGAAGAAGAACAGCACAGAAATAAACTTGATATAAAAAACTTGATATAACATCAAATGAACAGAGCTCATGAAATCGTGCCTCTCTCCCCTAATAGCATCGCCGGAAACAGGACGAGCCTAGATTGCACTGTGATTTCCTTTTCTCAATTACGTATGAAGTCAGCCGACGTGCAAAGAGCACACAGCCTTCTTTCAAAATAAAATACCCCATAACAAATAATAATTACAATAAAATAAAGTACCATTAATAAATAAAATTAATAATCTGGTGTAACAACATATCCCTGCTACACTGCTTAATACCTTAACAGCCCTTAACTAAGATGGAAAAGAAAACATACACAAGCCCAAAAGTAAGATGAAAAACATTCTGATAAGAGTGCTTTCCAACACTCAAACATCACTGTTGGCCCTGCTTGGTTGACCTTTAGATCTGTCAACAGTTGTCGCATCCAGACTGATTCGTTGCTTCGTAGGTTTAGCACAAAATCTTGCAACATTGTTCAATGTGTAAGCAATGTCTGGTCTCGTTCTTGCTGACAAGTAAAGTAGACTACCAACAGCAGAATGAAATAGTTCTGGATCCACTACTTCACTGTCATCAGATTTTTTGTCAAGTTTTGTGTTGATGTCCACTGGTGTGCTACTGGCTTTGAGTTTTCCATTCCAAATATCTCCTGCACATTTTTGGCATATGTTACCTGACCCGTCCAAATTTCTCCAGTTTCTGGTTTTTGAATGATTTTCACCCCAAGAAAATGGGTAAGCTCACCCATGTCTTTAATCTCAAAGTGTTTTGCAAGCATTTTCTTCACTTCCATCATTCGTTTATTACTGCATCCAGCCAAGAGAATGTCGTCAACATACACAGCAATAATGAACATCTCACCTGTTGCTGCAGTATAAATGCATGGATCACCTGTGGTCTGCACAAATCCCATTTTCTTCAGCTGTTCATCTAGAACAATGTTCCAACATCTTGGTGATTGCTTCAGGCCATAGATACTGCGATTTAGTTTGCAAACCAGGTGCTCCTTTCCTTGACAACAAAACCTTCAGGTTGTTGCATGTACACTTCTTCTTTTAGTTCTCCATTTAGGAAAGCTGTTTTGACATCCATCTGATGCAGCTTTAGTCCGTGTTGAACAGCCTGAGCAATGATTGTCCTAACTGACTCAAATCTGACCACTAAGCCGAATGTCTCATCGTAGTCTGATACCCTTGTGCGACTAGATGGGCTTTGTGCCATTCAAATGTTCTATCAGCATCAACTTTGACCTTGAACACCCATTTACTGCCTACAATGACAAACATCCTTTACACAGAGTGTGCTTTAATCACAAAATCAAAAGTGAAAGTAAACAGCGCAAAATCGATTTCAGTGCCATGCATATTGATAGCGCAAAAACTATATACAATATTACAATGTTTTAAAATCTAGCTCAGCTGAATATCGCTCCAATTTTTGTGATTGGCTGTTAGGCTATGTAATGTGGGGCCAGGGTGGGCCAAGCTTTTGATTGAAAAACATTCTGATAAATGTGCTTTCCAACAATTTGAGGCTTGTGTTGTTAACACAGAAATCACTAAACCACTGACAAACGAATCCTCACTTTTTTATTCAAACCCCCAGATCTTACTTTACGAGGGCGTTTTAACTCTTATTTAATACCATTTCTAAATACCCAGGTATTCAAGTAATATGAAGAATACAATTTATTTCAGGAAAATTAAATATTTGCCAAACGCAGTTCATGTATGTGTACATTTTTCCTCCACTACATCATACTGATATTCGTATTGGCATTTAATGGCACAGTTTAAACGGTAAAGTTATTTATCAGAGACAAAAATTCAAGAAACAAACACACAAACTGTTAAGCTTTTGTGCATGTAACATGAGTCAGTCTATGGAATGTGTGGTGAATTCTTCATCCAACTGAGCTTCTTTCATAGGCTTTTGGCTGCTTTATTTTTTTACTAACCATCAGATCGCGCTGTTTTTGACACTCAAAGCTTTGAATATTTTTTTCTGAAACAGAGGTTCACGAGTTCACGCTTACATATAATTAGCCGGAGTATAGTAATGCATGTTTGGCGTGCTGTCCGGGGAAGGGCTCCGAGCTCGGGAATGGCCCGAACCCCGAGAACCCCCCTTAGGTGTAGTGAGAACTCGGAGTGAGGAGATGGGGTGGTGGAGGGATGCTGATAAACCGTCAAAAGGATAGAGGTAAGTCAGCTGTATTTGAATGCATAGCGTTGATTGACTTGAGTGGACTCCTGTTGTGTTAATTAGGCTAGGTATCTGACGCGCTCCTCCCGAACCTTGTTAATAAAACATCATAAAGTTTCAGTGCTTCACTAGGCTTCATTTTTCCATCACTCCTTTCGAATGTTGAATGAATGAGTGTCACATCCCGCTTGTTTGCTTTGAATCAGAAGGCACTTTTGACGCAATGCCTCATGGGGCAAAGGAAACTTGTGGCTATAGAGCCCTTTAACAGCTAAATATCAACATTTTCAGGAGTTAATCTTTTCTGTTGACAGTGAAATAGCTTGAGCCATTCTCTTGCGTATGAATAGGTGGTATGACAATACAGTTTCACAGGACTGCTTAATTTTTGACATGCTTATAATGATAAAGGAGCAATAAAGAAAGAAAAGTTCTGGTTCCATAATGATGCCGAAATGCAATTTTTGAACTCGGATCGTCTTGATTATAATGTTTACTTCAGAGTAATGTTGTGTGATGAACTTTATGTTGTACAAGTTAAATTTTCCAGTAATTTCAGTTCAGCAGGATGTAAAATTAAAATCACACAAATGTAAGCAAAATAACATCCATCTTTTTGGAGGGAAATGTGCATTTGAGTATAGCACAGCACATCAGTCTGTAGTTCATCACCTCATAGTGTCACTGATCGGAAATAATAGAAAGGTCAGAATGGATTTTGGAATAAGTGCACATGTAGTAACAAATGCATTTTAATGCATCTCTTTGCTGTTTTTAAACAAAACAAAAGGATGTATTATATTAAAGACTTGGGGGGGGATTCCTCAAAACCCAACATGTTTGACATCAGTCACGTTTTTGTTGTGAAGATGTACAGTTCATCAAAGTTTGTATTCTTGACAGTCAGCAGTATGTAAATTCTAGAAGAGGTTCTCTATATTAAACCCTGCACTCACCCTCCCAGATTCAACAGCTGAAGAGAAGTGATCATGGAACTAGTGAGTGTTTATAAAAATGACAACCACGAGACCTGCAGCAAGTACAGTGAGATGGGACTGGGCAGAGATGAAGATATTTATGCAATTCAGGGCCGAAAACTCAGCCAGACTGAAGCAAGAGCTCAAAACAGTAAGACATTTAGTGTGATGCAGTTGTCGTGTGTTTATTTTGAATGGCACTGTTATTTTCTGCATATGTTCTTGATCTTTATGAGTGCACTTTATCACTGTAAAATCTAATTAGTTGGGCTTACTTAAAAAAAGCATGCAAACCGATTGCCTTAAAAAAACTAAGTAAAGTGAAATAGGAATAGTATGTTGTACTGACAAATGCTTAGTTAGTATAGTTTACTTACACAAGAGTTCTAGTAACTAAAAAAGAACTGTAGGAGGTACTTAATCATTTACTTTAGGCTTACACTTGACTTAGTATAGCTACTCACTGACTCCCAGAGTGCATTGCGGCATAAATAAATTATGCAATTGCTTTGTTTTACTGTTGTTGTTTTTATTTGCTAATTTTATTTACTGACTTGTGTCAGTACTAGCACAACAAAAAGAGAAAATAAAATAATATAATGGTTAGTGTCACTATTAATAAAAATAAATAAAATTGAATTGTAAAATTGTTATTGTTACGTGTGATTCACATGCTGAATGTTGAAGTCTGTGACTTGAGCACATCACCACAAATATTAAAAGATTGTCTCAACCCAGTAAAGTTTCTCAAAGCGTTTATGAAGAACAATGCAATTGTATAAGGTCATTAATAAATATAAAAAATACATTAGCTAAAAAATTTAAAGATTTGGCTAATTGGAAAATCTGAATTAAAAAACAACCTTTTAAAAGCAACCTATTTGTTACATTTCCTCCTTTGAAATCAAAAATGATGACTTCACGCTGCATTGCTACATCAATAGAAGGAAGAAAATTATAACCAGTAAAACAAAGTTCCAAGTGCACAACCAAAGGGAACATTAATCACTATAATGGTAAGTAAAAAAAAAAAAAAAAAAGACACACAAACAACATTTTACGAAAATCAACAGCAATTTATGAAGTCAGCTTAGGTGATGTTCTCTCAAATATATAGTTGTATTGAAACAACATTTAAGATGACTTTGGGAAATGAATGAATGTAACTAGTGAAAAATAACTGCAGATTAACAATTGCCACCTTCATCTTCTTCTGTTATTTTGCAAATTAGCAACATATTAGTGCACTGCTGCCTCTCACTGGTTTATTAATGCCATTGGTTCCTTTGTGGCTACTTGAATATTTTAAGTAAATATCACTCAAAGCAGTAAGTAAATTGTTTTACTCGCTTGAAAGTAGCTGTAACTTAATACAACCTAGTAAGTATAGCAACAGTAAAAACTAATTATATCTAAGTAAGGTAAACTATTGGATTTTACAGTGTAAGATCCATATATGTCATACTGAACATATTTCTTAAAAGCTTAACTATTTCAATAAGAAAATTGTTTACAACTTTAATTTGAATTTTGATGTTTTCCTGTTTTGCAGCTGGTTTGTCAGTAGGAAATAAGTGTGTTGTGTTGAGCACTGTGTGCATTAGCTTTATGTGCATTCTCCTGGTGGCTGCCATTGTAGTACTGCATATCAAGCTCACAGCAGAGAGAGAAGTACAAGCTACACACATGTTACAGTCTGGTTCAAGAGATCAAGTAGAGAAAGACCAGTTACAGAACACCTTCAACTCTTTAAGTCAGAAGAAACTGGAGTTGGAGACCAGAGTCAATGATCTCACTGCTGAGAAAAGCCAGTTACAGAGCAACTTCACCTCTTTAAGTCAGAAGAAACTGGAGTTGGAGACCAGGGTCAATGATCTCACTGCTGAGAAAAGCCAGTTACAGAGCAACTTCACCTCTTTAAGTCAGAAGAAACTGGAGTTGGAGACCAGAGTCAATGATCTCACAACTAGGAAAAGCCAGCTGGAGACCAGAGTCAACGATCTCACTGCTGAGAAGAGACAGTTACAGAGCAACTTCACCTCTTTGAGTCAGAAGAAACTGGAGTTAGAAACTGAGCTAACAAAGTTACAAGGTTTGAATCTGAACAAGGTTTTTAAAATTGATTTGTATGTAGTTGCACTTTACAAATAAAACAAATACAATTTTATGTTTGTTTATTGAAAGCAACTGGGTTCCTTTTCATGTCTAATGAGGAGAAGAGCTGGTCTGACAGCAGGCAGTACTGCAGGGATCATGGTGGTGATCTGGTCATTATCAACACTGAAGAGAAGCAGGTGAGAACAATGACAAATACAAGTAGTTAAAGGTGATTCTGTTGCAAGGTGTTTCAAGGTGATTCTGTGCACATTTAAATGTGTGCATTTGGGGATCATACTGGTTCACCCATTCAGACTCAACATAGAACATAATAGATGGGTTGAAATCCTTGTTTATGGGGACATTTTTGGCACCCATGAAGAAAAAAGACCTTACCAATCATACAGAATGATTTTTTATGAAAATGAAAAAAATGCAGAAATAGAAAGAGAGTGTGTGTTAAGGGGGTTAGTAGATAGAATTTACAGTTTGTACAGTATCCATTATGTCTACACGGAAACTCAACGTGTGGCTGTGTGAAAGAACCGAAAGTGGAAGAATCACAGTTGTTCCTATTTTTATTCACACCCAGAGGTTCATGTCTTCATTCGTCAAGGAAAGAATGTGGATTGGTTTGTCTGACAGAGAGGAAGAGGGCAACATGAAATGGGTAGATAATTCACCATTGACACAAGGGTAAGTACTAAAACACTTCATGTTTGCTATTTGTTACTTTTGCTGTCTTTATTCTCTTTCTCTTTTGTTTTGTAAAAAAAAAAAAAAAAGAAGGGCTGTGAGACCATCACAACTGAAGATGCACCTGTTCTGCAACCACATAACTTGAACTGCAACAATCTTATATTTTCACTTCTGTACTTTTTGGCATATAACCTTGAAACCTGTCACTGCAGCACTGCAAGTACTGTTGGCGACTGCATTATATTGAATGTGATGTTTCTCATTTGTTGCTTTCTGCATAGATGTAAATGTCATTATCCTTATTGCTTAGTTGCTGAATAAACCTTTGGGGATATTTTAATTGTAATAAGCGGTCCTAAAAATTAAAAATCTGATTCATGTTATTCAGGTTTTGGTTCAGAGATGAGCCGAATGACTCTGATGGAAATGAGGACTGTATTGAAATTATACCTGGAAATTCTATCCTGAACAACTGGAATGATCTGCCATGCTCACAGAAAAGAAAGGGGATTTGTGAGGCTTCGAAGTTCATCCCCTAAATGTTGTGATATTTCTTTCTTTTTTTTTTTTTTTTTAATTTTATGTATGTTTTATTTCTGATTAAGGCTCATGTCATGCTAATGCCATCTCATTTTATTGTATCTGATTCTGTAAGATGTAAATGTAAGATTTTCTCTTGGATCTGCTGGATCGTTTCTTATTTTTTCCTTAAGTATTATTATTATTATTATTATTATTAATTAACTAACTAACTAACTAACTAACTAACTAATTAATTAATTAATTAATTATAGAATGTGTGAAAGTATTCATTCACTACTCACTGCTGTGTGTGTGCACTTAGATACATTAAATGAAGAACCCAAATTCCGAGTATGGGTTATCAAATACGTTGTACGGTATGAAGCTACAATGATTTTGCCAGTTTTTTGATGTTTTACTGTCAAATAATGTAAATCATATACTTCTAACTGTATTATACTGTAGGTTTGGTAATGTTGCTAGAGCCTCGTAATGGTAAAAGGTCTGGTTAGGCCTGTTTAAGAGTTTTTTTATCTGTCTAAACTAATGAAGCCACTTCCTGTTTAGGGTTAGCCCTATATTTAAAAGAAAAAAATTAACTGTGCCCATCATTCAACCACAACTCAGCTGTGAACACACGCCATCAGACATAAAAGAGAATAATGGAATTAGAGGGCATTTATGGAAATATTGAAAATGAAGATATTAAGGACACACATGCACCTCAAATACAGAGTCGATGCCGGGATGAAAGAAAAGCTCGAAAGTACAGTAAGTAAAACATTTAATTTGAAGCAGAAATAGTGTAACAAAAGTTTGAGGAAATCAGAAATGTTGCATAGAATTTAATTATTTATTTATTTATTTTTAAACAGGGGGTAAATTCTGCTTTTTTATAAAATGTATTAACATGGAATTATTTTAACTTTTCAAAATATGTTCTTGTTTGCTTTAACTGCAATAATGTCGCTGCCATTATAAAAAGAAAATACTTTTTTAAAACTTTTTTTTTTAAAGATGACCTATTATGCCCCATTTTACAAGATGTAAAATACGTCTCTGATGTCTCTAGATTGTGTATGTGACGTTTTAGCTCAAAATACCCAACAGATAATTTTTTATAGCTTGTTAAAATTGGCACTTTTAGAGTATCAACAGAGAGTCAAAACGCAGAGAGAGCTGGTGCTCCCGGCCCCCTTTTCAGAAGAGGACGGTAGTGATGGGAGCTTTCGAATCAATTGTTTCGAAACAGTGATTTGGAGCACGTATCAAACTGCCAAAGTCACGTGATTTCAGCAAACAAGGCTTCTTTACGTCATGACTGTTTGAAATATTTTAAAATTTCAATGGTTTGCCTTTGGGGGGTGAGTTCATTGAGATTGCCCCCCAGCGGGGAACCAACAAACCAGCGTCTATGGTTTTTACCTGATCTCGGATCAAACAAAAATGTCACATGCTTGTTCTGTGTTGTTTAGTAGAAATGGAGTTCACACTCATTCATACACATGCTCACAATACTTTACACATTTGCTTGTGTTAAATGTTATAATATCAGTGTTAATGTTGTGCTTTATTAGTGCACTGTCATGCCAGAATATATTTTTATATATTTATAAAAAAAAAAAAACTATTAACTAATTGTACAATTATTGTAAAGTAGTGTTTTTGTATAGCAGTTTCATACAATATACGAAATTGATCAAAAAAGTCAAATTTGGTCTTAAACGTCAGCAAATGTTCAGTGCTTCATTTATAAACGCTCTACCTGCTAATGCCATACTTTTTCTGCATTTCTTTTCACATGCATGCTACTTTTGAATGTCTTCTCTTGTTGCAGTTTTTAATAAACATTTATCTTTTGATAATAATAGTCATTCTGTGTGTGTTAAAGTGATTTTATAATGAACAAGATTTGTAGATTTAATGCATAGCTCAATTTTGGGTTCATTTTAGCCTGCAGTGTAGTAATTTTAAACCATAAAAAAGCAACCCAGCATGCTGGGTTAATAATTCAACCCAAATTGCTGGGTCAAAACAACCCAGCGTTGAGTTGGCACTGGGTCAGCATTTGACCCAGTGCTGGGTTGCCAAAATAACCCAAATTGGGTTGTTTTTAACTCAGCGTTTTTTAGAGTGTGCTAATAGGGCAGAGAGCGCCACAAATGGGCAGGACTTTTTCCTGACGACGTCGTCATCATAGGGAGAAATCTAAATTTGTGTGTTCAGAGAGACTGTTTTTGATTTATTGGGATTATAAAAAAAACGAATGGGTGAATTTTTACCATTATATTATATGCATAATATTATAAACATGATTTTTGCATAAGAGATCTCCTTAAAAAAAAAAAACAAATAATAATAATAATAATATATATATATATATATATATATATATATATATATATATATATATATATATATATATATATATATATATATATAAAGTATATACCATTATGAAAAATAAGTTGGTAACACTTTCTATGAAGCCGGTATTTATAATACATTATAAGGGTATTCCTAAGGCATTATAATGAATGCATAATGCATTATAAAAAACCTTATAATATGTTGTATCATCTCATGAGTATTCATAAGAACAGTTTTAATGTATTATAATATTTACTTATTTGTGGTTATAGCTGTAACGGGACTCCAGGGAAGCGTGCAAGATCCAGATGCGAGCTTTATTAAACACAGCGTAGTCAAGACAGGCAGGGTCAATCTCCAAACAAACAGTAATATCCTGGGCAAAAACAATAGCGAAATCCAGAAAACAGGCAGAACGTCAAAATAGCAGTGAGCAGTCCAAAAAGTAACAAATAAACAAGGCAATGGAACAAGGCAAAAACTATGGCAAGGAACAAGGCAAAACTATGACAATGAAACAAAACCGTGGCAATAACAAAACAAGGCAATGAAACAGGAAAAACGCTTGGTAGAGTCCACACAGGCAAAACAATACTTCACGCTTCCTGTTTGGTGTAGGCCTCCCTTTATGGCCACCAAACAGGAAGTAACCAACGAAGCAGCAGAGGGAGCAGCAACAGTCAGTTCATGGGTAAGGGATCCCTCTGCTGGCGTGGCGTTACAATAGCGTTTAAAAGTATGATGATTTATAACACAATGAACACGTTGCATCCACTTGCATCCATTATACTTCTCATAGTTTTAAGGTATTATAACTTACATATTTTGCAATGTTACTTATGTTACTTTACTTAAAGCAGATAAAATAAAATGTAACCTATATATATACACACGCACACCTAACCACTCACAAGATATAGATTTAATATGGTGTTCATTGTGTGTTATAAATAATTATACTCTTAAAAATTATAACTACAAATAATGTATTATAATTGTTGTCATGATTATTAATGCCTTAAAAATACCCTTATAATGTATTATAAAGTTTTACCAAAAAGTTTATTCAAGTGTGCTATTAGTATATTTCTTTTAAAGGAGTCATTGGATACAAAGTTCACTTTTTCATGTTGTTTGAACATTAATGTGTGTTGGCTGTGTATGTACACATCTACCCTATAATGATAAAAATCCATGCAGTGGTTTTTAATTAATCTGTAAAAGTAATATCCCCTTTTTCAAATCGAGCCATTCTCAGATGCCTGTCGGTTGTTATTTATTTATTTTTTATCATTTTTTTATTTTATGTATGTGTACATTAAAAGTACACTTCTGGCAGCAGGAACAATGCCGAACTAAGTAAAGATAAATGATAAAACTAATCAGATAAGCGTAAATGGAAAGTCAGCAAGAGCCTACGATTGGCTACAAGAAGAAGGTGGACCCACCCTCCCCCTCAAGCCTGCAAAACTCAGTAAGTGAGAGAACTGAGCCAAAACTCTAAGCACAGTTAAAAGAAAGACGTTGTTGTGCCCTATTCTGACCTCCCACCAAGCGGGAGGGGACGGGTTAGGATCGGGGTGGGGTTAGGAGTAGGCAATCAAGTAGTGACTTCAACGTGGACTGTAATAATTTGGCAGGGGGTCAAAATTGGGCACAACAATGGAACAGTACATATCGGATTATATGGGGAAGTCATTTAGACATTTGCAACAGTTTGCTGTTTTTTACACATACAGATTGGTTTGACATACAGTCAATCTGTTTTGCAGTTCAAGCTGTTGTTTTCTCTTGCAAATCACAGGGTCACAGGCTTGCATTACTTTTGACCATATTTTGTAAGTGCAGAAAAATGCAAGTCAGAAGAATACAGGTCATATTTATTTTGTGTTAGCAAAAAGCCACAGTCTCACAATACATGAATTAGACTTACGAATATCAGTAACATGCTTCAAATAATTTTTTCTTACACTTGATTCACACCTTAAGGCTGTTTGAGTCCATTTGAGTGTTACCAGACTCCTCTTGTTGGCTTTTGAAGCTGACAGAGTGTACAAAATGTACAAAATACAAACAGTATAGCAGTACGGCTCTGCAGAGAATTTTTAGGTTGGACTTAAAGTCGTTATTCTTGTCAAAGGCCAGTGTGAAATGAAACAACCATCATTACCAAAATAATCTTGGCGTTTTTATTCTTCATTTCATATTTTATATTTGTTTATCTGCTTTGTTGCTCTATAAAAGGAGAGATTTCCTCCAGTCCAGCAGGAAGCCGTAGAGAGCAGGTTTATCACACTGAAGTGATCAGAGAGGAAGACAAACATCAGATCCAGAGCACTTGCTGCTGGTTAGGGTTATGCGTCATCCAAACACTCACACTTGCGGCCTTGGCCACTTGAAAGCGCGTATGAACAACAGGAAGTAAGTACACAAGACTGTCCCAGGTTTTAAACATGCCAAGGTGCAGTGCCCTTAACACACACTAAATCCACACTATCTTGAATACTGCTCAGGAGCTATATTTGAGGCTTAATCCCATCATGCATCATGTTCTGGAAATAAATCATGAGACTTTTTGCCGAGATCTCGCGAGAGGTCACAAGAACCTTACTAATGTAAGTTAAATATTAATATAATACTTAGATATTACATCTAGTTTGGTAGAAACACAAAGCACAAAGCCGAGTTTCCTGTATCATTGATATAAAGGTCCAGTTTGGACTCCTCTTGTTGGCTTTTGAAGCAGATAACATGACTGAATAGACAAAACACAGATATAGTAGTACAGCTCTGCAGAGAGTTTTTAAGTGAGAAAAAAATTTCACAGCAAAGTCTAGTGTGAAATGAAATCACTTCCTCTTGTGTTTATTCTAAATATCCCAGTTCATCTGTGAAGACCTGCTGTAAGACAGTGAATAATGGACTTAGAGACCATTTATGAAAATGTTGAACGCAGAAGTATTAGGAACACAACTGGACCTCGAACTCAGACTCACGGCCAGGATGAAGGAAAAGATCTAAAGCACAGTAAGAAAAAAATGCTTTAGAGCAGAAATGGTGTCACAGATGGTGTTACTGATGGTGTCAGTAATGTTTGAGGAAATGAGAAAGGTTACATACCATTTAAATATTAATTATGTCAGTGTTTCTGCATTTATATTAAATGTATTAACATGGAATACTTTTTCAGCATGTACTTGTTTGGCTAATAGCAGCGGCACTTCGATAGAGCAATGTTTGCCTTACAAAAAAATTCCAGGTTTCACTTTATTTTGATGGTCCCTGTAACACATTCTGTTGACTATAAGTAACATTGCACTTATATATTTACTAACTCTCGCTATAGTGTTAGTAGAGTGTTAGTAGACTGGTAGGGTTAGGGTTAGATTGTGTAGGGTAAGGGTAAGTTGACATGTACTTGCAAAGTTACTTACAGTCAGTAGAATGCCTGTTGGGAGACCATCACAATAAAGAGTTAGCAGATATTGGGTAGACAGTCTACAAACATTCTAATGAGAGTTAGTTGACATGTAGGTGCAGTGTTACTTATTTTCAACTGAATGTTCAAAAGGGACCATCAAGATAAAGTGTTACCGAATTCAAAAGCTCTACAGCATTATCTAAAGACAAAGATAGACTGTCTTTAAGGCTAATTTGAAACTTGATTTCTAATGATATAAAGGGTATCAATTGCTATTTGTGTGTTTTCTTCCTGTTTGGCAGAAGGAAGTAGATGTTTGGTGTTGGTGACAGTGAGTCTCGGGCTCATTTGTGTTCTTCTGCTGGTCTTCATCATACTGCAGCACATCACCATCACAGCAGAGAGAGACCTGATGAAGAGTTACAAGAACACAGTTGAAGAGTTCAATCAAACCATCAACAGCTTACAGCACAATTACACTGATCTAATGATTGAAAAAGACCAACTGCAGAACAACTTCAGCTCTTTGAGTCTGGAAAACTGGAGAAAGAAACTGGAGCTGGAGAGCAGGGTCACTTCTCTAATTGAGGAACTGAAGAAAGAAGCATCTAAACAACGTCAGTGCACTTGCAATTTTATGTTGTTTCCTTGCTTTTTTAATCTGAATGTACAGAGTTTTATAACACTCATGTATCTGTGTGGTTTAGATTGGTTTTTCATGTCCAGTGAGTTAAAGAGCTGGTCTGACAGCAGGCAGTACTGCAGGGATCGTGGTGCTGATCTGGTCATTATCAACAGTAAGGTGAAGCAGGTGAGTTCCCCTTCAGTCGTACTCTACGACGTTACGTCATAACGTCATACTTCATATATGCTCCCACTAAGTCAAATAATGAGAAAGAACCAAATTGCCAAACACAGCTATGCTGATGATACCCAGATTTACCTAGCCTTATCGCCAAATGACTACAGCCCCATTGATTCCCTCTGCCAATGCATTGATGAAATTAACAGTTGGATGTGCCAGAACTTCCTTCATTTAAACAAGGAGAAAACTGAAGTCATTGCATTCGGAAGCAAAGAGGAAGTTCTTAAGGTGAATGCATACCTTGATGCTAGGGGTCAAACAACTAAAAACCAAGTCAGGAATCTTGGCGTGATTCTGGAGTCAGACCTTAGTTTCAGTAGTCATGTCAAAGCAGTAACTAAATCAGCATACTATCATCTCAAAAACATTGCAAGACTTAGATGTTTTGTTTCCAGTCAAGACTTGGAGAAACTTGTTCATGCCTTTATCACAAGCAGGGTGGATTATTGTAATGGTCTCCTCACTGGCCTTCCCAAGAAAACCATTAGACAGCTGCAGCTCGTCCAGAACGCTGCTGCCAGGATTCTGACTAGAACCAGAAAATCTGAGCATATCACACCAGTCCTCAGGTCTCTACACTGGCTCCCAGTTATATTTAGAATTGATTTTAAAGAACTTTTACTCATTTATAAATCACTCAATGGCCTAGGACCTAAATACAGTGCAGATATGCTCACTGAATATAAACCTAACAGACCACTCAGATCATTAGGATCGAGTCAGTTAGAAATACCCAGGGTTCACACAAAACAAGGGGAATCTGCTTTTAGCCTTTATGCTGCCCGCAGTTGGAACCAGCTTCCAGAAGAGATCAAATGTGCTAAAACATTAGCTACATTTAAATCTAGACTCAAAACTCATCTGTTTAGCTGTGCATTTACTGAATGAGCACTGTGCTTCGTCCGAACTGGTTGCATTATGTATAATCATTTTTTGTTTTTAACTGTCTTAAATTTATTTTAAATCAATTTTTAAATCATTTGTAAATCATTATATCAATCAGTTTTTACATTTTACATTTTTTGTTTTATTGTTGTGGTCATTGTTTTTATGATTGTTCTACTTCCTTTTTTGTGATTATTTTTTTTTATTATTGTTTTTATGATTATTCTACTTCCTTTTATGTAAAGCACTTTGAATTACCTCTGTGTATGAAATGTGCTATATAAATAAACTTGCCTTGCCTTGCCTTGCCTTACTTCCTCATGACGGTCACAATCGCTGTCTCACAGGTCTGGGATGTAAACAATGCACGTTGAGATGGCATTTGTGGATTGTTATGCCCGCGCTGTGTGGGCAGAGCTTACATTTAATATGTGGGCTGCCTGTGCGCTCTATCCTTTCCGGTTTCGCGGGTCACTGACTCCCGAGGCTGCATTGGCTAGAGGCATGGGAGACCTGAGGATTACAGTCCGGATTGCTCCATCGGGTGAGCCCCTGTGGAGGTCCGGCTTCTCTTAGCGTATTACTGTTGAGTTTCTAAATGCCAATGCCGGTTCGTCCTACCACGAGCCCTGCATCTCGTTTAGTGCTCATGAGGTGGTTAAGATGTCTATCGCCGCATCAGCGGAGGGGCTATCATCTTCTGACGCCAAGGATTCTGCTGAGCGGCCGCCTGTTGTGGTGGCTGCATGGCTGCAGTCTCAGGCTAAGTTGATGGCCATGTTCCTCCAGGCAGCCTCGGCAACCAGGCTGGGGGTGGGGTTCCCACCTTCCCTGTCTGTTCACGGTCTGACAAATGGTTTCCAGCAACGGACGCGACTCTGGTACCTTACCTCCCGGAGGTTCATGAAGAGCTCAACTACATGTTCGGCTCTTTCCCCGCACTCTCCTCGCGGGCAGGAGTGGCCTGGAACACATTGATGCCCTCTGGTGGAGTGTGCGATTGCGGTGCACTCGTGCTCGCAAAACGTCGCCACCTGATGGGGCTGTCCATGTTTCCCTCCAAGCTTGTAAGCGTTGCAAGCTCTGGCTGTAAAGTAGGGCTCACAGTGCTGCAGGCCATGCCACCTCCGCCCTGCACACCATGGGCCTCCTGCATTATATAAGCCATGATTTTGTCGTGCACGAGGATAGTTCTGACTCGAGGTTGATGCAGGAACTGCATACGGTGATCAAAAGGTCTCGGTGCAGTCCCTTGGTCAGGTGATGTCCATCTTTGTGGCCTAAGAGGAAAAAATTCTGGCTGAACCTGGTGGGATGTTCAGCCCCGACAAAGCTTACTTTCTTGGTGTTTCATCTCTCAGGCCAGCCTCTTCGGCGACACTGTAGAGGACTTGGCCCAGTGGTCCTGGGCAGTTTATACGCAGTCCCTCGGTCAGGTGATGTCCATCTTTGTGGCCTAAGAGGAAAAAATTCTGGCTGAACCTGGTGAGATGTTCAGCACCGACAAAGCTTACTTTCTTGGTGTTTCATCTCTCAGGCCAGCCTCTTCGGCGACACCGTAGAGGACTTGGCCCAGTGGTCGTGGGCAGTTTATACGCAGATAAGATTGCCCATTTTTCGCCTGCCATCGCCGAAGGCCCCCCCGGTGGTTCCAACAGGACTTGCTCCGCTCCCCTTCGGGGGCGTTGAGCTGGTCACACCTAAGGGGTGGCAGTCTGCCATCTGGGTTGCCTTGTGGAAATAAAAAATTGGACTTTCTGGAAGCAGACTAACCGTGGATTGAAGGATTGCTCTTGGAATACCCTTGGGAAAGACTGGGGCGTTCTCCACCGCTGCCACCTCTGACCTACGGGTCAGTAGGTACCCATCCCTTCAATAAAAGAGCGATTTTCTCTGTGTCCTTGGGTTTCTTATAACATGTTGGGTTTGTTGTGAGCGACGCATGTCTTCCTTACACCTAAGCCCAGCACATGGTCTCACCGTCTAAGCTGGGGATGCAGGACACATCGCTTCCTCGCACTCTAGCTGTGACAACGCGGGATCATGGATCAGGTAAGCGCTGCCTTAGCAGCCTGGCCCTACTTCGGGATGCTTGCTTTCCGGACTGAGCGATCCTTAAAAAAAATAAATAAATGAAGAAGCTGTTTTGTCCCCCCGCAGGAGTGTTTATGGCGTTCCTATATCCCTATTAATGTAGGCAGCAGCCCGG
This sequence comes from Cirrhinus mrigala, assembly GCA_036247105.1. NCBI lineage: Eukaryota > Metazoa > Chordata > Actinopteri > Cypriniformes > Cyprinidae > Cirrhinus > Cirrhinus mrigala. Next base: position 4,979,811 of record CM070007.1, read on the forward strand.
TTACTAAAACTAAACCTAGTCTGACTGCTGGTCGAGTTTGGTCAGTCTATGCATCCTAAAAGAGCGGTGGAAGAACTTTGTTCTCAGGAATGTGCACAGTTGGTACCCGCATCCCGATCCATGGACCTGTACGTCTGGCTTCTGGTTGGGATCTGGTAGACCTCACTGGCCTTTTCTGGGCCGTGATACACATTGTCACTCAGGCTAGAACCCCCTCTATGAGGTAGGCATACGCTCTGAGGTGAGGTCTTTTCATTGTATGGTGCTCCTCTCATTGAGGGGACCCCTTAAGACCTCGGCCAGTTGGAGCAGTTGGAGCAAAGGATGTTCCTTCCACTTTGAATGTGATCATCACGGCCATCACGGCATGCCAAGATGCAGTGTATGGCTGCCCCTGGGAAGCATCACCTGTCCGTCAGGTTCCGGAGCAGTGCAGAGGGATAAGTTCCCCTGGGCAGCACCTTTTCCCCTCTTGGGATCTCCCCGTGGCCCTCTCTAGGTCTGCGGAGTGCTCTCCTGAGCTGCTGAAATAGTCGAGCTGAAATCCGGTTGCCTAGATCTCACTCCTGATCGTGCTCACATCCATTAAGAGGGTGGGGAACCTGCACGCATCTTTAGTCAACGGAACTCGCTGTGAAATTCCTCTGGCTATTCTCACGTGACCTTGAGATCCTGGTCTGGTTATGTGCCCGGGGTTCCCACCACTCCCTTCAGGGATCAGGTGGTGAACCTGCAAGTGCTGCCGATGTAGGAGGCAGACCCAGCCTTAGTGTTGCTGTGTCCCGTTTGTGCCATGCACGTTACGTGGACCGAACCCAGAACTCAGACGCAGCTTATGTTTGCTTATGGGTTAGCAGATGGGGAATGCTGTCCTCGACCAGAGGTTGGCCCATTGGGTGGTAGTGCCTCACCTCGGCTTCTGGTGCCCAGGTGAGCTGTGTCCCCTAGGAGTTGAGTCCTCTAAGAGTTACTCCTCCTAGGCGTGGTGCACAGTGCCTCTTTAGCAGACATATATAGCAGCTGCGGGCCGGGCGACCCCGATCACTGCGCAAGATTTCTCTTGCTTTGAGCTGTGTCCTCCCGTGTGTTGTGGGTCACTCAGGTAATTGGCGGGAGGAGGGCTCGGTGTCGGCTTGCTGCGCCATTCCTTACGGATCCGTGCACTTTTTCCCAGTCATTCCCTTCAGTGAACTCTGGGTCCTCCAATTGCCCCGCAGTCTGGATTAGAGTGGAGTAGTCTGTGACTGTGCTCCAACAGGGGGTCTCCTGTGGCATATGTCTCAGTATCCTCTACGGTTATTTGACAGTGTTCCCCTAATATCTTCAGATATTTTATTTTACCCATGTCTCCACATGGCTTTAAAATTTGTCATTGTGCTCTGCCCCCTAACAGTTGCTTCAGATACCTGGCACCCCTGGTGGGCTCGTTATCTGGCTTACAGGGTGTTGGGAAGGTTATGTGTTGAGCTTCATTTGTCCTGACACGCTTGCCTGTCAGCATCTGTTCCTCAACTATGTAACACATTTCAGGATTGTGGCGTTTTCCAGAGGAGACCCCAAATACGTCAGTAATGATGTAACGTCGTACAGTACGACTGAAGGGGAATGTCTCGGTTCTATATGTAACCCTCATTCCCTGAAGGAGGGAACAGAGATGTTACGTCCTCCTGCCACAATCCTGAACTGCGCTGAATGCCGGGATGTGTCTTGGCTCCTCAGCATAAACCTTAATGAGTGGATGCACGCCGCCATCTTATATACCCGTATGCATGGGGGAGTGGCTTGGCATGCAAATTCCACTAGCCAATTTTCATTGGCCTTTTCCAAATAGCTCAGAGGTGATTGGGCCCCCAAGTGAGACCCCAAATACGTCAGTTATGATGTAACGTCTCCGTTCCCTCCTTCAGGGAACTAGGGTTACAGATGTAACCGAGACGTTTGTGTGAGTGTCTGTTACTGAATGAGAAGAATCACACTTATTCCTGTTTTTATTCACGCACAGAGGTTCATTGCTTCATTCACCACGGAAAGAGCATGGATTGGTTTGTCTGACAGAGATCACGAGGGCAACATGAAATGGGTTGATAATTCGCCACTGAAACAAGGGTAAGTGATAAACATCACTGTGCATTTATTTGTTTTAGTATTTTAATTCTCATTATAAAAATGAGTCCATCACAAAAGTCAGAAAACAGCTGAAGACAAAACTCTTCCACAAACACAACAACTAAAGATACTTTAAATGCTGTAAATTAAATTAAGAAAACTCTTCTTTTCTCTTTTTCTGCACTTTCCCTTCTGCTCAAGCTTTAGTTTACTCTTGAAACATGCTGTTATACTGTGAGTATTGCGGATTCATTAATATGTTTTCCTGAAAAATTAAACATCTGATACATGTTTGTTCAGGTTTTGGTTCAAAGGTGAGCCAAATGACTATCAGGGGAATGAGGACTGTGTTGAACTAAATTATAATGGAGAGACCCTGAACAGCTGGAATGATTCCCCATGCTCTGAGAAGAAGAAAGGGATTTGTGAGAAATAGCTTAATCTTGTCCTGTTCTGGACTTGCTTCTATTATCTAATGCAATCATTCTTATTGTGAACGCATAATTTCTGATTTAATCCCTGCCTGTTAAAAAAACTGTTAGTTGATATGATTTTTTAGAAGGAAATTGAGAAACTAATATTATTTTCTTATTGCTGTAATAAACTAGTGTTTCTTATACGTGAATTAGGGTGATCTGAGACACCAAACCTCTGATGTGTTCATGTTTTGCTCATCACAAGCAGCGCTATATTAATATGATTATAGTCTAGCTGTTATCATGAGTCTCATTTGTTGGTTGAATTGCTTTCTGTTTGAATAAATTGTTCAATTACCACCATTACCATTTTTGTTTTTATTTCATACTTCCTCCTTGTGTATCTGCTGTATTGCTCTATGGAGAGATTTCATCCAGTCCAGCAGGATTCAGAAGAGAGCAGGTTTTTCAGCTTTTTTTTTTTTTTTTTTTAATGTTTCATTCTTAAGAATTACTTTTAAAACCAAGGTAAATTCAAAATTTTAAATTAATAAATAAAAAACTACACATTACTTTTGCTTAAATGAGCCCTTCGGATAAAATTCAAGGGGGAAAAAAAATTAATTCAAGAAACCATATATACCATTTAATCCAGTTTGATTTAAATATCCTATTTTTAGACATGTAAAGCAGTAGATCTCAGCTGATGAGACACATAGCTTCAGCTAACAAACTTTAATTCATAATGTCATGTAACCTTATGATTGTATGATGCTTTCTGAACTTATCATAGCTTGACCTTTTGTGAACTGATGCACATTAGGAAAGTCTGAAATGATCATTAAGGAAAATACACTCTATACAAATCAGAAAGACCAGGCATTAGCTTGGCCATTGTGGTACTGCGAGTGTTGTTAATTTATGAATTAGTGAGCTGAATGGCATGATAAATGATCTCAATTTTCAGGCCAGTTACAGTGATCAACTACTGAAAAAAAAAAAAAAGAATGAGAAGAAACTGGAGTTAGAAAGCAACGTCAAGTGTAAACCCTGATAACTTAACAGAACTTAAAAAAATTAAGGCAACCGATTGCCATAATTTTTTTTAGTTAATAAACTTAAAAATAATATGTTTTCAGAAGTTAAAAATTTCTATTACATACTACTTGTAGCTTTTGATTATAGATTAAAGGGGTCATCGGATGCCCATTTTCCAAAAGTTGATATGATTCTTTAGGGTCTTAATGAAAAGTCTATAATATACTTTGGTTAAAAATTCTCAATGGTTGTGTAAAACAACACCCTTTTTACCTTGCCAAAATCAGCTCTGCAAAAACCATCTCATTCTGGTCGAGGCTGCTTTAAATGCAAACGAGCTCTGCTCACCCCGCCCCTCTCTTCTCTTTGTGGAGAGACGAACCTGTTTACTTTAGCCGCCTTTAGCCGCTAATCTTTTTAACTAGCACATTATTAGGAAAGGCGATCGCAAAGATTCATAAAAAAAAAAAAACCTTATACTCACTTCTGCTGTAAGCGAAGCTGGATCATAAATGATTAGCGCAAACATAGACGGATGTATGTAGATCGGGAGGCGCATTCCAATCACAAACAAACGTAATCTACTGCATCTTCAGCGGCTCAGATGTCGCCAGTAAGTGACGGCCACTATGTTCATTATTACATCCAGCAACACAACACCTCAATCGCTCAATTGGATAAATTCTTGTCTAACTTATATCCCTGTTCCAGCATTGAAACAATGAGGGCGGACTGTTACCGCTGATCTGAGGTAAGACACTAATGTCAATCAACTATCGTGGGAGCGGCCTCTGTCGGTGTAATGCCACAGCGACAGGCATCTGAGATTGGGTCGATTTGAAAAAGGGGTAGATTATAGGGTAGATTTGTACATACACTGCCAACACACATTAATGTTCAAACAACATGTAAAAGTGAACTTAGCATCCGATGACCCCTTTAATTAATATTTTTCATTAGGTCTACTCAAATATTTTAAGTTATGACATGAGTTTTTAATAATTTGTGCCTTTGTATTAAGTTAACAATATTTATAAAAATTAAGTTATATAAACTCAAAGAATATGAGTATTACTTAACTCAATATTACTTAGTAGCAGTTAGAGTTGTCAAAAGGTACCAGGTTCGGTACTTTCGGTACTGAAATTTTAAAAACGTCCATTTCCTGCTCACATTTGAGCGCTGTTGAACCGATATTTAAACATCACTGATTGGCCATAGTGTTCACGTGCTCAACAGACATGACTGTGATTGGCTATACAATTATAAGCACTTCATGCTCCTCACTGAGTGCTCACACATAAGCGCAACGGGAGCGTTTTAAAGCCGTGTGTGTCAGCAGATCCCTAATACATCTGCACATAGACAGATTCACTGACAGATACGGCTTTCAAACACTCCCGTTGCGCTTATGTGTGAGTCATTATCAAATATTAAATGCAGATGTACTTTGGTACATCTTAATAAATGAAATAAGTCTTAACCTTTTAAAACAAAAGCTTTTTTGCGCTAAATTGCCCAGCCTCATCACTAACAACAGTCAAGTAAATGTGTTATATCAAGGCAAACCTGTAAAGGCAATGTGTGCAAGGAAATTTGGCTTCAAACTAAAAAAAGAACAAGACAGCAGCAACAATAAAATTACAAAATGTAAACATTTTACAAAATGATTTCTTTTTACAGGTTTACATTCAACTTGTGGCAATACAAAAAAGAAAAAAAAAAAAAAAAGAAAAAACACTGCGGCACAACATTGTTTAATTTTTTTTTTTTTTTTTTTTTTTTACTTTCACTTTCACTTTGCGTGTTTTGGGGTGGAGTGTTTCAATTAACGGCGGAAGGAAGTAATATAAAGGGAAGCAAGACGTAACCGAGAGAGAGATTGCGTCATCAGTAAGGTTTGCAGTTGCAAGAGTGCTGCTAGAGACACTAAACGCCTTCTCGAAAGTGAAATCAAAAGTGAAGTCTCGTGTTGTTTCCACCAACGCGATTTTTTTTCCATCTCCATAATTAGTAGATGTCTGAAATATAAAACTAAAGAGTAGCCTAAAACAGTCCCGAAGCCCGGCCCGTGATGTGAAAATTGGCCCGAAAAGTCGAGGCCCATCCGGCTCGAGCTGAAATGCAAGGCTCTACCGGGACATATCAACCAGTAGCTTAATTTCATTGCCAGTAACGGACGGTAAAGTTCAGGAATGAATGGTGTGTGATTTATGACAGAATAGTCCCACTACTGATCGTTCATTTTTTCCTCACCCGTTTCACCTTTAGTAACAACGAATCAAAATGGATACACTTCAAGTGACACGGGAAACATTTCCCGTCAAGTGCTCCCTCAGAACCTAATTAGTTGGTTCAGGTGTGTTTGATCAGGGTTGGAGCTGAACTCCGCAGGAAGGTAGATCTCCAGGAACAGGGTTGAGCATCCCTGCTCTAAGTTATTCTTGACTGCACTGTTTTGACTGATTTGGTGCATGCCAATACGATAGGGCATTGTTTTGATGCCTATCCGAAAAAAGATTTTTTTCTTTTGCTCCCCCCCCCACCCCCATTTTTTTTCTTTGTAAACATTAAAATTTGTAAATGTTCACAAAGAAGACTCTTCAGCTCACCAAGGCTGCATTTATGTTCTCGTTATGTACAGCTTGCTGTGAAGCAAAGCTGAAACTTAAGCATTATTACTGAAAATAAGTATATTAGAATGATTTCTGAAGGATCATGTGACACTAAAGACTGGAGTAATGATGCAGAAAATTTAACTTTGATCACAGCAATCAATTACATTTTATCATATATTTAAAGAGAAAATAGTTAATCCAAATTGTAACATTTCACAATATTACTGTTGTACTGTATATTTGATCAAATAAACGCAGCCTTGGTGAACGGAAGATACTTCAAAGATTTATGAAAAGAGTAGTTCACTTTATAAAAATAAAAAATAAAAAATCCTGATAATTTACTCCCCCCATGTCATGCAATTTAATGTCTTTCTTTCCTCAGTCAAAAGGAAATTAAGGTTTTTGAGGAAAACATTCCAGGATTTTTCTCAATACAGTGGACTTCAGTGGTGGCCAATGGGTAGAAGGTCCAAACTGCACTTTCAGTGTAAAAAAATTAAAACATCAAACTTTTTTTTTTTCCAAACTTTTGACGAGTACTGTATGAAAATCTGTAGTAAATAAAACTAAACACAACTTACTCTGTCAAATCATGCTGGTGCCTAACCTGAAAGAAAAGAAAATGTCAAAGTTTGCCTCCATCAAAAACATTCCATCTGAATTCCTTATACTTACAGTGGAGTTCATTACTATGTAGACCTGCCACAATATACATCCTAATTTTACAACTATATCTGCACTATACAAATGAGCTTGTTATACATAGAATAATTAATTAAACTAAGAAATACCTATTTGCAGTATCAAGCATCAAAACAGACCGTTTTCAATTCAGTTTACAAATGGATGCACCACTTTCACGTGTCACTCCTTTTACTGTGAATGTACAGTAATGCAGTACAGTACAGTAAAACTGCAACGCTCTAGTAATGGAACTCCCGCCTTCTAAATGATAAAGTATATGGAAGAGAAGCTGCTGATAAGTTATACGCTTCTGTTCTGGTAAACACGAGACAAAAAGACATTATTCATTAACTGGACCACACTAAACTGGACGTTGTTTAATGTTATTTGCGTATATGAAACGTTTTTCTAGCAGCTTCGCCTCAAATGACTCTTTCAAGTAAAGACCGTTCACTCGTTGCTCATATTTGCGCTCTCATACACTTATAACACGACCTTCGGGCGACTACATGTTATTTAATTTTATTTGTTAGCACATTACTAGATACAACCACTGCCATGTAAGTTTAATTCATATTTCCCCTTTAAAATGGCATAAAATTTCATAGCAGTATTCCTCCTTGCACCGAATATAACTGTGTTTACAGTATACCATGGCAAGTCTACAATTACTCCATTAAAAAAAAAATAAATAAAGACTAGAAACGGCCACATTTCAAAAGCCCTCTTAAAACATTTAAAATACGTATTAAACACTTACACCAAGTGGGGACTTTTTTCTGTTTAGTTTTCTGTTTAGTGCTGCTTTGAAATTTCGTCGAGTAATATATTCTATCAATCCTGAAACTCAAAACTCACATCAATTATGCTTACTGTAATGTTTACTGTACTTAATCTATGTAAGTATTTGAACTTTTGGGTTTACAGTGTGGTTAATAACCATCATTACCATAGTAAACTGCATCTTTGTTTTTTAATTAATTAATTCATTTAATTATAATGTTTACTTCAGAGTAACCTGAGGTTGTGTGATGAACCTTTTGTTGTACAAGTTCAATTTTCCAATAATTCAAGCTCAGCAGGATGTAAAATTAAAATCAAATATGTGTAAGCAAAATAGGATCCGTATTTTTGAAGGGAAATGTGCATTTGAGTGTAGCACAGCACATCAGTCTAGTTCATCAGCTCATAGTGACACTGAGCACAAATAATACTTACATAGAATGGTCAGAATGGACTTTGGAATATGTCCACATGCAGTAACAAGTTCATTTTTAATGCATCTCTTTGCTGTTTTTAAAACAAAACAAAAGGATGTATTATATTAAAGGCTGTTTAAATTCACAAAAATCCGAGCTTAAGGCAATAATTATTTTACTAAAATATTCACCAGTATGTAAAGAAAGTTACATAATTAGCTTTGCTTCTTGTCCATGTGGAAGAAAAAACAAAAAAACTAAAACAGCTCTATAATCCATTTTTACATGTTTTATTAAAATATCTATCTATCTATCTATCTATCTATCTATATATATATATATATATATATATATATATATATATATATATATATATATATATATATAGATAGATAGATAGATAGATAGATAAATATTATATATATATTATAGTTGAGTTTGTTTTGGCTGAATAAACAGGGAAACATTTTCTTGAACCCAACATGTTTGACATCAGTTTTTTTTTTTTTTTTTTTCTGATGTATAGTACAGTTCATCAGAGTTTGCATTCTTGACAGTCAGCAGTATGTAAATTCTAGGGGAGGTTCTCTATATTAAACCTTCTACTCGTCCTCCCTAAATTCAACAGCTGAAGAGAAGTGATCATGGAACTAGTGAGTGTTTATAAAAATGACAACCACGAGACCTGCAGCAAGTACAATGAGATGGGACTGGACAGAGATGAAGATATTTATCCAAATCAGTGCCAAAAACTCAGCCAGACTGAAGCAAGAGCTCAAAACAGTAAGACATTTAGTGTGATGCAGAAGTCATGTGTTTATTTTGAATGGCACAGTTGTTTTCTGCAAATGTTCTTGTCTCGATCTTTACAAGTGCACTTTAAGGTCCATATATGTCATACAGAACATATTTCTTAAAAGCCTATTTCAACAAGAAAACTGATCACAACTTTTATTTGATTTTTGATGTTTTCCTGTTTTGTAGGAGGTTTGTCAGCAGGAAATAAGTGTCTCGTGTTGAGCACTGTGTGCTTTGGCCTCACATGCATTTTCCTGGTGGCTGCCACTGTAGTACTGTATATCAAACTCACAGCAGAGAGAGAGGTACAAGCTACACACATGTTACAGTCTGGTTTAAGAGATCAAACAGAGAAAGATCAGTTACAGAACAGCTTCAACTCTTTGAGTAAGAAGAAACTGGAACTTGAGACCAGAATCAAAGAACTCACTGCTGAGAAGAGCCAGTTGGAGAATATTGTTAAAGACCTCACTGTTGGGAAAAGCCGGTTGGAGACCAGTCTCAATGATCTCACTGCTGAGAAGAGCCAGTTACAGAGCAACTTCAAGTCTTTAAGTCAGAAGAAATTGGAGCTGGAGACCAGAGTCAATGATCTCACTGCTGAGAAAAGCCAGTTACAGAGCAATTTTAGCTCTTTAAGTCAGAAGAAACTGGAGCTGGAGACCAGAGTAAATGATCTCACTACAGAGAAAAGCCAGATACAAAGAAGTTTTGACTCTTCAAATCAGAAGAACCTGGAGCTGGAGACCAGAGTCAAAGATCTCACTGTTGAGAAGAGCCAGTTACAGAACAGTTTAAACTCTTTAAGTCAGAAGAAACTGGAGCTGGAGACCAGAGTAAATGATCTCACTACAGAGAAAAGCCAGATACAAAGAAGTTTTAACTTTTCAAATCAGAAGAAACTGGAGCTGGAGACCAGAGTCAAAGATCTCACTGTTGAGAAGAGCCAGCTGGAGAGCAACTATAAGTCTTTAAGTCAGAAGAATCTGGAGCTGGAGACCACTCTCAACAATCTCACTGCTGAGAAAAGCCAGCTATTGCGCAATTTTAACTCTTTAAGTCAGAAGAAACTGGAACTGCAGACCAGAGTCAATAATCTCACTGCTGAGAAGAGCCAGTTGGAGAGCAACTTCAAGTCTTTAAGTCAGAAGAAACTGGAGCTGGAGACCAGAGTAAATGATCTCACTACAGAGAAAAGCCAGATACAAAGAAGTTTTGACTCTTCAAGTCAGAAGAAACTGGAGCTGGAGACCAGAGTCAAAGGTCTCACTGCTGAGAAAAGCCAGTTGGAGAGCAGAGTCAATAATCTCACTGCTGAGAAGAGCCAGTTACAGAACAGTTTAAACTCTTTAGGTCAGAAGAAGCTGGAGCTGGAGACCAGAGTAAAAAATCTCACTGCTGAGAAGAGCCAGTTTGAGAATATTGTTAAAGACTTAACAGTTAGGAAAAGCCGGTTGGAGACCAGTCTCAACAATCTAACTGCTGAGAAGAGCCAGTTACAGAGCAACTTCAATACTTTAAGTCGAAAGAAACTGGAGCTGGAGACAAGAGTCAGTGATCTCACTGCTGGGAAAAACCGGTTGGAGACCAGAGTCAATGGTCTCACTGCTGAGAAGAGCCAGTTACAGAGCAACTTCAATACTTTAAGTCGAAAGAAACTGGAGCTGGAGACAAGAGTCAATGATCTCACTGCTGGGAAAAGCCGGTTGGAGACCAGAGTCAATGATCTCACTGCTGAGAAAAGCCGGTTGGAGACCAGAGTCAATGATCTCACTGCTGAGAAAAGCCGGTTGGAGACCAGAGTCAATGATCTCACTGCTGAGAAGAGCAAGTTACAGAACAGTTTCAACTCTCTGAGTCAGAAGAAACTGGAGTTAGAAACGGAGCTAAAGAAGTTATCTGAACAAGGTTTGCAAAAATTGATTTGTATGTAGTTGCACTTTACGGAAAAATAAATAAATAAATAAAAAATCTATCAATCAATCAATCAATAATACAATTATATGTTTGTTTTTTGAAAGCAACTGGCTTCCTTTTCATGTCCACTGAGGAGAAGAGCTGGTCTGACAGCAGACAGTACTGCAGAGATCGTGGTGCTGATCTGGTCATTATCAACAGTAAAGAGAAGCAGGTGAGATCATTTGCAAATACAATTCTGTTGTGAATGAGCATATTTAAATGTGTGCACATGTGGTCGATTTTACTGGTTGACCCATTCAGACTGAACATACAGTGGGGGAAAAAATATTTGATCCCTTGCTGATTTTGTATGTTTGCCCGCTGACAAAGAAATGATCAGTCTATAATTTTAATGGTAGGTTTATTTAACAGTGAGAGACAAAATAACACCACCACCACCAACAACAACAACAAAATCTAAAAAAATGCATTTAAAAAAAGTTATAAATTGATTTGCTTTTTAATGAGTGAAACAAGTATTTGATCCCCTATTAATCAGCAAGATTTCTGGCTCCCAGGTGTCTTTTACATAGGTATTGCACTGAGATTAGTAGCACTGTCTTTAAGGGAATGCTCCTAATCTCATTTTGTTACCTGTATAAAAGACACCTGTCCACAGAAGCAATCAGTCAATCAGATTCCAAACTCTCCACCATGGCCAAGACCAAAGAGCTGTCCAAGGATGTCAAGAACAAAATTGTAGACCTACACAAGGCTGAAATGGGTTACAAGATCATCGCCAAGGAGCTTTGTGAGAAGGTGACAACAGTTGGTGCGATTATTTGCAAATGGAAGAATCACAAAATAACTGTCAAACTACCTCGGTCTGGGGCTCCATGCAAGATCTCACCTCGTGGAGTTTCAATGATCATGAGAATAGTGAGGAATCAGCCCAGAACCACACAGGAGGATCTTGTCAGTGACCATAGTCACCAAGAAAACAATTGGTAACACACTACGCCGTGAAGGACTGAAATCCCGCAGTGCCTGCAAGGTCCACCTGCTCAAAAAAGCACATGTACAGGCCCGTCTAAACGTGTCTTTGGAATCAACTCAACTCGTCGTGTTTGGAGGAGGAATGCTGCCTATGACCCCAAGAACATGATCCCCACCATCAGAAGTGATAGACAGGCCATGTACTGACAAATCTTGGGTGAGAACCTCACCTTAATAAATGGGTCATGGATGGGTATTCCAGCATGACAATGACCCAAAACACACGGCCAAGGCAACAAAGGAGTGGCTGAAGAAGCAACAAACATCAGCCTCGAAACCTTAATGACTTAGAGAGGATCTGCAAAGAGGAGTGGGACAAAATCCCTCCTGAGATGTGTGCAAACCTGGTGGCCGACTACAAGAATCGTCTGACCTCTGTGATTGCCAACAAGGGTTTTGCCACCAAGTACTAAGTGTTGCGAAGGAGTCAAATACTTATTTCACTCATTAAAATGCAAATCAATTTATAACTTTTTTGAAATGTGTTTTTCTCTATTTTTTGTTATTGTTGTTATTCTGTCTCTCACTGATCAAATAAACCACTATTAAAATTACAGACTGATCATTTCTTTGTCAGTGGGCAAATGTACAAAATCAGCAGGGGATCAAATAATTCCCCCCCCCGCCGTAGAACATTGTACTTGTGTTTTACGAGGTTTTTTTTCACGAGTTCGCCTGCCCATCCAGTCCTGGTAGTTAATGGTAAACAAAATTGGCTTGCTGTCCTTAATAGAGTCTCGAACCCTTGAGTTCAACCCCCCATTGCGGTACGGGAGAATAACAGAAATAGAAGAGGAGAAGGGAGGTGGAGGGATGCCGGAAGAATTGATGCTAGGACGTTGCAGTGAGCTGCTTATATAGGCTTGTAATGATGACTGACAGGACTGAATGATAAGGCTCCTCCCAAACCTACGTTTGGAACTTAACTTTAAATTTAAATCAGCGACACAGTAAAATTGCCCAATCACTTGACTTGATCATTTTCTCATTTTCTTATTTTCCCAAGTATTGTATCATAGGCAGTACAGTCTCTGTGTTTGTTTGTGTAAAAGCAAAACTTATTTTTGTATCACACACAGAGGTTCATTTCGTCATTCGTCACGGACAGAGTGTGGATTGGTCTGTCTGACAGAGAGAATGAGGGCAACATGAAATGGGTGAATAATTCCCCACTGAAACAAGGGTAAGTGCTAAAAGACTTTATTTTTTAGTTTTGTGGCAGGGTTTTAATTCTCTCTTCTTGTTTAAAAAAATGAGCTGTGAGACTCACAGCTGAAGACGCACCTGTTTTGCAACCACATAACTTGCAAATGCAACTGAAGGCACTTCTTATAAAAAAAAAAAAAATGCTGCTGTAAAAATGTTTCTTTCACTTTTCTGCACTTTTACTTCTGTACTTTTAGAATACCCTTGAAACTTATCATTGCGGTACTGCGGGTATTGTTGGCCCATTTGATTTTTCACATTTTTAGTTGCTTTTTTTCTAAATAAATAAACGTAAAATTTGCTTATTGCTTAGATGCTGAATAAAACTTCTGTTTTAATTCTGTTTTAATTTCTGACACACGTTGTTCAGGTTTTGGGATGATGGTGAGCCAAATGATGATCAAGGAACTGAGGACTGTACTGAACTGAGGCCTGAAAAACCTGTCTTGAACAACTGGAATGATCTGCCATGCTCACAGAATAGAAAAGGGGTTTGTGAAACTTTTTAGTTTCACTCCAAAATGTTGTGATATTTAATAATTCATGCAATATTTCATGCAATCATTGCTATTGTAGTTGCATCAATTCTATTTGAGGTTTGTGCCATGTCACTGCCAGCTGATTTCATCATGTAAATCTCCATCATGATATCCATGTTGTTTTATTATTGTCTGTTATGTACAAAATGTAGATATACAGATGAAATTTGTTAGAAGGTAAATGTAAACTAATAACTAATAAACTCACAATATCCAGTTTTTCATATAGTGAATAAGGATGTTATTTTTCACATTTTTTATCAGCTATTATATGTATTCATATACTATCTTAGTAAATAAATGGTAGAACACTGACTCTTGCATATACACTTAATAAATGTCTATGTGAATATCCTGTTGCTATGTAAACCGTAAACATGAAGGCATCTCCATTTTTCCTACCATCATGCTCTCTGTCCCAGATTAAAAACATTAAGGTCTGTATTTATCTCTGTGTCTAAATGAATGATTCCAGTTCCTGTTTAGGGTTGGTCATTTAAAAGACAAAAGAAACTGTGCCTATCGTTAAACCACAACTCATCTGTGAACACATGCCATCAGACATAAGAGCAAATAATGGAATTTGAGGCAATTTATGAAAATATTGAAAATGAAGGTAGTAAGGACACTTGTGCACCTCAAATACAGAGTCGCTGTCAGGATGAAGGAAAAGCTCGAAATCAAGGTAAGCAGAAACTTTTTAATGAGCAGAAACAAATTTCAATATACGTTCTTATTTGCCGGCTTTTACTGTAGAAATGATGTGGTCATTATCAAAGAATATACATTTTTGTTTAAAGGAACACTCCACTTTTTTTGAAAATAGGTTCATTTTCCAACTCCCCTAGAGTTATACAGATGTCTTTTACCGTTTTTGAATCCATTCAGCTGATCGCCGGGTCTGGCGGTAGCACTTTTAGCATAGCTTAGCATAAATCATTGAATCCGATTAGACCATTAGCATCTCACTATAAAATGACTAAAGAGTTTCAATATTTTTCCTATTTAAAACTTGACTCTTCTGTAGTTGCATCGTGTACTAAGACTGGCGGAAAATGAAAAGTTGCGATTTTATAGGCCGATATGGCTAGGAACTATACTCTCATTCTGGCGTAACAATCAAGTAACTTTGCTGCCGCACCATGGGTGCAGCAGGCGCAGCTCTGCATCTACACAAACTTAGCGCCGGTCACTTTCAGGCGCTGCATAATATCATTGTGCCTGCTGCACCCATGGACAGAAGAGTCAAGTTTTAAATAGGAAAAATATCGAAACTCTTTAGTCATTTTATAGTGAGATGCTAATGGTCTAATCGGATTCAATGATTTATGCTAAGCTATGCTAAAAGTGCTACCACCAGACCCGGCGATCGGCTGAATGGATTCAAAAACGGTAAAACACATCTGTATAACTCTAGGGGAGTTGGAAAATGAGACTATTTAAAAAAAAGTGGAGTGTTCCTTTAAGGGAAATGTATATTATGCAAAGATAGAGGTGAATTTGAGCCTTTATTAAAAAAATGTATATATACGCAGTGAATTGTCATTAATTGCTATTTGTGTGTTTTGGTCCTATTTGTCATGGGGAAGTAGATATTTGGGGTTGATGACAGTGAGTCTCGGACTCATTTGTATTCTTCTGCTGGTCTTCATCATACTGCAGCACATCACCATCACAGCAGAGAGAGACTTGATGAAGAGTTACAAGAACACAGTTGAAGAATTCAATCAAACCATCAACAGCTTACAGGACAATTACACTGACCTAATGAATGAAAAGCACCAATGACAGAGCAACTTCAGGTCTTTGAATCAGAAGAAATTGAAATGGAGCTGGAGACCAGTGTCACTTCAAGAGAGGAACTGAAGAAAGAAGCATCTAAACGAGGTCAGTGCACAAGCAATTTTATGTTGTTGTTTCTTTAATGTACACAGTTTTATAAAGTTTGGGTTTCTGTGTGGTTCAGGTTGTTTTTTTTTTTTTATGTCCGATGAGTTGAAGGGCTGGTCTGACAGCAGGCAGTACTGCAGCCCGGGATCGTGGTGCTGATGTGGTCATTATCAACAGTGAAGAGAAGCAGGTGAGTTTCTGTGAGTGTCTGTTACTGAATGCGAGGAATCACTCTTATTCCTGTTTTTATTCACACACAGAGACACATATCTTCATTAGTCAAGGAGAGAGTGTGGATTGGTTTTTCTGACATAGAGAACGAGGGCAACATGAAATGGGTGGATAATTCACCACTGAATCGAGGGTAAGTGTACTATTGTACTTTGTTAGAATCTTTTTAGTTTTGTTGTTGATTTATAGAAAATCTAATATGTTATTTAGGATTTGGCTTACAGGCGAGCCAAATAACCTAGGAAATGAAGACTGTATTGAACTGATGCCTTCACATCCCATCCTGAACAGCTGGAACGATCTTTCATGCTCTGAGAAGAGAAAAGAGGTTTGTGAGAAATAAGGTTCATCCTTGTGATTTTACTTCTAATATAATTATTCTTACTTTTGACTGCATTATTCCTCTTTAATTTTTGTTTCAATACACAAAGTAGTGGATATTCATGGGAAAGGAAATGTAAAATTGTCACTATTTTCTTACTATAATAAAGTCACAACGTCCTAAAGACACAGACACCACAATCAAAGATTTGTAGCAAAACAAAACTTTCTCAAACTTCACTTTTCTGCAGCTTCTGTACAATGTTTACTTTTGATACATGATATTCAGGTTTTGGCTCGAAGAAGAGCCAAATAATGTGGAAATGAAGGCTGAATTGAACTGATATCTTGAACTTAATTGGCGTTCACTTGTGGCTATAAAAAGGAAAATTTAAGTTTATTTTGTTTTGTTGTGATGCAGCTCATGTTTTGTCTTGCATGAATATGCAGCTTAAATATGTTTTGTATGTTTCTCATTGGGTGAATCAGGGTGATCTGATACACCAAACTTCTAATGTGATACTGTTTTGCTCTGTCACAAGCAACTCTATGTTAATATGATCTTATTCTAGCTGTTATCATGTGTATCGCGTATTTGTTGATCTGAAGACTTCATCTCCTCCTTGTGTATCTGCTTTGTTGCTCTATGGAGAGATTTCCTCCAGTCCAGCAATCAATATCATCAAATAGAAAGATCCAGTTCAGGCATTTTTAAGGCTGTTTGAGTCCATTTGAGTGTTCACAGACTCCTCTTGTTGGCTTTTGAAGCTGATAACATGGTTGAATAAACAAAACAGAAACATGGTAGTACGGCTCTACACATACTTTCTAAGTTGGACTTAAAGTTGTTTTCTTGCCAAATGAAATGAAATCACTTACCATGAATCTTTAGAACTATTGCTATTTTCACAGCTCATCTTTGAAGACATGTCAGACACAGCAAATAATAAATTTAGATGCCATTTATGAAAATGTTGAACACATAGAACACAACTGGACCGTAAATTCAGAGTCACGGCCAGGATAAAGATCAAGATCTAAAGCACAGTAAGCAGAAAATATTTTAAAGCAGAGATGGTGTTGTAGATGGGGTTGTTAATAGTGTCACTATGAGGAAATGGAAAATGAAGACTGTAATTTTTCTGTGAAAATGTGTCTAGAAAAGTTATCCTACTTTTCAGTGACAATGACAAATTATAAAGTATGAAAAATGTGTTGAGTTTTGAAACATGCTGAAATATGAGTTTTTATGTTATTAGAGTTTTAATAAAAAATGGGTAGATAATTCACCACTCAATCAAATGTAAGTGATAAACATCACTGTGTATTCGTTAG
The DNA here is from genome assembly GCA_036247105.1 of Cirrhinus mrigala. NCBI lineage: Eukaryota > Metazoa > Chordata > Actinopteri > Cypriniformes > Cyprinidae > Cirrhinus > Cirrhinus mrigala. The sequence goes on from CM070007.1 coordinate 4,997,150, forward strand.
TCTTTTTGATTCTCTTTATAAAATCACTCCATAATCCGAATACAAACCTCATCTGCAAATGCCACACTTTAAAAACTGAATTCTATTCAGAAAACACTGCTTCTCTCTCATATTCTTCTGTAGTTTCACTTCTGCTCAAGCTTCTGTGTTACTTTAGTTTACTCTCAACTGAAGGCACTGTTGGTTAGGTTTTTGTCCGAAGGTGAGCCAAACGATGCTTTTGGAACTGAGGATTGTGTTGAACTGATGCCTTCATGCCCTGTCCTGAGAAACTGGAATGATTTCTCATGCACAGGGAACAGAAACAGGCTTTGTGAAAAACAGTCTCAAGTCTTATTGTGATTTTGCTTCTGTTATCCAATATAATCATTCTTATTGTGAACACATAATTTCTGATTGAATCCCTGCTTTTTAAAGGGGTCCTAATATGCTTTTTCACTTTTTAAATTTTAGCCAGTGTGTGGTATGTATGTTTGGGCATAAAAAAAATCTACAAAGTTTCAAATCTCAAAGTCCACTCAAAAGGGAGATATTTCGTTTTTAAAAAATCTCTTTTCAAGAACTACAACAAACAGCTCCTTTGGACTGCAGTGTTTGTTTTGCGGATGTTATGATGTCGCAATGCTGCCCATTAGAATATCATTAAAACCTACGGAAATTTGAATGGTTGGGGGGTGGGTAGGGACGAGGTGGGGGCAGCTTCTGAGATGCTTCAACGAGCCGCAGCGTGGCGGGTATAAACACAAGCATTGACTAGAGTGGCCGTGATTAACTGTTGTGGCCGCATTGGAGACGTTTTGCGCCGCAGACATGTGCAGTGTGTGGTAGGAGATTTATTCATCATACAGTGTGGATAGCTTCACTTATAACGTGTTTTTTAATTTAATTTTTTTTTTTAAATGCATAAACTTGCACTAGAATAGGCTAGGTTAATCAGTGATGATGTTCTTTGATAATGTTAATGTTAGGCTGCTTTTTAGCCTTATGTTGGAGGCAATGAAATTAAATATATAAATAATTAAATAATTTAGCACAATAATATCATGTATCGGCAATCTGGCAGGCTGACGATTGGACAAAACACTACTGTAGCGTATTATTTACTCACCCTCCATGCATCCTAGGTGTATATGACTTCCTTCTTTCAGATGAATGTAATCGGAGTTATATTAAAAATAATCCTGCCCATACAGCAAAAAAAAAAAAATAGATTTTCAAATATATATTTGAAAGATATTTCAAAATATACAAAAAATGGCCAAAAAATATATTTGTTAAAATATATTTACATAAATATATTTTCTATCAATATATTTTGCCCATTTTTTGTATGCACTGTAAAAAAAAAAAAAAATGGTAAGAAAATGGTTAAAAGCATAGATAGATAGATAAATAGATAGATAGATCCCAGCAGAGGATGATTAACCAACTCCACAAACAACACTACCATTTTCACACATTACTATCCAGATTAACCAGATTTCTTTCATACAAAATTTCTTAGTGAGAATTAACAGGTTTATATATAGATGTTATATGTAGTTTATTTATTCATTTATTTATTTATTTATAGCGTTTGATGTTACCATGATGGAGGTCAGTGTTTGTTTTAGTTGGGCTCTTGACTCTTGAGTTTGTATGATAAGTTTTATTTTTTTTTACTGCTAGGGCTTTGTTTCCGAAGCATGGCAAAAACAGCTGCCGAAACTCTTATTGGAGGAATTAGTGTTGTGGTTGTTTAATAGTTTTTGATTCTATACCAATTTGATATTTAAAATATTTTATGAATTCATTATAAAGAAAACTGTTCTGGTAGGCACACACAGACATCAAGAATCAGCGTATGAATCTCAACAATGGTTACAAAAAATTAAGATAAACAGTTCAACCTACTAGATTCTCAAAAAAAAAAAAAAAAAAAAAAAGCTTTGTTGATTGTCATAACTGTTTAGATTCATGCAGTGATTCTTGTCTGTGCATCTAAAACACACAGTTCAATGCATTTTCTTTTTATTGAAAAAATCTGAACTTTACACATAACAATATTTATACATTATATATATCTAAAAATTTGTTAGTAGTTAACAAAAGCCAGCCCCTTAGTGAGTTATTCTTAAAAGTCTCTTTCAGCAACAAATAACCAACATCATCTGACCATTTTTAACAAATGTGCTTTAGAAACACAAAGTTAAAACAGCCAGAGAAAAATTTACACGTAAGTAAACAAGGGTCAAAAGCACAACTAAAGCAAACACTGATACCTATCATGGTGACATCAACATCTCAACATCTGCAACTTAATTCTTAAAATGACGTTTTGTATGAAATTAAGTCAAACTGTTTTGTAATAAATAAAGATGCTGAAATCTTGAGAGATCTGTTAGTGTTTAATATTATTTTATTTATTAAATATTTATTTTCTTATATTACTTATTTAGTTATTATATTACTTATTATAGTGCTCCTATTATGCCTTTTCAAATATGACCTTCCATGCAGTGTGTCATGTAGCTGTATGTGAACATAAACTATCTGCAAAGTCTATCTGCAAAGGCCCCTGCGATACACCTCCTCTGACACTGCTGATCTTGACCCGATTGCCCCGTACCACTTCCTGATTGGCTGTTGTGACGCGTCCTTACCTGAAGTCATCTTCCAGGGGTCAGAGACACTGAGTCGGCGATGCTGGCGCCACAGCCAACTGCTCGCGGAGCACCTCTGGAGACATTTTTTGAAGTACTACTTACCAGATCTTCAAGCCTGACAGAAGTGGAAGATGGAGAAGAAGATATTGGATATTGGAGATGTAGTCTTGATTGTTGATCCCCAACTTACTCACGCCCTCTGGCCTGTCGGTAGAGTCACTCAGGTGTTCCCGGGGCAGATGGTCGAGTCCGGACAGCCAGATGTCAAAGAGAAGACCTACACACGAATTGTGCCCCAGCTTCCAGACCTACCTGAGGACAACTACACTCAAAAAAAGTTGCAGCCTAAACTTAAACTTTATGTAATTCAATTGCATACAAATTTTCCATCCATTTAGATTACATAGTTTTAATATAAACAAATCAATAAACAAATGTGATTCAAATGCATCAGTCATACGTGAATGGAACAGGTAAAGTTTATGTAATAGTTCCCAGTGTTAAACAAACCCTGCTCAGTGTTCATGCGTTTCCACACTACAGAGTGTTCAAGTAGCATTGACACAGTGTTGGAGTTAAGGAGATAATTATGTCATGACTGACCAATAATGATGAACACCTGCTGTTTACAAGCAGAATCACTGAAGGAAAGAGAAACGCAAGAATTATGACTGACTGACAGCCAAAGATAAAATGAACTTAAATAAATGAAGACATTAAATCTCTGATTAAACAACCCATCAAACAACATTACAGTTTGACTTGATTTCTGTCTTATATCTACAAAAATTCTTTGAGAACATCTAAACAGAGGTTTAGATGTTTTATTAAAAAAAAAAAAAAAAAAAAAAAAAAAAAAACGTTTCATTTGACCTCACCATCATGGCGATCAGGGTTTACTTTAGTTGCGCTCTTGACCCTCGACTTTCTTTTTTTCTTTTTCTTTTTTTTTTTGGCTGTTGTAATTTTGTTTGTGTATAATATTTGTTATAATAAAGAACACTGAGAAAAAAGTCTGATTAAACATTATTGATTAATTGTTATTGGTGGTGTAATCATCAACTTATCCTTTAATTTTATGTACAGAACTGTCACAACATCTAGACAATTTACAACTTTATGTTCCTGCACATTCGCTTTTTCTAGTTTCTGTAGTTAAATGATGAATGTAATAATGCAGTTTCTAGACATGTTTATGTTTCACCCTTAAGACCTCTGACGATAACATAGCTAATTCCATTTCTAAAGAATCACTGTGGTTTGTACTGTTTTTAGAGAATTGTGGGATCGATTACAAACACCCAGCTGTATTTTCCCACCCTTGAATGATACTACGGAAAAGGGAAGCCACACAAAGTGTTACGAAATCAAAAGTAAGCAACTTAACCCCTTCACGGAGTAGGGGAGAGTCGGGTGATTTGCTGAGTCACCCCTTGTTTCTAGGGAACCTTAAACAGAACTATCCATTTTACTCACCCTGTGATGAAGAGAGGCCCATGGGATAATTGTTAAATACATTTAGGTTCAAAAAAACTTTTTTTTTTTTTTTTCCCTGTTGAAAGTGATGTTTTAATGTTCAAGGACTCATGTTCTTGTGTCTGAGCAATTACAGACAAATCTGAAAAATAAAATATCACACCTGTTTGTGCTTTAGGAAGTTATGAATCTAAACTGTTAGCATGATGTTAGTTCTAAACTGTTGGATGATACAAGTTTGTTAAAATGAGAGGAGTGGGGTAATTTGAGCCAAAAGCCCTGGGGTAAGTTGAGCCAGTGGATCATCCCTTCTTATGATTATAAAGTATTATTTTATTGTATTTCTATGTTATATTTCATTATTTTTAGACCAAGCATTTGACCAAGCATGACCACTTCCTGCTTGGGGTTACACAGTAAAATCCCTAGAGTAAAATCAACTCTATTTAGAGAACATTTGGTCCCTCTCTAAATAGTTAAATTAACACTGAAGCAGAGTTAAAGTTAATTAGATAATTAAGTGATAATTAAGTGAAAAGGTGATTGAGCATTAGTGATGAACACCTGCTGTTAACAAGCGGAATCACTGAAGAAATAAACACAAGAACTACAACTGATTTCAGCCACAGATTAAATCAACTGAAATAAAATAAGCCATTAAATCTCTCAAGATCTCAGCAGATGATGATTAAACAACTCCACTAACAACATCACCAGCTTCACTCATTATTAACCAGACTGACTTTATTTCTGTCACACGTCTACAGAAGCTCATACTGAGAATCACGGAGGATCAGATATTGATGTTTTAGTGGTTAAAATGATGCCACCATCATGGACATCAGTATTTGCTTTAGTTGTGCTCTTGACCCTTGACTTCCTGGGTTAGTTCTCTCTTTTTAACTAGGCATGTGGTATTATAAAGCAGAGTCTATGCTTTACGTTAATCACATGTGAGCTGCATTTTTTCATGAGCTGATTTGAATAAATGTAAAATAATTTTATCCCAATTTAGCTTTTATGCTGGGTAACAACATAGTAAAAACTCCCATCATGCACTGCAGTATGAATAATTATTGTCGCCACTGTTGAGGATCGTATGATAAATGTTCATGTCTAAATACCTGAGATGATGCAGTGCTTGCATTTCAACACTAAAGCATTATGGTGTTGTTTGTTTAATAGGACTGTTTTTATTTTATTTTATTTTTTTTTTTCAGTAACATATCAGTCAATAAACATAAAAAAATAAAAAATAAATAAATAAAAATCTCTTCATGGCATTCACATAAATGAGTCATAAGCAGAAAGTGTAAAATAATCTGCTACTTCACATCAATGCACAAATGTTTGCTGGGAAACAATATTGCAACTGCTTAGAAGCAAAATTATTATAAAAGGGTAAAGAGACAAACTAAAGCAAACCTTGACCACAATTATGGTGGCATCGTGTTATTTTTTTATTTTATTTTTTTTTCCCATTGACCAATAAAACATCAACTTCTAAACCTCTGTTAATTCTCAATTAGTGCTTCTGTAGACATACAATAAAGTCAGTCTGGTTAGTAATGAGTGAAGCTGGTGATGCTTTTTATGGAGTTGTTTGATCAGATTTTGAGAGATTTCAGGATGCTGCTTGTTAACAGCAGGTGTTCATCATTAATGCACAATCATCATTTAATTGATCACTTAATTATCTCATTAACTTTAACTCTGTCTCAGTGTTAATTTAACTCTGTTTAGAGAGGGATCAAATGTTCTCTACATAGAGTTAATTTTCCTCTGGGGATTTTACTGTGTAGCACTATTTAAAGAAAAATGAGAAGTCATTTTTTTTTCTCTCTTCTTCTTCTTCTTCTTCCTCTTCTTCTTTCCCTAGAAACAAAGAGTTTCTGCTTTCTTATGAAGTGCATTAACATATAGTTATATTCCATAGAATTTGCAGCAGGGCTGTAACCACACTGAGGGACAAGTCACCCCCAGTAATAAGGCATGGCCAAACTGTCCCACCAATGTTTGATATTCTTGATGCTGCTCTGCTGTACTTTACGCACATCTCTGTTTCTGGTTAGGACTGATCAGTGAGAACTGAATATGACAAGACAAGAAAAAATTACAGAGCAGTTTTCAACACATTAAGTATACAATTAAAAATATTAAAAATAAAAATTCTAGAATAGTTCAAATTTTTGTTCTTTGACTCATTTTTTTCCTTTATTCTCTTAAACTGCTTTAAAAGACAGCTCTTTTAAAAACCACAACCATAAATATATTCAAAGGCACTCAAAAAATGTTGGAGCCTAAACTTAAACTTTATGTAATTTAATTACATACAAATTTTCCATGCATTTAGATTACATAGTTTTAATTTAAACAAATCAATTAAACTTAATGTGATTCAAATGCATCAGTCATATGTGAATGAAATGGGTAACGTTTATGTAATAGTTCCCAGTGTTAAACAAACCCTGCTCAGTGTTCATGTGTTTCCACACTACAGAGTGTTCAAGTAGCATTGACACAGTGTTGGAGTTAAGGAGATCATTATGTCATGATTGACCAATAATGATGAACACCTGTTCATCCTGTGAAACACAAGGATCAGCCACAGCAAAAGAGTGGGTGGGGGGTAATGTCACACCCCTGTGGACTGTTTCTGTGGCTTTTCCCAATGTATGCCCTTATTTGGTCTTTCCTGTTCCGTCTTCAATTATTATGTCATTGTTTAATCGTTCTCACCTGTCCTCGTCTGATTGGTCTGTGTATTTAAGGTTGGTTGAGTTCCCTGTTTGGTTTTCAGTTCTTGTATTGTCTCCCTGTCTTTTTGTGCGTGTGGATTCCCTGCTGTTCCTGTTCCTGTTCCTATTGTGGATTATTGAATAAAAGTGCATGTTCCTGATCTCCTGGTCCCTACTCCTCCTTCCCCGCACACAACACGTGTGACAGTCATAAGTTTAATTGATTTGTTTATATTAAAACTACGTCATCTAAATGCATGGAAAAACTGTATGTAATTGAATTACATAAAGTTTAAGTTTAGGCTGCAACATTTTTTTTGAGTTTAGATAGTTACATATTGTAATCCATTACTGATTTCAAAATGCATGACAAAAATTGTAGTTAGTAACATAATTTAATACATAGCACATTTTAGGCAATATAATCACACTACTTTTAGACCGTTTGTTGTTATTAGCAACATGAAGTACATTCAACATTATGCTATGTCAAGGTTTCCCAAACTGTTTTTTTTTTTTTTTTGCAGGGGGGTTCATTTTAATGAATCATTTTAAAAAAGTTAAAGTAAAATCAAAAAGTAAAATCAATTAAAAAATATATTGTTTACCTGCATGTCATGTGACCATAACCAAAGTCAGAGAACCAATGAACATGCAAATGTGATCATTAATTATTAAAATATTCATTTTAAAATCTCAGGGGCACCTCAAATAAAATAATAAATAAATAAATAAGTTTGCAAATTTGTGCATTTTAATGTGTTTCAAAGACAAAAGCCTTTCTAAAACATGGTAAAGTAACTCACAGAGTGATAATTAAAATAAAAATCGATGTGTTCATAGCTAATGCAATGTTGAAACACTTCTTAAACCTAAAATAATTTTTGTAAATCGGTGGTCAAATGCTGTGTCGCCATCTGACTAATGACTGATCCTTCTGTGAATGTCCACAAAACTTTAAGACTTTCTGAATGTAAAAAACAGTAGGCTATTTTAGAAAGGAAAATTTAAAAGATGAAAAGAAGAATTAGGGAGAATCAGTAAATTATTACAAATTATTAAATGTTATATAACTTATTGCTATTGTGTAAATAATATGTAATCATGTAATCCATAAAAAGTAACTGTTTTATTACAAGTATTTTAAAGTGCAATTTAATCTAATCACAAGTAATTCTTTTTTTTCTTTCTTTTTTTTGGCATCTGATTGTGTAAACTAGATTTAAACTTTTGTTTTACTGATAGAAAAATGTTCTCTATTTCTGCCTATTTACTTCTGCTATAGCTTATGATTGACTCATCTTTTCGGTACTGACGTGCAATTTTTTTTCCTGAGAACTCAAGGGAGAAGTCAGCGCCTCCTTGGGAAAAAAAAAAAACAACATTCAAACTTTAAAGGACTTGAAAACATGATGTTGTGATGGAGAATTTTAGTGAGCAATCAGTTTAGTAAAGTTAAAGCTGGAGTAAGCAGTTTCTGGGATTGTTAAATGTGATTGGTTAAAAAAAGATTTTACACAGAACCTGTTATAAAACAAACATCGGTCCCACTTAATAGTAGGTGGCCTTATCTAGTGTGTATTTACATGGAAAAAAAAAAAAAAAAAATGTACAATGTACTGATTGTGCTCATATTGTATTGCAAAACACTTTTGCAGGTACTAAGGTGGGATACGGGTAAGGTTAGGGACAGGTTTGGTGGTATGGGCAGGTTTAAAGGTGGGTTAAGGTGTAAGGGATGGGTCAACAGTGTAATTATAAATGTAATTACAGAAATTAATTACAGATATAATTACATGCAGGTATTTTTTAAATATAAGTACAATGTAAAATCATATATGTACACAATAGGTGCAGTGCACCAAATGATTATTTTTAATGTAAATACACAGTGAGTAAGGCCACCTAATATAAAGTGGGGCCCAAACATCTACTTACTGCTCATGTGTACATGATAACAATTTAATGATAACAAATGTAACATTTATTACAGGACTAAAAATACACAAATTGTGTGTCTGTGATCTTTATTTTTGTAAAAAAACAAAACAAAACAAAACAAAACAAAAATGCTCCTCCTCCTGTAGTAAGGAGAGAAGACCATTAAATACTTATGGATTAAAATAAAATGTTGAAAAATAATAATTTTCCAATCCATCTCAATTTTATGTGACAGGGTTGAGTTGTTAAGCTTGACAGTATCCTCACTGACTATAATATGCCTCAAAAATATAAATAAAAAGTATGGTACCACTAACCATTTTCTGCACCACTGTTAAAGAGACCTGAATGATGTTGTTTCTAGCAAATAATCTTACTTATGAGCAGTGAGTTATTATGAGCGTAGAATGGTTAGTGTGATGGGGCTCAGCTCAGAATGAGAGACATAACTTTAAAGTTTTTTTTAGAGAAGTATTCACAAGAAAGGAATACAAACAAAAGTTTACATTATTGCCAAAAATCACAGACACTATGCACATTTTGCTAAGAATTTTCTAAATACTAACTCAGTGAAGTGTTTCAGGGACATGACAAAATGTTTGGTTTAAGATAGATATTAGACATTATTTTATGCTTTTAAAAAAAATATATATTAAATTATTATTAAAACCTTCATTATTTTTATTCATTATAACGGGCATGCCAAAGTATTGTGAAAAGCTTCAAACAATTTTGGTGAACCACCAAAAAAAGGGTGGACTGAAATATTACTGAAATACACTGGAAGTCTGTATCCTTTCAAGGCCAGAGTCAAATGCAATCACTTCCTCTGTAATTTTAGCACTAGCATAAGAAGAGCAGTCATCGTTCTAAAGATTACAGCTCTTCAGTGAAGATGTATGGCAATATACAGGAGCAAATCATGGATTTAGGGGTCATTCATGATAGTTATGGAGACACCACTAGATCTCGAACAACCATTTACAGCCAGGATAAAGGAAAAGATCAACAGTGCAGTAAGCAGAAAGTTTAATTTAAAGTAGAAACTGTGTCAGTGTCAGTGTTGTCTGTTTAAGGAATTGAGAACTGTTACATTATATGTACAATTACAATCAGTGTTTTCTCAATAACAAGTTGAATTTTCTACTTTTGTATTAAGTGAATTAACACAAAATATTTTTTTTGAATTTTTATTGTGAATTTTTTGAATTTTTATTATACACATGGTGATATATCATTATCTGTATCACTGTGAATATAAAAGAAAATACTCTCTAAAAAGGCATGTCTAATATCTAAAGACAAAGGAAGATTACCTAAAGATTGAAAAAAAGCTTGAATTGAAACACAGCTTCTAATACTACAAAATGTGTTAACTGATATGTTTTTGGTCATGTTTGTCAGGAGGAAGTAGATGTTTGGTGTTGGTGAAAGTGAGTCTCGGGCTCATTTGTGTTCTTCTGCTGGTCTTCATCATACTGCAGCACAACACCATCACAGCAGCGAGAGACCTGATGAAGAGTTACAAGAACACAGTTGAAGACTTCAATCAAACCATCAACAGCTTACAGAACAATTACACTGATCTAATGACTGAAAAACACCAACTGCAGAACAACTTCAGCTCTTTGAGTCAGAAGAATCTGAAACTGGAGACCAGAGTCAAAGATGTCACTGCTGAGAAAGACCAGTTACAGAGAAGCACTGAATCTTTCAGTCAAAGGAAACTGGAGCTGGAGAAAAAAGTCAAAGATCTGAATGCTGAAAAAGACGTGTTACAGAGAAGTTTTGACTCTTTGAATAAGAAGAAACTGGAGTTAGAAAGCAAAGTCACTTCTCTGAGTGAGGAACTAAAGAAAGAATCAACTAAACAAGGTCAGTGCATATATATATATATATATATATATATATATATATATATATATATATATATATATATATATATATATATATATAGTGCCTTGCGAAAGTATTCAATCCCCTTCTTGTTTTTTTTTTTTTTTTTTTTTTTTTAAATGTTCCAGCCTTATGGTAAACTGCTTTAAATTACTTTTTTCCACATCACTCTACACTATATACACCACAATGCCAAAGCACACAACAGAATTGTGACAACCTTGCAAATTGATTAAAAGTAAAACACACACACACACACAAAAAAAGAAATAAATAAAAAAAATTAATAAGTACATTGCACAAGTATTCATTCGCTTAACTCAATACTTAGTTGACGCACCTTTACAGCCTCAAGTCTTGCTGTGTGCTTAGGGCCATTGTCAGAGGTGGACATTCCAGGGGTCAGAAAGTAAAAGTCCTGCCATATATTTGTTCCACCCATGAACTGATGAAATGATTTCACCAGAGGTGGAACCAAGTCCTTCTGTTCAAGTCACAAGCGAGTCTCAAGTCAAATCCCAAGTCCTCAAAGAGTTAAAGGTAATTGATAATTAAGTGACTAATTAAATGATGATTGTGCGTTAGTGATGAACACCTGCTGTTACTGAGAATTACAGAGGATCAGATGTTGATGTTTTATTGGTTAAAATGATGCTACCATCATGAAGATCAGTGTTTGCTTTAGTTGGGCTCTTGACCCTTTTAATGATTTAAACTAAATCGCTTCTAAGCAATTGCAATATTGTATTACAACAAGTGTTTGCACCTTATTATTATTATGGTAGCAGAGACTAATTATGTTAGAACTTTCTATGCCACAACTTATATATAGTGTTGTAAAATAGTGAGATCAAGACTGTATGTGGTCTGATAGTTATCAGGCAGTGACCTGGTTATATGGAAAGTAGCTTTATTTGTGTTAAGGTTTTGAAAAACCAATCCTGTGAAGCTTGGAATTATAGTGCAGTTATGAGAATTCTTTTATACGTGGGGCATGTAAATATTTTAGCTCTGTGCTGTTTAGACACACGCAGACATCAAGAACCAGCATATGAATCTCAACAATGGTGACAATCAACTAAATTCTTCATGCTGCAATGCATGCTGGGTAACACCATAGTAAAAACTCCCATCATGCACTACAGCATGAAGAATTATTGTCACCACTGTTGAGGATTGTATGATAAATGTTCAGGTCTAAAAGCCTGAGCTGCTGCAAATTTCCCCACAATATTTAAGCTTTACAGTGGCATTTCCTAATTCAGCTTTTTATCCAGTTGTTTGATAATTTGTGTCAATCTACAAACCAAAGAATAGCCATTACATGATGTTCACTCAAATGATTTAAAAGCAAAACATGTTACCTAACATGTTATCTCTGCTACCATAATAATAATAATGTACAAACACTTGTTGTGATACAATATTGCAATTGCTTAGAAGCAATTTACTTCGAATTACTAAAAGGGTCAAGAGCCCAACTAAAGCAAACACTGATCTTCATGATGGTAACATCATTTTAACCAATAAAACATCAACATCTGATCCTCTGTAATTCTCAGTAACAGCAGGTGTTCATCACTAATGCACAATCATCATTTAATTAGTCACTTAATTATCAATTACCTTTAACTCTTTGAGGACTTGGGATTTGACTTGAGACTCGCTTGTGACTTGAACAGAAGGACTTGGTTCCACCTCTGGTGAAATCATTTCATCAGTTCATGGGTGGAACAAATATATGGCAGGACTTTTACTTTCTGACCCCTGGAATGTCCACCTCTGGCCATTGTCCTGTAGGAATGTGAACCTTTTGCGTTCTCTCTCTCTCTCTCTCTCTCTCTGTACAAAGTTTTATAAAATGCATGCCTTGTGTGGTTCAGGTTGGTTTTTCTTGACCAATGAGTTGAAGAGCTGGTCTGACAGCAGGCAGTACTGCAGGGATCGTGGTGCTGATCTGGTCATTATCAACAGTGAAGAGAAGCAGGTGAGTTTCTGTGAGTGTCTGTTACTGAATGAAAGGAATTACGCTTATTCCTGTTTTTATTCACACACAGAGGTTCATTTCTTCACTTACCATGGAAAGAGTGTGGATTGGTTTGTCTGACACAGAGCACGAGGGCAGAATGACATGGGTGGATAATTCACCACTAAATCAAGGGTAAGTGCTAAAAATCACTGTGTGTTGATTCATATATTTGTGGTCCTGAAAAACTGAACATCTGATACATATCGTTCAGGTTTTGGCTCAAAGGTGAGCCGAACAGCTATGGCGGAAATGAGGACTGTATTGAAATAAATTATAAAAGAGAGCAGTCGGGATGGTCACCCCTGAACAGCTGGAATGATTCCTCATGCTCAGAGAAGAGAAAAGGGATTTGTGAGAAATAGGGTTCATCACATCTTACTGTGGTTTTGCTTTTATTGTCTAACTTAATCATTCTTAATGTGAACACATCATTTCTGATTGAATCCCTGCTTTTTAAATAATAAGGTGATATGCAATTTGTTAGAAAGAAAGAGCAAAAATATCGTAATTTTCTTATTACTGTAATAATCTACTGTTTCTCATGGGGTGAAATATAGGCTGACCTGAGACACTGAACCTCTGTGTTTTCATGTTTTTTTCTCCATCACAAGCAGCTCTATATTAATATGATCTATTTCTATTGTTATCATGAGTCTCATTTGTTGATCTGACAATCACAGTAAACTACAAAAAGACGAAGGTGTCCAAACTGCCCTGATTCACCCTGTTATTTTGATATTGAGTGTCTGTGAAGCTGCTTTTCAGTTGAATTGCTTTTTGTTTGAATAAAATCTTCAATTACCATCAGTATTTACCAAAGTAAACTTTCACAAACTCCTCTTGTTAGCTTTTGAAGCTGATAACATGTGGTTGAATGTACACAACACAAATATAGTAGTACGGCTCTGCAGAGAGTTTTTAAGTGTGACTGAAGGTCTTTATTCTTGTCAAAGGCCAGTGTGAAATGAAACCACTTCCTGTGTAGATTTAGCACACTTGAAAAAGACTAGTGACTATTCTAAAGATCACAGTTAATCTGTGAAGACTGTGAATAATGGAATTAGAGTCCATTTATGAAAATGTTGAATGCAGAGATATTGAGAACACAACTGGACCTCAAACTCAGACTCACGGCCAGGATGAAGGAAAAGAACTAAAGCACAGTAAGAAAAAAAAAAAAATAAGTAAATAAAACTTTAAAGCAGAAATGGTGTCACAGATGCTGTTATTAATGGTGTCAATAATGTTTGAGGAAATAAGAACAGTTACGTACAAGTAAAATATTTATTCTAAGAAAAATGCATTCATATTAAATGTATTTTAACATTGATTATTTTTTCACATAGCAACAGTTATTAATTTCTATATAGCACTGTTTGTCTTACAAAAGAATATAAAAGCTTGACAGCATTATCTAAAGACAATGACTGATTATCTTAAAGGTTCATTTGAAACTTAATTCCTAACAATATGTTGCATATCAATTGATATTTGTTGTTTTGGCGTTTTGGTCGTGTTTGTCAGGAGGAAGTAGATGTTTGGTGTTGATCACAGTGAGTCTCGGGCTCATTTGTGTTCTTCTGCTGGTCTTCATCATACTGCAGCACATCACCATCACAGCAGAGAGAGACCTGATGAAGAATTATAAGAACACAGTTGAAGAGTTCAATCAAACCATCAACAGCTTACAGGACAATTACACTGATCTAATGAGTGAAAAAGACCAACTGCAGAACAACTTCAGCTCTTTGAGTCAGAAGAAACTGGAGACCACACTGTAAAAAAAAAAATGTTGCCAATACTGAAAAAATCAAGGCAACACATTGCATTCAGATTTTTATGTTTTCCCAACGATTGGTGTCAAATCCAGGTGCCATGAGTAAAAGTCCTCCCCAGTATTTTGTTCCAATCACCTGGATTTGCTAATTAGCACAGTTTTTCAGCCAGGAGGTCCGAGATTGGACCAAGTCATTCCTTTTAAGTCTCAAGCAAGTCTCAAGTAAAATCCCAAGCCCCTAAAGAGTTAAAGTTGATGAGATAACTGAATGATGATTGTGTTAGTGTTGAACATCTGCTGTTATTACAGAGGATCAGATGTTGATGTTTTATTGGTTAAAATGATGCCACCATTGTGGAGATCAGTATTTGCTTTAGTTGAGCTCTTCACCATTGACTCATGGGTTAGATCTATCTCTGTTATAATGCGTATGGTCTTGTAAAGCAGTGAGATCAGAGCTGTATGGTGAGCAGTTAAGTGGTGCTAGGTGATCATCGTAAGCATACCTGAACACCCCCAAAATAATTTTCTTTTGTAAGGTAAGGTTTTGCATTATCAAATCTGCAAAACTACAGCATAGTGATTTTCAATAAGTCACAGTGAATTCATTTAAAACCTGTATAATGCATATAAACATCTATAGCATTTAGACGCACAGACATCAAGAACCAGCATATGAATCTCAACAATGGTGACAATCAACAAAACGCTTCATGCTGCAATGCATGCTGGGTAACAGCATAGTAATGCACTGCAGTATGAAGAATTATTGTCACCACTGTTGAGGAGCGTATGATAAGTGTTCATGTCTGAAAGCCTGAGCTGACGTAGTTTTTTCTTCCAATATTGAAGCGTTACAGTGACATTCGTTTAATAGGATTTTTTTGTTGCAGTTCTACAATCGCTAGATGTCATTCAGCAAGAGAGTATTTCATGTTGCTGATCTAAATTAGTTGTATATGGTGCAAGCGTGAGCTAATCTGCTGCTGCAAGCTTGTGACTCAGCAATGCACAAATGCTCGCTGTAAAACAGCAGAGATTACTCCAAGAGTCAAGAGACAAACTAAAAACCACACTTGACCGCAATGATGGTGGCACTGTGTTTTTTTTCTTTCTCTTCTTTTCTTGGCCAATAAAACATCAACATCTAAACCTCTTAGAATTCTCAATAAGAGATTCTACAGACATGAAATAAAGTCATTCTGGTTAGTAATGAGTGAAGCTGGTGATGCTGTTTGTGGAGATGTTTAATCAGATTTGAGAGATGAAAGTCAGAGATGAGTCAGTTGTAGTTCTTGTGTTTCTCTTTTCTTCAACGATGCTGCTTGTTAACAGCAGATGTTCATCACTAACACAATCATCATTCAGTTATCTCATCAACTTTAACTCTTTAGGGGCTTGGGATTTTACTTGAGACTTGCTTGAGACTTAAAAGGAACGACTTGGTCCAATCTCGGACCTCCTGGCTGAAAAACTGTGCTAATTAGCAAATCCAGGTGATTGGAACAAAATACTGGGGAGGACTTTTACTCATGGCACCTGGATTTGACACCAATCGTTGGGAAAACATAAAAATCTGAATGCAATGTGTTGCCTTGATTTTTTCAGTATTGGCAACATTTTTTTTTTTACAGTGCAGACACAAAAATCTCACTGCTAAGAAAAACCAATAACAGATCAACTACAACTCTTTATATCAGAAGAAACTGGAATTAGAAAGTGATCAACCGAAGAAAGAATCTAAACAAGGTTAGTACAAATCTGTTTTTGTTGTAGTGCTTTATACTTCAGTGTTACTGTTTGTATACAGTTTTGAAAAGTGTTTATGTATAAAGATCTGTGTGGTTCAGTTGTGTTTTTCATATCCAAGGAATTGAAGAGCTGGTCTGTGTTTCTTTTGGGATATCTATGGGGTCCAGATGACTTGATATACATGAAATGACTTGTATATCAAGTGAGTTGAAGAGCTGGTCTGACATCAGGCAGTACTGCAGGGATCATGGTGCTGATCTGGCCATTCCCAGTCAACACGTGAGATCATGCGATGTTCACAGTGACATCACATCATTCTCATTGTGTGATACTCAAGAGTGTGAGTAATATGTGAGCTCACTGTGAATTCAAAATGTTGTGCAGGTTGAGAGGAGGCACTGCAAATATCGGTCACCAGGGGACATTCTACTTCCTGTTTCTCAACACTATCACAGTGGTGTCACATGATGAGCTCACAGTATGAGTGCACACCAGAGGTGGACATTCCAGGGGTCAGAAAGTAAAAGTCCTGCCATATATTTGTTCCACCCATGAACTGATGAAATGATTTCACCAGAGGTGGAACCAAGTCCTTCTGTTCAAGTCACAAGCGAGTCTCAAGTCAAATCCCAAGTCCTCAAAGAGTTAAAGGTAATTGATAATTAAGTGACTAATTAAATAATGATTGTGCATTAGTGATGAACACCTGCTGTTACTGAGAATTACAGAGGATCAGATGTTGATGTTTTATTGGTTAAAATTATGCTACCATCATGAAGATCAGTGTTTGCTTTAGTTGGGCTCTTGACCCTTTTAGTAATTCAAAGTAAATTGCTTCTAAGCAATTGCAATATTACATCACAACAAGTGTTTGCACATTATTATTATTATGGTAGCAGAGACTAATTATGTCAGATCTTTCTATGCCACAACTTATGTAGTGTTGTAAAATAGTGAGATCAAGACTGTATGTGATCTGATTATATGGAAAGTAGCTTTATTTGTGTTAAGGTTTTGAAAAACCAATTCTGTGAAGCTTGGCATGGAATTATAGTGCAGTTGTGAGAATTCTTTTATACGTGGGGCATGTAAATATTTTAGCTTTGTGCTGTTTAGACACACGCAGACATCAAGAACCAGCATATGAATCTCAACAATGGTGACAATCAACTAAATTCTTCATGCTGCAATGCATGCTGGGTAACACCATAGTAAAAACTCCCATCATGCACTACAGCATGAAGAATTATTGTCACCACTGTTGAGGATTGTATGATAAATGTTCAGGTTTAAAAGCCTGAGCTGCTGCAAATTTCCCCACAATATTTAAGCTTTACAGTGGCATTTCCTAATTCAGCTTTTTATCCAGTTGTTTGATAATTTGTGTCAATCTACAAACCAAAGAATAGCCATTACATGATGTTCACTCAAATGATTTAAAAGAAAAACATGTTATCTAACATGCTATTTCTGCTACCATAGTAATAATGTACAAACACTTGTTGTGACACAATATTGCAATTGCTTAGAAGCAATTTACTTTGAATTACTAAAAGGGTCAAGAGCCCAACTAAAGCAAACACTGATCTTCATGATGGTAACATCATTTTAACCAATAAAACATCAACATCTGATCCTCTGTAATTCTCAGTAACAGCAGGTGTTCATCACTAATGCACAATCATCATTTCATTAGTCACTTAATTATCAATTACCTTTAACTCTTTGAGGACTTGGGATTTGACTTGAGACTCGCTTGTGACTTGAACAGAAGGACTTGGTTCCACCTCTGGTGAAATCATTTCATCAGTTCATGGGTGGAACAAATATATGGCAGGACTTTTACTTTCTGACCCCTGGAATATCCACCTCTGGTGCACACCCAGATAACAAATTTATGTTATAAGAACCTTCTCCAAACATACACAGCAAAATCCCCAGTGTTAATTTAACACTCTGAGTGTGGACACATATAAACACTGAAGCAGTGTTGAAGTTAACACTGAAGCAGTGTTGAAGGTAATGATATAATTAGGTGATTAACAAAGTGATGATTGATCATTATTGAAGACACCTGATGTTAACAAGCAGAATCACCAAAGGAGAAAACCAAAATTTTTAAGCAACCATTATAGTGGTCAATGTTTGCATTAGTTGGGCTCTTGACCCTTAAATCTTTAATACTAGATTTTGTTTGACTGCTGTGTTTGAGTTAAAACAGCCAGACAAGCCGAAAGCTCAAGTCCCCAGCTGATTATGTTTTAACATATTCATTGTTTGACGTAAATCATTTAGAGTATAACCTCTAAGTTATTTTTTTTTTTTGCTTATTGTAATTGCCTTAACAATCCACAGAAGATCCAGCACTTCCTATACATCTTGGAAAAATTTTTTTACAACCTGTTCAAAAAATAAAAAGTGTTTCACATAGGCACACATAGACATCAAGAACCAGCCCATGAATCTCAACAATGGCGACAAACGGCATATTCAGATAAACAGATCAACTCTGAACTCTCATAATTTATTCATGCCGCAATGCATGATGGGAGTCATGGATGAGTTCTGATTGGCTACAACACGCTTTTTGATGGTCACCGTTGTTGTGATTCTCACACTGATTCTTCATGTCTGTGTGTCTAAATTAAGATAAACTTTTTTTCATCATCTGTCTGATTATAGCAAAGCTGATTGGTCTTTTGTTCACAGGTTTTTTTTTTTGTAATCTGTATGGAAATTCTGTGTCAAATACTCAAGTCACTATATGATGATTAAGTCAAGCACAGTCAATGCCATCATACTGACTTTTGCTCTTGGCTTGTCTGGCTGTTATAACTCAGTAATTGCAGCCAAACAGGACCTAATATTGATGATTTAAGGGTCAAGAGCCCAACTAATGCAAACACTGACCACTATAATGGTTGCTTAAAAATTTTGTTTTTTTCTTTTGGTGATTCTGCTTATTAACATCAGGTGTCTTCAATAATGATCAATCATCACTTTGTTAATCACCTAATTATCTCATTAACTTTAACACTGCTTCAGTGTTTATATGTGTCCACACTCAGAGTGTTAAATTAACACTGGGGATTTTGCTGTGTATAACTGATGTGTAACTATGTTTGTAAACCACATTTGTCATAAGTCAAACATTTTAAACTGCTGTGTCATATAAAAACAGAGAAACATCAAGAATCAGTGTATGAATCTCAACAATGGTGACAATCAAAAGCTTCCTGCAGCAATGCATGCTGGGTACCTAGTCTCCGTGCAGTGAGTGCACTTTGACCTCACATTGTAATCATAGTGTGAGCACACATTGAGGACGCTGTGAGGTTACACTTTTAGCTCACTGTTACGTCACATTGTGACCACATGGTGAGATCAGTGTGAGATCAAATTGTTGACTGGGTTATCAAGACTGAAGAGAAGCAGGTGAATTTGCTTGACTGGCTTTATTTGTGTGTCAGTCTGTGAACCCTGTTGAAAAATCCAGCATATGCGGGTTAGGTATGTTTTGAAGCATGGCTGCTGGTTTAAGATGGTCCTTGGCTGGTTATGAGCTAGTTTAAGCTGGTTCTTAGCTGGTCAAGAGCTGGTTTAAGATGGTACTTAGCTTGTCATGTGCTGGTCCTAAACAACTAGCTCCTGCTCAGGACCAGCTTAAACCAGCTCAAACCAGCAGCCATGCTTCAAAACTTACCTAACCAGCATATGCTGTATTATTTTCTTCTTCTTCTTCTTCGTCTTTTCTTTTTTTTTTTTTTCACACACAGAGGTTCATATCTTCATATATTAAAGATGTTGACAGAACATGGTTTGGTTTAACTGACGGAGAGCAGGAGGGCAACATGAAATGGGTGGATATTTCACCACTGATAAAGGGGTAAGTCCTAAAACATTCACAAAAATTCACTGTGGATTTATTTGTTGTCAGGAGCTATGTGACAAGCGCAAACAGAGTAAGATGCTATTTGCACCTCTGTGTAGTACATTGTAATGCAATAATAACATATTCAGTGTACTCCACCAGTTTAAAAAAAAAAAAAAAAAATCAGCATTG
Source organism: Cirrhinus mrigala (assembly GCA_036247105.1). Classification (NCBI taxonomy): domain Eukaryota; kingdom Metazoa; phylum Chordata; class Actinopteri; order Cypriniformes; family Cyprinidae; genus Cirrhinus; species Cirrhinus mrigala. The sequence continues at coordinate 5,017,467 of CM070007.1, forward strand.
AAATGGTGATAACTCTTAAACCCCTTGTTCTAGAAAAATGAAACTTGGTATACCTGATTCCTTTCTTCATGCTGATCACATTCAATAGCTTACAGTGCCCTCCACTAATATTGGCACCCTTGGTAAATATGAGCAAAAGTGGCTGTGAAAATAAATCGGCATTGTTTATCCCTTTGATCTTTCAGTCTACAAAATTCTAACCTTTCACTGAAGTAAAACGATGGAAACTGGGGGTAAAAGACATTATGAAATAAATGTTGTTCTCGAGTTCACATTGTCCGCAATTATTGGCACCCAACGATTGCAACGTTCTTTTCCCAATATAACAGCTCTGAGTTTTCTCTAACAATGTCTAATGAGTTTTGAGAACACCTGACAAGAGATCAGAGACCATTTCTTCATACAGAATCTCTCTAGATCCTTCAGATTCCCAGCTTAATGTTGGTGCCTTTTCTCTTCTGAATATGCTGGAGTATGTTTTTGGATGAGCAAGGAGGATTTTTCTTGAAACCCTCCAGAACAACATGTGGTGATCTAGGGGCTGTTTTATTTTAGGATTTCTGACCCCAAGACTCAACAAATCTCTGCAATTCTCCAGCTGTGATTCTTGGAGAGTCTTTGGCCCCTCAAACCCTCCTCCTTAGCGTGCATTAGGATGATAAAGACACAGGTCCTCTTCCAGGCAGATTTGTAACATCTTTAGTTGATTTGGAACTTATTAATTATTGCCATGATGGTGGAAATAGGGATTTGCAATCCTTTAGCTTTTTTCTTACAGCCACTTTCTATTTTGTAAAGCTCAACAATCTTGTTCTGCACATCAGAACTATATTCTTTGGTTTTACTCCTTGTGATGGATGATTAAGATAATTTGGTCTGTGTGTTCCTCATATTTATAATCCTGTGGAACAGGAAGTCATTGCTAGACAATTTCATACTCCTATAGCCACCCTGGTGTGCTAATATGCATTGGGAAGAAAAAAAAAAAAACATTTATTTCATAATGTGAGTTTCCCCCCACATTCAGTTGTTTCACTCCAATGAAAGGTTAGAATTTTGTACATTTTCTGAATGAAAGATCAAAAAAATAAATGATGCAGATTTATTTTCACAGCCTCCTTTGCTTGTCATTGTGCTACTGTGAAAATTATAAATTGCTTGTTTACGCTCCTCATTTGTTAGTTTACTGATTGGGTTATGATTTGATTACGGTCCTGAATAATTGATCATAATCTGACATCTGACAATCTGACATCTGACAATCTGGTTTTGGATTGAAGGTGAGCCAAATAACTATGAAGGTGTAGATGAGATCTTCAAAAGACACTCTGAATAACTGGAATGATCTGCCATGCTCAACTAATAGAAAAGGGATTTGTGAGAAATAGCATTCTTCTCATCGTTTTTATTTGTTTTATTTTAGGGAATCCATCTTTTGATTGTATAATTCATTGTTAAGATTCCTGTCTTTTAAAATATATGAAAAGACAATGTGGCACAACAAACCTCTGATGTGTTCTTGTTTTGGTTCATCACAAGCAGCTCTATATTAATATGAACTTATTCTCGCTGTTACCATGAGTCTCATTTGTTGGTCTGAAGTGTTAAGGACTTCAGAAAGGTGATATTCTGATATTGAGTGTCTGTAAAACTGCTTTTGAGTTGAATTACATTTTGAATAAAATTTTCAATTACCATTCTTACCATGCTTCGTCACTTCCTCGCTCCTATGACCCAGACACCGATCAAAGTTGCCCATCTTGAAGGACATCTGTAACAGCCCCTGGTTTCCTACGCAGAACCTGATTTTACCAAGTACGACATGTTCCTGGGTCAACATCTTTGTTGACCCTGGAACAACATGGTGATTAACCAATCAGATTTGAAAAAACAGTTTATAGTTTTTGTGAAGTTTAGGCTTACAATCAGTGTTTGGTGCTTGTACATCAGTGTTATTCATCTATCACTTCCTCTAATTTTTGGGATTACTCATGGGTAAGGTTAGGTTTAGGTGTAGGGATGTGGTCAAGATTATATTTTTGGATTAAAATGTTGTTCCAGGGTCAACAAAATATGTTGACCCAGGAACACATCTAACTCAGCAAAATCAGGACGTGCGGTTTCCTACCTTACCAGAGAATTATTTATTTAAAGTTCGGGCACCAGACAAGGTTTATTCCCTGTTAATTTGCTTAAATCCTGATAGCTCAATTAAAAAAAAACAAACAAACAAACAAACAAAAAAACAGCTACAGATAAAGAAACCGGAAAGGACAGGTATCGAATTAAAACCCAGGAAACATTACTCATGTTCCAAATGCAAATTTAATTTAATTTTCAGGTAGCCAAACCCATCAAAAATATAGTTCCAGCATAACCGTACGGTTTGCAATATTCAAATAACAAATATTCAAGGACACTCAAAAAAATATTTCAGCCCTAAACTTAATTCAATTACATACATCAGTTCCATGCATTTAGATTACATAGTTTTAATTTAAACAGATCAATTAAACTTAATGTAATTCAATTGCATCAGTCTTACGTAAATTAAACAGGTAAAGTTGATGTAACATTTCCCAGTGTTAAACAAACCCTGCTCAGTGTTTATGTGTTTCCACACTACAGAGTGGTCAAGTAGCATTGACACAGTGTTGGAGTTAAGGAGATCATTATGTCATGATTGACCAATAATGATGAACACCTGCTGTTTACAAGCAGAATCACCGAAGGAAAGAGAAACGCAAGAATTATGACTGACTTCAGCCACAGCCAAAGATAAAATGAACTTAAATAAATGAAGACATCAAATCTCTGATTAAACAACTCTACAAACAACATTACAGATTGACTTGATTTCTGTCATATATCCACAAATATTATTTCAGAACATCTAAACAGAGGTTTAGATGTTTTATTAAAAAAAACTTTTCATTTGACCTCACCATCATGGCGAACAGGGTTTACTTTAGTTGGGCTCTTGAGCCTTCACTTTATTAGTATAGTTTTTTTGTTCTTTGTTTGCTGTAATTGTGTTTACAGAGCACATTTGTTATAGTGCCAAAAAAAAAAGAACAAAAAATAAACAAGGGGAGGGCCTTATTAAATGTTTTTGGTTAATTATTGTTGATGCTGTAATCATCATCCAGTGGCCTGATTTGCTGATATCGTTCTGTGGTTTATCTCTTAATTTCATGATATTTGCAATAGTTGTATGAACTGTTACTATTACTACTTTAAGATCTCCAGCTTTACTTAAACACACACAAACATCAAGAATCAGCATATGAATCTCAACAATGGTGACATTCAACAGCTGCATGCTGGGAGTCATGGGTGAGTTTTATAATCTGCTGTTACCCAGCATGCAGCTGTTGAATGTCACCATTGTTGAGATTCAAATGCTGATTCTAGATGTCTGTGTGTGTCAAAGGGACACCGTAGATTTCAAAGTTTAATGTATAAGATAAACATCCATAATAGTTCATACACCTGTTGTAAACATTGTTAAAAAATAATAGACTAACCACTGCATGAGATCAGTGCATCAGGCCACTGGATGATAATGATTTCACAACCAAAAAAAAATTAACCAAAAACACCTAATCAGACTTCTTCTCGGCTTTGTTATTTTGCTGTGATAGATGTGCTTCATACACATAATTATAGCAGCCAAAAAAAAATAAAAAATCAAAAGTCAAGAGTCCAACTAAAGTAAACACTGATTGCCATGATGGTGAGGTCAATTGAAACATTAAAAAATAAAACATCTAAACCTCTATTTAGATGTTCTCAAATAATATTTGTAGATATATGACAGAAATCAAGTCAATCTGTAATGTTGTTTGTGGAGTTGTTTAATCAGAGATTTAATGTCTATTAAATTTAAGTTCATTTTATCTTTGGCTGTGTCTGATTCTTGTGTTTCTCTTTCCTTCAGTGATTCTGCTTGTAAACAGCAGGTGTTCATCATTATTGGTCAATCATGACATAATGATCTCCTTAACTCCAACACTGTGTCAATGCTACTTGAACACTCTGTAGTGTGGAAACACATGAACACTGAGCAGGGTTTGTTTAACACTGGGAAATGTTACATCAACTTTACCTGTTTAATTTACGTAAGACTGATGCAATTGAATTACATTAAGTTTAATTGATCTGTTTAAATTAAAACTATGTAATCTAAATGCATGGAACTGATGTATGTAATTGAATTAAGTTTAGGGCTGAAATATTTTTTTGAGTGGAGAAGAAAGAAAACATTCAACAATTAAACTAAAGAATACCAAAAACAAAACAAAATTTAGGAAAACCTTAATGGATTGAATTGTCAGTGTGATCGTCTTTTGGGCACATCAATCCTTTATATGAAAAGATGAATTGGAACAATTGCACAAAACATAAACATCAACGATGTTTATCAAGGAAAGGAAAAGGGATTACGTAGGTGTGAGTGTGGGTATGTGTGTGTGTGTGTATGTGTAACTGGTATTTATCATGTTATAGGGACCAAATGTCTCCATACATTTTTTATGTCCCCATGAGGAAACAGGCTTATAAATCATGCAGAATGAGTTTTTTTTTTTGTTGTTGTTGTTTTGTTTTGTTTTTGTATAGGTGTAGGGTGATAGAAAATATGGTTTGTACAGTAAAAAAAAAACAAAACAAAAAAAAAAAAACATTATGCCTATGGAATGCCCCCATAAAACATGGAAACACAACATGTTTGTGATACAGGCTCCCTTTATTTGGAGCCTGTATCTGTAAAGGAGTGATTCATTTTGAGCACGAGTCAATGCAGCGGTGATTCATTTGAGGCCTGAGTCTGCACAGTAGTGATTCATTTGAAGCCAGAGTCTGTGCAGGAGTGATTCATTTGGAGCCTCTGTCTATGAAGAATTAGGCTAGCTGTTAACATGATCATAGGAACAACTGCACAACGCTTTGCAATAGTGAGTCTACAAAGAGTTTTGGAATAAGAATGAAAGTCTGGAGTTTTCTGAGTCTGAACTAATGAAGCCACTTCCTGTGTATGAGTTTGTACTATTTAAAAACACAGTACACATTATAAAGATTACAGCTCATCTGTGCACACATACTGTAATCTACTGTAAGTAAGAGCAAATAATGGAATCAGGGACCTTTTATGTATGCAATAATGTTAATAACCGATTTGGATCTCAATCAGAGAGAGCTATATATGTACAGTATATATAAAACACATGCACACATTATTCATATATTCAGGGAACATGGGTTATGCATGTACCAATCCGAGGCGTTTCTGTGTTTCTTCTGTCATGCAGGTTGCCAGATTAAAGACACACAACAGGAATGAGCGTAATTCACAGTGAAAGGTGAAAAGCTGATATGCCTCTGGTTATAGAACTTAGATGCATGCCAAGGCTTTTTAGGTTGGGTAGAATCTGCTTTCTCTGACTGTTGATTTGCTGGCTTCCATGGCAGCAGTATGCTGTGTTTTCCGCCTCCTGGCAAGCCGGGTGTTGTGTTGTCTTTTGGAGAAACAAGTATGTGAACGTATGTTTCCTAAATATCTTCAAACATATTATTGTAGGCTATCTTTATGCTTTAGTAAGTAAGTTCAGCAGGGTTGAATTGCGATGAGCGTCTTATACTTTTAAAGTTTTGTAAGCATTAGGTTTAACTTGCATAGTAATTTGTTTTGTCTTTTTTGGCAAATTTTTGAGCTTTTGGTTTTGTTGTAGTTTGGTGTTAAGGTTGATTTTTTGTTTGTTTGTTTGTTTTTTAACAGAAGAGTATATACTTATATAACTAATGACCTCTGTAGAAAAAGTTACCCTAACATTTTCAGTTGAAATATTATAATAAAATATGTACACTGCCTACTTATATTTAATCAGCTCATGTGTCAGATAAGAGTCTCATTGGTGTAGCTCAAGTGCAAGCATGGTTCATACACTAGGGGGTGCAAAAGATCATTCTGGCATTAAGACACAATGGACTTTTCAAGTGGCGGCCACAGCAGAGTCAAATGACTTCCAGCTCCACATCTCTGAATGGTTAATGGGCTGGAGGGATATGCCTTGTCCAAATACCTACACTTGCAGTCTTTGCACTTGACCACTTGACTGCTTATATGACGTATTTCCTGTATTTGGCCCAAGTGTTCAAGTAAAAAAGAAGACCACAAGTGTGTCAAACTTTTCATTACCTCAGTTTAATTTGTGGTGCTTCTAATTAAGTGATAAAAGCAGTTGCAAATGTTGTAGAAAAAAAAATATCACCACTACTCATTTTTGCACCAATAAAACGTGCAGCACTTTGTGTTTCTACCTAATTAGATGTAATATCTAAGTATTATATTAATATTTAACAACTAAGGTAAGGCATTTCTAGGTAAGACATCTAAACAGACACTACAGTCTAGAATGGGTAATAGTGGAGGTAGATGTTAAAGTTTATATTGTACATTCAGAGGTGGACATTCCAGGGGTCAGAAAGTAAAAGTCCTGCCATATATTTGTTCCACCCATGAACTGATGAAATGATTTCACCAGAGGTGGAACCAAGTCCTTCTGTTCAAGTCACAAGCGAGTCTCAAGTCAAATCCCAAGTCCTCAAAGAGTTAAAGGTAATTGATAATTAAGTGACTAATTAAATGATGATTGTGCATTAGTGATGAACACCTGCTGTTACTGAGAATTACAGAGGATCAGATGTTGATGTTTTATTGGTTAAAATGATGTTACCATCATGAAGATCAGTGTTTGCTTTAGTTGGGCTCTTGACCCTTTTAGTAATTCAAAGTAAATTGCTTCTAAGCAATTACAATATTGTATCACAACAAGTGTTTGTATGTTATTATTATTATGGTAACAGAGATAACATGTTAGATAACATGTTTTGCTTTTAAATCATTTGGGTGAACATCATGTAATGGCTATTCTTTGGTTTCTAGATTGACGCAAATTATCAAACAACTGGATAAAAAGCTGAATTAGGAAGTGCCACTGTAAAGCTTAAATATTGTGGGGAAATTTGCAGCAGCTCAGGCTTTTAGACCTGAACATTTATCATACAATCCTCAACAGTGGTGACAATAATTCTTCATGCTGTAGTGCATGATGGGAGTTTTTACTATGGTGTTACCCAGCATGCATTGCAGCATGAAGAATTTAGTTGATTGTCACCATTGTTGAGATTCATATGCTGGTTCTTGATGTCTGCGTGTGTCTAAACAGCACAAAGCTAAAATATTTACATGCCCCACGTATAAAAAAATTCTCACAACTGCACTATAATTCCATGCCAAGCTTCACAGGATTGGTTTTTCAAAACCTTAACACAAATAAAGCTACTTTCCATATAATCAGGTCACTGCCTGATAACTATCAGATCACATACAGTCTTGATCTCACTATTTTACAACACTACATAAGCTGTGGCATAGAAAGATCTAACATAATTAGTCTCTGCTACCATAATAATAATAATGTACAAACACTTGTTGTGAGACAATATTGCAATTGCTTAGAAACAATTTACTTTGAATTACTAAAAGGGTCAAGAGCCCAACTAAAGCAAACACTGATCTTCATGATGGTAGCATCATTTTAACCAATAAAACATCAACATCTGATCCTCTGTAATTCTCAGTAACAGCAGGTGTTCATCACTAATGCACAATCATCATTTAATTAGTCACTTAATTATCAATTACCTTTAACTCTTTGAGGACTTGGGATTTGACTTGAGACTCACTTGTGACTTGAACAGAAGGACTTGGTTCCACCTCTGGTGAAATCATTTCATCGGTTCATGGGTGGAACAAATATATGGCAGGACTTTTACTTTCTGACCCCTGGAATGTCCACCTCTGTGTACATTTAAAAAACACATTAGAATGGAGAGCGCTTGTGATATGAACTGCCATATCTGCTGTCATGATCGGAGTGGAAAACGGTTCTAAAATGAAGTGCAATTTTATGCTTTTCAGCTTGACACAACACAATGGTGAAAGCAGCTCAATGAAAATAAACAACTTGACCAAAATCTGTCTTTTTCGTTTGTATTTATTATTTATTGCAGATTCATAATTTCCGATCCACTTGAATTTGTAAGTGCTCACGTTTTGAAAACCACGTTTGGAAATGTAATTTAATTTGTGATATGACTCGTTGCGATCACTCTCCTTGTTCATAAAGCAACTCATCTGATTTACTGTTCTGCAGCTCTTTGTAAGTAATCATGTATTTGTTCAATTTAAGTCCAGTAAAACTTACTGCACTTTATCCCTTAATGAAATTATTGCGATATGATATATGATTAAATGCATCCAGGTTTCTCAATTCCAGTCCTCACGTACCGTCGCTCTGGATATATTGCATATGCCTCTTTTATTTAACCTGATTCAGATAACCAGCTAGTTTAAAGAGAGCTCCATGACTGAACTGTGTTCCGATTAACATGGTCCCTACACAATGTTTATTGCTCCCTACTCCCTGAGCAGTGGAAATCAGATTAAGTTTACTTAATTTAGGAATATTCATTCATGGATTCGCGTTACGCCACTGCTTGCAGCATCTTCACAAACAGACAAAACTTACTAGAGAAGTGTGACATAATATACCTCTGTAAATAAATGCAATTTAAATTAATTTCTTGCACATTTTAATGCTCGATGAATGGAATGTATACGCTGTCTTCGAACTGGAATCAGGGCGGAATATTTCAAGTTTTATTTCAAGGGCACTTACTTTTAAATAGAACAGACATCTGAGATATGTGAGAAATGTGCAGAGCGGTGGTTCACTTACAAGATCAACTGGCTGAGATCAAGCTATAGTGTGTTTATTTTATCTGGCAGATATATCAGTGCCACCTAGTTATTAAAAACTGCAAAAGAGAAATTGATTCGGTCCTGTGTGTGGTACAATAGAAGGCGGCCGTATGATTTCTGTGAATGTGTTATGTGTCTTGTTCTGGCCACACGCTGCTCAAATGAACACTATGGATTAAAATATTAGTACATTTATTCTAAGCAAGTGCAAGCAGCTCTTAAAAATATTTACGCAAATACAATCGTTTTTTCCTCTAGTGATTTGTATTTATTGTTATTGTACGCTATTTAGCGTGTCCTAAATCATGGCGGTGACTACCCAGAATGCAATGCGCAGTGATGTAGATTCCCATGCTCTATAATGATGAAAAGCAAATGTGGACTTTTAAAGTTACACCAGATTTTCAGCAGCTGTCTAAAGCAACTGTCTGAAGTTATAATATGAGGCTATACTGTTAACATGATAGTAGCTCTAAACTGTTGGATGATACAAGTTCATTAAAATGATAGGAGTGGGGTAATTTGAGCCTAAGGCCCTGGGGTAAGTTGAGCCAGTGGATCATCCCTTCTTATGAAAGTATTATTTTATTGTATTTCTATGATATTTCATTAATTTCAGACCAAAGTTTTTTTTTTTTTTCATTGTTTTGAATGTGATTTTTTTTTTTTTTTATTTATTTATTTATTTATTTTTTTTTTTTTGAAGATTTTAAATAGGCTTTATGAAAATTGCTCATTGAAGTTTTTATGAAATTGTTTTTCTCTGCATAATGCTCTAGGCCATCATAAGGCTCACATATAGATTTTCCTTTTTACTGAATTTATCTTTCTTTGATATAGCATGAGCTGAAAATGTTTAGTTTAACTTTAGCATAATCGGTGGCAGAGTTTAACTCCAAGAGACCACCTTCCACATTTTTTTATTTTTTTATTATTATTATTTTTTTTTTTGGAAAGCCATATTTTAAAAGCAGTTTATTCAAGATTCAGAGTGATTATTCCCACAGATGCACCACAGGGTGTGCTTTTGAAAGAATATTACACTCAATATTATTCTGATATTGAGTGTCCATGAAACTGTTTTTGAGTTGAATTGCTTTCTCTATGAATAAAATTTCCAATAACCAATAGTTCCGTAGTAAATCTTTGTTTATATTTTATATCATTCTTGTGCATCTGCATGACGCATGACTATGGAGAGATTTCCTCCAGCCAGTAGGATGTAGCAAAACAACATGTTTATTCATGAGCCCACCAGCTAGCTGCAGATAACGTGTGGTCTATCTGAAGGTTATTAGAGTGACGCAATCAAAAAGAAATGTCGTCTTTCAAGTTAATGTTACATAGACGAAACACTTTACATTTAAGTAACTTTTACCTTTTTCTTATTGTTGGACCCCATTATTGTTAGTATATTTCAGATAAATACAGAATGACTGATAATATCTCATTCGCCACCAGCTTTTAATTCTATAAATTATCTTTATATGAAAACAATATGAATTTTCATTTATACAGGGTTACAACAACATCTTAGTTTTATTTTGAAAGTGGTAATTCTGGAAAATGGAAAATTCTTGGTTGACATATTGTGTCATATTGTGAAAAGAGGCTGATAAAATTCAAAATTTGTTTTCCACACATTTCAGACTGATTTCATATGGTTCCACACCCCTGGTTTTACCTGAGGCTTTGTGTGAGTTAGTGTTTACAGAACAGTACATGTGCGCTTAACAGCCAAAAACAACATACACCAGACATTCAGAAGCCGCCTTCCTGTTTATTGGCCAACACAATATCAACAGATTATATTGCCATGCTTTCACACATTATAGGTGACCACTTCCTTGGGGTTAGCACTGTTTAAAAAATGAGAAGTGTTACATGCAGTTTTTTTTTTTTTTTTTTTTTTTCCTAGAAACATAGTTTCTGCTTTTTTTATGAAGTGCATTAACATGTAGTTGTGCAATTATTTTCCATAGAATTTACTTTTTAATATGTTACCGTATGACAATTATGGATGTTTGTCATTGTAAACAACATTCTCTCTAAAAGGCCTCTTTATTGTCTAAAGACAAAGGAGGATTACTTACAAAGGCTGATTTAATACATTATTTTCAATAATATGGAGTGTATTCTTTGATATTTGTATGTTTTTTGGAGGATGTTTGATGTTGGTCACAGCAGCACCATAACCTACACTGAGGGACTAGTCACCCCCAGTAATAAGGCATGGCCAAACTATCCTACCAATATTTGATATTCTTAATGCTAATGCTGTATTCTTAGATACTTTTCAGCTATTATTAGGTCTTTGGGAAAAACAGTTATTATTCATCTGAAATGGATGCCTGTATTGTCAAAAATGCACAGTAGTCAAAGGGATTTCAAATCGATGGATTTATTAAATACAAAATAGAAAACATTCAATTTGTGTTAACAGTGCTAATTTAACACTCTGAAAGGGACTACAAATTATCTATACAAATATAAAAATAATACAAATTAACATAAAAAAAAAAAAAAATACTTTGACCTCTGCTGAAAATGTGTTCACTGTTCCTCTGAGGTCTTTCAACTAGTCAGCAGGCAGTTCTGTCTCTTGAATTCCGCAATTACCTTTATCTCACTCTCAACTTCAGAATCAGGAGGACTCAACTGAAAGGAACATTCTCAATCAGCCTCTGAAAAGCAAATAGGCCTACATCAGGAATCTTCAAATCTGGCTTGTGAGAGTTTAGCTTCTTCTTTGATCAAACTCACCCACCTGTAATTTTCTAATGCTGTGATTCTCAATCTTGGTCTTGGGGGCCCCCTGTTCTGCACATTTTGCATGTCTCCCTTATTTAACACACCTGGCTGAGATCAGCTTGTTAGTTCAATTCGTGGATCTCTCTCCTAATGAGCTGATGATCTCAATCAGGTGTGATAAATAAGGAAGACATGCAAAAATGTGCAGAGCAGGGGTCCCCCAATACCAGGATTAAGAAACCACTGTTCTAATGATCCTAAAGACACTGATTACCATGCTCAGGTGATTAGGGTTAGAGCTAAACTCTGTAGAAAAGTGGATCTCACAAGCCAGATTTGAAGATTCCTGGCCTATAAGAAACAACAGCTTCTGAAAAGCTTCTGTCTTTTGGTTTGAGGGATTCCAGTTCAATTGAGTGGCTAAAGAATGGTCAGTCAGTGTTGTTAGTATTATCCTAGTTGCATTACAGTGCTGTCAACACAAAACCTGCATGGGCCCGAAAGGTACAAAAGTTGCTCTGGGCCCCGAACGGGCTGGGCCACACTGGGCCATCATGGGATTAATGTGGGCAGTCCGCTAGTGTGGGCTGCTCAAAGAGAGCTCGCATTGAGCCCAAAGCTGTGGGCCCTGCCTGCACAAGCCCGCAACTGTTTAGGTTTGTTGTGGGCTGGCCCTAGCCCCCTGTGCGCACAAAAAGCCAGCATGGGCCCCACAGGGACATGTTAGCAGGGCTTCCACAATCAATACCACGACTGAGATGAGACCCTAGAGAAATGCAGAGCACAAATTCCATGTATGGGTGACCATACTTGGCCACACGTCATTTCACCTTTTATGTTTTTTTTTTTTTTTTTGTGATCAAATCATGATGATTTGAGTTGAAAGTATAGTCTATGATATAGGCAGGCTATTGACTAATTAGTGAAAACTAAATGTGATGACAAGAAAAAAATGACAGAGTGGTTTTCAACACATTAAGAGTTTGATTAAAAAAAAAAAAAATATATATATATATATATATATATATATATACAGGTCCTTCTCAAAAAATTAGCATATTGTGATAAAATTCATTATTTTCTGTAATGTACTGATAAACATTAGACTTTCATATATTTTAGATTCATTACACACAACTGAAGTAGTTCAAGCCTTTTATTGTTTTAATATTGATGATTTTGGCATACAGCTCATGAAAACCCAAAATTCCTATCTCAAAAAATTAGCATATTTCATCCGACCAATAAAAGAAAAGTGTTTTTAATACAAAAAAAAGTCAACCTTCAAATAATTATGTTCAGTTATGCACTCAATACTTGGTCGGGAATCCTTTTGCAGAAATGACTGCTTCAATGCGGCGTGGCATGGAGGCAATCAGCCTGTGGCACTGCTGAGGTGTTATGGAGGCCCAGGATGCTTCGATAGCGGCCTTAAGCTCATCCAGAGTGTTGGATCTTGCGTCTCTCAACTTTCTCTTCACAATATCCCACAGATTCTCTATGGGGTTCAGGTCAGGAGAGTTGGCAGGCCAATTGAGCACAGTAATACCATGGTCAGTAAACCATTTACCAGTGGTTTTGGCACTGTGAGCAGGTGCCAGGTCGTGCTGAAAAATGAAATCTTCATCTCCATAAAGCTTTTCAGCAGATGGAAGCATGAAGTGCTCCAAAATCTCCTGATAGCTAGCTGCATTGACCCTGCCCTTGATAAAACACAGTGGACCAACACCAGCAGCTGACATGGCACCCCAGACCATCACTGACTGTGGGTACTTGACACTGGACTTCAGGCATTTTGGCATTTCCCTCTCCCCAGTCTTCCTCCAGACTCTGGCACCTTGATTTCCGAATGACATGCAAAATTTGCTTTCATCCGAAAAAAGTACTTTGGACCACTGAGCAACAGTCCAGTGCTGCTTCTCTGTAGCCCAGGTCAGGCGCTTCTGCCGCTGTTTCTGGTTCAAAAGTGGCTTGACCTGGGGAATGTGGCACCTGTAGCCCATTTCCTGCACACGCCTGTACACGGTGGCTCTGGATGTTTCTACTCCAGACTCAGTCCACTGCTTCCGCAGGTCCCCCAAGGTCTGGAATCGGTCCTTCTCCACAATCTTCCTCAGGGTCCGGTCACCTCTTCTCGTTGTGCAGCGTTTTCTGCCACACTTTTTCCTTCCCACAGACTTCCCATTAAGGTGCCTTGATACAGCACTCTGGGAACAGCCTATTCGTTCAGAAATTTCTTTCTGTGTCTTACCCTCTTGCTTGAGGGTGTCAATGATGGCCTTCTGGACAGCAGTCAGGTCAGCAGTCTTACCCATTATTGCGGTTTTGAGTAATGAACCAGGCTGGGAGTTTTTAAAAGCCTCAGGAATCTTTTGCAGGTGTTTAGAGTTAATTAGTTGATTCAGATGATTAGGTTAATAGCTCGTTTAGAGAACCTTTTCATGATATGCTAATTTTTTGAGATAGGAATTTTGGGTTTTCATGAGCTGTATGCCAGAATCATCAATATTAAAACAATAAAAGGCTTGAACTACTTCAGTTGTGTGTAATGAATCTAAAATATATGAAAGTCTAATGTTTATCAGTACATTACAGAAAATAATGAATTTTATCACAATATGCTAATTTTTTGAGAAGGACCTGTATATATATATATATACCGGGTAAAGAGTGAATACTTCACAAAGCAAGTGGAAATGAGAATCTCTTTATATAAGGTTTCTAATCAGCATCTAATAAAAAATGGGATATGGAGTCCAGGGCAGCTATATTAGAAGTCTGAGGTGCTTGCTGTGAATTATAGTTCACTGACCTAACAGCTATAAAAAAGCCTCTGATGTGTTCATGTTTTGCTCCATCAAAAGCAGCTCTGTATTAATATGAGCTCATTCTAGCTGTTATCATGCATTGCATTTGTTGGTCTGAAGTGTCAGTCTCAAGTCAGTCTCAAGTCTGAAGTGTGTTAGATTGCCATAATTGACCATATTATTGTGATATTGAGTGTCTGTAAGTTAAGAGTTTAGAGTTTAATTGTTTTCTCGTTTAATAAAATTGTCAAGTACCATAGTAAACTCTATTTCATCTCATACTTCATTCTTGTGTTTCTGCTTTAGTGTTCTATTGAGAAATTTCCTCCAGTCCAGCAGGACACAGCAGAGAGCAGGTTTAGCAGACTAATCTTTTACTGGTACAATCAGGAAACGTCTCGGTTACGTATGGTAACCCTCGTTCCCTGATGGAGGGAACGGAGACGTTGTGTCCAGTGTACAACACTAGGGGTCGCTCTTGGGAGCCCAAACACCTCTGACGGTTTGAAAAAGGCCATTGAAATTGGGTGAGCAGAATTTGCATAGCTGGCCACGCCCGGGAGATCTGGGTATAAATAGGGCAGCGTATGCACTGCTCACTCATTCTGTTCTGAGGAGCCGAAGTATCTCAACTCACTCAGAGGCGGTCCAGAGTTGTGGCATGGTGGACACAACGTCTCCATTCCCTCCATCAGGGAACAAGGGTTGCCATACGTAACCGAGACATTCCCTATCTGTCGTACACTCCGAGTTGTGTCCAGTGTATGACACTAGGGGTCCCTATAAAAACAAGCCACAAGTCTGGCCGCGTGATAGGGCGCAGATAGTAACAAGCCAAGGTGTTAACATAAGTGCAGCTCACCTCTTCGTGACCCTCCAACGTCCAAGAACCAACCTGTCTCAGGCAGGGTTACCTGCAGCCGGGCCTTCCTCAGTGGAGAGGCTGAGCGTCTTGAGGACATCGGGAAAGTGCCTGTTTTCCGTAGAAAAAGGCACTACGGAGATCACAACCTGCCCAGAGGGGGGGTATAAAGTGAATAAGATTAGTGAAGGGACCTGAGGTGGGCTCCACCCTAGGGAGGAACTACCAAACTCAGGACCTAGAGACAGGCATGTCTCAGGGGAAACACAGCACCACAGAGAGTTATAGGTGGAAATTACACACATGGGGCCACATGAGGAGCCACTACATATGGGGCACAAATCCAACCAAGAGTTAGAAAAGTAACCTTACCTTATGTTGGATTTTGTAGCCCAACCTGCAGCTCTGTAGACGTCTGTTAACGAGGCGCCATCCGGCAGGGTAGGCCTCTGCCCTGGTAGGCCGTAAGGATCACATCCACAGCAAGTGGGAGCCCCACCGTTTGGCCTTCTACCAAGTCATGGTAGCTGTACCTGGGCTTGGTATGGAAACAGAAGGGTGCCTATCCGGGCCTCCTTGGAGGAGGGATAGCACAGATTTGATGCCGCACCTCCGTGGGTTCTACCCTGAGGAAGAACGTCTGCGCCATTTCCAGGACATGCCACCGCCTAGTGGAGGGGGCTCAATCCTGTATAAGGTGCTACCACTGCGGGTGGACGGTTTCTGAAGGCTTCCTGGTCACATCAGGGACCACAGAAGTTCAAAGATCTGGGCGCGGGTGCCAGATTGTGCCCTTCCCCTGAGGAAGGAGATTCCCTCTCAGGGGGATGTGTCAGGAGGAAGCACAAGCTCCAAGGACCAGTTCCGCTGGGCCGGATTAGGGCTACCAGGAGAATCTGTTCTGAGATCTTCCCGACATTGCACCGTGTCTGTGCAATAAGGCTTACTGGGGAGTAAGCCGCTCTGTCAGCTGCATGCCAATGGATCTGAACCAAGGGAATCCTTGGTCGGGCCGTACCACCACTGGCAATGAGTGAATTCTGGTGAGGCAACAGAACTACCCGTGCCTGGCCGAATCAACTCCAGAACACCCGGACCGTCTGAGGGTGGAGTCTCCACTCACCTCGGAAAGTGAGTGGCACACCGAAGCTAGAGTCTGTGCTGGCTCCAGAGATGGCGGGTCAGTTGTGACATGCGAAAGTAGCATACACTAACCTGGCTGATGTATGTCACAGTCGCTGTGTTGTTGGAGCGGACCAACACATGCTCGCCTTGAACAGGGCCGAAACCCCTTCAGGGCCCCAAGCGTTGTCAACAACTTCCGGCAATTGAATGCCGAGCAGCCGAGGGACTAGCGAGACCCCGAGGCTGCATACCCGTTCTACATGGCGCCCCAGCTTGACTTGGAAGCAACTGTTGACACAGTGCATCTAGACACCTGTCCCAGGGGCACCCCTGCCCGTAAAACCAAAGTGTCCCCAAGGGCTGAAGGTTGCAACACAAAGTATGGTGTACACACAATGTGTGTCTGGGCGCCATGACCATCTCAGGACTCTGTATGAAGTCAGTGCTACAGCGGCTCCATATGCATCGGGTCCAGCAGCGTGACCACGGCTGAAGATGCGACATGTCCCAGAACCCTGGTACATGAATGGAGCTACTATACAGAATCTAGGCGCTCCCACGCATTGCAATCCTGGCAAGATGTGAAGAACAACGACCGAGTCCATACAGAGAAGAGAGAAACCCCGTACTGAGGAGAGTTTACTCCTTTACTTCCCAGACAACCTGAGGTCCCAGTTGGGCCGGGTGGTTGAGAACCACATCCCTGAGAGTGCAAACCGAACCTCGTGAGTGTGCTAGTGACAGCCAGTCATCGAGATAACTGAGAATTCAAATGCCCATTCCCCTGAGGGGGCAAGGGCAGCCTCCGTGATCTTTGTGAAGGTGCGGAGCGACAGGGATAGGCCACAGGGGGAACTTTGTACTGATGAGCCCGACTTCGAAGACAAAGTCTTGGAAGGATCGAGACATGACAGTACGCATCCTTCAGGTCCCATACCACCAACCAATCTGAACTTTGACACACAGGAATGTGTATTCTAGGGTTAATATTTGAATGAGAGCTAAACAGGGCCGATTCAAAAACCTTGGTTCTAAGATTGGTATGAGTCCGCCACGTTTCCTGGGTACAATGAAGTAGGAGCTGGCAAACCCCTACTTCTATTTTGGCTGAGAGGATAGGCTTCATCGCACCCTTTCCCGGGAGGGCTGCGATGTCCGCTTGCAGAACCATAGCATTCCTGCCCTGAGCCGATTTGAAGGGAATGCCATAGATTTCGGCAGACGCCTCGCAACCTGAGTTGCGTAGCCAAGTCGGTTAGTCCTGAGAGCTAAGAGGAGGGAATAGCGCCCGACCTTTTGGGACTCTGTTAGCAGTCTCAGGGTACTACAGCCGACGTACCTGGAGTGAGGATGTCGTGGCTGAACAAGGCAATGTGTGCCGTGCTTGGCGATGAGAAGCCCCAAAAACACGGCGTGCCCTTGCGAACATGCAGAGAACCAGGTAAGAGCCCAACGTGTCCTAGTCTGCAGGCTCAGCATCTGGCCGTCTACGGAGGGCCATTGCTGAAGTCAACCGAGAGGGGGGGGCCACTTCACTGACCAGCAGCGACTGTCTGCGGAAGGCAGAAGGTCGAAATGGTTCTGCCTAGTCCATCTCTCATCCCCGGGTCGAGAGTGGATCAGAGTTGGTCAGTACAGAGTACAGGGCCCATTTTAAGCACAACCGCCATTTTAGCGTCAGCCTCAAGCTGAGAATCAGCCCCCCGCAGAGGCTTGCTCAGCTGAGGCTTCAGCTACAAACGGCACACGAACCAACAGCAAGCACTGCATCAGCGTGAGAACTCAACACTGAATACAATGGTCGTGTCGATCATTTGGGGAGGTAGCCGCAACCAGAAGAACACGGAGGGAAAGGTATGTTAACCAACAAACAATCCCAACCGTGCCAGCTCTTTTAGAGAATTTACTCTTTTAGGAGGAAGATTGCTCTTCAAGATCTCCGTCGAAGCACCCAGGGGAACTCTCACAACACTTATCTGTGTATGAGAAGGGAGAGACCGCTGCTTGCGCTATGAATCCAACGACAAAGAGGTGAATGGTGCAGCCTCTCACAGAGAGACGCTATATTCGGCTCCGAAGAAACAGAATGAGTGAGCAGTGCATACGCTGCCCTATTTATACCCGGATCTCCCGGGCGTGGCCAGCTATGCAAATTCTGCTCACCCAATTTCAGTGGCCTTTCTCAAACCATCAGAGGTGTTTGGGCTCCCAAGAGCGACCCCTAGTGTTGTACACTGGACACAACTCGGAGTGTACGACAGATAGGGAACTGCAGAGCATCAGGGATCTAGAGGCAGCTTAGAAGATGTGAGAAAATAAAGTAAAGGGCATCCAGTTATTCACACAAAAATTACTGACCAAAACATATATACTGAGAAAACGTGACTAGCTAAATTTGCCAACTATTTACTGTAACTATTTACAACTATATTGACAATTATTTACTGTAACAATGTTTTTAACATTTTTTAAGGCTAGTGTCAAATGAAATCACTTCCTGTGTAGACTGTTTTTTAAACACTTTGCATACAACTGATACTAATTGTGTTTAAAGTGTCTGAAGAATAAATAATGTTGAATTGTAGCTTGTTTCTGTCTAAAATACCTGCCTGAGAGTTTGAACACTGAAATTGTTATGGTGAGGCACATTAATTTATTCTTTCTGCTTTTATATTGAGACAGTTTGTTCCATCAATGCAAAACACCACATTGTTTGCTGGTCTACATGCATGCGTCTGCACAGTGTACCTGTTCACTGGATGATTGTGAAAGACAGAATGACTACATCAACATCTGAACTTTCAGAGCCTGTATTAAGGCAGATAAAGAGAAGCAGACAGAGATGTCACAACTTTATCGCACAGGATAGGCCTAGTCATCTGCTAAATCATAGCGCAGGCCCCTTCACCCGTCTTACCCAATAACTGACAGTGAGGAGGAGGAGGAGGAGGAGGAGGAGGAGGAGGAGGAGGAGGAGGAGGAGGAGGATTGTGTATTTACAGAAGGAGGATGGATATATTGTGAATTAGTGTCTGACAGTTCAGAGACCGTCAGGGACAGACAGGCATGATGCACGTGGACTCGCTGTGGCTGGCGGCTGTTGTCGTCTCATTACCCGTCCTCTCCTTCTGCGACCCCCTGTGAGTATAACAACACACTACACACTAGGTCCTGCCTTCTTTTAAACACCTTTGATCTAAAGGCTTGGAATTCATTTTGTATTCAAATGTAACCCTAAACCACAAAACCAGTTATAAGAGTCAATTTTTTGAAATTGACCTTTATACATAGGACAATATTTGGCCAAGATACAACTATTTATTTGAAAATCTGGAATCTGAGAATGCAGAGTGTATATTTACAGTAGGAAATTGCAAAAATGTACAAAATATCTTCATGCAACATGATCTTTACTTAATATCCTAATGATTTTTGGCATTAAAGAAAAATAAATAAATTTGACTCATACAATGTATTGTTGGCTAATTTGTGGTCCAGGGTCACAAATATAAAATTTATGCAATTCTTTGACAAAAAAAAAAAAAATAATAAATAAATAAATAAAAATAAAATAAATAAATGGATTTTAAATTAGGTTGTCATATTGTAGTTTCAAGATACTCAGAAAAATACATTTAATATTACTATTTTTATAAATTTAAAGTAATATTAAGTACCTGTGTTAATTTTAATGCAATATTAATATTACATTTACTTTAACAATAATATATTATCCCCTCATTTATTTAGAGAAAGAAAAAGCAAAAGGTTAAAGCAAAACTTTCAAAATAAATTGTCAAAAAGTGAAATTTAGCTATAAATATATGTTCTTAATTCTAAATTCTTAATTAACATCTGTTATACTTTTTAAAATTTGAAACTACTTTATTTTTGTATTTATTTATTTTTAAATATCTATTTTTATATTACTTTAATATATTGCTATATTAAATGTAATGTTAAAATAAGTATTTTAATAATATTAATACATTTATTTTAACATTAATATACTATATCACTTGAAGGTGATTTATTTATGGATTCATTCATTCACTTATTTATTTGTTTTATTTATTTATTTATTTATTTATTATTTATATTGTTTATTTTATAAGGTTAAGGCAAATATATATATATATATATATATATATATTATAATAAATGATGTAAAGTACATTTATTAAATGTTTTTACTATTTAATTCACTAGGCCTATAATAATAGCAATTTTAAAACAAAACAAAACAAAAAAAAAAGTTTCAAATTAATACAATGTCAATATAAATTTGATGTTGCAATATATTAATTTTTACATTAATATACCATACATCATGTGATAATTTACTGGTGTTTTAAAATTAGCTGCTCCACCCGGCTACACAATTGTTGTGTGTGTTGTGTATTTGCTTTTGCAGAGACTTTTCCAACCAAAGCACTGGAAACATAATGAAATATATTTAATTTGTCTAATAAATTAATTTTGGAGAGCTCTCTAAATAAAGCAATTAAGTGTTGTCTGTGAAATGAGACTAAGACACGTTCCTCCAAAATGAATGTATTTTGTACAGCTACGTTCTCTCGGCGCCCAATATACTGAAGGTGGGGGCCCCAGAGAAAGTGTTCGTGGAAGCGCAGGACTACTCTGGAGCCAGTCTGAATGTTAAAATCTCAGTGAGAAACCCTAAAGATAACAACCGAGAAGTGACGAGTGCGTCCGTTAGTCTGACACCCGACAAGAACTACCAGGATCTGATCGAGATAGAGGTGAGGCGCTCCACTCACATTAAATGTTTTTGGGGGGAGATTGTCAACAATGTTTGAATGCGTTAGCACAAGGGATGCTAGCTGTGTTTCAGTTGAGGGTTTTTTTTTTTTTTTTATTGTGTGTCTGTAGGTTCCTGGTAATGCATTTTCCTTTGAAAAAGGAGTGGAGCAATATGTGATACTGCAAGCCCAGTTTCCACAGAAGCTGCTGGAAAAAAAGGTCATGGTAATCTTTCAATCTGGACACATAGTTTTACAGACTGACAAGACCATCTACACTCCAGACAGCACAGGTGTGCTCATATTTGCTGCTCTGCATTTGTTTCCATCATAGTTCTCGCACGAAGTTGGTCTTCTAATACTTGTTTTCTCCCTCTAGTTTATTACCGCGTGTTTTCACTGAGTTCAGGCATGACACGGCCTGTGGAAAGTGGAGTCAGAGTGGAGATCTTGGTAAATGTCTTCTCCTTCTGTGTATTAAAGTACAACGAAAACATGAGGTGCAAAACATGAGAGTTTTTGTCTCTTTGTGGAGACCTTTGTACTCCACAGTATGTGTAGCTCTTGTGAATGTGTTTAGCTGTTGGTGTTCACATTTTAATGCGTTTATAAATGGTTCAACATCTTCAATGTTGGCAGACACCTGATGGCATCAGCCTTGAGAGCAAATCTGTTTATCCCGGTGGAGGAATGGTGTCAGGAACCTTCAGCCTGACGGATCCGGCCAGGTGAGAATGAGGGAACAACCTTTTTGAATACCTCAAATGTTTTGGAGATACTTAAAATATAAACTTCATATTATATCGAGTCGTTTTCCAAAAATTACAGTACAAATTAATCACCCCATCTTTGTGCATTTATTTTACATTTTATTTTAAATGTCTATTTGCAATGTAAAGTATTCAACGTTATTTAAACGAACATATTGTACCGTTAGAAAAAGCTAATTTTAATCACACCAAACATAGATTTTTTTTGTTTTATAATATAATATAATATAATATAATATAATATAATATAATATAATATAATATAATAAGAAGCACCATTTGCTGATTGTTGTACTGCTTTTGTGGAAAGTACCTTATCTTTCAATAAGGTTGTTAAATGGCAGGTAATGTCTTTACTTTTTACTTTTCTTTTTCTTTAATTTCTGCTGTTTCATTTTATTTGCTAGGAAATTAAGAAATGACAGACAATTTATTAAAAATTACCTTTTATCTTTCAATTATGAAATGACAATGTATTTTGTTTTAAAATCAAATAAGTAAATAAGTAAGTAAGTAAATAAATAAATGTGTTTAATTTCTACAGTTTAATTTTATTTGCTAGAAAAAAAAACATGAAAGTAGCAAAATGTAAATTACAATTCTCATAAAAAAATACACTACAATATAATTTAGAAAAAGGTGGCAAAAAAAATAATTTTATTAAAGTTTATCAAAAGTTAATAATAAATAATTTACATTGTTATAAAATATTTATATTTTGAATAAACACTGTACTTTTTAAACTCGTTATCATGAAAGAATCTGAAAAAAAAAATTACAGGTTCCAAAAAATATTTGGCAGCACAACTGTTGATATTATCCAACATTGATCATTCTAATAATAAATCTGCATATTAGAATGATTTCTGAAGGATCATGTGACACCTAAGACTGGAGTAACAGCTGATAAAAATTTAGCTTTTCATCACAGGAATAAATTCTATTTTAAAGTATGTTAAAATAAAAAAACATTATTTTATATTGTAAAAACATTTTGCAATATTACTGTTTTTTTTTTTTTTTTTTCTATATCTTTAATCAAATAAATGCAGCCATGATGAGCATAAGAGACTACTTTAAAGACTATTACAAGTCTTACTGACCCCAAACTTTTGAACGGTAGTGTATATCTATATGAGAATATTATTATATGAGGGGGGAGGGAAAAGAAAAGACAACAATCAGACTTGGCAAAAAATACATTATAGTCCTAACTTTTTTAAATGATATAATATAATATAATAAAATATAATATAATATAATTGTATACTTTCTCTCAATAAGATTGTGAAATGACAAATAATGACCTTTTAATCTGGTGTCCAAATAGCCCAGGGTTGTGGAAACTTGTGGCATGGCACAAGAACAGCCCACAGAAGAACTTCTCCAGTGAATTTGAGGTCAAAGAATATGGTAGGTGTCTCTGCAAACTTTTGCGAAACAACATTACACAAACATACACCCATGATATCTGTGATCTGCTGATATCAACCCAGCTTCTTCCCTTTTCTCTTGCAGTTCTGCCTAGCTTCGAGGTCTCTTTGAGTCCACAGAAAGCCTTCTTCTACGTGAACGATGACAGTCTAACAGTCGATATTGAAGCCAAGTACAGTGCCGTTTTTTTGTATAAAGGCTATAAGCATGTTTCTGATTGAAAATAGCTAGCAAATATAGATACAACAGCATTTTAATAAACGTTTAGAATACATTATATAAGTGTGTGTATCCTTAAGGTATTTGTTTGGAGAGACAGTCAGTGGTCACGGATTTGTTGTGTTTGGTGTGGTGACTGAAGATAAAGGGAAGATAAGTATACCGGGCTCCTTACAGAGAGTGCAGGTACTACACACATGAAAACACCAGACTGACATCAGATTTTAAAATTATGTAACCCATTTATGAAACATTTTTTGAAGCACCATTTTTAAAAAATGGAAAAAGAAACACAAATTTGGCCCTCATGAACACTGTAAACCCCACAAACACATTTTATGTGAATAATGAGTCTAATGAGATTTTTTCATATGTGGAGAAAAAGTTGACATATACAACAGCAATCACATAGATCTGATCAGCACAGACATAAACCACTGGTTCTGTGTTGAATGTCAGATCTTGGATGGAAGTGGAACAGCAGAGCTGAGAAGAAAACACATCCTACAGACCTTCCCAAACATCATGCAGCTTGTCGGACATTCACTGTACATTACAGTGAGCGTGTTAACTGAGTCTGGTAAGAACTACACAAAGTCTGTTGAACCTTCTTCCTGGAAAATAAACTTGATATTTTTAGGCCCGAAAACATTATTATTATAAGGATTATTATCATTCTTGTGTTTCAGGCAGTGAAATGGTGGAAGCACACAAGAAAGGCATTCAGATTGTGACGTCACCGTACACCATCCACTTCAGAAGAACACCACATTACTTCAAACCTGGGATGCCCTTCGACATCTCGGTATAGAACTTTGACCAAAAGTAAAAAAGAAGATAGTGGGAATGTTGCGATTTTTTGTTGGCTCTAAATTACGCTTGCATCATTATATATTTTTTTGGTCTGGCTTTTGCATAAAGGTCTATGTAACAAATCCTGACCAAACACCTGCTAACAATGTGGAAGTGGAGGTCAATCCTGGAGGGATCAGAGGTCAAACAAGAGACAACGGCATTGCGAAGGTTACCGTCAACACTCCGGGAGACTCTTCTACACTGGAGATCACTGTAAGATCTGCCATCTCAACAGCGCTGACATTAAATAAGCAGTGGAGCATACTGGTTATAGCACATCAAAAAAGAATATATTGGTTTATTCCAGGCAAAGACCAGAGATCCACAATTAAGCAATGATCAGCAGGCAGTGAAGAAGATGACAGCTCAGGCCTACAAGCCCAAAGGCGGCTCCAACAACTACCTGCACATCGGCATTGGGGCTTCAGAGCTCCAGATCGGTGATCAAATGAAAGTCAGCCTGAACTTAGGAAGAAGTCCAGGAGTGAGAGACCAAGATTTCACCTACATGGTGAGGGACAGCCATACCATGATTCAAGAAGAAACGTTA
This sequence comes from Cirrhinus mrigala, assembly GCA_036247105.1. Classification (NCBI taxonomy): domain Eukaryota; kingdom Metazoa; phylum Chordata; class Actinopteri; order Cypriniformes; family Cyprinidae; genus Cirrhinus; species Cirrhinus mrigala. Next base: position 5,042,427 of record CM070007.1, read on the forward strand.
TGAAGTATACAATCTGTTGCTTAAGTGTCTTCATCTGCTTCATTTTCAGATCTTGAGTAAAGGTCAGATCGTTCAAGCAGACAGGTTTAAGCGAAGAGGACAATCTTTAGTGTCTCTGTCTCTACCTGTAACCAAAGACATGGTGCCGTCATTCCGCTTTGTGGCGTATTACCACGTGGGCTGGTCTGAGGTGGTGTCTGATTCAGTCTGGGTCGATGTGAAGGACACGTGCATGGGAACGGTAATTTAACCCTGGTGACGCAACACTATGAATTAATCTTAGTTTGTTATTTTGATCTATATTCTTTGATCTCACAGCTTAAAGTAGAAGTTCACGATCCAGTCAATGTCTATGAACCCGGTGAAGACTTTGACCTGAGAATAACAGGAGATCCTGGGGCCAAAGTTGGGTTGGTGGCTGTGGATAAAGGTGTTTATGTTCTGAACAACAAGAACAGAATAACTCAATCAAAGGTTTGTGGATCAGAATTGAATCTTTCCACTGTAACTGAAAAAGTGGTACCATTCTTTTTTCTCTTTGACTTATGTTTTTCCCTAACAGATCTGGGATGTCGTTGAGTCACATGACATTGGCTGCACAGCAGGAAGTGGAAAAGACAGTATGGAAGTTTTCAGCGATGCCGGCCTGCTGTTTGAGTCCAGCTCTGCTGGAGGCACTGGCGTCAGAACAAGTACTTGCATAATTTTTCCGAACATGTTCAAAAAGATCTATGCATAGACTTTTAGAACCTGTCAATGAATGAAACTTAGTAAATCCACTCTTGACATTGTTCTTTTCCAGATGCTGAATGTCAATCTTCATTGCGAAGAAAAAGACGAGCAGTAACCACTATACAGCTCCAGCAATCTCTATGTATGAAAGCCATTTCAATCAATCAATCGATCAATCGATCAACATATAGCTAAAAAGGAGTTATAGATATAAGGATATACTGTATTGTATCCAACTTTTGACCACCAAGGGCTGACCCCAGATTCCCCATGAATTCCTAGGGCATGTTCCAAGATTTGGCATTACTTTTCATTTGAGAATAATTGCCAAGAAACTGCCATCAACTGTTGTTAATGAATCACAGATTAACTGTTTGGTACATCAGGAATTTGTGGGTAGCATTTAACCAGCACTATATCAACATAGTTTAACACAAATTTGAGGATGGTACGAAGAAAGCTCTAGGATGAGTTTGAGGAACTTGGGATGTCCCGAGGAATGAGAGAGGAAGGATTTTCTAGACCTCATGGTTAAAACATTAGAAGAATCACAAATGCAACTTTCAGAATGTGAGATAGAGACCTAGAGATAGACATTGGAACTATTTATAACTATTTCCTATTTATAATATTCATATGTCCGTGTAGCTTATAATATCTGTTTTACTTTTATAATGAAATAGCATGTTTAACACCACAGAATTGTGATTAAGAAACACAACAGCATTAAACAGTATTAGTATCGACTGATACTCAGAATTTCGGTTTTGAAACCAAATTGATTCAGACTGTTCAGACTGACCAAATTTTCTGTAATCATAGGTTTACAACATTTTTGTAACCTTTTATTGTTACAGCTTTTATAGCTTTATAAAGCTTTCTGTCAGACTTGTCCTCTCTGTCCATTTTTCCTCTTTTATGTTATCTACCTACAGTCAACAAATACTCTGGGATTGGGAGAGAATGCTGTGTGGATGGACTGAAGAGACTGGATGATTATAGCTGTCAGTATCGGGCATCTTTCATTGTGGATGGAGAGGAGTGCAAACAGGCTTTCCTGCACTGCTGCACTGAGATTACCGCCCATTACCAAGAGCCAGATGAAGAAATGATTCTAAGCCGTAGTAAGATCATTCTTTCAGACAATTTCAGCTCTCTTGCAGATCTGCTTGGAGTCAGAACGTGCTTCAGGTGTGTCTTGAGCAGGATAATTTACCCCAGAGATGTTACAAGTTTTGGTTCTACAATTGCAGAAACTGATACAACTGGAATAATCCTTGTGAAAAGAGCTGGTTCTGTTTTGTGTAAATAAAGCAACCACTCTTTCACCCACAGGTGAAAGCGAGGATTTTGTGAACTCGGATGACATCGTGACACGTACACTTTTTCCCGAAAGTTGGCTTTGGGAGGAAGTGGCGTTGCCCAAATGTTCATCACTGAACCGCCAGTGGTGAGTTTGACTTGCAGTTTCCAACAGTCAGTACTTAGCCAAAGATGTTCCTGCTTTAGTAAAGAAATGATCTCTCTTTTAGTCAAACAACCACCTTTCCCAGGGATGGACTCAAGCTGAAAGACTCCATAACTACTTGGGAAATCACAGCCATCAGCCTGTCCAGCACTCACGGTACAGACTCTTGTTGTAAACACACAGTTCCTATTAAGGTCTTGTGTATTGCATTTGCAGCATGCAATAATTCCATTGTGTCACTCAGTGTTTTCTCTGTATTGGTTGGCTTCATTGGAATAGCAATGTTCTAGGCCTGTAGTACATGCTTCTTATAAGAAGCTGATCTCTTTTTTTTCTCTACAAAGGTATCTGTGTGGCAGATGTCCATGAGATGACAGTGGTGAAGAGCTTCTTTATTGACCTAAAGCTGCCATATTCAGCCGTGCGCAACGAGCAAATTGAAATCAAGGCCGTTATCCACAACTTGTACAGCAAAAGAGTAAAGGTCAGATTGGAAGAATGATTTACCATGGCAGACCTTATCAGACAGGCCCTCGGCATGTTGACAGAATATGCTTTGGCCACTATCAGCCTTCTTTTCTTCATAAGGAATATTTCTCCTTGTAGGTACGCGTGGAACTGATGGAAACCAAAGACATCTGCAGCCCGGCTAGCAAGAGAAGAAAGTTCCAAACCATGGTGATGGTAGATGCTAAATCATCATACTCTGTACCTTTTGTCATCGTCCCATTAGCTTTGGGGCGCCACGCCATTGAAGTAAAGGCAGCTGCTGCAGGACGTGGGAGTGATGGCGTGAGGAAAGAACTCTTAGTGGTGGTAAGAAAATGAGACCTTCTTGATCAAATGACGAGACAGTTCCTTGCAGAGTGTAGGTTAAGCATAATGTAAACAGATCCCAAAGGATGCCATAAAGTGACATCAAGAAATGAACTGTCATACATTTCCCACAGCTTTCCTCGAGGTTTAAAGACAGCAAACCTTTAGTGACATCAGTGGAGTCACTGCAAGCTTGCTAATTTCTAAGAATTCACATCCGACTCTGAACTAAATAGCACTCTCTCACTCATTCTTTACTTCATTTCTTTAGTCTGAAGGCGTTTTGACCAAACTTAATGAGAACCTACAATTCAGACCTTCTAAGAAAGGTAAAGGGATTCCAACAAAACACATACACACAAAGAAATTGGCTTTTCATTAAAGCTATAGTCCACCCATGAATTCAAATTCTGTCATTTACTCACCTTTTTGTTCAAAAACAGCATGATTTGCTTGAGGACAGAATTTCCATTTTTGGGTTGACTATTACGAGTTGTGTGACTTTTGTCTTCAGCCCTTGTTCATTTTTGAACACGTTGTCACCTCTGTCCTCGATCAGATACTAAATAAAGGCCACACCAGTCACTGAAATCCATGTCCTGCCTGTGCAAATAGGCGTGAAGTATGACTGTACAGTACTTGTCTTTCTGGAACAGGTGGTGAACATGTGGAGGTTATCAAGAGCCTGATACTGAAGGACCAGGCACCCAACACACCATCGATCACATATGTGTCAGCAATAGGTGACTCTTCTAACATCTGCTCTAAGTTTGTAAAATAAAAATATTCTTTTGCTTTATTGCTACCATTATGTCAATCTTCTGTGCACAGGAGATCCAATCAGTATAACAATAGAAAAGGCCATTAGCGGTCATGCCATGGGTTCCTTGATTATTCAGCCTGGTCGCTGTGGTGAGCAGAACATGATTGGCCTAACGATGCCCGTCATTGCAACGTATTACTTGGACAAAACCAATCAGTGGCACACCCTGAGTGCTGGGCTTAGGCAGACAGCTGTTACATACATCACGAGAGGTAAACTAAACACTGGAAAGTCAACTATTCTGCTCCTAAACTTTTGTTTCATCGAGCATGCCAATGTTTTTGTCTTGATGATCAGGTTACAATCAACAGCTGGCATATCGTAAAAATGACGGGTCCTATGCTGCATGGATTAATCGTGCAAGCAGCACCTGGTAACAAATTATTTCTCAACAGTTCTGCTTGGTCAGTAACAACTCTTAATCAGCGATTTCATGATTACGACTCAATTTTGTTTTCTTTCTCCTAAAGGTTGACGGCATATGTTGTTAAAGTATTTGCCATGGCCAGTAACATCGTACACATAGACCAGAATGTGGTCTGCTCTGCTCTGAAGTGGCTCATACTGAACAAGCAGTTACCTGATGGTGTTTTCAGAGAAGATGCCCCTGTAATTCATGGAGAGATGACTGTGAGTGAGACCTCTTTTAAAAACTATAACACCAAAAGGATTGTTCACCCAGAAATCGTGTTCATCTTTTACTCACTTTAATGTCATTCTGTACCTGCATGACTGTTTTTCTTCAATGGAGCGTTAGGGATAAAAAAATCTAGTCAAACTCCAAAAGTGCCAAAAAGTAGTGCATACAACTTATGCGTTATGTTCCATGTCCTCTTAAGCCCATAAGAGATTTGTTTAAGGAACAAATCAAAATGTAAGATATTTACTGTAAATGTCAGAACATATTGGCATTTGGTTGCAGCAACTTTGAAGCTATAAGCTACTCTTATTTCTCTAAATGGGCCAACAGTGACCAACAGTTTTCCAACAGGTCTCAACACTGATATTGCCATTGGCCAAATAATACCCTCACACCTTTAATCTACCAGAATGAGTGTTTTCTTAGCAGATTAAGATGGAATATAAAGAAAGCATTTCAACACTGAAAATATTACATAGCAGCAATAACCTGCAAGCATTCTTGATGATACTTTATCTTCTCAATGTTTAAGATGCAATCACGCTTACCATTGCTGGGCACAATTTTACAGACAAGATAAAGCGAATGTAACAAAATAGATTGAATGAGAGTGAGTAATAACATTATTACTTGAATGAGTAATAACGAAGATAAAATAAACATACAAAACTACTCTACCAGCTAGCAAACACACTAGCCCTAAGTAACTGCTGTCCAAACAGCCTTTTTTTTATATAATATTGGAGGTCGATTTGGATCCGAAAACACGAAGGCCAACCTAAGCGGATTCAGGTCCAAAACTTCTACGAGTACCTCGGACCAGGTCGGGTTTGGTATTAGCTGGGGTCTCGGGTAATTAAAATAAATGTGCTTTTTTCCAGATGGGCCCAATGAGACCCGATTTCTTTTCAACCATCCTGGATACATACTTGTGTGTTTGTGTTAAGTTTGTAACCTCACACATAGAAATTCATCTTACAGACATGACATCAGGAAAATCCACTCACTTCATTACGCTGGGTGTTGAACTGAAACTCTTGCTGCTCGTCCATTGTGGTTTGTCTGTTTTGCTAAGTTATGAGTCTCCACCCAGACAGAAGTCACTGCTGAACATGAACCAGAAAGCTTGTTAGTGGTCAGCACTGAAAATTCACGTAGGGACATTTCTTTGTTGCCGTAGGTTTACCTGGTGGAATATTGTTTTGGTTCCTATTAAAATGACTTGATTTCCCCTGCAAAATGTCACAGAGCAGTGGTAAATGTGACCACACCTTTACTCGCCTTTAAATAATTCTGATTTAATCACTGTGCACAGGGGAATGTACGTGGGGGAGATTCTGAAGCATCCATGACGGCTTTTGTGCTCATTGCCCTGCAGGAGGGGAAGAGAATTTGTGTCGGCCAGATCTCAGTGAGTCCTGCTGGGCTTTGAGTTAATAAGTGTTTCTAGCTCAATTTGTTTATTATTTTTGCCACTCAAGTGTAATTTATTCTCTCAATTCAGTAGTTTTTTTTTTTTTTTGTTTTGTTTTTATTCCTCTTTAGAGTCTTGACAGTAGCATATATAAAGCTATTGTGTATCTCAGATCTCGGTTACATGGTCTGACGAATCCTTACGCAGTGGCTATGACATCTTATGCTCTTGCCAATGAAAATGCACTTGACAAACAGGTCCTGTTGAAAATAGCCTCTGCAGGTAAAGATATAACAATTTCTGTTGAATTCTAACCTGTCCAGATAATAATGTTACGTCTGTTTATTTGTGCTTAAATCTGCATCTGTATCATTCTAACAGCATTAACATTTCTTGTTTTGCCTGCCTATGTATCAAAGCCTAAATGATTAAGATGCATAACAACATTACATTTACGTTACATTTTATTCAAAGTTAAACAAAAATACAAGACAAAAATACAAGCTTACAAGTGAATGAATGATGATCGGCATAAACAAATCAACCGTTTAAAATCTGATTGGTGTCTTGCATTTCTCTATCAACAAAAAAGCTGAACAATCTGATGGTAAAAAGTGCTATACAAAAAAATAAGATAAAATAAATAAATAATTTGAATTAATCCCGTACAGATGGAAGTCACTGGCCTGTCCCTGGAAGCAGTAGCTTTACTTTAGAAGCTTCGGCCTATGCGCTTCTGGCTCTTGTAAAAGCTCAAGACTTCCAGAGTGCAGCTCCCATTGTAAACTGGCTCAACAACCAGAAGCAGTCCAGTGGAGGATATGGCACGACTCAGGTTCGTAGTGTACATCCAACATATGTCCATATGTTTATAATGCAACATTATAAAAAAAAGGAAACATTTAAGACCAAAAGGTGAAACCTAGCCATGGAAAATACATCAGAACTGTCTCCTCCATCCCAGGCCACCATCATGGTGTTCCAGGCTGTAGCTGAATACAGGATTCAAGTGAAAGACATAAAGCAATTAGACCTGGAGTTGACGATCCGAGTGGAAGGCAGCCGGCAACCGGTTGTGTGGAAGTTCGACAAAGAAAACTCTCATCTCACACAAACAGAAAAGGTGAGTTTGTACTGAAAGCTGACACTGGAAAACACAGGTTTTGCCATTTTCATTTCATTAGAGGGAATGTTAATAGATGTATATCAAACGGTCAGATATAAATTACTATTCAGGGCTTGACAATAGGGATTGCATGATGGCCCGGGACAGTTTCACTGGAATTGTCACTGACCCATGGTCACGAAAGGTTATAATAAAGGTCAGTTTTAACATCTAAGTGATTTTACACATTCAAGAACAGGAAGACGTGAAAAAAATCAGTCTTTTGTGTCTTGAACAAATACATACACACACAATTTTGTCAAAATACCAGTTTTGGTGAGTATTCACTTAAACAAAGTCAGTTATGTCTTAGGTGAACATAAAAATTTGAGAAAAACCAATCTGTATCATTATAGTGGACTGGTGTATTATAGGGTTTAAAGTGTCCGCAGCCTAGCATGCCTGTTGCTGTCTGTGTCATTAATGTTCAGGAATTTAACATACATTTTTATACAGTCAAGACTATACAGTGTTATTTTACATGTGATTACTTCAGTTGACTTATCTAAAATGTTGTTTTTTGGCATGGCAAGTGAAAATTTGAATCAAAATCCTTAGCATCTATTTATGTTGCACATTTTAGCTTTACTTTTAATACAAGAAGTCACTGTAGTCATATTGGTTTAAGATTGAACTTGTATTTATCAGTTTAATATTGATCAATAACATTTAATTTTTTTTTTTTTTTTTTTTTAAGATGAATAATTTTATATATGTATGTATTACTATTTTTGTTGTATTTTTTTTAACAGATCCCATCTAACAGGCAGATCACCATCAGTGCCAGGGGTTCTGGAGAGGCCTCTGTAACTGTGAGTGACTGGAGAGAGCAATAATCAGAGATAAATGCTGAAAATACAAATACATCAGACCTTAGATACAGTCTTTAATTGTGTTTCATGTTGTTTTCTCCTCTGCAGATTGTATCTGAGTACTATGCAAAACCAAAAGAAAGCAAAAGCACTTGCAAGAACTTTGAGCTTGCTTTGACTTTTGAAAGGAGTGATAAAGGTTACAATTTATCAACATTTTGTTGATCATAAACATATGATCATGAATACAATATATTTCTAATTTAAATAATTTATACTAATATTGCTAATAATTTCATGCTGCTCTGTCACTGGTGTTATTTGGTGGTTACTGTATGTTTTGCATAAAAAGAAAAAAAAAAACTTTTTTACTTTTACATAAAATACAACAATTTTTATTTAAAGAAATATGCTTAATTATCTTAATGGTTAATCAAAAATTGGCTTAATTTTGTTGATGCAAAACAAAATATAATAAAACAACAGTTTGTTAATTTTTGGGAGAAATATGCCTTTTACAGTTTTACAGTTTTTGTAATATTAGTCTATTACTGTCTCCTGTACATTCACATTTATTCATCTGACAGATGCTTTTAATCAAATTTGTCTTCCTTTCTTTTTCAGTGACATATCAAGGAGCAACTGAGAGTTACAAACTCATTATCAAAACCAGGTGTGCAAATAAGTGTCATTTTCATCACGTTTCTGCCCTAATCAACTGAGTATCAAAGTTAAAACTTTCAAATTTCAGTTCTACAAAATGGTATCTCAGTACAGTGAAGAATCCTTGAAAATGATCAGATATTGCTATATTTAGTTTAACCAACATTGTGGATACTACAAAGTTTTGACAAGAATTACAGCACTTTATTATGACATTTATTCTGTTCTGTTAAAGCAGAAGTCCACTTCCAGAACAAAAAAATGACAGATAATGCACTCACCCCCTTGTCATCCAAGATGTTCTTGTTTTTCTTTGTTCAGTCGTAAAGAAATTATGTTTTTTAAGGGAAACATTTCAGGATTTTTCTTCATGTAATGGACTGCTATGGTGTCCCAATTTTGAACTTCCGAAATGCAGTTTAAATGCGGCTTCAAACGATCCCAAATGCGGCTGTAAACAATCCCAACCGAGGAAGAAGGGTCTTATCTAGTGAAACTATCAGTTATTTTCATTAAAAAAACAATTTAAATACTTTTTAATCTCAAACACTGGTCTTGTTTTACTCTCCCTGAACTCTGTGTATTCTGGCTAAAGACAGTTAGGGTATGTCAAAAAACTGCAGAAGCACAAAGAAAATGGTTCAGGCAGAGCGAGACAAGACAAGCGTTTGACATTAAAAAGTATATAAATTGTATTATTTTTATAAAAATAACTGATCGCTTCGCTAGATAAGACCCTTCTTCCTCGGCTGGGATTGTTTACAACCGCATTTGGGATCATTTCACTATATTTGAAAAAAATAAAAATAAAATCCTGAAATGTTTTCTTCAAAAAACATCATTTCTTTACGACTAAAGAAAGAAAAACATGAACATCTTGGATGACAAGGGGGTGAGTACATTATCTGTCAAGTTTTGTTCTGGAAGTGGACTTCTCCTTTAAAGATGCTGTGTATTTTTTTTTAACATTATAAAAATATTCTTTCCTGCCTCAGCTTAATCAGATGGAGGGAAAGTTTGGGAGATCTGTCTTGCTATAGAAAGCTCACATTTGCTTTGTTGACTCCACAGATATCTGTCTACTGACAGAGACGCCACCATGTCTATACTGGACGTATCATTACTGACGGGATTTGTTGTGGATGAGAATGATCTTAAGGCGGTATGCATCACATTTTCATTATTCACATTTGCTTTTGACAAAATGAAGCTATGAATTTCAATGTGTAGTGTTAGTCCCAACAAACTGCATGTTTTTACATTTTTCCACTACAAAAAAAAAAAAACAAAAAAACAAAAACACTAAGAAATAAAACACAGACTCTATGTATGCCAACTGTGCAAACTCTTTCTGTTATATTTCTAATAACCATTGTATAACTATAACAAAATAGCATTTTAGTATAATTAACACATACCTTTAGTTTGAAGGTGGATTGTATCAATATTGCTTTTTCCTGACATTTCTGAGATTTAATTTTTTGCTCAATTTTCTCACAATTTCCATACTCTGTGCTCCACTGGATCTCACGGTGGCCACATCGTCAAACTCTCCAATACTATCATTTTGTTTCTGCTTGTAGCTGTCGACTGGACATGACAGGATGATTCAGAAATTTGAGATGAACAAGCAGCTTTCAGAGCGAGGATCCCTCATCATCTACCTGGACAAGGTCTCTGTGTCAATTTTACAGTGAAAACAATAATATAAAAGTGTTGTAATGTTTAAAAAAAAAAAAAATAATGGTGCCATCATTACCAAATGACTACATAAACTACAAAAACAATTGCTTATTGTACAGGTACATCCGCAAGTGCACAAAAGCACTTAAACTTATACATATGTTTTAATATTTATATGTGAAGTGCTATTACTGTAGCTCTGGTCTGTGGCTAGGTGGTGCTATTGGGTAAGTTTCGCTACACAATAACACAAAGCAGTTTGATTCTAAACCTTAAGTTTATTATTATTATTATTATTATTATTATTATTATTATTATTATTAACTAAAAATGCAACTAAAAAGAAAAACACCCTTCGAAAAATCCTCCCTTCCTGCACGCCTACTATAAGGTGTCTGCTGTTTGCATTTTCACTCTCTGCAGGTTTCTCATAGCAAGCAAGACACTATTGCATTCAGGCTGCACAGAATAATGAACGGAGGCTTCCTTCAACCAGCAGCAGTCGCTGTATATGAATACTACTCTATAGGTATGAAGCTGATGTACATGCAGTCCCGGTGTTGTTCCCAATTTCGACCCCCGCCAAATTATTATCTTGTTGATATCGCTACGTGATTTGCCTAATCCTAGCCCCATCCCTAATCACCTAACCCTAAACCTACTAATACGATATTCATATTCTATATGAATAAAATACGTCGTCAGATTCTAACTGTAAGGATTATCGCCGCTTTCTTTACACAGCAGTGCATTTAACAATCTCACGAACATCAGTGTGTATTTAACTTTTTTTTTTTTTTTGGCTAGTAATTCATTTAAATGACTGAAACATTATTTTTATGTGGTTGAAAACACTGAATCGTTGTGATAAGGCTAAAAGCACTGAGCACGTCTATCTGGCTCAGCGCCAAGGCGCAAAAGCACGTTTAAATTTAGCAGTGAAAGTTTAAAAACAACGATGATGTCCGAATCGAATGGTTAAAATCGATGAGATTTGGGGGTTAGAGTGGGACAAATTGAATTTGAGGTGGCACAAATCAGATCGGAGGGGTACCCTTTAGTTTGAAATCACATTCGGTTTAGCTTTTCGCGTTTAAAATCTTATACCGGGGATAAAGGTGTTGGTCCTTCAGATCATTGCAGGGGGGCTTCAGAACGTCATTGGGGACGTCATAAACAAACATTCCAGACATACACGAGAAATGCGAGATCTTTTGATTTGGGCAGGTAAAGCAACAAATACCCTTAGCGGATCACATCATTTATCAGTTATGATGAAATGGAAAAACCGTTAAGGTCTCCTAAATGTCATTGGCACGCTTTGTCGAGATTGCGCTTGCGCTTGTGTGTGTGTGATTTGTACTCACGGAATCTTCGCGATAGCAGGAAAGATCAAATCCACTGTAAAAGAACAAAAAAAAAAAAAATAAAAATAAAAAAAACATTGTATATACAGAGAATCTTTATTAAACAATTTGTTGTTATTTGTAAAGTTGAAGTTGAAAAAGAAAGAAAGAAAGAAAGAAAGAAAAAAATATTCTCAGTGATCCACTAACATGAATCTACAACAGAAGAATTTAGTAATAATTTAGATAATTTAGTATATTGTTGGACTTGTTCAGTGCTCATTTTCATATATTTCTAACTTGTTTTAACATTATTTTCATGGCTGACTGTTTTAATATCTTTGATGCTGCAGCACAGTGAATGCTGTGTGACCCATGTGATTTCATTCTTTCATGTTTAGAAAATCGCTGTGTGAAGTTTTATCATCCAACCAGGAAGGAAGGAGCTCTTCAGAAAATTTGTAAGAATGACGTCTGTCAGTGCGCCGAAGGTAGCATGTTTCAATTTAATAATAATTCTAAAAAAAAAAAAAAACTGCAAAGAACACATACAAAGTTCTACTGTTAATCTGCAGCAGGTTAATTTCTCTTTCCATCGCTGAAACAGAAAACTGCAGTCTTCAAAAGAAGGAGAATATTCATGAGGCTGACCGTAATAAGAAAGCCTGTGAACCTACAATAGATTATGGTAATTTATTACATGTGCTTGTGCATGTTTTGGTGCAATGAGTGAGAATGTTTTTAAACCTTTTTCTATCATTATTAGTTAATGTGGTAATCAGTTAGATGCTACATCAATTTAATCCATTTTTACAGTTTATAAAGCTGTTGTGTTGAGAGAAAATGAGGACGCCTTAACAGTCTACTACGATATGAAGATTGAACTTGCCCTCAAAACAGGTATAACTCCTCACGCCAACCACAGTATGTAAACATTTTGAAAGATAAAGATAATATTCTGCTTATTTCATCAGTAAGATATAAAGTGATGTACAAGTTTAAATCCATACAAAACAAGCTGCTCACATCTGGTCTTAATGGTCTTCATCTTATCAGACACTGGTGAATTTTGCTATGTTGTGTATGCGTACAAACTCAGGAGAGAAATTCAAACATGTCACATGTCATACATTTGTGTAGGTCCAGAAAACAATGTGGAAGGGATGCAGCGTACTTTCTCCTTGCAGATCTCTTGCAAAGAAGCTTTGAATCTGAAGCAGGGTGAGAGCTATCTGATCATGGGCCAGGCTGATGATGTCCAAATGCAGGGCAGAATGTAAGTGCATTTGACCTGTGATCCAAAGTGTGTGCGTCCTGATCTGTGAATGTGCAGAGAGCTTGAAATATGAAATACCTTTTGAATAGTCACTGTGCAACAACAAATATTTAGGGCTTACTGGATTTAGTTTGTCATGTAAGCCCCTCTTTAACATGCTCTTCCTCTGGTGTCTCCTCAGCGGTCAGTATGCTCTGGGCGAGAGGACGTGGTTGGAGTTTTGGCCCAGCTTGGAGGAGAGCAAGACAAGTGCTGAGCTCAAAGAAAAATACAACGGCATGTTGAGTCTCCAGCAGGATCTGCGCCTCGGCTGCAGCTAACAAGTCTAATGCCAGACTATTGCTTTGAGATGTTCATTGGGAAAATGAAATATTAAAAAATGGAAAAATCAGTATAGCTTCATTTTCAACTTTAAATGTACGTTAAACATGAGATATGAGTTCATTTTAAATGTTGCTTTTTTTTTTTCAGCAATTATCCTGTTACTGTATAATAAATCATGACTTGCTTCTTAAGGCAGTGTTTTGACACATGCATGTCTAGGCAAACCTCCATAATAAACATGATCTAGCAAGATCATCTGCTCTGATCCTTATTCACTATCCAAAAACAGCAAACTTTTAGAAGGTTAAGGTTTAATAGTGATGCCCAAATGCAATTTTTGAACTCGGATCACCTTGATTATAATCAGAGGTAGACATTCCAGGGGTCAGAAAGTAAAAGTCCTGCCATATATTTGTTCCACCCATGAACTGATGAAATGATTTCACCAGAGGTGGAACCAAGTCCTTCTGTTCAAGTCACAAGCGAGTCTCAAATCAAATCCCAAGTCCTCAAAGAGTTAAAGGTAATTTACATGCCCCACGTATAAAAGAATTCTCACAACTGCACTATAATTCCATGCCAAGCTTCACAGGATTGGTTTTTCAAAACCTTAACACAAATAAAGCTCCTTTCCATATAATCAGGTCACTGCCTGGTAATTATCAGATCATAGGCAATCTTGATCTCACCATTTTACAACACTACAAAAGTTGGGGTAACACTTGTTGTGATACAATATTGCAATTGCTTAGAAGCAATTTACTTTGAATTACTAAAAGGGTCAAGAGCCCAACTAAAGCAAACACTGATCTTCATGATGGTAGCATCATTTTAACCAATAAAACATCAACATCTGATCCTCTGTAATTCTCAGTAACAGCAGGTGTTCATCACTAATGCACAATCATTATTTAATTAGTCACTTAATTATCAATTACCTTTAACTCTTTGAGGACTTGGGATTTGACTTGAGACTCGCTTGTGACTTGAACAGAAGGACTTGGTTCCACCTCTGGTGAAATCATTTCATCAGTTCATGGGTGAAACAAATATATGGCAGGACTTTTACTTTCTGACCCCTGGAATGTCCACCTCTGATTATAATATTTACTTTAGAGTAACCTTATGTTTTGTAATGAACCTTATGTTGTGCAAATTCAATTTTCCAATAATTCAAGCTCAGCAGGATGTAAAATTAAAATCACATACAGTAAATGTAAGCAAAACATCATCCGTATTTTTTGAGGGAAGTGTGCATTTGAGTTTAGCACAGCACATCTGTTCATCACCTCATAGTAACACTGAGCACAAATAATACTCACATAGAAAGGTCAAAATGGACTTGGTCAAAAGGTCAAAAAGGTCAAAATGGACTAGGTCAAAGTGCACATGTAGTAACAAAATGAAAAAATGTATTATATTAAAGACTTCTGGAATTTTAATAATATTTTTTTTTTCTTTTTTCTTTCTTTCCTTTCTTTTCTTTTCTTTTTTTTTTTTTTTTTACAGTTGAGTTTGGACCCTGGTTAAAATGAAGTTTCTGCAAAATAAAGACAAGTTGATGTTTGACATCAGTCATGTTTTTGTTGTGAAGATGTACAGCCCAGTCAACACTTGAGATCATGCGATGTTCACAGTGACATCACATCATTCTCATTGTGTGATACTCAAGAGTGTGAGTAATATGTGAGCTCATTGTGAATTCAAAATGTTGTGCAGGTTGAGAGGAGGCACTGCAAATATCGGTCACCAGGGGACATTCTACTTCCTGTTTCTCAACACTATCACAGTGGTGTCACATGATGAGCTCACAGTATGAGTGCACACCTCCCTGCGTATCGTGGTGACGAGATACATAGCAGACTGTCGTCACTAAATGGCTGGATGTCTAAGTGGTGCCCGCAGAATAACATAGGTTTCATAGACAATTGGACAAGTTTTTGGGGCAGACCTGACCTGTTGAAAAGAGATGGTCTTCATCCCTCCAGGGGTGGTGCTGCTCTTCTCTCTAGTAATATGGCATATAGTCTTAGAGTTTGCACTTGACTAACTGGGGCCCAGGTCAGGAAGCAGACAGACTGGCTAATCCGACCGTCTGCTAGCCGCCTCACGTCACCAAAATCAGTTAATTCTCAGCACATAGAGACCCTTACACCTAGATATCATGCTATAGAGACTGTGTCTGTTCCCCGAGCTAGACAATACAAAAGACGTCCAAACCAATTTAAGAGTAACAATCTAATCAACGTTCAACAAATTAAAAATTTACATAATACAGAGAAACAAATGATAAAACTCGGCCTTTTGAATATCAGGTCCCTTTCCACAAAAGCGCTTTTTGTAAATGATATGATCATTGATCATAACCTAGATGTGCTATGTTTGACAGAAACCTGGCTAAAATCAGAAGATTACATTATCTTAAACGAGTCTACCCCTCATGATTACTGTTATAAACATGAGCCACGTCTAAAAGGTAAAGGGGGAGGTGTTTCTACAATTTATAGCAATATTTTTAGTGTTTCACAGAGAGCGGATTTCATGTATAACTCGTTTGAAGTAATGGTGCTTCATATAACATTATCCAGAGAAACAAGTGTTAATGATAAATCCCCCATGACGTTTGTACTTGCTACTGTATACAGGCCACCAGGGCACCATACAGATTTTCTTAAAGAATTCGCTGATTTTATATCTGAGCTGGTGTTGGCTACCGATAAGGTCTTAATAGTAGGTGACTTTAACATCCATGTTGATATTGAAAATGATGCACTGGCAGCTGCATTTACAAACATTCTAAATTCTATTGGAGTTAGACAACACGTGTCAGGTCCCACTCATTGTCGAAATCATACTCTAGACTTAATACTGTCACATGGAATTGATGTCAATGCCGTTGAGATTCTGCAGCAAAGTGATGATATCTCTGATCATTATCTAGTCTCGTGTATACTCCAGATAACTAAAACTGTAAATTCAACTCCTTATTACAAGTATGGTAGAACCATCACTTCTACTACAAAAGATTGCTTTCTAAGTAATCTTCCTGATTTATCTGAATTCCTCAGCATGTCCAATAGCTCAGAAAAACTTGATGATGTAACAGAAACTATTGACTCTCTCTTTTCCAGGACTCTAGATACGGTCGCTCCTCTGCGCCTAAGGAAGATTAAGGAAAACTGTCCGACCCCGTGGTATAACGAGCACACTCGCGCCCTAAAGAGAGCAGCCCGGAAAATGGAGCGCAGCTGGAGGAAAACAAAATTAGAGGTTTTTCGTACTGCTTGGCGGGAATGTACCCTATTGTACAGAAAAGCGTTAAAATCGCTTTTCGACTCTTTTAGAAGAAAACAAACATAACCCTAGGTATTTATTCAATACAGTGGCTAAGTTAACAAAAAATAAAGAACCAACAGGCACTGACTGTGCCCATCAGCATAGCAGTAATGACTTCATGAACTACTTTACTTCTAAGATCGATACAATTAGAGACAAAATTGTCACCATGCAGCCGTCAATTACAGTGTCGCATCAGATAGTGCGCTATAGATTTCCTGGGGAACAATTCCACTCATTCTCTACTATAGGTCAGGAAGAATTGTATAAACTTGTTAAATCATCTAAACCAACAACTTGTATGCTAGACCCTATTCCATCTAGGCTACTAAAAGACTTGCTTCCAGATCTCATAGATCCTCTGCTAAATATTATTAATTCATCACTGTCATTAGGATATGTCCCCAAAACCTTCAAACTGGCTGCTATTAAGCCTCTAATTAAAAAACCACAACTTGACCCCAACGAATTGACTAATTACAGACCTATCTCGAATCTCCATTTTCTATCAAAGATATTAGAAAAGGTTGTATCCTCACAATTATCTTCCTTCCTACAGAAATATGATATCTGTGAGGATTTTCAGTCAGGTTTTAGACCATACCATAGTACTGAGACTGCTCTTATTAGAGTTACAAATGATCTACTCTTGTCATCTGATCGTGGTTGTATCTCTCTGTTAGTGCTACTGGATCTTAGTGCTGCGTTTGATACTGTTGACCACAACATTCTCTTGAATAGACTTGAGAATTATGTTGGCATTAGTGGTAGTGCATTGGCATGGTTCAAATCGTACCTATCTGACCGCCATCAATTCGTGGTAGTAAATGAAAAGGTATCATATCGATCACAAGTGCAGTATGGAGTACCGCAAGGCTCAGTACTAGGGCCATTACTCTTTACGCTTTACATGTTACCCCTGGGTGATATCATCAGGAAATATGGTGTTAGCTTTCACTGCTACGCTGATGATACCCAGCTCTATATTTCTTCGCGGCCCGGCGAAACGTACCAATTTGAAAAACTAATGGATTGTGTACACTGTAAAAAAAAAAATGTTGCCAATACTGAAAAAATCAAGGCAACACATTGCATTCAGATTTTTATGTTTTCCCAACGATTGGTGTCAAATCCAGGTGCCATGAGTAAAAGTCCTCCCCAGTATTTTGTTCCAATCACCTGGATTTGCTAATTAGCACAGTTTTTCAGCCAGGAGGTCCGAGATTGGACCAAGTCATTCCTTTTAAGTCTCAAGCAAGTCTCAAGTAAAATCCCAAGCCCCTAAAGAGTTAAAGTTGATGAGATAACTGAATGATGATTGTGTTAGTGATGAACATCTGCTGTTATTACAGAGGATCAGATGTTGATGTTTTATTGGTTAAAATGATGCCACCATTGTGGAGATCAGTATTTGCTTTAGTTGAGCTCTTCACCATTGACTCGTGGGTTAGATCTATCTCTGTTATAATGCGTATGGTCTTGTAAAGCAGTGAGATCAGAGCTGTATGGTGAGCAGTTGAGTGGTGCTAGGTGATCATCGTAAGCATACCTGAACACCCCCAAAATAATTTTCTTTTGTAAGGTAAGGTTTTGCATTATCAAATCTGCAAAACTACAACATAGTGATTTTCAATAAGTCACAGTGAATTCATTTAAAACCTGTATAATGCATATAAACATCTATAGTATTTAGACGCACAGACATCAAGAACCAGCATATGAATCTCAACAATGGTGACAATCAACAAAACGCTTCATGCTGCAATGCATGCTGGGTAACAGCATAGTAATGCACTGCAGTATGAAGAATTATTGTCACCACTGTTGAGGAGCGTATGATAAGTGTTCATGTCTGAAAGCCTGAGCTGACGTAGTTTTTTCTTCCAATATTGAAGCGTTACAGTGACATTCGTTTAATAGGATTTTTTGTTGCAGTTCTACAATCGCTAGATGTTATTCAGCAAGAGAGTATTTCATGTTGCTGATCTAAATTAGTTGTATATGATGCGAGCGTGAGCTAATCTGCTGCTGCAAGCTTGTGACTCAGCAATGCACAAATGCTCGCTGTAAAACAGCAGAGATTACTCCAAGAGTCAAGAGACAAACTAAAAACCACACTTGACCGCAATGATGGTGGCACTGTGTTTTTTTTCTTTCTCTTCTTTTCTTGGCCAATAAAACCAACATCTAAACCTCTTAGAATTCTCAATAAGAGATTCTACAGACATGAAATAAAGTCATTCTGGTTAGTAATGAGTGAAGCTGGTGATGCTGTTTGTGGAGATGTTTAATCAGATTTGAGAGATGAAAGTCAGAGATGAGTCAGTTGTAGTTCTTGTGTTTCTCTTTTCTTCAACGATGCTGCTTGTTAACAGCAGATGTTCATCACTAACACAATCATCATTCAGTTATCTCATCAACTTTAACTCTTTAGGGGCTTGGGATTTTACTTGAGACTTGCTTGAGACTTAAAAGGAACGACTTGGTCCAATCTCGGACCTCCTGGCTGAAAAACTGTGCTAATTAGCAATCCAGGTGATTGGAACAAAATACTGGGGAGGACTTTTACTCATGGCACCTGGATTTGACACCAATCGTTGGGAAAACATAAAAATCTGAATGCAATGTGTTGCCTTGATTTTTTCAGTATTGGCAACATTTTTTTTTTTACAGTGTAGTTGAGTTAAAAAATTGGATGACAAGTAATTTCTTACTGCTAAATTCTGAAAAAACAGAGGTGTTAATTATTGGGCCTAAAACCTCAGCGTGTAATAACCTACAACACTGTCTAATACTGGATGGCTGCTCTGTCAATTCTTCGTCATCAGTTAGGAACCTAGGTGTGCTATTTGATGGTAATCTTTCCTTTGAAAACCACATCTCTAGTATTTGCAAAACTGCATTTTTCCATCTCAAAAATATATCTAAACTACGACCTATGCTATCAATGTCAAATGCTGAAACATTAATTCATGCATTTATGACCTCACGGTTAGATTATTGTAATGCTTTATTGGGTGGTTGTTCTGCTCGCTTAATAAACAAACTCCAGCTGGTCCAAAATGCAGCAGCTAGAGTTCTTACTAGAACCAAAAAGTATGATCATATTAGCCCGGTTCTGTCTACACTGCACTGGCTCCCTATTAAACATCGTATAGATTTTAAAATCTTGCTAATTACTTACAAAGCCCTTAATGGTTTAGCTCCTCAGTACCTGAGCGAGCTCCTATCACATTATAGTCCCTCACGTCCGCTGCGTTCTCAAAACTCTGGCAATTTGATAATACCTAGAATATCAAAATCAACCGCGGGCGGGAGATCATTTTCTTATCTAGCGCCCAAACTCTGGAACAATCTACCCTACAATGTTCGGGACGCAGACACACTCTGTCAGTTTAAATCTAGATTAAAGACCCATCTCTTTAACCTTGCTTACACATAACACATCAACATATTCTTATAATTCAAATCCGTTAAAGGATTGTTAGGCTGCATTAATTAGGTCAACCAGAACCGGGAACACTTCCCATAACACCCGATGTACTCAGTGCATCGTCAGAAGAATGGCATCTACGCTAATATTAGTCTGTTTCTCTCTTATCCCGAGGTCACATTAACCACCAGATCCAGTCCGTATCCAGATCAGATGGTCACTGCAGTCCCCCGGATCCAGTCCGAACCCAGCCCAGATGGTGGATCAGCACCTAGTGACGACCTCTACAGCCCTGAATGTCATCGGAGTCCACATCAACTAGATGAGCCCCAGAGACGGATCCACAGTGAAGACCTCGTCACCTAGACGGCTGTCGGCACAAGACCACGGGACCTTTGGCCAGAGGAGAACTGGCCCCCCGACTGAGCCTGGTTTCTCCCAAGGTTTTTTTCTCCATTTGTCACCGATGGAGTTTTGGTTCCTTGCCGCTGTCGCCTCTGGCTTGCTTAGTTGGGGACACTTTCTCTCAACACAATATTGCATTTTATTTTATTGTTTTTGATTAACTACCTTTACCTAAAATGTGAGTGTTTACTGTTGCCTTTGGCATTGTTGATGTACTGTTTCCTATCTAATACTGTACAGCCGCCTTGTCACAATTCTGTATTGTTAAAGGCGGTATATAAATAAAGGTGACTTGACTTGACTTGACACCCAGATAACAAATTTATGTTATAAGAACCTTCTCCAAACATACACAGCAAAATCCCCAGTGTTAATTTAACACTCTGAGTGTGGACACATATAAACACTGAAGCAGTGTTGAAGTTAACACTGAAGCAGTGTTGAAGGTAATGATATAATTAGATGATTAACAAAGTGATGATTGATCATTATTGAAGACACCTGATGTTAACAAGCAGAACCACCAAAGGAGAAAACCAAAATTTTTAAGCAACCATTATAGTGGTCAATGTTTGCATTAGTTGGGCTCTTGACCCTTAAATATTCAATACTAGATTTTGTTTGACTGCTGTATTTGAGTTGAAACAACCAGACAAGCCGAAAGCTCAAGTCACCAGCTGATTATGTTTTAACATATTCATTGTTTGATGTAAATCATTTAGAGTATAACCTCTAAGTTATTTTTTTTTTTGCTTATTGTAATTGCCTTAACAATCCACAGAAGATCCAGCACTTCCTATACATCTTGGAAAGTTTTTTTTACAACCTGTTCAAAAAAAAAAAAAAGTGTTTCACATAGGCACACATAGACATGAATCTCAACAATGGCGACAAACGGCATATTCAGATAAACAGATCAACTCTGAACTCTCATAATTTATTCATGCCGCAATGCATGATGGGAGTCATGGATGAGTTCTGATTGGCTACAACACGCTTTTTGATGGTCACCGTTGTTGTGATTCTCACACTGATTCTTCATGTCTGTGTGTCTAAATTAGGATAATCTTTTTTTCATCATCTGTCTGATTATAGCAAAGCTGATTGGTCTTTTGTTCACAGTTTTTTTTTTTTGTAATCTGTATGGAAATTCTGTGTCAAATACTGAAGTCACTATATGATGATTAAGTCAAGCACAGTCAATGCCATCATACTGACTTTTGCTCTTGGCTTGTCTGGCTGTTATAACTCAGCAATTGCAGCCAAACAGGACCTAATATTGATGATTTAAGGGTCAAGAGCCCAACTAATGCAAACACTGACCACTATAATGGTTGCTTAAAAATGTTGTTTTTTTCTTTTGATTCTGCTTATTAACATCAGGTGTCTTCAATAATGATCAATCATCACTTTGTTAATCACCTAATTATCTCATTAACTTTAACACTGCTTCAGTGTTTATATGTGTCCACACTCAGAGTGTTAAATTAACACTGGGGATTTTGCTGTGTATAACTGATGTGTAACTCTGTTTGAAAACCACATTTGTCATAAGTCAAACATTTTAAACTGCTGTGTCATATAAAAACAGAGAAACATCAAGAATCAGTGTATGAATCTCAACAATGGTGACAATCAAAAGCTTCCTGCAGCAATGCATGCTGGGTACCTAGTCTCCGTGCAGTGAGTGCACTTTGACCTCACATTGTAATCATAGTGTGAGCACACATTGAGGACGCTGTGAGGTTACACTTTTAGCTCACTGTTACGTCACATTGTGACCACATGGTGAGATCAGTGTGAGATCAAATTGTTGACTGGGAGTTCATCAAAGTTTGCATTCTTGACAGTCAGCAGTATGTAAATTCTAGAGGAGTTTCTCTATATTAAACCCTGCACTCGTCCTCCCAAATTCCACAGCTGAAGAGAAGTGATCATGGAACTAGTGAATGTTTATAAAAATGACAACCACGAGATCTGCAGCAAGTACAATGAGATGGGACTGGGCAGAGATGAAGATATTTATGTAAATCAGTGCCGAAAACTCAGCCAGACTGAAGCAAGAGCTCAAAACAGTAAGACATTTAGTGTGATGCAGAATTCATGTGTTTATTTTGAATGGCACAGGTTTTTTTTTTTTTTCATTTGCTCTTGATTGTTACAAGTGCACTTTGAGATCCATATATGTACTGCTGAACATATTTCTCAAAAGCCTATCTATTTCAAGAAATTTTATTAAAATTTTGATTTGAATTTTGATGTTTTCCTGTTTTGCAGCAGGTTTGTCAGTAGGCAATAAGTGTATTGTGTTGAGCACTGTGTGCTTTAGCCTTATGTGCATTTTCCTGGTGGCTGCCATTGTAGTACTGCATATCAAGCTCACGGCAGAGAAAGAAGTACAAGCTACACACAGGTTACAATCCGTTTCAAGAGACCAAGCAGAGAAAGATCAGTTACAGAGCAACTTCAACTCTTTGAGTCAGAAGAAACTGGAGCTGGAGACCAGAGTCAATGATCTCACTGCTGAGAAAAGCCAGTTACAGAGCAACTTCAACTCTTTGAGTCAGAAGAAACTGGAGTCGGAGACCAGACTCAGTGGTCTCACTGCTGAGAAAAGCCAGCTGGAGAACAACTTTAACTCTTTAAGTCAGAAGAAACTGGAGTTGGA
The DNA here is from genome assembly GCA_036247105.1 of Cirrhinus mrigala. Lineage (NCBI taxonomy): Eukaryota > Metazoa > Chordata > Actinopteri > Cypriniformes > Cyprinidae > Cirrhinus > Cirrhinus mrigala. The sequence continues at coordinate 5,065,431 of CM070007.1, forward strand.
GACCAGACTGAATGGTCTCACTGCTGAGAAAAGCCAGTTACAGAGCAACTTTAACTCGTTAAGTCAGAAGAAACTGGAGTTGGAGACCAGACTGAATGGTCTCACTGCTGAGAAAAGCCAGTTACAGAGCAACTTTAACTCTTTAAGTCAGAAGAAACTGGAGTTGGAGACCAGACTGAATGGTCTCACTGCTGAGAAAAGCCAGTTACAGAGCAACTTTAACTCGTTAAGTCAGAAGAAACTGGAGTTGGAGACCAGACTGAATGGTCTCACTGCTGAGAAAAGCCAGTTACAGAGCAACTTTAACTCTTTAAGTCAGAAGAAACTGGAGTTGGAGACCAGACTGAATGGTCTCACTGCTGAGAAAAGACAGTTACAAAGCAACTTCACCACTTTAAGTCAGAAGAAGCTTGAGTTGGAGACCAGAGTCAATGATCTGACTGCTGAGAAAAGACAGTTACAAAGCAACTTCACCACTTTAAATCAGAAGAAACTAGAGTTAGAAAGTAAAGTCAAGTCTTTGAGTGAGGAACTGAAGAGACAAGGTCAGTGCACATATGGTTTTATGTTATTTTTCTTACTGTTTCTTTTTTATCTTTAATGCACACAGTTTTATAAAGTTAATGTGTGGTTCAGTTTGTTTTTTCATGTCCGCTGAGAAGAAGAGCTGGTCTGACAGCAGGCAGTACTGCAGGGATCGTGGTGCTGATCTGGTCATTATCAACAGTGAAGGGACGCAGGTGAGTTTGTGTGAGTGTCTGTTAATGAATGAGAGGAATCACACTTATTCCTGTTTTTATTCACACACAGAGGTTCATTTCTTCATTCACCAAGGAGAGAGTGTGGATTGGTTTGTCTGACAGAGAGCAGGAGGGCAACATGAAATGGGTGGATAATTCAACACTGAAACAAGGGTAAGAGATAAAACACAGAAAACCAATGTGGATTTTTTAAAGGTTTTTATTCTTATTTTAAAATTAGGGCCATCTTCTCTTTCATACATTTCTTGAATTTTAGTTTATTCTTGAAACTATTGTTCAATAGCCTGTGATGGTAAGTAATGAATTGCTAGTGACAGTCATCATTTAGTTGCCAAATAGATGAAAACTTTGACACATTTTATTCAGGTTTTGGGCCAAAGGTGAGCCAAATAACTTTCTTATAAGCGAGAACTGTATTGAAATGAGACCTTCATATCCTGTCCTGAACAACTGGAATGATGCCTTATGTTATGAGAAGAAAAAAGGGATTTGTGAGAAATAGGGTCCATTCTGTCTTGTCAGCTGTGCACTTGGAATCATTATTAAGAACCTAAAAGTGTCACTGATTCTTCCTGTCAGTCTGATTTTGAGTGTCTGTAAACTTCTTTTGAGGTGAATTGTTTTCTCTTTAAATAAAATGGTTAATAATGTTTTTTTTTCTTCTTCTTCTGTCTATCTAAGTGAGGGCAGATATGCAGTGTTTTAATTAAATATATTTGAAATATGTATTTAATTACTAAATATATACTGTGTAATTTCTATTTTGCTGGACAAAAACAAGAAAAAAAAATTGTAATTAAATACTCTGAGAAACAGTATTTTGTGTTTGAAATACTCAAAATACATAATCAATTAATTCATTTTATTCTCAGATAATACAATCTTTCTTTATACACTATTTATACATGCATTTATTTAACACACCAAGCTTCTTATTTACTTTTGCTTGCATTTACATAACCCACCTTTACACACAAATACTATAGAATTTTTATTTTGTATATTGTGCTCTTTCAGAAATTTGTTATGTATTATTATTTCCTATTTACTTACTTTACTTATTATCTGTGCTTTGTCTTGTTACTGTCATTCTTTTTGTGCTGTGGAAGCCAGAGGTTATGTATTATTATGCAAGTATGTGAACGTATGTTTCCTAAATATCTTCAAACATATTATTGTAGGCTATCTTTATGCTTTAGTAAGTAAGTTCAGCAGGGTTGAATTGCGATGAGCGTCTTATACTTTTAAAGTTTTGTAAGCATTAGGTTTAACTTGCATAGTAATTTGTTTTGTCTTTTTTGGCAAATTTTTGAGCTTTTGGTTTTGTTGTAGTTTGGTGTTAAGGTTGATTTTTTGTTTGTTTGTTTGTTTTTTAACAGAAGAGTATATACTTATATAACTAATGACCTCTGTAGAAAAAGTTACCCTAACATTTTCAGTTGAAATATTATAATAAAATATGTACACTGCCTACTTATATTTAATCAGCTCATGTGTCAGATAAGAGTCTTATTGTTGTAGCTCAACTGCCAGCATGGTTCATACACCAGGGGGTGCAAAAGATCATTCTGGCATTAAGACACAATGGACTTTTCAAGTGGCAGCCACAGCAGAGTCAAATGACTTCCAGCTCCACATCTCTGAATGGTTAATGGGCTGGAGGGATATGCCTTGTCCAAATACCTACACTTGCAGTCTTTGCACTTGACCACTTGACTGCTTATATGACGTATTTCCTGTATTTGGCCCAAGTGTTCAAGTAAAAAAGAAGACCACAAGTGTGTCAAACTTTTCATTACCTCAGTTTAATTTGTGGTGCTTCTAATTAAGTGATAAAAGCAGTTGCAAATGTTGTAGAAAAAAAAAATATCACCACTACTCATTTTTGCACCAATAAAACGTGCAGCACTTTGTGTTTCTACCTAATTAGATGTAATATCTAAGTATTATATTAATATTTAACAACTAAGGTAAGGCATTTCTAGGTAAGACATCTAAACAGACACTACAGTCTAGAATGGGTAATAGTGGAGGTAGATGTTAAAGTTTATATTGTACATTTAAAAAACACATTAGAATGGAGAGCGCTTGTGATATGAACTGCCATATCTGCTGTCATGATCGGAGTGGAAAACGGTTCTAAAATGAAGTGCAATTTTATGCTTTTCAGCTTGACACAACACAATGGTGAAAGCAGCTCAATGAAAATAAACAACTTGACCAAAATCTGTCTTTTTCGTTTGTATTTATTATTTATTGCAGATTCATAATTTCCGATCCACTTGAATTTGTAAGTGCTCACGTTTTGAAAACCACGTTTGGAAATGTAATTTAATTTGTGATATGACTCGTTGCGATCACTCTCCTTGTTCATAAAGCAACTCATCTGATTTACTGTTCTGCAGCTCTTTGTAAGTAATCATGTATTTGTTCAATTTAAGTCCAGTAAAACTTACTGCACTTTATCCCTTAATGAAATTATTGCGATATGATATATGATTAAATGCATCCAGGTTTCTCAATTCCAGTCCTCACGTACCGTCGCTCTGGATATATTGCATATGCCTCTTTTATTTAACCTGATTCAGATAACCAGCTAGTTTAAAGAGAGCTCCATGACTGAACTGTGTTCCGATTAACATGGTCCCTACACAATGTTTATTGCTCCCTACTCCCTGAGCAGTGGAAATCAGATTAAGTTTACTTAATTTAGGAATATTCATTCATGGATTCGCGTTACGCCACTGCTTGCAGCATCTTCACAAACAGACAAAACTTACTAGAGAAGTGTGACATAATATACCTCTGTAAATAAATGCAATTTAAATTAATTTCTTGCACATTTTAATGCTCGTTGAATGGAATGTATACGCTGTCTTCGAACTGGAATCAGGGCGGAATATTTCAAGTTTTATTTCAAGGGCACTTACTTTTAAATAGAACAGACATCTGAGATATGTGAGAAATGTGCAGAGCGGTGGTTCACTTACAAGATCAACTGGCTGAGATCAAGCTATAGTGTGTTTATTTTATCTGGCAGATATATCAGTGCCACCTAGTTATTAAAAACTGCAAAAGAGAAATTGATTCGGTCCTGTGTGTGGTACAATAGAAGGCGGCCGTATGATTTCTGTGAATGTGTTATGTGTCTTGTTCTGGCCACACGCTGCTCAAATGAACACTATGGATTAAAATATTAGTACATTTATTCTAAGCAAGTGCAAGCAGCTCTTAAAAATATTTACGCAAATACAATCGTTTTTTCCTCTAGTGATTTGTATTTATTGTTATTGTACGCTATTTAGCGTGTCCTAAATCATGGCGGTGACTACCCAGAATGCAATGCGCAGTGATGTAGATTCCCATGCTCTATAATGATGAAAAGCAAATGTGGACTTTTAAAGTTACACCAGATTTTCAGCAGCTGTCTAAAGCAACTGTCTGAAGTTATAATATGAGGCTATACTGTTAACATGATAGTAGCTCTAAACTGTTGGATGATACAAGTTCATTAAAATGATAGGAGTGGGGTAATTTGAGCCTAAGGCCCTGGGGTAAGTTGAGCCAGTGGATCATCCCTTCTTATGAAAGTATTATTTTATTGTATTTCTATGATATTTCATTAATTTCAGACCAAAGTTTTTTTTTTTTTTTTTCATTGTTTTGAATGTGATTTTTTTTTTATTTATTTTATTTTTATTTATTTATTTTATTTTTATTTTTTATTTTTTGAAGATTTTAAATAGGCTTTATGAAAATTGCTCATTGACGTTTTTATGAAATTGTTTTTCTCTGCATAATGCTCTAGGCCATCATAAGGCTCACATACAGATTTTCCTTTTTACTGAATTTATCTTTCTTTGATATAGCATGAGCTGAAAATGTTTAGTTTAACTTTAGCATAATCGGTGGCAGAGTTTAACTCCAAGAGACCACCTTCCACATTTTTTTATTTTTTTATTATTATTATTTTTTTTTTTTGGAAAGCCATATTTTAAAAGCAGTTTATTCAAGATTCAGAGTGATTATTCCCACAGATGCACCACAGGGTGTGCTTTTGAAAGAATATTACACTCAATATTATTCTGATATTGAGTGTCCATGAAACTGTTTTTGAGTTGAATTGCTTTCTCTATGAATAAAATTTCCAATAACCAATAGTTCCGTAGTAAATCTTTGTTTATATTTTATATCATTCTTGTGCATCTGCATGACGCATGACTATGGAGAGATTTCCTCCAGCCAGTAGGATGTAGCAAAACAACATGTTTATTCATGAGCCCACCAGCTAGCTGCAGATAACGTGTGGTCTATCTGAAGGTTATTAGAGTGACGCAATCAAAAAGAAATGTCGTCTTTCAAGTTAATGTTACATAGACGAAACACTTTACATTTAAGTAACTTTTACCTTTTTCTTATTGTTGGACCCCATTATTGTTAGTATATTTCAGATAAATACAGAATGACTGATAATATCTCATTCGCCACCAGCTTTTAATTCTATAAATTATCTTTATATGAAAACAATATGAATTTTCATTTATACAGGGTTACAACAACATCTTAGTTTTATTTTGAAAGTGGTAATTCTGGAAAATGGAAAATTCTTGGTTGACATATTGTGTCATATTGTGAAAAGAGGCTGATAAAATTCAAAATTTGTTTTCCACACATTTCAGACTGATTTCATATGGTTCCACACCCCTGGTTTTACCTGAGGCTTTGTGTGAGTTAGTGTTTACAGAACAGTACATGTGCGCTTAACAGCCAAAAACAACATACACCAGACATTCAGAAGCCGCCTTCCTGTTTATTGGCCAACACAATATCAACAGATTATATTGCCATGCTTTCACACATTATAGGTGACCACTTCCTTGGGGTTAGCACTGTTTAAAAAATGAGAAGTGTTACATGCAGTTTTTTTTTTTTTTTTTTTTCCTAGAAACATAGTTTCTGCTTTTTTTATGAAGTGCATTAACATGTAGTTGTGCAATTATTTTCCATAGAATTTACTTTTTAATATGTTACCGTATGACAATTATGGATGTTTGTCATTGTAAACAACATTCTCTCTAAAAGGCCTCTTTATTGTCTAAAGACAAAGGAGGATTACTTACAAAGGCTGATTTAATACATTATTTTCAATAATATGGAGTGTATTCTTTGATATTTGTATGTTTTTTGGAGGATGTTTGATGTTGGTCACAGCAGCACCATAACCTACACTGAGGGACTAGTCACCCCCAGTAATAAGGCATGGCCAAACTATCCTACCAATATTTGATATTCTTAATGCTAATGCTGTATTCTTAGATACTTTTCAGCTATTATTAGGTCTTTGGGAAAAACAGTTATTATTCATCTGAAATGGATGCCTGTATTGTCAAAAATGCACAGTAGTCAAAGGGATTTCAAATCGATGGATTTATTAAATACAAAATAGAAAACATTCAATTTGTGTTAACAGTGCTAATTTAACACTCTGAAAGGGACTACAAATTATCTATACAAATATAAAAATAATACAAATTAACATAAAAAAAATAAAAAATACTTTGACCTCTGCTGAAAATGTGTTCACTGTTCCTCTGAGGTCTTTCAACTAGTCAGCAGGCAGTTCTGTCTCTTGAATTCCGCATTCCGCAATTACCTTTATCTCACTCTCAACTTCAGAATCAGGAGGACTCAACTGAAAGGAACATTCTCAATCAGCCTCTGAAAAGCAAATAGGCCTACATCAGGAATCTTCAAATCTGGCTTGTGAGAGTTTAGCTTCTTCTTTAATCAAACTCACCCCGCTGTAATTTTCTAATGCTGTGATTCTCAATCTTGGTCTTGGGGGCCCCCTGTTCTGCACATTTTGCATGTCTCCCTTATTTAACACGCCTGGCTGAGATCAGCTTGTTAGTTCAATTCGTGGATCTCTCTCCTAATGAGCTGATGATCTCAATCAGGTGTGATAAATAAGGAAGACATGCAAAAATGTGCAGAGCAGGGGTCCCCCAATACCAGGATTAAGAAACCACTGTTCTAATGATCCTAAAGACACTGATTACCATGCTCAGGTGATTAGGGTTAGAGCTAAACTCTGTAGAAAAGTGGATCTCACAAGCCAGATTTGAAGATTCCTGGCCTATAAGAAACAACAGCTTCTGAAAAGCTTCTGTCTTTTGGTTTGAGGGATTCCAGTTCAATTGAGTGGCTAAAGAATGGTCAGTCAGTGTTGTTAGTATTATCCTAGTTGCATTACAGTGCTGTCAACACAAAACCTGCATGGGCCCGAAAGGTACAAAAGTTGCTCTGGGCCCCACTGGGCCATCAGGGGATTAATGTGGGCAGTCCGCTAGTGTGGGCTGCTCAAAGAGAGCTCGCATTGAGCCCAAAGCTGTGGGCCCTGCCTGCACAAGCCCGCAACTGTTTAGGTTTGTTGTGGGCTGGCCCTAGCCCCCTGTGCGCACAAAAAGCCAGCATGGGCCCCACAGGGACATGTTAGCAGGGCTTCCACAATCAATACCACGACTGAGATGAGACCCTAGAGAAATGCAGAGCACAAATTCCATGTATGGGTGACCATACTTGGCCACACGTCATTTCACCTTTTATGTTTTTTTTTTTTTTTTTTGTGATCAAATCATGATGATTTGAGTTGAAAGTATAGTCTATGATATAGGCAGGCTATTGACTAATTAGTGAGAACTAAATGTGATGACAAGAAAAAAATGACAGAGTGGTTTTCAACACATTAAGAGTTTGATTAAAAAAAATATATATATACAGGTCCTTCTCAAAAAATTAGCATATTGTGATAAAATTCATTATTTTCTGTAATGTACTGATAAACATTAGACTTTCATATATTTTAGATTCATTACACACAACTGAAGTAGTTCAAGCCTTTTATTGTTTTAATATTGATGATTTTGGCATACAGCTCATGAAAACCCAAAATTCCTATCTCAAAAATTAGCATATTTCATCCGACCAATAAAGAAAAGTGTTTTTAATACAAAAAAAAGTCAACCTTCAAATAATTATGTTCAGTTATGCACTCAATACTTGGTCGGGAATCCTTTTGCAGAAATGACTGCTTCAATGCGGCGTGGCATGGAGGCAATCAGCCTGTGGCACTGCTGAGGTGTTATGGAGGCCCAGGATGCTTCGATAGCGGCCTTAAGCTCATCCAGAGTGTTGGGTCTTGCGTCTCTCAACTTTCTCTTCACAATATCCCACAGATTCTCTATGGGGTTCAGGTCAGGAGAGTTGGCAGGCCAATTGAGCACAGTAATACCATGGTCAGTAAACCATTTACCAGTGGTTTTGGCACTGTGAGCAGGTGCCAGGTCGTGCTGAAAAATGAAATCTTCATCTCCATAAAGCTTTTCAGCAGATGGAAGCATGAAGTGCTCCAAAATCTCCTGATAGCTAGCTGCATTGACCCTGCCCTTGATAAAACACAGTGGACCAACACCAGCAGCTGACATGGCACCCCAGACCATCACTGACTGTGGGTACTTGACACTGGACTTCAGGCATTTTGGCATTTCCCTCTCCCCAGTCTTCCTCCAGACTCTGGCACCTTGATTTCCGAATGACATGCAAAATTTGCTTTCATCCGAAAAAAGTACTTTGGACCACTGAGCAACAGTCCAGTGCTGCTTCTCTGTAGCCCAGGTCAGGCGCTTCTGCCGCTGTTTCTGGTTCAAAAGTGGCTTGACCTGGGGAATGCGGCACCTGTAGCCCATTTCCTGCACACGCCTGTACACGGTGGCTCTGGATGTTTCTACTCCAGACTCAGTCCACTGCTTCCGCAGGTCCCCCAAGGTCTGGAATCGGTCCTTCTCCACAATCTTCCTCAGGGTCCGGTCACCTCTTCTCGTTGTGCAGCGTTTTCTGCCACACTTTTTCCTTCCCACAGACTTCCCATTGAGGTGCCTTGATACAGCACTCTGGGAACAGCCTATTCGTTCAGAAATTTCTTTCTGTGTCTTACCCTCTTGCTTGAGGGTGTCAATGATGGCCTTCTGGACAGCAGTCAGGTCAGCAGTCTTACCCATGATTGCGGTTTTGAGTAATGAACCAGGCTGGGAGTTTTTAAAAGCCTCAGGAATCTTTTGCAGGTGTTTAGAGTTAATTAGTTGATTCAGATGATTAGGTTAATAGCTCGTTTAGAGAACCTTTTCATGATATGCTAATTTTTTGAGATAGGAATTTTGGGTTTTCATGAGCTGTATGCCAAAATCATCAATATTAAAACAATAAAAGGCTTGAACTACTTCAGTTGTGTGTAATGAATCTAAAATATATGAAAGTCTAATGTTTATCAGTACATTACAGAAAATAATGAATTTTATCACAATATGCTAATTTTTTGAGAAGGACCTGTATATATATATATATACCGGGTAAAGAGTGAATACTTCACAAAGCAAGTGGAAATGAGAATCTCTTTATATAAGGTTTCTAATCAGCATCTAATAAAAAATGGGATATGGAGTCCAGGGCAGCTATATTAGAAGTCTGAGGTGCTTGCTGTGAATTATAGTTCACTGACCTAACAGCTATAAAAAAGCCTCTGATGTGTTCATGTTTTGCTCCATCAAAAGCAGCTCTGTATTAATATGAGCTCATTCTAGCTGTTATCATGCATTGCATTTGTTGGTCTGAAGTGTCAGTCTCAAGTCAGTCTCAAGTCTGAAGTGTGTTAGATTGCCATAATTGACCATATTATTGTGATATTGAGTGTCTGTAAGTTAAGAGTTTAGAGTTTAATTGTTTTCTCGTTTAATAAAATTGTCAAGTACCATAGTAAACTCTATTTCATCTCATACTTCATTCTTGTGTTTCTGCTTTAGTGTTCTATTGAGAAATTTCCTCCAGTCCAGCAGGACACAGCAGAGAGCAGGTTTAGCAGACTAATCTTTTACTGGTACAATCAGGAAACGTCTCGGTTACGTATGGTAACCCTCGTTCCCTGATGGAGGGAACGGAGACGTTGTGTCCAGTGTACAACACTAGGGGTCGCTCTTGGGAGCCCAAACACCTCTGACGGTTTGAAAAAGGCCACTGAAATTGGGTGAGCAGAATTTGCATAGCTGGCCACGCCCGGGAGATCTGGGTATAAATAGGGCAGCGTATGCACTGCTTACTCATTCTGTTCTGAGGAGCCGAAGTATCTCAACTCACTCAGAGGCAGTCCAGAGTTGTGGCATGGTGGACACAACGTCTCCATTCCCTCCATCAGGGAACGAGGGTTGCCATACGTAACCGAGACATTCCCTATCTGTCGTACACTCCGAGTTGTGTCCAGTGTACGACACTAGGGGTCCCTATAAAAACAAGCCACAAATCTGGCCGCGTGATAGGGCGCAGATAGTAACAAGCCAAGGTGTTAACATAAGTGCAGCTCACCTCTTCGTGACCCTTCAACGTCCAAGAACCAACCTGTCTCAGGCAGGGTTACCTGCAGCCGGGCCTTCCTCAGTGGAGAGGCTGAGCGTCTTGAGGACATCGGGAAAGTGCCTGTTTTCCGTAGAAAAAGGCACTACGGAGATCACAACCTGCCCAGAGGGGGGGTATAAAGTGAATAAGATTAGTGAAGGGACCTGAGGTGGGCTCCACCCTAGGGAGGAACTACCAAACTCAGGACCTAGAGACAGGCATGTCTCAGGGGAAACACAGCACCACAGAGAGTTATAGGTGGAAATTACACACATGGGGCCACATGAGGAGCCACTACATATGGGGCACAAAACCAACCAAGAGTTAGAAAAGTAACCTTACCTTATGTTGGATTTTTGTAGCGAGTTCCTCCGCCAAACTTTGCCACATCCAGAAGTGCCAAATGATGGAGAGATGTCCAGGGTTCATGTCAGGGAACCTACTGAAACTTAGAAGCGTAATCACCGTGAGGGGAAGCGCTTAACCAAGCATTACACCAAACCAGTGTGCTGAGATGAAGGGCTTGTGTTCAAGACTCTTAGCGGATACTGGTTCCAAGCACAAGCTCCAAGGACCAGTTCCGCTGGGCCGGATTAGGGCTACCAGGAGAATCTGTTCTGAGATCTTCCCGACATTGCACCGTGTCTGTGCAATAAGGCTTACTGGGGAGTAAGCCGCTCTGTCAGCTGCATGCCAATGGATCTGAACCAAGGGAATCCTTGGTCGGGCCGTACCACCACTGGCAATGAGTGAATTCTGGTGAGGCAACAGAACTACCCGTGCCTGGCCGAATCAACTCCAGAACACCCGGACCGTCTGAGGGTGGAGTCTCCACTCACCTCGGAAAGTGAGTGGCACACCGAAGCTAGAGTCTGTGCTGGCTCCAGAGATGGCGGGTCAGTTGTGACATGCGAAAGTAGCATACACTAACCTGGCTGATGTATGTCACAGTCGCTGTGTTGTTGGAGCGGACCAACACATGCTCGCCTTGAACAGGGCCGAAACCCCTTCAGGGCCCCAAGCGTTGTCAACAACTTCCGGCAATTGAATGCCGAGCAGCCGAGGGACTAGCGAGACCCCGAGGCTGCATACCCGTTCTACATGGCGCCCCAGCTTGACTTGGAAGCAACTGTTGACACAGTGCATCTAGACACCTGTCCCAGGGGCACCCCTGCCCGTAAAACCAAAGTGTCCCCAAGGGCTGAAGGTTGCAACACAAAGTATGGTGTACACACAATGTGTGTCTGGGCGCCATGACCATCTCAGGACTCTGTATGAAGTCAGTGCTACAGCGGCTCCATATGCATCGGGTCCAGCAGCGTGACCACGGCTGAAGATGCGACATGTCCCAGAACCCTGGTACATGAATGGAGCTACTATACAGAATCTAGGCGCTCCCACGCATTGCAATCCTGGCAAGATGTGAAGAACAACGACCGAGTCCATACAGAGAAGAGAGAAACCCCGTACTGAGGAGAGTTTACTCTCTTCCCAGACAACCTGAGGTCCCAGTTGGGCCGGGTGGTTGAGAACCACATCCCTGAGAGTGCAAACCGAACCTCGTGAGTGTGCTAGTGACAGCCAGTCATCGAGATAACTGAGAATTCAAATGCCCATTCCCCTGAGGGGGCAAGGGCAGCCTCCGTGATCTTTGTGAAGGTGCGGAGCGACAGGGATAGGCCACAGGGGGAACTTTGTACTGATGAGCCCGACTTCGAAGACAAAGTCTTGGAAGGATCGAGACATGACAGTACGCATCCTTCAGGTCCCATACCACCAACCAATCTGAACTTTGACACACAGGAATGTGTATTCTAGGGTTAATATTTGAATGAGAGCTAAACAGGGCTGATTCAAAAAACCTTGGTTCTAAGATTGGTATGAGTCCACCACGTTTCCTGGGTACAATGAAGTAGGAGCTGGCAAACCCCTACTTCTATTTTGGCTGAGAGGATAGGCTTCATCGCACCCTTTCCCGGGAGGGCTGCGATGTCCGCTTGCAGAACCATAGCATTCCTGCCCTGAGCCGATTTGAAGGGAATGCCATAGATTTCGGCAGACGCCTCGCAACCTGAGTTGCGTAGCCAAGTCGGTTAGTCCTGAGAGCTAAGAGGAGGGAATAGCGCCCGACCTTTTGGGACTCTGTTAGCAGTCTCAGGGTACTACAGCCGACGTACCTGGAGTGAGGATGTCGTGGCTGAACAAGGCAATGTGTGCCGTGCTTGGCGATGAGAAGCCCCAAAAACAAGGTGTGCCCTTGCGAACATGCAGAGAACCAGGTAAGAGCCCAACATGTCCTGGTCTGCAGGCTCAGCATCTGGCCGTCTACGGAGGGCCATTGCTGAAGTCAACCGAGAGGGGGGGGGCACTTCACTGACAAGCAGCGACTGTCTGCGGAAGGCAGATGGTCGAAATGGTTCTGCCTAGTCCATCTCTCATCCCCGGGTCGAGAGTGGATCAGAGTTGGTCAGTACAGAGTACAGGGCCCATTTTAAGCACAACCGCCATTTTAGCGTCAGCCTCAAGCTGAGAATCAGCCCCCCGCAGAGGCTTGCTCAGCTGAGGCTTCAGCTACAAACGGCACACGAACCAACAGCAAGCACTGCATCAGCGTGAGAACTCAACACTGAATACAATGGTCGTGTCGATCATTTGGGGAGGTAGCCGCAACCAGAAGAACACGGAGGGAAAGGTATGTTAACCAACAAACAATCCCAACCGTGCCAGCTCTTTTAGAGAATTTACTCTTTTAGGAGGAAGATTGCTCTTCAAGATCTCCGTCGAAGCACCCAGGGGAACTCTCACAACACTTATCTGTGTATGAGAAGGGAGAGACCGCTGCTTGCGCTATGAATCCAACGACAAAGAGGTGAATGGTGCAGCCTCTCACAGAGAGACGCTATATTCGGCTCCGAAGAAACAGAATGAGTGAGCAGTGCATACGCTGCCCTATTTATACCCGGATCTCCCGGGCGTGGCCAGCTATGCAAATTCTGCTCACCCAATTTCAGTGGCCTTTCTCAAACCATCAGAGGTGTTTGGGCTCCCAAGAGCGACCCCTAGTGTTGTACACTGGACACAACTCGGAGTGTACGACAGATAGGGAACTGCAGAGCATCAGGGATCTAGAGGCAGCTTAGAAGATGTGAGAAAATAAAGTAAAGGGCATCCAGTTATTCACACAAAAATTACTGACCAAAACATATATACTGAGAAAACGTGACTAGCTAAATTTGCCAACTATTTACTGTAACTATTTACAACTATATTGACAATTATTTACTGTAACAATGTTTTTAACATTTTTTAAGGCTAGTGTCAAATGAAATCACTTCCTGTGTAGACTGTTTTTTAAACACTTTGCATACAACTGATACTAATTGTGTTTAAAGTGTCTGAAGAATAAATAATGTTGAATTGTAGCTTGTTTCTGTCTAAAATACCTGCCTGAGAGTTTGAACACTGAAATTGTTATGGTGAGGCACATTAATTTATTCTTTCTGCTTTTATATTGAGACAGTTTGTTCCATCAATGCAAAACACCACATTGTTTGCTGGTCTACATGCATGCGTCTGCACAGTGTACCTGTTCACTGGATGATTGTGAAAGACAGAATGACTACATCAACATCTGAACTTTCAGAGCCTGTATTAAGGCAGATAAAGAGAAGCAGAAAGAGAAGATGTCACAACTTTATCGCACAGGATAGGCCTAGTCATCTGCTGAATCATAGCGCAGGCCCCTTCACCCGTCTTACCCAATAACTGACAGTGAGGAGGAGGAGGAGGAGGAGGAGGAGGAGGAGGAGGAGGAGGAGGAGGAGGAGGAGGATTGTGTATTTACAGAAGGAGGATGGATATATTGTGAATTAGTGTCTGACAGTTCAGAGACCGTCAGGGACAGACAGGCATGATGCACGTGGACTCGCTGTGGCTGGCGGCTGTTGTCGTCTCATTACCCGTCCTCTCCTTCTGCGACCCCCTGTGAGTATAACAACACACTACACACTAGGTCCTGCCTTCTTTTAAACACCTTTGATCTAAAGGCTTGGAATTCATTTTGTATTCAAATGTAACCCTAAACCACAAAACCAGTTATAAGAGTCAATTTTTTGAAATTGACCTTTATACATAGGACAATATTTGGCCAAGATACAACTATTTATTTGAAAATCTGGAATCTGAGAATGCAGAGTGTATATTTACAGTAGGAAATTGCAAAAATGTACAAAATATCTTCATGCAACATGATCTTTACTTAATATCCTAATGATTTTTGGCATTAAAGAAAAATAAATAAATTTGACTCATACAATGTATTGTTGGCTAATTTGTGGTCCAGGGTCACAAATATAAAATTTATGCAATTCTTTGACAAAAAAAAAAAAATAAAAATAAATAAATAAAAATAAAATAAATAAATGGATTTTAAATTAGGTTGTCATATTGTAGTTTCAAGATACTCAGAAAAATACATTTAATATTACTATTTTTATAAATTTAAAGTAATATTAAGTACC
>CM070007.1:5080652-5167522 GCA_036247105.1 Cirrhinus mrigala
TTTGTAAAAAGTGATACATTAAATTTACTCAGTAAAATTGTGGCGGCAGATCACAAGCAGTATTGTTAATTAAATTTAACACATAAGAATTAATTAGAATTAATCAAATGATATACTTACAAATTATCCATTCAAAATGAGTAAAATTGCACAAAGAAAATTAAGTAAAATTTAAACAAAAATATTGGTTTCATTGGAAACAAATAAAGCGCTATGCTAATGAATACTGTTATACAGCAGCCAAACAACACCTAAAGTTAAAAAGTCAAGTGTCCAGAGCCCAACTAAAGCAAACACTGACCACTGTAATGGTAACCTAAAAATGATTTTCTCCTTCAGTGATTGTGTTTGTTAACATCAGGTGTCTTCAACAACTCTGCTTTGGGGGCCTGAAAACACAAGCTTTTGAACATGATGCCTGTATCATCTCCATGTAACCGAAATGTGAATCTGTGAAAAAAGATGTGTATGTGTAATGTGTTTTTGAGGGGTGTTCTTTGATCGCCAACTACTGGCCTGGCATGCATAACAGTATTCATTAGCATAGTGTTTTTTTTGTTTTCAATGAATCCAATATTTTTTTTAAATTTTACTTATTTTTTTTGTGCAGTTTTACTCATTTTGAATAGCTAATTTGTAAGCATCTCTTTTGATTAATTCTAATTAATTCTTATGTGTTAAATTTAATTAACAATATTGCTTGTAATCTGTTGCCACAATTTTATTGAGTAAATTTAATGAATCACTTTTTACAGTATGTAATTGATGTTAACTTTTTAAGAAGTCCCACTGACACCATTATTTATTTATTAAGACCAATGTATGAATGCGGGACAAGCATGCTAATGAAAGGCAGGATTTGGTGAAAAAAGTAATATGCCAGTCATAGTGCAACATACAGAGGCATTGCCTCCTGTCACGTGACATTTCCCTATGATTTATGTTCTGTTAAATATCAATGGGCTATGGGGAGGGAAGAGACGCAGCCTGTAACTTTACCCTCTGGTGTCGCTTTTGGACAGTATCACACAGTCACTTTAGAAAAATTAGTGATTTATCCAGTCGTAATATTTGCATTTTAGTACTGTTTTTATTTTATTTTTTTTTTTTTTTAATGATTCATTTTCCAAGGAGGCACTGAGGTCTCCCTTGAGTTCTCGGAAGAAAATGCCCCGTCACTACAGCAAAGACGAGTTAATCAGAAGCGATAGCAGAAATTAATAGGCAGAAATGTGAAATAGAGAACTTTTCTTTCAGGAAAAAAATACTTATGGCTGTGGTTTTCAAAAGCGCTGTCTTCAGCAGTTTAAAGGAGTAAAGAGGAAGAAAGAAAAATGACTCAAAGAACTAGAATTTGTTTTAGAATTTAAACTGCAAGATTGTGTGTGTGTGTATATATATATATATATATATATATATATATATATATATATTAAAGGGGTCATCGGATGCAAAGTTCACTTTTACATGTTGTGTGAACATTAATGTGTGTTGGCAGTGTATGTACAAATCTACCCTATAATAATAAAAATCCATGCAGTGGTTTTTAATTAATCTGTAAAAATAATATCCCCCTTTTCAAATCGTGCCGTTCTCAGATGTCTGACGGTGTGTGTAACCTCCATTGTTTCGATGCTAGAGCAGGAATATAAGTTAGACAAGAATATCTCCGATTGAGCGATTGAGGTGTTCTGTTGCTGGAAAAATAATAAACATAGTGGTCGTCATTTACTCCCGACATGTGAGCCGCTGAAGATGCAGTGGATTACATGTGTTTGTGAAGGGAATGCGCCTCCCGATCTACATAAACGCCTATGTTGGTGCAAATTATTCGTGATCCAGCTTCAGCAAGGTTTTTTTTTATGAATCTCTGCAATCACCTTTCCTAATAACGTGCTAGATAGCAAGTTTCGCTAAATGTGGCTAAAGTAAACAATCTCTCAGAGCAGCTCGTTACTCCACAGTGAGTAGAGAGGGGCGGGGCGAGCAGAGCTCATTTGCATTTAAAGGAACAATCCCTCAGAATGGGATGATTTTTGCAGAGCTCATTTTGACAAGGTAAAAAGGGTGTTGTTTTACACAACCATTGAGAATTTTTAACCAAAGTATATTATAGACTTTTCATTAAGACCCTAAAAATCATATCAACTTGTGGAAAATGGACATCCGATGACCCCTTTAATCAAACACTTAATGTGTTGAAAAGAGCTCTGTCATTTTTTCTCTTGTTGTCACATTTAATTCTCACTAATTAGTCAATAGCCTGCTTATATCATAGCCTATACTTTCAATTCAAATCATCGTGATTTGACGTGGTATTGAAGGTGGAAGCCCTGCAAACATGTCGCTGTAGCAGACTGTCCACATTAATCCCATGATGGCCCAGTCTGGGCCAGCCCATTCGGGCCCAGAGCAACTTTTGTACCTTTCGGGCCCATTCAGGTTTTGTGTAGGCATCCCTGTAATGCAACTAGGAGAATACTAACAACATTGACTGACCATTCTTTAGCCATTCAATTGAACTGGAATCCCTCAAACCAAAAGACAGCTTTTCAGAAGCTGTTGTTTCGTATAGGCCAGGAATCTTCAAATCTGGCTCGTGAGATCCACATTTTTACAGAGTTTAACCCTAATCACCTGAGCATGGTAATCGGTGTCTTCAGGATCATTAGAACAGTGGTTTCTTAATCCTGGTCCTGAGGGCCTCCTGCTATGCACATTTTGCATGTCTCCCTTATTTAACACACCTGATTGAGATCATCAGCTCATTAGGAGAGAGATCCACGAATTGAACTAACAAGCTGATCTCAATCAGGTGTGTTAAATAAGGAAGACATGCAAAATGTGCAGAGCAGGGGGCCCCCAAGACCAGGATTGAGAACCACTGCATTAGAAGCTCACAGGTGGGTGAGTTTGATCAAAGAAGAAGCTAAACTCTCACAAGCCAGATTTGAGAATCCCTGATGTAGGCCTATTGATAATTATGTAGGCATTAGTTATGTGGTGACTTCATCCATTTCAGATGTATAATAACTCTTTTTCCTAAAGACCTAAATTATAGTAGCTGAAAAGGATCTAAGAATACAGCATTAGCATTAAGAATTTCAAATATTGGTAGGACAGTTTGTCCATGCCTTATTACTGGGGGTGACTAGACCCTCAGTGTAGGTTATGGCCCTGCTGTGACCAACACCAAACACTAATCCTCTTTTGTCTTTAGACAGTAAACAGCCTTTTAGAGAGAATGTTGTTTACAATGACAAACATCCATAATTGTCATACGGTAACATATTAAAAAGTAAATTCTATGGAAAATAATTGCATAACTACATGTTAATGCACTTCATAAGAAAGCAGAAACTATGTTTCTGGGGAAAAAAAAAAAAAAAAAAACCTGCATGTAACACTTCTCATTTTTTTCAACAGTGCTAACCCCAAGCAGGAAGTGGTCACCAGAGGGAATGCATTGACGTCACTTTCCCACCGGAACCCCTCAGCCGGACTGAGTGGCAAAAGAAGCAGCTGCATAAATGGATTTAATAGGGAAGAAGTGAAAATGTGAGAAAAACAAAACGATAATCATTTTGCTGGATGTAGTATAATGTTCTTTACAGCTTACCAAATATCCAGTGATCCATGGATATTGATATGGAGCCAAGAATCGTGTTTCCTGACATTTATATGTGCCTGATTTCAATGCCGGGGAAATAAACAAAGCAGATTTGCCTGTGAACACATTTTGTAAACACAACATAGGCTGATCTAAATCCCGGTGATCACTTATATCAATGTTATATTCATGGTCATATGGTCCAGCACAAAGTCTTATATAGTTTTTGTCAGTGTTTATTGAAAAACGTCTAGTTATGCAGAGTTTAAGATGGTAAATAATTAAATGATGAGTTGTCAATATGATATATGACAATACAATATATAGGGTGTGATTTTACCGCAATATTCAACATATTAACATTAAAGGATAACTGCAAATCCGTGTTTCACCACCTGGAGTCCATTTGTTTCTTTGAATTGCAAGCGATCCATTTGCTTTTTTTTTTTTTTTCTGTAGCTTTTGGCAGCCTGTAAAAAATATACCTCAGGTTTCTTGTCAATCTCGTTGTACAGTCAATCGCAAAGCTCGTTCTGGTTTTAGAGGTGTTTTGTGTGTTCAGTGGCAGCGTTTATGCATCTTTTCACAATATGACATGCTTTAAATGTCAACCAAGGATTTTCTAAATAGTACCACTTTCAAATTAAAACCAAAACATTGTTGTAACCCTGTATAAATGAAAATTCATATTTTTCATATAAAGATAATTTAGAGAATTATAGGCTGGTGGTGAATGAGAGATTATCAGTCATTCTGTTTTTATCAGAAACAATAATGGGGTCCAACAACAAGAAAAAGGTAAAAGTTACTTAAATCTAAAGTGTTTCATCTATGTAACATTAACTTGAAAGACGACATTTCTTTTTGATTGCGTCACTCTAATAACCTTCAGATAAACCACATGTTATCAGCAGATAGCTGTTGGGCTCATGAATAAACATGTTGTTTTGCTACATCCTACTGGGCTGGAGGAAATCTCTCCATAGTCATGTGTCATGCAGATGCACAAGAATGATATAAAATATAAACAAAGATTTACTACGGAACTATTGGTTATTGGAAATTTTATTCATAGAGAAAGCAATTCAACTCAAAAACAGTTTCATGGACATTCAATATCAGAATAATATCGAGTGTAATATTCTGAAAGAAGAGCCTGTGGTGCATCTTTGAGAATAATCTCTTTGAATCTTGAATAAACTGCTTTCAAAATATGGCTTTCCAAAAAAAAAAAAAAAAGATATCAAAGAAAGACACATTCAGTAAAAATGAAAATCTATATGTGAGCCTTATGATGGACTAGAGCCTTATGCAGAGAAAAACAATTTCATAACTTCAATGGGCAATTTTCATAAAATTTTCTATTTAAAATTCAGGAAAAAAAAAAAAAAAAAAAACAGAACATCTGAATCTTTCTCTGTCCAGGATTCCATCTTTGTACAATTTCATTATCGTTCACTGTCCAATGAGCCTACAGATCAGTTGTTAATGCATCATTCCCAGTACTTTTCTACACTTGTTTATTAGTTTTCTATAATGAAAGCAAGCATTATGAAAACCGCATGCTAGACTGTTTTTCAGAAGATGACCACTTTCCGGGCACCTACGGTTGCAAGGCATATACATTTTAGGATTTTTATGAGCTGTCAGGATTTGAGCTGTACACACATTATCTAGTTCCGCATTATCTCATCCTGTGGCATCTCCCAGCAAAGACATTACTCAGTATTATTTGTACTTGGGCTCTTCTGTGTTGTTTTGCACAATGAAAGGAATTTAAAAAATGTTGGATACCTTATAAGAGGTTTAATATTTCAGTTTACAAGATTTTACAATGTTTTTGAGATTTTTCTACATACTACATTTAAAACTGCTCTAACTGATAAACAGATTTATTACGCTTAAAGGTGCAATAGGAGATCTTGGAAAATGCTAACTTTAGCCTAAAAGCACTGAAAATAAACTTCTAAGTTTCTGTTCAGTATTTGGACGAGGCATATCCCTCCCCCCCATTAACCATCCAGAGATGTGGAGCTGGAAGTCATCTGACTCTGCAGTAGCCGCCACTTGAAAAGTCCACTGTGTCTTAATTCCAGAATGATCTTTTGCACCCCCTGGTGTATGAACCATGCTGGCAGTCGAGCTACAACAATAAGACTCTTATCTGACACATGAGCTGATTAAGTACAAGTAGGCATTGTACGTATTTTATTATAATATTTCTACTGAAAATGTGAGGGTAACTTTTTTCTACAGGAGAAAAAACACCTCAGCATGCATCTAAGCTCTATAACCAGAGGCATATTGAAATGTGAATAAAAGAACATCAACTTTTCACCTTCCACTGTTAATTACACTTGTTCCCATTGTGTGTCCTCAATCTGGCAACCTGCATGGTGGAAGAAACACAGAAACGCCTCGGGTTACATGCATAACCCATGTTTCCTGAATACATTTCCAATGTTTCCAAGCTCCAAATGAATCACTCCTGCACAGACTACTGTACTGTATCAGGTTAAGTTAAATTAAATTTTAATTTGGAATGCGAGTAAGGTTTCCTGGGTTTTAATTCGATACCAGTCTTTTCTGGTTTCTTTATCTGTAACTCGTGTTTTTTTTTTTTTTTTCCAGATTTAAGCAAATTAACAGGTAATAAACCTTGTAATACAGGAAATCATGCCTATTTAGCATGCAACAAAATGTTAACCGCACATCGACATACTGACCCAAAACAACAAACTCATATACACAGACGTACCTGAAAGGCGAACAGCCATCAAATCCACTAAACCAGCGCCAAAACAGCACCAGAGCAAAACAACGCACTATAAGTCAAAAACGCTTTATAAGTTAAGCACATCAAACCAGTTTAAAATAACCGCCTGTTAAAGCTCAGCGCGCTAGACAGAAAGGGAGAATTCGGACGTGACGCATCCCTGGCAAACAGCCAATCAACCCTTAAATCACACCTACTACGTGCTGATAGGTGAACACTGCTGTTAATCACTTAGTCCTGTCACAGTAAGAATGGTAATTGAAACATAATATTAATATAGAGCTGCTTGTGATGGACCAAAACATGAACACATCAAAGGTTTGTTGTGCCACATTGTCCTTTCACATATTTTAAAAGACAGGAATCTTGACAATGAATTATACAATCAAAAGATGGATTCCCTAAAACAATACAAGCAAAAAACATGAGAAGATGAGAAGAACGCTATTTCTCACAAATCCCTTTTCTATTAGTTGAGCCTGGCAGATCATTCCAGTTATTCAGAGTGTCTTTCGAAGAGCTCATTTCAGTATAGTCCTCGTCTATACCTTTATAGTCATTTGGCTCACCTTCAATCCAAAACCTGAATATAAAAATAAAAATGTCAGATTATGATCAATTATTCAGGACGCCAAATCAAATCATAACCCAATCAGTAAACTAACAAATGATGCAAGCAGTTTATAATTTTCACAGTAGCACAATGACAAGCAAAAGAGGCTGTAAAAATAAATCTGCATCATTTATCTTTTTGATCTTTCATTCAGAAAATGTACAAAATTCTAACCTTTGATTGGAGTAAAACAACTGAAAGTGGGGGGAAACTCGCATTATGAAAGAAATGTTTTTATTTTGTTGTTGTTGTTGCTGTTGTTGTTTTTTTTTTTTTTTTCATATTGGCCACAGTTATTGGCACCCTTAGAAATGTGTCTAAGTAAAATATCTCTGAAGTATATTCCCATTCATATTACATTTTTTTTTAGCACACCAGGGTGGCTAGGAGTATGAAATTGTCCTGAAATGACTTCCTGTTCCAGGATTATAAATATGACAAATTATCTTAATCATCCATCACAAGGAGTAAAACCAAAGAATATAGTTCTGATCTGCAGAACAACATTGTAGAGCTTCACAAAATAGAAAGTGGCTGTAAGAAAAAAGCTAAAGCATTGCAAATCCCCATTTCCACAATCAGGGCAATAATTAGGAAGTTCCAAACCAACTAAAGATGTTACAAATCTACCTGGAAGAGGACCTGTGCCTTTATCATCCTAATGCATATATTTGTATTACAGTTATTTTTACTTAACTATGCACTGCTCTCAGGGTAGGAGTACTCAGTAGGTCCGTATTACTTTTATTTTTAGTGTACTATGCACTGTTCTCAGGGCAGGAGTACTCAGTAGGTTCATATCACTGTTATTTTTAGTGTACTATGCATTGCTAAGCTATGCGCTGCTCTCAGGGCAAGAGTACTGAATATATTAGTATTACTGTTATTTTTACTAAACTATTCACGGCTCTCAGGGCAGGAGTAAAAATAACAGTACTAAGCTGAATTATGCGCTGCTGTCAGGGCAGGAGTACTCAATAGGTTAGTATTACTGTTACTTTTAGTGTACTGTGCACTGCTCTCAAGGCAGGAGTACTGAATATATTCATATTGCTGTTATTTTTACTTAACTGCACTGCTCTCAGGGCAGGAGTACTCAGTAGGTTAGTATTACTGTTATTTTTTACTGAATTATGCACTGCTTTCAGGGCAGGAGTACTCAATAGGTTAGTATTACTGTTATTTTTAGTGTACTATGCATTGCCCTCAGAGCAGGAGTACTGAATATATTCGTATTACTGTTATTTTTACTGAACTATTCACGGCTCTCAGGGCAGGAGTAAAAATAACAGTACTAAATTGAATTATGCGCTGCTGTCAGGGCAGGAGTACTCAATAGGTTAGTATTACTTTTATTTTTAGCGTACTGTGCACTGCTCTCAAGGCAGGAGTATTGAATATATTCGTATTGCTGTTATTTTTGCTTAACTGCACTGCTGTCAGGGCAGGAGTACTCAGTAGGTTCATATCACTGTTATTTTTAGTGTACTATGCATTGCCCTCAGAGCAGGAGTACTGAATATATTCATATTACTGTTATTTTTACTAAACTATTCACGGCTCTCAGGGCAGGAGTAAAAATAACAGTACTAAACTGAATTATGCGCTGCTGTCAGGGCAGGAGTAATCAATAGGTTCGTATTACTGTTATTCAAACTGAATTACGTGCTGCTCTTAGGGCAGGAGTACTCAATATATTCGTATTACTGTTATTTTTACTTAACTATGCACTGCTTTCAGCGTATGAGTTAAAATAACAGTACTAAACTGAATTATGCGCTGCTCTCAGGGCAGGAGTACTCAATTGGTCTGTATTACTGTTATTTTTAACTAAACTATGCGCTGCTCTCAGGGCAGGAGTACTCAGTTGGATAGGGTCATATTACTGTTATTTGTCATGTACTATGCGCTACTCACGTCAAAGTATTTCTGTATGGCTATACTTTGGAATTTAAGGAATTTAAGACTGACCTTAACAGCATTTTAAATACTGTGCAACATGATTGGTCCTCTGGTTAGTCAGGTTATGCTGTCACAGGTTATTCACTGAATGCTGAATCAAGAATCTGCATTTTTTTTTTTTTTTTTTTTCACATGATGTGCTTATAATGATGACAAACCTGTCATTGACTGTTTCATGTAGTTTTTCTTCTCTTTGCAGAAAAAAACATTCTTGAAAAAGCAGAAGCCATCACTGGTCCATACTTGGAGAAAGGGAATCTCTGGACTTTCATTGTAAGTTCATCTAGTTTTAGTTGAGAATCTTGTTGATACTTGAAGTGCCCATATTAAGTGTCAGAAACTCCAGTCTCACTTCCTGTTAAAAGTACGACACCGTCTCTGCTTTAAATTAAATGTTGCTTACTTTGCTTCCGAGCTTTTACTTCATCCTGGCAGCGACTCTGTGTTCGAGATCCATATCTGTTATTAACATTACTGCATAAAAGGTCCCTGATTCCATTATTACAGTAGAGTACAGTATGTGTGCACAGCTGTGGTCTTTATAATGTGTACCTTGTTTTTAAATAGTGCAAACCCTACACAGGAAGTGGTTTCATTAGTTCAGACCCAGTAAAGCTAGACTTTCGTTCTCATTCTAAAACTCTCTGTAAACTCATATTCCAATTATATATATATATATATATATTCCATATTCAACATCATTTTGTCAAAGCAATTTGGAGTTTTTCCCATTATCATGTTAGCAGCTACAACAACCAACAAGAGGAAACGTTAACAATCAAAATGAACTCAAATTCCCCAAAAAACAGGCCTAACTGGGCCTTTGTACCAGAGGCAATTGACTGAAATTTGAATTACTGGAATAAATAATGTTTTTATTCTGCGCCACTGTGGCATTAAGAGACAGAGAGGATGGTGTTAGAAAATAGAGATTGTAAGATAAAGATTTCCTGTTTATACCTATTAAACACAAATGGGTGACAACAGGATATTCATATTTTCACAGTAGGTGTCACTGTTCTGCTATTTGTAACTGAGGTGGTATTGCTAAAATCTTAAAGCTTAGATCCTTCTTTATGCCCAGGAAACTCAAAATTAATCTATTAATGGCATTTCTCAACAATTAGAGTAATTGAATCTGGTTACAAATAAAGTTTCTCCAGACTTAAAGAGTTGAAGATGCCCTGCAGCTGATATTTTTCAGTAGTTTGATCACTGTAACTGTCCTGCAGCCTGAAACATAATCTGAGCATAGGAGATCATTTATTATCTCAGTCCTTATTTGTGCCATTCAGCTCAGCAATTTGTGAATTAACAATAATCAGTATCGCAATAACCAGAGTAATGTCAAAAAGGTCTTTTCCACTGATCCGTATACAGTGTATCTTCATTAATGATTATTTAAGGCTTTACTAATGTGCATCAGTTCATGAAAGGTCAAGGTTTGGCAAGTTCAGAAAACGTCATACAATCACACGATCAAGTGACATTATCAATTTAAGTTCTTCAGCTAAAGCTGTGTTTCATCAGCTGAGATCCCCTGCTTTATTTGATTTTGCATGTCCAAAAATGGGATATTTAGATAAAACTGGATGAAATGGTACATATGGTTTCTTCTGGGGTTTGATTTTTATCCACATGGCTGATTTAAGACAAAATAATGTGTGGTTTTTATTTATTAATTTTCAGTTTGGAAATTACTTTGGTTTTGAAAGAAATTCTTAAGACTGAAACATAAAAAAAAAAACATTCACAAATTGGTAGAAAAACACTTTGCTCTGATGTTTGTCTTCCTCCCTGATCACTTCAGTCTGATAAATCTGCTCTCTGCTGCATCCTAGTGGACTGGAGAAAATCTCTCCATAGAGCGGATACAAAGCAGATACACAAGGAGGAATTAGGACATGAAAAGTTTATGGTAATGATGGTAATTGAACAGTTTATTCAAACAGAAAGCAATTCAAGTGAAAAGCAGTTTTACAGACACTCAAGACTAAAAGAGTGAATCAGGGCAATCTGGACACTTTAGACTTCTGTAGGTTACTGTGACTGTCACATCAACACTTCAGATCAACAAATGAGACTCATGATATCAGTAGAATAAGATCATATTAATATAAAGCTGCTTGAGAAAAAGACATGAAAACATCACAGGTTTGGTGTCTCAGATAACCCTAATTCATCCATGAGAAACAGTAGTTTATTACAGCAATGAGAAATTGATTAGTTTATTATTATCACTAATTTTCTTCTAAATTCCTTTTTTTTTTTTTTTTTTTTAAGACAATGTTTAAATCAGAAATTATGTGTTCAAAATAAGAATGCTGATGTAAGATAATGGAAGCAAAACCACAAATGGACAAGATGAACCCTATTTCTCACAAACCACTTTTCTCTTCTCTGAGCATGGGAAATCATTCCAGTTGTTTAGAACAGGATGTGAAGGCATCAGTTCAATACAGTCCTCATTTCCTCCTTGATCATTTGGCTCACCTTTAAGCCAAAACCTGAATAACATATATCAGATTTTCTGTTAATCAACAACAAAACTAAAAAGAATCGAACACAGTACAGTTGTACACTTACCCTTGATTCAGTGTTGAATTATCCACCCATTTCATGTAGCCCTCGTTCTCTATGTCAGACAAACCAATCCACACTCTCTCGTTGGTGAATGAAGATATGACCCTCTGTGTGAATAAAAACAGGAATAAGTGTGATTCCTCTCATTCACCACTCAGTTTCTAACTCCAGTTTCCCCTGATTCAGAGAGTTAAAACTGTTCTGTAACTAGTTCTTCTCAGCAGTGAGATCATTGACTCTGGTCTCCAGCTCCAGTTTTTTTTTGACTTAAAGTATTGAAGTTGCTCTGTAACTGGCTCTTCTCAGCAGTGAGATCATTGACTCTGGTCTCCAACCGGCTTTTCCCAGCAGTGAGATCATTGACTCTGGTCTCCAGCTCCAGTTTCTTTTGACTTAAAGTATTATAGTTGCTCTGTAACTGGCTTTTCTCAGTAGTTAGATTGTTGAGACTTGTCTCCAACTGGCTTTTCCCAACAGTGAAGTCTTTAACAATATTATCCAACTGGCTCTTCTCAGCAGTGAGATTTTTTCCTCTGGTCTCCAGCTCCAGTTTATTCTGACTTAAAGACTTGAAGTTGCTCTGTAACTGGCTCTTCTCAGCAGTGAGATCATTGACTCTGGTCTCCCACCGGCTTTTCCCAGCAGTGACGTCTTTGGCAACGGTCTCCAATTGGCTTTTCTCAGCAATGAGATCTTTGAAATAGGCCTTTTGTGTACATAGAAAAAGTCTTAGATCTTTGAATTCAGCTCATGAAAAATGGTGGCAAAGACAAAAGTGTTCCGTTTATAAGTTTGGTCAGAGTATGTGCTCCTGGAATCATTCCTGTACAAAGCAAAACGCATCAGCGATGAAACACAACCTTGCGGCACTCCTGCATTTCTATATCTGACCTCAGAAAGTGTCCCATTGACCCTTACCTGCTGAGTTCTGTTACTTTAAAAAGAGTGAAACCATTTGATTAAAAAATTACTGACACCCATACTATCCAGCTTCTCTAAAAGCAGATGTGTCTGCACTATATTAAATGCTGAACTAAAGTCAACAAATTAAATACGAGCATAGGCTTTAGTGTTCTCAAGATTCTTGGACACAAGATGGACAATAATAAGAGCAGCATCCTCAGTACTCCTGTTCTGCCTATAGGCAAACTGACAGGTGTCTACTAGTGGTTTTACTTTTCAATAACTGTATGAATTATCATGTACTAATACGTGAATTAGTAATTTCTTGACTGTGAACTAATGATGAGTTAAGACATGTATTAATCAAGAGCTAATGAAGAACTAATGTAACTACGACGTGAGTCATATGAATTACTGCATGAATAGCACCGCCTTAATTCATGTTAGTTCCTTCATGTTAGTTAATGTATTAATTAACACTTTGCGGTGGACTAAATCAAACATGTTCTAGAAGAAAGATGGCACTATGAAAAATTGTTTATAAATTTGTCACCTGCAGCTGTCACAAACATCAGTGAATGATTTCACCTAACTCATCCAACACACAATGATGCATTTACAATTAAAAACAATTGTCTCATCCTGTTTTGAGTGATTCTACTGCTGCCATCCTACAATAATGCATTCATTAAACAGATGCAATTTTCCAATTTAAAATCAGTGTCAGGATAGAGATGCTGGTTATCACTTTGGTTATGTTATGGATCGGTTTACTGTCGTTATATCATCATAATGCACTGAAGTCAGATGTTTGTCTTGTGTTCTTGCTCTTCTTTTGGGCCACAATTGCCCCTTCAAAAAGTCAACTTTCCTCCGTGTTCATGTTAGTAACCAATTTCACTGTTTCCCAAAGTTTTTTTTTTTTTGTGTTGGAAGTATAAAAACTGTGTTACATAGCTTGCTTGTGCTGTTCCTTTGCTTTTTTCAACTGATATTTTAATTCTTTCTGTGCCACTAATAGTCCTACCTTATCCCTGTTCCTAAAGGCCAGCTTTTTCTTATTTATGCACTTTTTAATATCCTTTGTAATGTAGGGTTTGTTGTTAGGATAAACCACAACATCCTTTTTTTTTTCTACCACATTATCTACACAAAAGTTAATGTAATCACTAATTGTGTCAGTGGCCTCATCAAGCTCTAATTGGTGAAATATGGACCAATCTGTGCACAAAAAAAAAACAGCTCATAAGTGTTTCCATAGAATCCTCTGTCCATATATTAATTGTTTTATACTCTGGCTTCCATGTCTTTAAAACTGACCTATAAGAAGGAATCAGATGCACAACATTATGATCCAAGTTGGACAGAGGAGGCTTTGATTTAGCTACATATGCATTTTTGACATTGCCATGACATTTTCCAAAATTGTACTTTTCTTGGTGTCACAGCGCACATATTGTTCAAAGCCCGCTAACGTAGTTTCTAGCTTGCAATGATTAAAATCACCCAGAAAGAAAATAGGGGCTCCAGGTGAACGCTGAAGCTGCTCATGTACGCACTCAGCAAAGCACACGGCAGCTTTAACTGCATTGCCACTAGGTGGAATATACACTGCACATATGATGACACAACCGAACTCTCTTGGTAAATAGTGAGGTCTGAGTGAAACAGAGCAGTTCGTTCCCTATCTGTCGTACACTCCGAGTTGTGTCAAGTGTACGACACTAGGGGTCACTCTTGGGAGCCCAAACACAAGATAGTTTTGAGAAAAGGCCAAAGAAATTGGGTGTGCAGAATTTGCATAGCTGGCCACGCCCCGGACATCCGGGTTTAAGTAGGGCAGCACGTGCTCTGTTCACTCGTTCTGTTTTTCGGAGCCGAATACAGCGTCTCTGTGTGAGAAGCGGCATCATTCACCTCTTCGTAGTTGGATCTGCACAGGCAGCGGTCTCTCCCTTCTCTAACAAGGTATGTTTTTGTCTGCTCTCGTAGCGAAGGCTTACACGGCCTCTGGTCAAACCGCGTCCGCCCTGCATGCCATGGCTATTCTGCAGGTCTATCAAGCCAAGGTACTCAAAGATCTGCACAAGGGTGCTCCCGACCCAGAGCTACTGCAGGAACTGCGCTTGGCGACCGTCTATGCTCTACGAGCTACGAAGGTCACAGCACATGTGCTGGGAAGGGCGATGTCCACTATGGTGGTCCTGGAGCACCACCTGTGGCTAAACCTGGCCGAGATGCGAGATGCCGAGAAGGTTCGCTTTCTTGACACTCCCATCTCCCAGGGTGGTCTCCTTGGCGAAACCGTGAAGGAGTTTGCCCAGCAGTTCTCCACGATGAAAAAGCAGATGGAGGCCATCAAACACATCCTTGGCTGAACCTCCCCAATCCTTCCCGCTAGCTCCTCAGGACCATTCGACTCGGCTATGCGATTCACTTTGCGAGTCGTCCGCCCAAGTACTGCAGAGTTCTCGCTACCTCAGTTCGGGGCGAGAACACTGCGGTTCTTCGGGCGGAAATCGCATTTGGGACTTCGGATCAACTGGGAAAAGAGCAAACTCTCCCCGGCGCAGACTATGTCTTTTCTCGGCGTGGAACTGGACTCTGTCAGTATGTCTGTACGACTCTCCCAAGAGCGTGCACAGTCAGTGCTGAGGTGTGTGGGAACACTCAGACACAGGTCGACGGTCCCCCTAAAACAATTTCAGAGGCTCCTGGGGCACATGGCATCCTCAGCCATGGTCACGCCGCTGGGTCTGATGCACATGAGACTGCTACAACACTGGCTTCATACCCGAGTCCCGAGATGGGCATGGCATCGAGGCACGTATCGTGTGAACATCACACCATCGTGTCGCAAGACACTCAGCCCTTGGCAAGACATTTTGTTCCTGTGGTCAGATGCTTCCAAGACAGGCTGCGGTGCTGTGTGCAATGGGCATGCAGCTTCTGGGGTCTGGACAGGCCCCCGACTGCTTTGGCACATCAACTGCCTGGAGTTGTTGACAGTGCTTTTAGTGACATGATTCAGTGCAAGCAACACAGCGACTGTGGCTTACATCAACCACCAGGGCAGAGTACGCTCTCTTCGCATGTCACAACTAGCTTGCCATCTCCTACTTTGGAGCCAGCACAGACTCAGGTCTCTGCGTGCCACTCACATTCCCAGCGAATCCAATCATGTGGCCGATTCTCTGTCATGACAGGTTTCGCTTGGGGGCGAGTGGAGGCTCCACCCCCAGTCGGTCCAGCTGATTTGGAGTCGGTTCGGCCAGGCACAAGTAGATCTCTTTGCCTCACCGGAATCCACCAACTGCCAGTTGTGGTACGGTCTAACCGAGGCCCCCCTCGGTATAGATGCACTGGCGCACAGTTGGCCGAGGGACCGGCTCAAGTATGCGTTTCCCCCAGTGAGCCCCACCACTCCCTTCAGAGACCAGGTGGTAACCTTGCAAGCTATTTCTTCCCAGGAAGATGACCCCAACCTGGCCTTATTGTGCCCATTCCGTGCCCTGCGCATTTACCTGGAACGTACTCAGCTTACAGCAGGTTGGGCTACACCTAACACATTCACCAGATTTTACAACCTGCACATGGAACCAGTATCTGCTGGTCTTGAACGCAAGCTCTTGACTCAGCACTCTGGTTTGGTGTAGAGCTTGCCTAAGCGCTTCCCCTCACAGTGATAACGCTTCTCTAAGTTTCAGTAGGTTTCCTGACGTGAACCCTGGACATCTTTACCATCACTTGGCACTTCTGGACATGGCGAAGTTCAGCGGAGGAACTCGCTACAAGAATCCAACACAAGGTAAGATTACTTTTGCCCCCATCAACTAATCTGTTTGTCCAGTGAACATTCAATAAAATTTTAGAGTACCATAGAGCATGTAGCTCGAATCGGAATCGTAAAGGGACATTAATTTTTGCAAGGCAGAATCAGAATCAAAACTCATGTAATTTGTGCACAAGGCTTTTATTAACAAAGGACTAACACATAACTACTCTAAACAAACAAACATGAAATCACATGGGGGAAGGGTCAGTGAGAAGCAGTTAGAGAGACCAGAGAATGTAGCTATGAAAAGAGTCTGTTAACCACCTGAGTGAAACCATCAGTGCTGTCTACAGCTTGTACTAAACCTCTGTTTTGTTTAGTTAAATGTACGATACTTGCATTGCCTTGGTCGTTGAACAAGTGTCCGAATGCAGTCTCGGGTGAAAGTCTGGATGGTTTGGAGCAGTGGTGGTTTTGGAATTGCGATTACATTCTTCCGGGTCCGAAGAGTGATGAACTCCAAAGATGTCCTGACTCGATGGTGACTGGGAGTTTTTTCCCATGTGAAAAGTGAAGAAGAGCCAAGAGCTGAGAGGGACCCAGCTGAAGTCCTGTGATCTTTGGGAATGGAAAGACGAGGCAGCAAGGCCTGGCACATGCTTAGGGAAGTCCTGAAGAGTTCTAGCTCATCCTCCTCATCCTCTTAGGTTCTAAAATAACCACTGACTGAGTGAAGCGAGTCATGAAGATGAATTCCAGGGTTGAGTGAAAATGTCTGGCTCTTTGTGGTCGAGAGCCACAGCTCTGTATGTTGGGGCCTGTCGGGCCTGCCAGGCATGCCCTGTGCCGGCTCAGACTCCCCGTGGGTTCCTCAACACGGGCAGCAATCGGAAGATTTTGCAGACGAAGAAGAGAGTGAAGAGAAGAAGGAGGCGATCAAGTGTTTGATGCCTTTAAGGTCTCTGGGGGCTGCGCCTCCAGAAGGTCCGAGAGCCAATAGCGATTTTCACCTTTGGAGGGAAAGTTTACGACTCTTTGTCTGTGAGCATGGTATTTTGCATGTGTAATTCGATTGGATGTTGATGCAAAAACTACTAAGGTTTCTTAAAACACTAATATGTTGCATAGGTATCAACATATAATATACACCATCTTTTAGATCATCAAAATACTAATTCAAAGAGACCAAACATGGCATAGGTGGGTTATATGACTAGTCATCTATTATGACACATGCACAAAACAGTAGAAAGACAAATACAAATACAACAGACGATTAAAATACAAGGCAGTAATACTGTACACAATAACCTGGGCTATGTGTGATAGGAAGTTCAAAGAAAGGTTTGTCTGTGATGGAATAGGAAAGAGTCAATTTCCTATAGCAGTATGTTTCTGTTTTAGAGAGATTTAAGTAGGGAAGATTCTCTCTACATACTTGTAGGTCGTAAAGTTTATCTGATCTGGCCGAGGTATTCTGGTTGCCATGGTAACCAGGGGCCTGGGGGGCCATTGGAGATGTCCTGGCAGCCAGTGTTGTGGATTGGGTGAGGGGGTCTGTGATTATTTGTTAATTTAATGAATAATTGATTTTGTAAATCAAATGAACAATTGTGTGTCTGATTGGCCCAAACACTACACCTTGTATCTTACTGTATAGTGTTTACGTCATCTGTCACATGTGTACATACAAAGTCCTCCTCCACTCTTGATCAGAGCCAAAAGCAGGAGGAGTAGACACGAGGCCATTATTTGACTTTCCAAACAATGCCGACAGATAGCAGATGAATGGCAAGTCCGTATTAGTCACAAACACCTTGCATTGCACTTAGCTGTACAGGTCCTTCTCAAAAAATTAGCATATTGTGATAAAATTCATTATTTTCTGTAATGTACTGATAAACATTAGACTTTCATATATTTTAGATTCATTACACACAACTGAAGTAGTTCAAGCCTTTTATTGTTTTAATATTGATGATTTTGGCATACAGCTCATGAAAACCCATCTCATTCCTATCTCAAAAAATTAGCATATCATGAAAAGGTTCTCTAAACGAGCTATTAACCTAATCATCTGAATCAACTAATTAACTCTAAACACCTGCAAAAGATTCCTGAGGCTTTTAAAAACTCCCAGCCTGGTTCATTACTCAAAACCGCAATCATGGGTAAGACTGCTGACCTGACTGCTGTCTAGAAGGCCATCATTGACACCCTCAAGCAAGAGGGTAAGACACAGAAAGAAATTTCTGAACGAATAGGCTGTTCCCAGAGTGCTGTATCAAGGCACCTCAGTGGGAAGTCTGTGGGAAGGAAAAAGTGTGGCAGAAAACGCTGCACAACGAGAAGAGGTGACCGGACCCTGAGGAAGATTGTGGAGAAGGACCGATTCCAGACCATGGGGGACCTGCGGAAGCAGTGGACTGAGTCTGGAGTAGAAACATCCAGAGCCACCGTGTACAGGCGTGTGCAGGAAATGGGCTACAGGTGCCGCATTCCCCAGGTCAAGCCACTTTTGAACCAGAAACAGCGGCAGAAGCGCCTGACCTGGGCTACAGAGAAGCAGCACTGGACTGTTGCTCAGTGGTCCAAAGTACTTTTTTCGGATGAAAGCAAATTTTGCATGTCATTCGGAAATCAAGGTGCCAGAGTCTGGAGGAAGACTGGGGAGAGGGAAATGCCAAAATGCCTGAAGTCCAGTGTCAAGTACCCACAGTCAGTGATGGTCTGGGGTGCCATGTCAGCTGCTGGTGTTGGTCCACTGTGTTTTATCAAGGGCAGGGTCAATGCAGCTAGCTATCAGGAGATTTTGGAGCACTTCATGCTTCCATCTGCTGAAAAGCTTTATGGAGATGAAGATTTCATTTTTCAGCACGACCTGGCACCTGCTCACAGTGCCAAAACCACTGGTAAATGGTTTACTGACCATGGTATTACTGTGCTCAATTGGCCTGCCAACTCTCCTGACCTGAACCCCATAGAGAATCTGTGGGATATTGTGAAGAGAAAGTTGAGAGACGCAAGATCCAACACTCTGGATGAGCTTAAGGCCGCTATCGAAGCATCCTGGGCCTCCATAACACCTCAGCAGTGCCACAGGCTGATTGCCTCCATGCCACGCCGCATTGAAGCAGTCATTTCTGCAAAAGGATTCCCGACCAAGTATTGAGTGCATAACTGAACATAATTATTTGAAGGTTGACTTTTTTTATATTAAAAACACTTTTCTTTTATTGGTCAGATGAAATATGCTAATTTTTTAAGATAGGAATTTTGGGTTTTCATGAGCTGTATGCCAAAATCATCAATATTAAAACAATAAAAGGCTTGAACTACTTCAGTTGTGTGTAATGAATCTAAAATATATGAAAGTCTAATGTTTATCAGTACATTACAGAAAATAATGAACTTTATCACAATATGCTAATTTTTTGAGAAGGACCTGTATTAACTTTAAAATCCAGATGCAAACTCCAAAGTTTTACACTAAAACAGTCACTTAAAACAAGAAACAAAACAACAACCGCAGCACAAGCCTGTGTCGCTGCAGAGCTGCACCACCAGAAATAAGTATAAGTATGCTTAATAATAATTCCATTAAACAAGGACACGGACGCCAAGATGGGATGGACCCTACTTCTCACAAATCCCTTTTTTCTTCTCAAAGCATGGGGCATCATTCCAGTTGTTCAGGACAGGATATGAAGGCTTAATTTCAATACAGTCCTCGTTTATACCAAAATAGTTATTTGGCTCACCTGTGGCCCAAAACCTGAATAAAATGTGTCAAAGTTTTCATCCATTTGGCAGCTGATGATTCTCAAGAGCAGTTCATTAATTAACAACACATGCTGTTGCACAATAGTTTCAAGAATAAACTAAAATTCAAGAAATGTATGAAAGAGAACATGGCCTTATTTTTAAAACAAGAATAAAAAGCTTAAAAAATCCACAGTGGTTTTCTCTCAGTGTTTTATCTCTTACCCTTGATTGAGTGGTGAATTATCCATTCATTTCATGTTGCCCTCCTGCTCTCTGTCAAACAAACCAATCCACACTCTCTCATTGGTCAATGAAGAAATGAACCTCTGTGTGTAAATAAAAACAAAAATAAGTCTGATTCTTCTTATTCATTAACAGACACTCAAACAAACTCACTTGCCTCTGTTTACTGTTGATGACCAGATCAGCACCACGATCCCTGCAGTACTGCCTGCTGTCAGACCAGCTCTTCCCCTCATTGGACATGAAAAAACAACCTGATCCACACAGAAACATGAACTTTATAATACTGTGTACATACAGATTAAAAAAGAAAATAATCAGAAAGAAAGAAAGAAAGAAAGAAAGAAAGAAAAAGAAAAAGAACAAAAACATATAGGACCCTGGACCACAAAACCAGTCTTAAGTAGCATGGGTTTATTTGAAGCAACAGCCAACAATACATTGTATGAGTCAAAATCATACATGAATGAATCATGAATGAGTTTTTACTATGTTGATACCCAGCATGCATTTCTGCATACAATTTTCTTTTGCTGATTGTCACTATTGTTGAGTTTCATACGCCGATTCTTGATGTCTAATTGATCAGCAATTTAAAGATTTTCTTTTTTTGCCTTTTCTGTTAATTCATTAAAGTATGATAGCTGTACTTCTGCTTTAATCTCACATTTCAGTATCACACATTGTGAACAATTATTTAAATATTTTCACAACAATTACAGTCACCAGTCCGATCTCAACGGATCTTAGAATTCATTGTCTCAAACAATGTGTTTTCACACAATGTTATAAAAGACAAAAAAATAAAAAATAAATAAATAAATTCTACCATTAAAGTATAAAGAATCAAGAGCCCAACTAAAGCGATCACTGATCACAACAATGGCGGTTTGTTGAAATTATTTTTTTAATTTATTTATTTATTTCTTTTAACATTAATAGCGGGGGCTAAAGTGATATTTCAATGTCATAATTCAATGTCATTAACATTGACAAATCAACTACTTTTAACATTGATTCAATGGTTGCTTAGGGATAGCACTATTAAAACTTGTTCTGGTTCAGTTCAGGGCTGGTTATAGGTTACTATTTGGCTGAGATTTGGGCCAGTTATGGCTCATGTGTGGCTCATGTCTGTAGTCCGGATCTGGGCCACTCAAGGGCCATAATTCTTTGCTGCACTTGGGCCGAGTGTAGCTGCTTGCTTGGCCCAGAGCTGGGCCAGATGTCAATTGCTATGTGGGAGGAAGCTAGCGCTCTAACGACTACAGAACAATACTTCAGGCAAGGTGAAAAAATATTTCACGTTAAGTATATTTGAAGTAGGTCTAAAAGAGCCCAGAATATGTGAAGTGATTCCAAAAACGTCGTCACTTGAGGCAGCGCTGGTGTTGAACCAGTGGATCCGTGTGTGGACCACGTAAAAAGAGTGACTCAGATGCAGTTGTATTTGAACCCAGTTATCCGTGCGTGGGCCACGGCTGATGCCTGTCACTGACTTACATTAGTATCACTTCCGTAAGACCATCACGGAATTTTCGGCGATTCCGTGATGCCACCACAGATTCTGAGTTAAGGGTCCGTGGACTTTACACGGAATTCTGCAAGATCACGTGTCTTGCTGCCGCCCCGTTTTCATGGCAGCTCCTTAAAACGTCAAAGTCACACAGTATTTACATAAGTAAACATCTACAATTAAAAAATTACATGAATAATTCACAGTCTCATTCAATCATTATCCAATAATGAATTTAAAACTCATTTATTTCAAAAAGGAACCACAACAATAGCTCACTGTAGAGACGCTGTTACCATTAGCTAAGCAGCTAAACAAGTTAACGTTAGTTGGAAATGAGTCAAAATCAAGTAAGGCTCGCTGCAAAGTCTTTTCCCCTGTACTACAGTGCACCAAGCGCTTACTAGTTACTAAGTGTCACGTAATTAACAAAATAAGACTTTTTTCCCCAATTTAACTCAAGTGAAAACTTACCCGAAAGCCACAGATGTCGCCGGATGAGTCACCTTCTCTCTGGTGGGTTGCTAAGAGACGAATAACCGTCCACGTTCAAACAGAAAAGCGCGGCATCGGCCTTCAGTCCTAAGCAAACTCATGGGCCGACCTTTGATGAGCTGGCAAAATAGAGCACATCCGCCTATGCCTGGCCGATCCTTATTAGATGTTATAGTTCATGAGGACGACGTTCTGCTCATGGGCCGACGTCGGCCAGACGTACGTGTGCTGTCTGGGTAATGTCTTTTTGTCTCGTGTTTAACAGAACAGAAGCGTATATCTTAGCAGCAGCTTCTCTTCCATTTACTCTATCATTTAGAATGCGGGATTTACATTACTAGAGCGTTGCAGCTTTACTGTACTGTACTGCATTACTGTACATTCACAGTAAAAGGAGTGACACAAAGTGGCACATCCATTTGTAAATTGAATTGAAAACGGTCTGTTTTGATGTTTGATACTGCAAATAGGTATTTCTTAGTTTAATTTATTTATTATTCTATATATAACACACTGGTTTGTAGTGCAGATATAGTTTTACCTTCGATTGCCTGTAGTAGCTATTGAAGCAGAAGTCTCTCACATTCCATGTTGTAAAATTAGGATGGATATTTCGGTATGATATTGTGGCAGGTCTACATAGTAATGAACTCTGCTGTAAGTATAAGGAATTCAGATTGAATGTTTTTGATGGAGGGTTAAACCATCAAACATCCATCTTTTCTTTCAGGTTAGGCACCAGCATGATTTGGCAGTGTAAGTTGTGTTTAGTTTTATTTACTTCCTGATTATACAGCCTTCCGCACATGTGTCCTCTCTTGCTGTTGTAAACAATGGCATCAGTTCACACATGATTTTCTACAGATTTTCATACAGTACTTGTCAAAAGTTTGGAAACGTTATGATTTTTTTATTTTTTTAATGTTTTTACACTTAAAGTGCAGTTTGCACCTTCTACCCATTGGCCACCATTGAAGTCCACTATAAAAGAGAGGATAAAAATCCTGGAATGTTTTTCTCAAAAACCTTAATTTCTTTTTGACTGAAGAAAGAAAGACATTAACTTCTTGGATGACATGGGGGTAAGTAAATTTTTTTTTTTTTGAGTATTGTGTAATTAAAGTATTTGAGTTAACTGCTACTAAGTAATATTGAGTTAAGTAATACTCATATTGTTTGAGTTTATATAACTTAGTTTTTATAAGTATTGTTAACTTAATGCAATGACACAAATTATTAAAAACTCAATAAGTCATAATAACATGAGAAATGCACCTAAAGAAAATTTTTAATTAAACTATAATCAAAAACTACAAGTAGCATGTAATAAATTTTTACTTCTGAAAACATAAGACAACACTCACAGTACCACAATGGCCAGGCTAATGCCAGAAAAGTCTTTCTGGTTTGTATCCACCTTATTTTTCCCATAAGAGTGGGTGCAGCCATTTGTACATTGTGTCTGGCTGCCGGTCTCATCCACTTCCAGCTATTTTTAGCTGCACAAAAAGATATTGATATTGCAAACTGGTGTGTCTTACCATGTTATTTTAATGTATTAACTTAATTATGAACACACTGGTTTGTAGTGCAAACTGTTTTACCGTTTACTGCACTTTGATATTCTTCTCGTTATTTCCCTATGGCGGATTATGAACCTGACATCTAACACATTACCAGAAAACAGCTTACTTCCGCTTTGAAAAATAAGGTGGATAGAGTGCATATCGTAAATGATCATGTTGGACTTTTCTTAATGTGCATCAGTTCACAAAAGTTCAAGGTATGGTAAGTTCAGAAAGCATCATACAATCATAAGGTCACATGACATTATGAATTAAAGTTTGTGAGCTGAAGCTATGTGTCTCATCAGCTGAGATCTACTGCTTTACATGATTTTACATGTCCAAAAATGGGATATTTAAATAAAACTGGATTAAATGGTATATATGGTTTCTTAAGTTTATTTCTTTTTCCCTTGATATTTATCCAAAGGGCTCATTTAAGCCAAAATGATGTGTAGTTTTCTCCGAGGTCTTAAACACGCCAAAGTGCAGTGCCCTTCATGCAGACTAAATCCACACTATCTTGAATACCGCTCAGGAGCAACATTCAAGGCTTAGTGTATCCCATAATGCATCATGTTTTGGAAATAAATCGTGAGACTTTTTGCTGAGATCTTGTGAGAGGTCACAGAAACCTTTCCAATGTAAGTTGTAATATAAATATAATACTTAGACATTACATCTAATTTGGTAGAAACACAAAGCGTTGCACGTTTTATTGGTGCAAAGATGAGTAGTGGTGATATTTATTTTTGTGTGTCCCATCAGTTAATGAAAAGTTCGACACACACTTGTGTGTGTCTTCATCCTCACTTGAACACCTGGGCCAAATACAGGAAATACGTCATATAAGTGGTCAAGTGCAAAGACCACAAGTGTGAGTATTTGGACAAGCTCTTCAACTCACTGGACAAGAAAAACCAACCTGAACCACACAGATACATGAGCGTTATAAAACTGTGTACATTAAGATTAAAAAAGCAAGGAAACAACAACATAAAATTGCAAGTGCACTGACGCTGTTTGGATGCTTCTTTCTTCAGCTCCTCACTTAGAGAAGTGACTCTGGCCTCCAGT
This sequence comes from Cirrhinus mrigala, assembly GCA_036247105.1. Classification (NCBI taxonomy): domain Eukaryota; kingdom Metazoa; phylum Chordata; class Actinopteri; order Cypriniformes; family Cyprinidae; genus Cirrhinus; species Cirrhinus mrigala. The sequence goes on from CM070007.1 coordinate 5,105,536, forward strand.
TCCAGTTTCTTCTGACTCAAAGAGCTGAAGTTGTTCTGCAGTTGGTCTTTTTCAATCATTAGATCAGTGTAATTGTCCTGTAAGCTGTTGATGGTTTGATTGAACTCTTTAACTGTGTTCTTGTAACTCTTCATCAGGTCTCTCTCTGCTGTGATGGTGATGTGCTGCAGTATGATGAAGACCAACAGAAGAACACAAATGAGCCCGAGACTCACTGTGATCAACACCAAACACCTACTTCCTCCTGACAAACACAAACAAAACACACAAATAGCAATTAATGACAATTCACTGAATATATTTTTAGAGATAAATACTAAAATCCACCTCTATCTTTGCATATATACCCTTACCAAAAAGAAGTATAGTTCAAGTTTATTTTATTAGGTATCCGTCAGTATTAGTAAGTATACAAATATCAGTGTATTAGTAAGTGTGCTATTTTGATACTCCTTGGGACTAAATTGGCCTACTTTCTAGTATATAAAAGTATACTTTTAAGTATACATTAAGTATAATAGTAATAAACTTGGAGTGCTAGTTTACTATGTGTTTAGTTTGTACTGCAGCTATACTAAAAGTGAATTTATAGGTACACTGATAGTTTACTAATTAAATAGTAGAACTTTTAGTACACTTAGTCTCAGTAAAATACTAGTTTAGTAGTTTTGTACTGCAAGTGTACTCGTAATTTTTATTTAAGTAAACCTTACATCATACTTTAGGTATATTACTATGTCCTTATTTAGGGATTAATTTTGTATATATTTTGTTATATGAATGTCTGAACATACAAAACACCAAAATAAAGAACAGGGTATCTGCTTGTTAAAAAAAAAATAATAAAATAAATAAATAAATAAAAAATAAAACATTTTATTGTAGTTTCATGGATTCTTTTTTATAAACACCTCAATGTGGGTAAGTTTCATAAATAAAAAAAAAATAAAGAAATAAACAACACTTTGAACCATAAGCTGAAAAAAAAAAGACTATGAATTGAATTCAGAATGATAATCAAAACATAGATGAGTCGTTCAATACCCCAAATCTTGACAGTCATTATTACAATTATTATTTACAATTACAATTATTACAATGGAGGACGCTGTGCGTCGAAAAGTGATGCCAAGGGGTCCTGACCAAGCGTCAATATGTGACGAGTTGGGAATGAGAATGTGTTGAAACTTCACATACACACTGTAGGGACATCAGAAACTTATTTTACATCTTGTAAAAAGGGGCATAATAGGTCTTTAAATAAAAAAAAAAAATAATAAAATAAAATAAAAAAGTAAATTCTTTGATAATGGCATCAATATTTCTGCAATTAAAGCAAATAATTTTTAAAAGTTAAAATAATTCCATGTTAATACATTTTATAAAAAAGCAGAGCTGGCTCACTGTTTTTTGAAGAAAGATTGAAATTCTATGCCACATTTCTCATTTCCTCAAACTTTAGTTACACTATTTCTGCTTCAAAATAAATGTTTTACTTACTGCACTTTCGAACTTTTCTTTCATCCTGGCATCGACTCTGTATTTGAGATGCACGTGTGACCTTAATATCTTCTTTTTCGATATTTTCATAAGTGCCCTCTAATTCCGTTATTCGTTCTTATGTCTTAGGCATGTGTTCACAGATGAATTGTGGTTGAAAGATAGGAACGGTTTATTTTTTTATTTTAAGTATGGTGCTAACCCTCAATAGGAAGTGGCTTCATTAATTTAGACAGATAAAAATACTTTGAATCTCTCTGCATACAGGCTTAAGCAGGCCTTAAGCAGGCCTGACCGGACATTACAATGCATTACAATGCTCTAGCAACATAAACCTATAATACTGTTAGAAGTATATGACTTATTACATTCTTTGACTGTAAAACATCAAAAACTGGCAAAATCATTGTAACTTCACTGTACAACAATGAAAGTGATGTGACGTGACGTGTAGCCAAGTATGGTGACCCATACTCATAATTTGTGCTTTGCATTTAATATATCTAAGTGCACACTTGAGTAGTGAATACGCACACACTGTGAACACACAGCCGGAGCAGTGGGCAGCCATTTTTGCTGTGACGTCTAGGAGTAATTGAGGTTTCAGTGCCTTGCCATTTTTTATTTATTTATTTAAAATATTTACCCTTCTTATTTTCTCACTGCCATGGTTATTGTTTAGAGTGTGGCATTCACACGTTCCCCTCACCTACACACATTTCCCGTCAGTACTGAGAATGTAGGTGGGGGAGTGAATGAATACTCTCACACACTCTCTCCCACCCTCAAAAACCACAACTGAGGTGCTCTTGATCAAGACACCAAAGCCCCAGTTGCCCATTGCTCTGGGTGTGTGTTCACACTTAGCCTACACGTCACATTGTCACTTAAATAAACAAATAAATAAATAAAGGGAAAAAATAAGAAACGATCCAACAAAACATCTTACATTTTTTTTTTTTTTTTTTATGCACCCTAATGTTTACACAAGTGGGTAGCAACAGGATATTCACAAAGCCATTTTTTTTTTTTTTTTTTACTAAATTACTACATGAATACATATAATAGCCTACATAAATGTAAAACAAACAAACAAAAAAACACCCTTGTTTGTTTACTATATGAGAAACCTGGTAGTGGAAGTTTATTATTTATAAGGTCAGTGCCTTTATAGACAATTTTATCTGTGCCTTTCAACAAATTTCTTCTGATTATTCACATTTTGCACATTTGTATAACAAAATCAAATGGAGATTTCGATACAATGAAATGAGCTGAGAGTAGCATGACACTAGCCTTAATCAGAAATGAAAATAAAACATTATATAAAAGTGAAAAAAAAAGAAAAATCACAACTTTAGGGGTGGAATTTGGAAGCCTCACAAATCCCCTTTCTTTTCTGTGAGCATAGAAGATCATTCCAGTTGTTCAGGATAAAACTTCCAGGTATAATTTCAATACAGTCTTCATTTCCATCAGAATCATTTGGCTCATCTCTGAACCAAAACCTGAATAACATGAATCAGATTTTTAATTTTTAGGACTGCTTATTGAAATTAGAAATATTTTAGTTAGCAACTAAGCAATACGAATAATGACATCTACATTATTCATTTAGCAGAAAGCAACTAACAAATGAGAAACGTCACATGCAATAGGTTTTAAGAGTATATGCTAAAAAGAACAGGGAGTGATAAACCAATGACGACATAACAAGCAACAGAACAGGAAAGACCAAATAAGGACACAAGAGGGCAAAACCAACAAAACAGTCCACAGGGGTGTGACAAGTATTCGTTATAAGATTGTTCCAAGTTCAACCCAGCCAACATGTGTATGTGGGCCCCATATGGTTTCTGCTGGGTCTTCATGGGTACCAAGTGGGCATGGTCCCAAAATGGGCATCTTATCTGGGGCCCACTTGGGTCAGCTAAGTAGGTCCCACATGGGCAAAAACAGATGGGCTCCCTATGTGGGACCTAGTTGGGTCACAAATGGGAAATGAGTGCTTGGGCTCGAAATGGGCAACACAAATGGGGCCCATATGGGTTTAACAAATGGGTTAGACATGGGCAAACACAATTAATCCCATATAGGCTGCCTGCACTGGCCCAAGGCGGTACCCACAAAGGCTACCTCTATATGGGCTCAGAATGGGGAAACACATATGGGGCCCTCTTGATCAAATCATATGGGTAAAACATGGGCAGACACAATCAGTCCCATATAGGCTACCTACATGCATACAGGCTACCTACATGGGCCCAAGGTAGGACCCACATAAGCTACCTCTATATGGGTTCTAAATGGGGAAACACATATGGGGCCCTCTTGGTCAAACCATATGGGTAAAACATGGGCAAACACAATCAGTCTCATATAGGCTGCCTACATGGGCCCAAGGTAGTACCCACATAGGTAATCTTTGTATGGGTTCTGAGCAGGGAAAGACGTGTAGGGCCCTCTTGCCAAACTATATGGGTCAGACAGGGGCAAACACAATCAGTCTCATATAGGCTGCCTACACTGGCCCAAGGTAGTACCCACATAAGCTACCTCTATATGGGTTCTAAATGGGGAAACACATATGGGGCCCTCTTGGTCAAACCATATGGGTAAAACATGGGCAAACATAATCAGTCCCATATAGGCTGCCTACATGGGCCCAAGGTAGTACCCACATAAGTTACCTCTCCATGGGTTCTGAATGGGGAAACACATATGGGGCCCTCTTGGTCAAACCATATGGGTAAAACATGGGCAAACATAATCAGTCCCATATAGGCTGCCTACATGGGCCCAAGGTAGGACCCACATAAGCTACCTCTCTTTGGGTTCTGAATGGGGAAACACATATGGGGCCCTCTTGGGCAAACCATATAAGTAAAATATGGGCAGACACAATCAGTCTCATATAGGCTGCCTACATGGGCCCAAGGTAATACCCACAAAGGCTACCTCTATATAGGTTCAGAATGGGGAAACACATATAGGGCCCTCTTGGTCAAACCATATGGGTAAAATATGGGCAGACACAATCAGTCCCATATAGGCTGCCTACTTGGGCCTGAGGTAGTACCCACAAAGGCTACCGCTATATGGGTTCTGAATGGGGAAACACATATGGGGCCCTCTTGGTCAAACCATATGGGTAGAACATGGGTAAACACAATCAGTCCCATATAGGCTGCCTACATGGGCCCAAGGTAGTACCCACATAAGTTACCTCTCCTTGGGTTCTGAATGGGGAAACACATATGGGGCCCTCTTGGTCAAACCATATGGGTAAAACATGGGCAAACATAATCAGTCCCATATAGGCTGCCTACATGGGCCCAAGGTAGGACCCACATAAGCTACCTCTCTTTGGGTTCTGAATGGGGAAACACATATGGGGCCCTCTTGGGCAAACCATGTAAGTAAAATATGGGCAGACACAATCAGTCTCATATAGGCTGCCTACATGGGCCCAAGGTAATTACCCACAAAGGCTACCTCTATATAGGTTCAGAATGGGGAAACACATATAGGGCCCTCTTGGTCAAACCATATGGGTAAAATATGGGCAAACACAATCAGTCCCATATAGGCTGCCTACATGGGCCTGAGGTAGTACCCACAAAGGCTACCGCTATATGGGTTCTGAATGGGGAAACACATATGGGGCCCTCTTGGTCAAACCATATGGGTAGAACATGGGTAAACACAATCAGTCTCATATAGGCTGCCTACATGGGCCCAAGGTAGTACCCACATAGGTAATCTTTGTATGGGTTCTGAGCAGGGAAAGACGTGTAGGGCCCTCTTGCCAAACTATATGGGTCAGACAGGGGCATACACAATCAGTCCTTTATAGGTTTGCTACATGGGCTCAAGGTAGTACCCACATGGGTAATCACTGTATGGGTTGTGAATGGGGAAATACATATGGGGTAGTGATGGGTCATTTGTGATGATGATCTGTTTATTGCGTCTGTTATGTGACAAATGAATGAAAGACTCTGAAGGTAAAGTAATTATTCATATTCCCTACAAATTATGTCTAGGTGCATTATAATAATTTCCTCATTTAGAATATGATCAAGATTCCATAGGTAGGTGTTTTCAGGAAATTTGGTTGGTAAAAGTGAAGATTCATTTATTTTGATGAAGGACATCAAACGAGAGAGTCAGTAAAATGACCCAAACTTCCCATCACTAATATGTGGTAGGGTGACCAAACGTGCCACTTTCCGGGGACACATTCTGCACAGGATTTCTATATTGCTTAAATTAACCAGGTTGGTTGTTTGTGCTGCGGCAATGGATCATTGCATGACAACAAAGTACTGTGAGAATGATTCGAAAGGATGGAGCGTCTGCTCTGCTCTCTATAGTTGTTGCGGTACTTTAATGTCGTACAATAATCAATCAGCGCAGCGAAAACAACCAACACCTGGTTATTTTAGGCAATTTAGAAATTATGTGCTGAACGTGTCCCCGGGTAGTGCCATGTCTGGTCATCCAAATAGGGCACCCTCTTGGGTAAGACATAAGCATTCTGAGTAAGACATGAGCAAACATAATCAGTCCCATATAGGCTGACTGTATGGGCCCTAGGTAGTACACATATAGGTACTAGGTGCAGAGTGGGCAGTGGGTGTGGTATCTATGTGGGTACAGTATTAACCTTATTCTCTAGAGAAAGAAGTGCATCACCATCTTTAAAATATTGTCTTTAAACTTCAGTTTGTGCGGTAGCTCTGTATATTTCTATGGCATTTCTGTCTAAGTAATTTAGTTAGTAAAGTGGATTTATGTATTGTAGAGTTAACAAAAATTATTGTAAACACTGTAATGTTTAAAGCAAATGTCTTATCAAATGTCAGTAGACCAGGAAGATTTTAAAATGAGAGGTTTATTCATAAATCTGTTAGAACACCTTGGAAATACAACCAGAAGACAGCAAATGTAGCACTAAAAAGGGATGCAGCTACATAAGGTCAGTAGGCTATTGGTCTGCAACTCCAGTCCTGAAGGGCCAGTGTACAGCAGACTTTAATTTCAACACTAATTAAACACCTGACTCTAATTCACAAATCATTCTGAACACTGTGATTAGCTTGTTTGGTGTGTTTGGTTAGAGATAAAACTAAACTCAGCAGTACATTTAGTTCTCAGGACTAGTTCAAGAGTTAGGAGTTGAAGAGCCCTGGAATATACAAATCAAGTTAGACCCAATATGCCATCAGCATTGGCCTACAAAGCAAATGCTTATCTCCATATAATTATTTCAAAATCTGTGCAAATGGTTCAAAATATCCAGAAAATGGTCACTGTGCAATATGAAGAATGGGTTACAGAAGGCTAATTATCTATCAAAATAATGGGATTATAGTGGCTTTGAGATTGGTAGAAGAACTAAAACCCATAGCAACAGCTGCTGCCTGATTCCACAGAAGTACTCCAGAGTTTTATAATCAGTTGGTTGGTAACAGATAATGAAATAGCCCAAGTGAAGAAAGACAGAAGGGACATTTATGTTTCTGATGGGAAAAATCCAATGTATATCCAGAAATCGTATTTGCAGCATATGATACAGGGGTTCAGAATAAAGTGCTGTTTCATTCAGTTAGCATATTGTGTTTTGTGTTCAGTTTTCTTTTTGGACCAACAGTACAGACTTTTCTTTTCAGTCTAGTCGGCACATGACCGACCTTCAAAGTTGAAATATGATTGAAATAATGTCAGCTGCTGTTTTAACATTGACACAAATTGAGAATGTATAATGCTAAATCATTCAAATTTGTTTTTAACAATTTAAATCTTAAAATAAATAAATAAATAAACAGATCTGTATGTTGAATAAATGTCATGTCTTTAACAAGAAATATCTGCCTTTTGAATGATTATGATGATTAATATTTTATTTATTAGCATTTTATGATATTTTGATCAAAACACCTCTTCAAAATCCAAATGTATATGTACAATTTTAATTATTAGCATTAGTAACAATAATTATAATAGATACAGCTTTAATCTCAAAAGAGCAGTGAAAACACTGTTTGACCAATTAATCAAATAATACAGCCAAAAAATAAATAAATAAGTAAATAAAACTAAATACACACACGTTTGTTTAAAAAAAAAAAAAACTGTTTATTTTCCGTTACCACTCTGAAACAATTTCTATTGGTTGTTTCACCTGGTTGCTTTCATCAAGATTGGTTAATCTGACTGTCATTCACAAAACTGGCCAATGACAGCCTCGCGCGCCTTTTTGCTCGTGCAGTTTGAAAATATACTAATCAGTTTGGTGATGTACATGCTACTGATCCGTAAGATTACTCGCTCGCTCAGTTCCTGATTATGTGCCTGTTAAATTCATTGTAAACTAACTGTTAATTCGAACTGTGACATGTCAGCGGAGAACAGAAGATGGAATGTGAACACAGAGGAAGGGGCAGACTGGATGTGTGAGATCCCGAAAACATGGCGATGTCAGGTAACAAAACATTTTTCAGTCAAACCATCATAAAGTTATGATTTGTGCCCATAATTAATGAATGTGAGTGAGAGGAAAAAGGGAGAGGCTAATCGCGATTAGCATCTTAGCGCGCTGGCTATATTAGCACATATTTCAATGTAAATTAGTGTTTGAAGTTGGTGTGTGTTTGTGTGTATTAATGTTTAGTTTAAAACTCAAACTCATGAGAAGTAAAGGAGCACTGGAATAAGTGAAGTGAATGATTAAACTGTAATTTACACTCGAAAACACTGGAATATATGGGAGAGTTGAGAGTGTTGTATGAGAATGTAATGTTTGTGTTGTGTAATGCAACTGCAGGTAAAATTCTATTATATTAGATGTAATTGTGGTGTACAAATTGGCTTTTTTAAAGATACAGTTGTATTTACCTTGCAAAGATATATATGGGAAGAGTCCATTTTTTTTGTGAATCCTCTTTGTCTTTCTTTTGGGGATTTACATTTTTCTGATGGGATTGTTATGCATTAAGTTCATGTTTCGATCATAACTAACAGTTTCAAAGCTGACAATTTGTTTATGTTGCCAAAATGGCTGATAATGGCAAATTTCAGTACAATTTAAATATGTTTTGTTTAAGAATGTTTAAAGAAATGGTAAAAAAAAAGAAATGTTTTTTTTTTTTTTTAAGGACTCGTCGGGCCCACCCACTACAGATTCACCAAGGATCCAGCTGATCACTGCCAATTTGGAGGAGGATTGTCCTTTATCTGCTACATTGCATCCTCACTTCTGGTATGAATTCACTGACTTTTTGTGATATGTGAGATGTTTTGGTTTTACTAAATGTAATGGTTTTGCTTAATTTGATTTTACATAGTTTTCTTAAAGGGAACGTTCACCCCAAAATGAAAGTTCTGGCATCATTTACCCTTCATCACCCTTATGTTTTTCCAAACCTGTATGAATTTCTTTCTTCTGTTGGAGACAAAAAAAGATTTTTTGAAGAATGTAGATAACCAAACAGTTCATAGTAGCCATTAACTTCCATAGTAGGAAAAAAAAAATACTATGGAAATCATTGGGGCCCTCCAACTGTCACCAAAGTTACCAACGTTTGGAACAACATAAAGGTGAATAAATGATGACAGAATTTTCATTTTTGAGTGAACTATACCTTTAATAGAATGTATAGTTATGATTCTGAATTAAATGTGTAACGTTTCTCTTCAAATATTATCATAAATAGATGGAGACACATTATCAGAAATTAGAGCTGCGCGATTAATCATTTAAAGATCATAATCTTGATCCAAACCCCACTTAATCTTATTCGTATATGACTAACCGTGTCTACAACAGAGGTGACAGTTGTCATGGCGTTACAGTCTGTCTACACTAGATGTGACCAAGCGAACGCTGAAAATCATTTAAAGGGGTCATCGGATGCAAAACTCCTTTTTACAAGTTTGAACATAAATGTGTTGACAGTGTGTGTACACAACCACCCTATAATGATATAAATTCACCCAGTGGTATTTTATTAATCTTAATATGGGAAAAATCCAATGTAATCTAGATAATATGCCTTTTTTCAAATAAGGTCATTGTCAGCGTCTTGTCTGTGTGACGTCACACCGACCAAGGCCGCTTCTACGATAGTTGATTGACATGACAGTTTTATCTTAAACCCACCCTAAATGAGCCGAGTGAGCGCTGAGAACAGTCCGACCACCATTATTGTTTCGACTCTGGTGTAGGGGAAGGCAAGACTGTCTCAGATTGAGCGATTGAGGTGTTCTGTTGTTGGATGCAGTAATGCGCATAGTAGCACTCATCATTTACTCCCGACATCTGAGCTGCTGAAGATGCAGAGGATTAACGTTACTTTTGTTTTTGAAGGAAATGTGCCCGGCAGCCTACATAAATGCGTCTATGTTCACGCGAATCATTTGTAATCTAGTTTCACCTACAGCAGAAGTGAGTATATGGGAGTTTTTTATGCATCTTTGGAATTCGCCTTTTCCTAATAATGTGCTAGTTAGCAAGTTTTGCGGTTAAATGCGGCTAAAGTAAACATTACTGATCGTCACCCCACAGAAGAGAGGGGTGGAATGGCAGAGCTCATTAGCGTTTAAAGGAACATGCAACAGAATGGCTCACTCTAAAAAGGGCTGATTTTGGCATGGTAAAATGGGTGGGTTTTTTTACACTACCACTGAGAAATTTTAAGCAAAATATGTTATAGACTTCTCATTAAGACCCTAAAGAATCATATAAATTTGTGGAAAATGGGCACCCGATGACCCCTTTAAACTTTGTCAGTATGTCATAAATAAAACGAGGCATCAGTTTGCCAGCGGGGATTTGTTATGTCGTGCCGCGCCGCATCCAGTGTAGAGAGCACACTAGGTGCAATTCCATCACGGATTTGCACAAAACTTTTGCGATGTTGTCAATAAAACAATGTTGCAAAATTACAGCGTTTTCATTAACCAGTGTTATGAGACTAAAACGTATTTTTTTTTCGTCTCACGATAAGTCATGGCGATGGATGTTCATAGGTTTACGTATGTCACAGCCACCGCACTAGCCATTAATTTTAATTGTAGGAGACATAGGCAACTATCTAAACAGGTGCAGCATGGAGAGCTGGTGTAAACACAAGCTTTGACTAGAGTGGCCGCGATCAGTTTTGTTTTAATTGCAGTTTTGCAAAATATACCTTTTTAAATTGCCTGTAAAACCACCTCATGCGAGCTTAAAAAAAAAAAAAAAAATCGATACATGGGACTTTTTGCGAAATACAGTACTGTTTCACCAACAAAAAAATGGTTTTAGTTTTGTAGTGTGTCAGTAGGAAATATCAGTTTACATTTCTAAACATTCATTTTGCCATTAATTGTAATAATCCAGTGAGATTTTTGTTTGCACAAGGAGTCTGACAACAGCCAGTGCTCCACACAGAGATCTGATCTGACCATCATCCAGTCTGTCTGGAATGACATGAAGAAACAGAACAAACTGAGACAGACTAAATCCAGAAGAACTGTGACAACATCTCCAAGTTGCTTTAAGAAACCTACCTGCAAAGTACTGTTAAATGTTTTAGGCGCTTGTGTAAAAATGCTGTAAAATGAGGATGCTGTCAAAATTAATGCCATAAATAGATTTTATCAATTAATTTCTATTAACTAAATTAAATCAACATTTGGTAAACCATATTTGAGTTTAAAACAGCTTTTGCCCTAGGTACATTTGTGCATAAGTTTTCAGGTAGCTTTGCATGTAGGTTTCTTAAAGCAACTTGGAGATGTTGTCACAGTTCTTCTGGATTTAGTCTGTCTCAGTTTTTCTGTTTCTTCATGTCATTCCAGACAGACTGGATGATGGTCACATCAGATCTCTGTGTGGAGCACTGGCTGTTGTCAGACTCCTTGTGCAAACAAAAATCTCACTGGATTATTACAATTAATGGCAAACTGAATGTTTAGAAATGTAAACTGATATTTCCTACTGACACACTACAGCAAAAGATAGAAATAACTGACTTAAAACCATTTTTTTGTTGGTGAAAATACTAGTGGGCTAAGACTTTTGCACAGTACTGTAGATGTTTCCATTAGATGTTTCCAAATACAGCTACTGGTTATAATAGTTTCTGTTGTATTTAGTCACGCTGTGCCGTGCTCCGCCACACCACGCTGCTCACGTCTGGTGTTGACATGGTGTAACCATCCATTTGTTTTAAAAAGTAAACTTAACATCTTATCTTTTTCGAATCCTGATTACGAGACGATGAGCCACAAAGCTTTGTGTTGTGCTGCTTATACTAACCAAGCAATAAAAACACCCTTTCTCATGCTTAAAACAAGGTGTCTGCAAATCAGAGTCTGAAACAGTCACTTGGACAATGTTGTCCTACACCACTTCACAGTTGATAAGTAGAAAGAGAATTTTTGATTGACATTGCAGTCATTTATGATGTTCTTTAATATAATATTACAACAACATCAGCTCATTTTGTGCATCATTTTGGATAGCTGACAAAAACAAAAAATCTGTCGTCATTTACTTGCCCTTGAGTTGCTCCAAGTAAAAGTTATTGTTTTGTAGTATTTTAACGTGTAAGTAACATAATATTTCACGTTTACTAAACACATTGTAGAAAAGTTGTCTATTGGAATAGCCTGTAAACAAGCACCTTTGCTTTGTTTTCCTTACTGTAGTGGAGGGCAGCATCTTCATACCTCATCTTCCTGGCAAATTTTAAAATGTCCTATTTTTAAATATATTTGTATATATATTTGTTTTGCAGAGGCTCTTAAGAATACTGCACTGATGTCAAAGATCAACCAGCAAGAATCTGAGAGGGAACTCTCAAAATGGTTTACTGGGACAAGAGACAGAGGAAGACTGAGGGTGTCTAGAATGCACAAATGTCTGTCTGCAGTGTAAGCAGTACTGAAAAATGTTTAGTTGCTGCTGCTGCTTCTGTCTCCATTTTCTATGTGCAAATGTTCAAAGCTTTCAGTAAACACTGGTTCAAATACAAGTTCAAAATGTTTGTTAACTTTAACAATTACATAATTTTAACAATTAGGTATCAGAATATAGCATAATATGATGGGTAGTTTCAATAAAATTGAAATTTAAAAAGATTTTAATCTCACTGTGTACTGCTGTATGCTAATGCTTTAAAACTTTAAAACTTTTTTTTTAATCCCACTTGCAAGCCATAATTTATCCCATGTAGTTCCCACATAGAATTTGAAGATGGGACCTAGGTAGGTTTTGTGTATGTTTCATAGTTGGGCCCCACCTTAAACCCAGTGAAATCCTAAATAAAACACACATTGGTAAATTGCATGGGGCCAACATGGAACCCGTGGACAAACCCATGTAAAACCCATATTTAGATGGAACCCAGATGGGTTTTGCACATGTTCCCTAGATGGACCCCACCTAATGCCCAGTGAAATCCTGCATAAAACCCACATGGGTATGTTGCATGGGGCCAACATGGAACCCGTGGACAAACCCATGTAAAACCCATATTTAGATAGAACCCAGATGGGTTTTGCATATGTTCCCTAGATGGGCCCCACCTAAAGCCCAGGTAAATCCTGCATAAAACCCACATGGGTATGTTGCATGGGGCCAACATGGAACCCGTGGACAAACCCATGTAAAACCCATATTTAGATAGAACCCAGATGGGTTTTGCATATGTTCCCTAGATGGGCCCCACCTAAAGCCCAGGTAAATCCTGCATAAAACCCACATGGGTATGTTGCATGGGGCCAACATGGAACCCGTGGACAAACCCATGTAAAACCCATATTTAGATAGAACCCAGATGGGTTTTGCATATGTTCCCTAGATGGGCCCCACCTAAAGCCCAGGTAAATCCTGCATAAAACCCACATGGTTATGTAGCATGGGGCCAACATGGAGCCCGTGGACAAACCCACTTAAAACCCATATTTCAGCCTATGTAGTAAAGATGGGGCCAAGATGGGTCTTTCACATGTTGCCCAGTTGGGGCCCACCTGTTGGCAAGTGTGATCCCACATGAAACCCATGTGGGCAATTGGCATGGGGCCATTATGGAACCCACGGACAATCCCATACAGAGCCCATTTTTCAGCCCATTTCAAACCCACATGGGCCCCACATGTAAATGTTAGCTGGGTTAAAGCTGGGACCGAGATGGGTCTTGCACATGTTTCCCAGTTGGGTCCCACCAAGTGGCAAGTGCAATCCCATATGGAATCCATGTGGGCAACTGGCATGGGGCCATTATGGAACCCACGGACAATCCCATATAGAGCCCATTTTTCAACCCATGTCAAACCCACATGGGCCCCACAATCAAATGTTAGCTGGGTTAAAGCTGGGACCAAGATGGGTGTTGTGCATGTTGCCCAGTTGGGTCCCACTTTGTGACAAGTTCAATCCTATATGAAATCCATCTGGGCAGTTAACATGGGGCCATTATGGAACCCGTGGACAATCCTATATGGGGCCCATTTTTCAGCCCAGTTCATACCCATATGGGCCCCACATACAAATGTTGGCTGGGAAGTTATGTGGTTGGAGAACAGGTGCGACTTCAGTTGTGATGGTCTCACAGCCCATTTTGAAACAAAACAAAAGACAGAGAGAATAAAGACAACGAAAGCAATAAATAGCACACATGAAGTGTTTTATTACTTACCCTTGTGTCAATGGTGAATTATCTACCCATTTCATGTTGCCCTCTTCCTCTCTGTCAGACAAACCAATCCACACTCTTTCTTTGACGAATGAAGATACGGACCTCTGTGTGTGAATAAAAAAAAGGAACAACTGTGATTCTTCCACTTTCGCTTCTTTCACACAGCCACACGTTGAATTTCCATGTAGACATAATAGATACTGTACAAACTGTAAATTCTATCTACTAACCCCCTTAACACACACTCTCTTTCTCTTTCTGCATTTTCATTTTTTTTCTTCATGGGGGCCAAAAATGTCCCCATAAACAAGGATTTTAGATATTGCCATCTTTGTGGGGACATTTTCTCTGCATAATGTATGGTTTACCAGGACTACACACACAGAGGGCAGTGCATCCTATGAGAAAATAATGAGAAAATAAAGAAACTGAGAAAATAAAAGTGTGGTGGGATGTGATGGGAAAGCAAAATACAGGCAATTGTGATGGGGCAATTTTACTATGAGATGCTGCTTTCAACCCATCTATTATGTTCTATGTTGAGTCTGAATGGGTGAACCAGTATGATCCCCAAATGCACGTTTAAATGAATCACCTTGAAACACTTGCAACAGAATCACCTTGAACTAGTTGTATTTGTCATTGTTCTCACCTGCTTCTCTTCAGTATTGATAATGACCAGATCAGCACCATGATCTCTGCAGTACAGCCTGCTCTCAGACCAGCTCTTCTCCTCATTGGACATGAAGAACCAATCTGAACCACAAAGAAACATGCACTTCATAAAATCGTGTACAATAAAGATTAAAAAATAAAAAAATAAATAAAAAAAAAAAGCAAGGAAACAATAACATGTGTACTGACCATGTTTAGGTGCTTCTTTCTTCAGTTCTCCACTTAGAGAAGCGACTCTGGCCTCCAGTTCCAGGTTCTTCTGACTCAAAGAGCTGAAGTTGTTCTGCAGTTGGTGTTTTTCATTCATTAGATCAGTGTAATTGTTCTGTAAGCTGTTGATGTTTTGATTGAACTCTTCAACTGTGTTCTTGTAACTCTTCATCAGGTCTCTCTCTGCTGTGATGGTGATGTGCTGCAGTATGATGAAGACCAGCAGAAGAACACAAATGAGCCCGAGACTCACTGTGATCAACACCAAACACCTACTTCCTCCTGACAAACACAAACAAAACACACAAATAGCAATTAATGACAATTCACTGAATATATTTTTAGAGATAAATACTAAAATCCACCTCTATCTTTGCATATATACCCTTACCAAAAAGAAGTATAGTTCAAGTTTATTTTATTAAGTATCCGTCAGTATTAGTAAGTATACAGATATCAGTGTATTAGTAAGTGTGCTATTTCAATACTCATTGGGACTAAATTGGCCTACTTTCTAGTATATGAAAGTATACTTTTAAGTATACTTTAAGTATAACAGTAATAAACTTTGAGTGGTAGTTTACATCTATGTGTTTAGTTTGTACTGCAACTACACTAAAAGGGAACTTATAGGTACACTGATTGTTTACTAATTAAATAGTAGAATTTTTAGTACACTTAGTCTCAGTAAAATACTAACCATTTGTCAACAAAACACAATATGTAACAGGCAGATACAACTACATTCATAATTTATTCAAAAAGTATTAATATTCCAAGGATTCCGGAGCAAAACAATTGATTTGTGAGAAGAATAGACACGATTGCCATCTCCATCCACCGTTCTGTGTGCTGCACCTTTCTGTCTGTGCGCCAATTCAAAAAATGCCACCAGATAAAGGAAATCTTGGTTGTGAAATGCCATTGGCTCTTGTGTGTCTCGTGACTGATTGCGTCATGCTTATGTTCGGGAGTGTCTTTTTGAATGAGATGTGAGCGTGTTAACGGAGCGGGATCAATTTCAGCGATTAAAGCCTTCTGTAAGTCAAATAAAGATATCATACGGCTTCAGAAGACTCAGAATGCAACAGGACTTGTTTATAATGCTTTTATACTGCTTGTTTATGGTCAGTTTTTTGCAATAAATACCTGTGACTGCACTTATATTTGCCTGTTGCGTATTTTATATTGTTCAGAAGTGGTTTAGGTGCTCCAATTAAAGTATACATTTATATAAAATAATTTCTATTTTTACAAATGCATGCAAACCATTAAATTAAGACAAACAACTGAAAACAATGGAGGACGCTGCGTGGAAAAGTGACGCCAAGGGGTCCTGACCAAGCGTCAATATGTGACGAGTTGGGAATGAGAATGTGTTGAAACTTCACATACACACTGTAGAGACATCAGAAACTTATTTTACATCTTGTAAAAAGGGGCATAATAGGTCTTTAAATTAAAAAAAAAAAAAAAAAAAAAAAATCTTTGATAATGACAGCAGCATTTCTGCAATTAAAGCAAATAATTTTGAAAAGTTAAAACAACTCCATGTTAATAGATTTTATAAAAAAGCAGAGTTGGCTCACTGTTATTTGAAGAAACACTGAAATTCTATGCCACATTTCTCATTTCCTTAAACTTTAGTTACACTATTTCTGCTTCAAATTAAACGTTTTACTTACTGCGCTGTCGAAGTTTTCTTTCATCCTGGCATCGACTCTGTATTTGAGATGCACGTGTGTCCTTAATATCTTCTTTTTCGATATTTTCATAAATGCCCTCTAATTCCATTATTCGTTCTTATGTCTGATGGCATGTGTTCACAGATGAGTTGTGGTTAAAAGATAGGCACGGTTTATTTTTTTATTTTAAGTATGGCGCTAACCCTCAATAGGAAGTGGCTTTATTAGTTTAGACAGATAAAAAAAACTTTGAATCTCTCTGCATACAGGCTCACCACCCTTAAGCAGGCCTGACCGGACCTTTTAGTATTACAATGCTCTAGCAACCAAACCTATAATACAGTACATGACTTATTACATTCTTTGACTGTAAAACATCAAAAACTGGCAAAATCATTGTAACTTCACTGTACAACAATGAAAGTGATGTGACGTGACGTGTAGCCAAGTATGGTGACCCATACTCATAATTTGTGCTTTGCATTTAATATATCTAAGTGCACACTTGAGTAGTGAATACGCACACACTGTGAACACACAGCCGGAGCAGTGGGCAGCCATTTTTGCTGTGACGTCTAGGAGTAATTGAGGTTTCAGTGCCTTGCCATTTTTTATTTATTTATTTAAAATATTTACCCTTCTTATTTTCTCACTGCCATGGTTATTGTTTAGAGTGTGGCATTCACACGTTCCCCTCACCTACACACATTTCCCGTCAGTACTGAGAATGTAGGTGGGGGAGTGAATGAATACTCTCACACACTCTCTCCCACCCTCAAAAACCACAACTGAGGTGCTCTTGATCAAGACACAAAACCCCCAGTTGCCCATTGCTCTGGGTGTGTGTTCACAGTGTGTTTTCTATACTCACTGCTGTATGTGGGCATTTGGAAGAGTTAAATGCAGAGGACAAACCCATAAGTATGGGTTACACTTAGCCTACACGTCACATTGTCACTTAAATAAATAAATAAATAAAGGGAAAAAATAAGAAATGATCCAACAAAACATCTTACATTTTTTAATGCACCCTAATGTTTACACAAGTGGGTAGCAACAGGATATTCACAAAGCCATTTTTATTTTTTATTTATTTTTACTAAATTAGTACATGAATACATATAATAGCCTACATAAATGTAAAACAAACAAACAAAAAAAAACACCCTTGTTTGTTTACTATATGAGAAACCTGGTAGTGTGAGTTTATTTATAAGGTCAGTGCCTTTATAGACAATTTTATCTGTGCCTTTCAACAAATTTCTTCTGATTATTCACATTTTGCACATTTGTATAACAAAATCAAATGGAGATTTCGATACAATGAAATGAGCTGAGAGTAGCATGACACTAGCCTTAATCAGAAATGAAAATAAAACATTACATAAAAGTGAAAAAAAAAAAAAAAAATCAACTTTAAGGGGTGGAATTTGGAAGCCTCACAAATCCCCTTTCTTTTCTATGAGCATGGAAGATCATTCCAGTTGTTCAGGATAAAACTTCCAGGTATAATTTCAATACAGTCTTCATTTCCATCAGAATCATTTGGCTCATCTCTGAACCAAAACCTGAATAACATGAATCAGATTTTTAATTTTTAGGACTGCTTATTGAAATTAGAAAAAGTTTATTCAGCAACTAAGCAATAAGAATAATGACATTTACATTATTCATTTAGCAGAAAGCAACTAACAAATGAGAAACATCACATGCAATAGGTTTCAGGGGGGGCGTAATTTCTTGGGGGAAATTAGGGTATTGTCAGCCCGGGAGAGCACAGGAGGACCGGGCTTAGGAGGCGTTGGCTCAGGAGGGCGCTCTGGAGGCGCTGGCACAGGATGGCACTCTGGAGGCGCGGGCTCTGGATGGCGCTCTGGAAGTGCGGGCTCTGGACGACTGGACGGGACCAGTGGAGATGTTGGAGAAGGAGTGAGTTCAGCTGCGGGGCGGCGGCAGGTCGACTTGAGCGTGGGGCTGCGGCTCAAGTCCGTGAGCGGGCCACGGGTTCTGGGCTGAGGATGAAGGAGGAGCTCTGGAGGACTGGGGAAAATCAGGGAGGAACGGTGGGAGTAAGCTTATTGGAGCAGCAGGTGGAGGATGCTGGCTGGTGGTGAGCTGGAGCATCCGCGTGCTTTCGGATGGGGGGGAAGATCAGAATCCTCAACATCGTCATAAAACTCTGAGTTACTCAGAGCAAGGACATAGCTAATAAAGTCCGCTACGGGTCTGCGGCAATCGTCAGGAGTCAAGGAACAAAACAACTGATCGCCTTTTAGCCCCATCTAAAAGCATGCGTTAATCGTAGAATCGCTCCAACTCACCAGATTTAACACGCTCAGAAATTCCTCCACATACTGCTCCAACGAACTGTCCGCCTGCTAAATATTAAACAGGAACTCCTCAGCCCAGAACATATTTGTGTTGTTTTTGGTCCGTTCTTCTGTCAGGGTCGTGTGCGGGAAGGAGTCGCAGGGACGAGGAAACACAAAAAGTGCTTTAATAGAATAATCCAAAAACAGAAACAGGAACAACAGGGAAACCACACACCAACACGACGGAAACTAACATTAAAAACAGACAAGAAACAAGGAACTGAATCAAACTTATATAAGACTTAGTCTGTGACGTGAGCGTTGGTGACGACATGAAGACAGCGTTAGATCCAGTTGCGAGAAGTTTATTAGCAAACAAATCCAAATCACAAGACTGTGTCGTAGTAGATAAAACAGGGAGAGTTCAAACACACAAAAAGTCAGTCCGACCAGGCAAACAAGGCAGAAACAGTAATCTAAGAGGCAGTAGTCAAAAAAAGGCAGGCACGTAGGTTATAACAATGGGTAAACGAGATGGATGAAAAACGCTCAGTAAGGCAGTGGGAACTGGCAATACTTCGCAATGAGAAACAGGAACAGCATGGCTAAAATAGTGTACCAAACACGAAGTAACCAACGAAAAACAGGCAGTCAGTATTCGGGAGAAGGCTCCCTCTGCCTCAGCCATCTCTTACAGAATCCCCCCCTCTAGGCACACCTCCGGGTGTTCTCTTACTTCTCTTACTTACGACCCCTGGGTCATGGTGCAGGGCGATCAGGGCGCCGTCGGTGAAACTCCTGGATTAACGATGGATCCAGTATATCCCTTGATGCCACCCAAGATCTCTCCTCAGGTCCATAGCCCTCCCAGTCCACCAAGTATTGCAACTGACCCCCTCTGCGGCGTGAATCCAAAATCTCATTGACCGAGTAAGCAGGTGAGCCATCGATCTCCAAGGGTGGAGGAGGCTCAGGATTCGAGGTTCCGAGGTCAGATGCCGGGTAGACGGGTTTCAGGAGGGAGACATGAAAAGAAGGGGAGATGCGATAATTAGCAGGAAGCTCTAGACGGTATGTTACAGGGTTAATTTGCTTGAGAATTTTGAAAGGACCCACATACCTTGGGGTGAGCTTCCTGCTTGGCAGTCGTAGTCGGAGATCTCGGGTGGACAGCCAGACTCTTTGGCCTGGCTGATAGCTGGGGTGGGGACGCCTCCTATGATCCGCTTGGATCCGTTGGGCCCTTATGGCTCTCTGAAGTCTCACATGAGCGCTATCCCACACCCGTTTGCTACGCTTGATCCAGACGTCCACCGACGGCACCAAGGAGGGTTCACCAGACCAGGGGAACATGGGGGGCTGGTAGCCTAGGACACACTGGAAAGGGGTTAGGCTAGTGGATGAATGAGTGAGGGAATTTTGAGCATATTCGGCCCAAGGAAGGAAGTCGCTCCATTTCTCCTGTTCTCTGTTGCAATAGGTCCTGAGGTAACGTCCGATTTCTTGGTTCAGCCTCTCCACTTGACCGTTGGATTGAGGGTGGTACCCAGAAGTAAGGCTGACATTGATGTCCAACTGTTTACAGAATGCCTGCCATACTCTTGAGGTGAACTGAGGACCACGGTCAGAGACAATGTCCTCAGGGAGTCCATAAATTCTGAATACATGTGAAAAAAGTTCAAGAGCTTTTTCCATGGCCGTGGGTAGAGATTTCAGTGGTATGAGTCTGCAGGATTTTGAGAAGCGGTCTACAATAACTAGGATGGTGGTGTAGCCGTTGCAGTTAGGTAGGTCTGTGATAAGGAATCGGCAGGGGCTGGAGCAACCCGGCTGGAAGTTCACGAGGGGTTTTAGATTGAGCACAAACGGAGCAAGCCTTAACAAAGTTGATGATGTCTTGGTTCATGTTAGGCCACCAGAATGCATTTCGTACAAGGATTGTAGTGCGGTGAATACCTGGGTGTCCAGAACTTAGCGAGGCGTGGACCCACTGTAATGTCTATTGCCGGAGTGCCTGAGGAACATACTGTCGATTGGGGGGGCATTCTGGTGGTGATGGCTCGTTCTGCTGGCCTCGTTGTATCTCTTCCATGAGAGCCCAGCTGATCTGGGCAATGACTACAGAAGGAGGAAGGACAGACACAATTGGTCGGTCGGGTTGATCTGGATCATGCCTGCGGGAAAGTGCATCAGCCTTGTGGTTCTTGGTGCCCGGGCGATAAGTCACAGTGAAATTAAAGCAGGTGAAAAATAAAGACCAGCGAGCTTGTCTTGGTTTCATTCGTCGGGCCACCTTGATATATTCCAGATTCTTGTGGTCGGTGATGATTTGGAAAGGATGAATTGCTCCCTCTAGCCAGTGGTGCCACTCCTCCAGTGCAGCCTTCATTGATAGTAATTCTTTGTTGCCCACATCATAATTTCTCTCTGCAGCAGTCAGTTTGCGTGAGAAGAATGCACAGGGATGAAGTTTACCTGGGTTACCATGACGTTGTGAGAGTATGGCACCTATACCACAGTCCGAAGCGTCTACTTCCACCACGAAGGGTAGCTCTGGGGGCAGGATGTTTCAGTACTGGTGCAGTGGTGAAACTAGTCTTGAGATTCTCAAACGAATTTACTGCCTCTTGGTTCCATTTAAGTTTGGCTGGTCAATGGGGCTGCAATTAGGCTGTAGTTTCGAATGAATCTGCGGTAAAAGTTTGCAAACCCCAGGAATCGTTGGAGTTCTTTGATTGTTTTGGGACGAGGCCATTCAGTGACTGCTCGAACCTTATAGTCATCCTTATAGTCATCCATCGCAACTCCTTGGTAGCTGACGATATATCCTAGAAAAGACATTTTAGAAATATGAAACTCACATTTCTCTAACTTGGCGTAAAGGCTACGACACACTTGTTCAGTAAGTCTCTGAAGATCTCATTAATGAAGGACTGGAAGACCGCTGGCGAGTTTATTCAAAAAGTATTAATATTCCAAGGATTCCGAAGCAAAACGATTGATTTGTGAGAAGAATAGACGCGGTTGCCGTCTCCATCCGCCGTCCTGTGTGCTGCACCTTTCTGTCTGTGCGCCAATTCAAAAAAAATGCCACCAGAAGAAGCAAATCTTGGTTGTGAAATGCCATTGGCTCTTGTGTGTCACCTGACCGATTGTCATGCTTAAGTTTGGGAGTATCTTTTTGAATGAGATGTGAGCGTGTTAACGGAGCAGGATCAATTTCAGCAATTAAAGCCTTCTGTAAGTCAAATAAAGATATCATACGGCTTCAGAAGACTCAGAATGCAACAGGACTTGTTTATAATGCTTTTATACTGCTTGTTTATGGTCAGTTTTTTGCAATAAATACCTGTGACTGCACTTATATTTGCCTGTTGCGTTTTATATTGTTCAGAAGTGGTTTACGTGCTCCAATTAAAGTATACATTTATATAAAATAATTTCTATTTTTACAAATGCATGCAAACCATTAAATTAAGACAAACAACTGAAAACAATGGAGGACGCTGTGTGGAAAAGTGACGCCAAGGGGTCCTGACCAAGCGTCAATATGTGACGAGTTGGGAATGAGAACGTGTTGAAACTTCACATACACACCACGATCCCTGCAGTACTGCCTGCTGTCAGACCAGCTCCTCAACTCATTTGACAAGAAAAACCAACCTGAACCACACAAGGCATGCATTTTATAAAACTGTGTACATAGAGAGAGACCTTGCAAGCCACTTTAATTACCAAAAAGTTAAACCATCATACATTAATTAACATTATATAAAAAAGGAAAGAAAAAAAGAAAGAAAAGAAAAACAAAAGGGCTTCCCAGGTTACCTTGCCAGATGAAGCTTTGTTATAACACTCCAAGACTTTTTTCAGTATCTGAACATCATCATCTCTTATAATGACTGTAATGTTATCAGAATATGCTGAAACTTTTATGTTGATATTCAAATCTGGTGCAATCTGCAAGCCCATTAACTCATTAACCTCAGTTTACAAAGGAGGGGTTCAACAGCTAAAGTGTAGAGCTGTTCTGAAATTGGACAACCCTGTCTTATACCCCTTTGCACCTTGACAGGGACACTAAGACCACCTGCCATTTTTCTCATACACGTCGCATCTTTATACAGTAACTTAACCATTGAAATAAAATTATCACCAAACCCAAAAGCTTTCATGACAGTGAAAAGATAATTGTGATCAATTTGATCTAATGACACAATGGCCATATCAATATTATCATACAAGGCTAGATTAACAATATTATGCATTGAATGCAGATTATCAGTAATATATCTGTCTTTTATACAATATGATTGATCCTTGTATACAATACTATTTAACACTTCAATCTGGTAGCAAGACATTTTGATAAAATTTTATATTCTGAACACAATAAAGCAACTGGTCTCCAATTCGTCAGTAATGTAAGATCTCCTTTCTTGGGCAGCAAAGTTAATATTGCTCATTAACAACTCTTGGGTAGACAGCCCTCCTTAAAGGGGTTATCGGATGCTCAGTTCACTTTTACATGTTGTTTGAACATTAATGTGCGTTGGCAGTGTATGTACAAATCTACCCTATATTAATAAAAAATCCATGCAGTGGTTTTTAATTAATCTGTAAAAATAATATTCCCTTTTTCCAAACGAGCCATTCTCAGATGCCTATCGTCATGGCGTCACACCGACAGAGGCCGCTCCCACAATAGTTGATTGACATGAGCGTCCTACTTCAGATCAGCTGTAACGTCCGCCCTCTTTGTTTCAATGCCGGAGCAGAGATATAAGTTAGACAGGAATATCTCCGATTGAGCGATTGAGGTGTTGTGTTGCTGGATGTAATAATGAACGTAGTGGTCGTCATTTACTCCCGACATCTGAGCTGTTGGAGATGCAGTGGATTACGTTTGTTTGTGAAGGGAATGCGCCTCCTGATCTACATATATCCGTCTATGTTCGCGTGATTCCAGCTTCACTTACAGCAGAAGTGAGTATAAGGTTTTAAGGAAGTATAAGGAAGTGAGTATCGCCTTTCCTAATAATGTGCTAGTTAGAAAGTTTAGCGTCTAAACGCGGCTAAAGTAAACAGATCCGTCACACCACACCACACACCACAATGAGCAGAGCTCATTTGCATTGAAAGCAGCCTCAACCAGAATGAGACATTTTTTGCAGAGCTGATTTTGGCAAGGTAAAAAGGCTGTTGTTTTACACAACCATTGAGAATTTTTAACCAAAGTATATTATAGACTTTTTATTAAGACCCTAAATAATCATACCAACTTGTGGAAAATAGGCATCCGATGACCCCTTTAAGACTTTTTTGGAGTACCTCAAACAGATCAGTCCCAATTATATTTCAAAAATGTTTATAAAATTCACCAGGAAGTCCATCTATTCCAGGGGTACGGCCTGAAGAAAGTCCTATCACTGCAGCACTTACTTCCTCAAACGAAAGTCCAGAGTCTAGGTTTTCTTTATGTTCAGAATTTAAGCAGGGAAGATTCTGTAGCAGTTCATTTTAACTCATCATCTGTTTTCTCAGCAGCAAAGAGTGAATAGAAGTCCACTGCTATTCTACGCATCTCTACAGGATCAGTTGTAACAAGTCCATCACAGTTTTTCAAACTTAACATTTGTTTTTCCTGTACCGTTTTACATTCCAAGTTAAAAAAAAAAAAAAAAAAAGTTGGACCATCTATATCTCTCAAAAATTGATTTTTCACAAGAAAATTTTTAACCCTTTCATTTAAAATAGAACTCAATCTTTGTTTCTTTTCAGTCCACTCCTGTACATTGACGGAATACATTATACTGTTGACAAAATTCTCTAATATGAGCTTTACCAACTTCCCACCATAAAATAACTGAATCAATATGGATCTCTTGCAAAAAGATCACATCTAAATGTTTCAGTTTAATAAATTCTAAAATTGTTTCAGCTTTCTTCTTTTCCCTCATCCCATTTACGTTAAGAGATCCCACCCGGAAAATCTCCATAGGAAAAAGAAAGAAAAGAAAGACAGAAGTCAGGAAAAAAGTGCACCTATTAGTTATGTTTCCCCCTTTTCGGCATCCCTTTACCTTCTCCTTTTGGTATAGTGGTGATAGGCTTGCTTAATCTGTAACGCTTCCATTGTGAAAGGTCTTTGTCACTACTTACTTTCCTTGCCCACATAAATTTGTCCAAATCTGGAAAAAAGTCACCCACTTCAACAATTTTCCCATTTGTTTCATCAAGAAATGTATTGATTTGTTCTACAGTATAATTATCTCCTTTATTAGCTTTTGCTATCTCATACTCTTCAGACCACTGTTCCTCATCTCTCAGACTCATACTATCATCAGTGCATTGTGACAATCCATCAAACTCATCTCCGGAGTATCTGAGTATCCGCCTGTATCTTTGTTTGATTACTTTCCTCAATATCATTTGAGTCCAAGTCTACTTGAGGTAAATCTCGAAAAAGTTGTGCAGAACAATTTTCATCACAATGCTCAGCAGTATAAAGATTTGAATAATAATCCATTGCATGACGACACATATCTCTGGTATTATACGTCATCTTCCCATCAGAAAGACATAAGCAGACCATTTGTTTATGCTTTGCCACTTTAAAATTAAAAAAAAAAAAAAAAAAAATATATATATATATATATATATATATATATATATATATATATATATATATATATTCCTGCAACAGGAATAAAACGAGACCTTACCAAGGCCCCTTTTACTCTCTCATTTAAATAAGAACCCAACTCCATTTTTTTCCTCTGTAGCTTACTACTCAACATAGGATCGTATCTATTCATTAATTTTGCTCCTATAGATGATATCGCATTCTCAACCAACTCAATCGTTTTTCTTAAAACTTTAGTAGACTTGGCAGTATATATTGTGTATTCTTACAATATATTATGCTATTTTACTCAATATGGTATTATTTTACTTAAACATATGATGTATGATCATAACAGTAATCAATAGACTGATCAATATGCTGATTGTTACAATACTGGATGTCTCAACACAGATTGTGAGTCTCATGTGTATACTGTTGGGTATCACCAGTGATTTCCACTGGACCATACCAGTGAACTTAAGCGAACCAGTGAACTTTGGGTGACTTCCAACATATGACAGATACATGTAAACAGGTTTGATGTATGACCCAGCACGTCCTGATTTTGCTGAGTTAGATGTGTTCCTGGGTCAACATATTTTGTTGACCCTGGAACAACATTTTAATCCAAAAATATAATCTTGACCACATCCCTACACCTAAACCTAACCTTACCCATGAGTAATCCCTAAAATCAGAGGAAATGATAGATGAATATCACTGATGTACAAGCACCAAACACTGATTGTAAGCCTAAACTTCACAAAAACTATAAAAACTATAAAGTCGTTTTTTCAAATCTGATTGGTTAATCACCATGTTGTTCCAGGGTCAACAAAGATGTTGACCCAGGAACATGTCGTACTTGTTAAAACAGGTTCTGCGTATGACCCATGTGATCATCTCCAACCAATGGGAGATGGCGGAATAAAAGTTATTTTAAAAATGGCTGATCTAGCCAAATTCCACCAGGCATAACCAATAAAAAAACGCAATTACCAATTTTGGTTAGCATGGATAGGTATAAGAATGGATACCCAGACAGACGGAGACTAGATGCGGTAACCGTTGTCTCGGCTTTGTTGCTTTGTTCAATAAAGTCTTATTTTTGACATCTGGAACTCTGCTTCTCAAGCTTCATTGACTTCATTGAGAAAATTCATCAATTGCTCCACGACATATATTGCAGGCAAAACATTTTTATATTGATTTTTCCTATATCCCACCACTGTCTTAAGTTTTCAAAACTGCCTTTTTCATTTTCCACTGTTGCCAAAATATTTTAAAGTACCCACAAAATTCTTTATCTTGAAGCAGTCTAATATAAAAATGCCAAAAAGAGGACTTGTTTGAATTTTGAGACTTATTATAACCAACACCAAATTCTGATCTGTAAAACACATTGGAATAATAGAACAATCAATGATTTGACTACTCAACTGTTTAGACACATAAATTCTGTCTAAACAAGCAGCAGTAACTCTATTATTATTCACCTTAACCCATGTATACAGTATTTCGATCGACTGTAAAATTTTCTATACAGTTTCTGTCCCCTCCAACTATGACACTCCCATCATTAAAGGATTTATTAAACACATTACTTAACACACCAAAAAACATTAATCTTTCAAACCCTACATTTGGTGCATACACACTGATAAAATAATACATTTCTCCATCAGTGTCAGCTTTAACTACCAGGAGACGGCCATTTATTGGTTCTTCTGTACTCAAAACAGTAACCCTTAAATCAGGTGAAAAAAAGAATTGCCACTCAACTTCGTTACCTACATCACTATATGTTTCTTGAAGATAAATTACATGTAATTTTTTCTGCTGTATTATTTCAGATACTAATGCACGTTTGTGCATATCCCTCCCCCCATTTATATTAAGTGAACCTACTCTTAAAACTTCCATATGCAATTTTAAGAGGGAAAGGAGAAAACAGATAGAAAGCAGCATTACTAAAAAAACAGACACCACATGATACATGAGATTGGTCAGCTAAATCAAAGCCTTTAAGATTCTCTTTTTTTCCCACTTTTCTGTACTTTCTAACTGCCGTTACATATTTCTTCAAACAAAACCTTTTCTTTTCACTCAAGATCTCAAAACCCACATTCTTCTGATGTACTAAAACAGACTTCTCAAACTTCTCAATATCTGAGAAAAATCTAAAACATTAACTTGCTTCCCAAAAGTATCATTCAGAAAAGCATTAATCTCTTCTAAAGTATACAATGAGGAATCATCTTGTGGGAACTCTTGTGACTTCACCTCACCACTACACAGATAATCTCCCTGTGAACACAAGTCAAAGCCATGTATAGATGCAGTCTCATCCAATACTGTTTCATCCATGCCACTCGAATTACATTCTTTGTTACATTGCAGCTCCATCTGCCGCTCTTTTTCTCGAGAACAGATACACTAACGTCCGAAACTCCTACCTCAGAAGGACCCTCATCCCGAACTCCTTGGGTAGGCATGGAAGCAGGAATATCACCAGTCTCTGCTCTCGAATCGCCACCTTAAATTTCACATTCTTTATGCGGACAAGCATGCCGTTTATGCCCAACATCACCGCATTCAAAATACTTCATGCTACCGGAGTTACGGTTTAACTGGTGACCGTGTTATCTGGTGACCAACTTCCTGGTTCAGGTCCTCCGCACCAGATGTGATGGAACGACCGTGGCAGATTCGCCAATTCTGAAAGCACAAACTTACGTGATATTAAGCTGTCTAATAAACTCACACTTGCTCATTACATGATTTTGGTATTCTTGTAAAGATTACAAATTATTGGTATGATGGCCTGTAGCGGCAGAACTACGGAAATAATAAAAAAAAAAAAACTTGTTTGGCATGGGTTTCGAACATGCGCAAAAAGCAGTCGCGCTATGAGACGATTGAAATGAACTCAATGAGCTATTGAACTACGCTGATTCAGCCACTGATATCTGGATTCAAGTAGGATTTTACTCTCAGCGTGACATTATGCAACTGGCTGAATCAAGAAAATGTGCCCATGTTAACTTGTGACCTGTGTTTACTTGTTATGAAAACTAACATTAAAGGAAAAGTATATTACATTTTATGGTTTATGATGTTAAAGTACCTTTCATGGAGTCTCAGACAACTGTAAATTTATGGCTATTGTGGTTTAATTACAAGCGCTATCGTTAAACTATATTTACTATAGTAAAAATGTGGTACATTTTCTTCAGAGACTAGCTGATGTCTCCTTTAATTAATATAAAAACTTGACGTTATTTCCACATTGTTTTTCCTTTTTTCTCGTAGAAATACTTCGGAGACTTGTGATTTGATTTCTTGATTGTAGTGAATGGCATGTAACATTAAATTCTAGTTGAAACGCTGCTTAGAAATGTTACTTTATAAACGTGTTAACTTGTTATTTGCGTTCAGTGGGTGGTATGTTATTCGATTAACAGTATATAAAATATAATAGCCTTTTCTGTAGTCGAAAAGCTGCAAATTAGTGCTGCTCTTTGTAACGTTTTACATTGTGGCTTGTGTTCACTAGCAGAATAATTCTGAAAGTATGACATATACTCCTCTTGGGTCTGAGGGTGTTTTGGGGCCCTAGAGAAGTTTTGACATGCCCTGACATTTGTGCTTTTTTCAGTATCTCAAAAACATATTAATGGCTAAAGTCTGGCTACACTGTAATCAGCACAAACTGGGCTACAATAATATGTAAGCAAAATGAATGTACATGTTTGTGCTTTTGAAAAAACAACATTTATGCGTGGTTAGTGAAAATCAATTTTTTTAAGTCACTGAAATAAGACCAAGAAACGCATTCAGAACATTTGTGCATAAGACTTTTGAGAACTGGATGTGGTAGGCTAGAGTTTTTTCTACAAAATGATGTGAAAATCTACTAACAATATACTTATTTAAAATTTCTAAGACATGTTTTGTGATCGAAAGGGAATATGCGAGGGAGTAACAATGGCCATTGAATATTTAGTGATTCACACCTGAGAGACAAAAGGCCCTCCCCTAATGGCCCATCAATGAGACTGACTCTCAGGTAAGAAACAATGTGAGAAGATTCAGAGATTGGGGTTTTAGATTATCTGTATTTTATTTACAACACAGTATAATATAAACATACATTATGAAGGTCAAAGACACATTATTAAGCACACTGATCAAACCACAGAGATGTGAACAGACGGTGTGTAATTCCTGAAAACTGTTTTCTGAATTCTGTTCAACAAGTAGCACAAGCAAATCATACCTGATATTTAAGTGCTTGCAAAACTCATCACCAGTAGTCAAGGATGTTGTTTTACCAATAGAATATCCGTGTAGTTGAAGATCTGATGTTGGTACAGCGCTCTCAGAGGAAAAGTTTGCAGGATTCATCTGTTGTGCAGGTATCAGATCACAAACAACTAAAGCAAAACAAAAAACATATGTGAGCATGTTAATATCAGGAGCAATTTAAAGCATTCTTGCTAAATAAAAGCATTAGTTCTATAATTTCTATCCCAAAAAAATATTCATATAGGTATCTAGTCACTAACATAAATGAATAAATCAGTGCGCATGCTGATAGGCCTGGAGCAATATTGTTACATTAGCAATCACTAATATTGCCCATGTGATTTTTATAGCTATCATATGCACACATGCTTTGTATTTATTATTATACAGTATAAAGACAACATCTAAGAAGCTAAATTATTATTAAGCACATTATGTACACGTTTGAGCAGATATTTGCAGAGTATTCAACAGTAAAGACTGGTCTAAGCATTCTTATACATTACTTTTATATCGTCTAAACATTAGCCCTACTTTAATGTCAATTTGTTTATGAAACAGAAAGCATTCCTGACGCCTTACAGCTGCACTGAAAAGTTGCCTATTATATTTCAAAGGTTGCACTCGATTTCACATATTTTAGTCAGGAATTATAGTTTTGGAAAAAGTCCAACTAGTAAATGCGTTCAAGTTTATAATAAGAATAATACAATAAGAAACATCACTTACACTGTATAAGAGATCCTCTCGCCAGCTTAGCCTGTTCCTCTCAGCGCGTCGTCATCTGGAGTAAATACAAGGCTTTTTCCTCTCAGCGCTTTCTTCCAAAAACGAAAGTATCCGACACAAACACGTTGCTGCTTTGTTTACGAGTTGATGTGGGCGTTCATTTCGCGCGTCTCTCACGTGGATGTTTGTAATAACAATAGCGCCACACAGCGCGTGGGCGTGAACTAATTAGCGGTAATGAGGTCAGATGGGAAAAATAGGACATGGTATTGGTTTCATACGGATTACTTACACACAGAATATGTGTTTTCGATTAAACTTACTTCATTTAAAAGTAGACATTCCAAGCTTTCTATAGACATATCTCTGGTGTTTGTGTGTCATGTATTCGCTGAGTTTT
The DNA here is from genome assembly GCA_036247105.1 of Cirrhinus mrigala. Lineage (NCBI taxonomy): Eukaryota > Metazoa > Chordata > Actinopteri > Cypriniformes > Cyprinidae > Cirrhinus > Cirrhinus mrigala. The sequence goes on from CM070007.1 coordinate 5,136,672, forward strand.
AGTTGACGCATTTCAACTCGATATTCACGGAGACTGAGAATACTGAAATGACACCGCGTATATTTTCTTTATTTACAAAACATTTGTTGATATGTTGAGCGTACACAAATAAAAGTAAACTTTCTACAGATTTAGGTGATGTATTACTTTTATGTGTCCAATTAAATTTGAGGGAGCAATTCAAGTTCTTTTTGCTGACATCTGGAAAATATGCGAGTGCTTCCGCCGACGGGTTAGCCGACCCCAGGACGTTAAAATGTTTAAACTGTACAGTAACTGTCTCTTCTCAGCATTGAGATCGTTGACTCTGGTCTACAGCTGGCTTTTCCTAGTTGTGAGATCATTGACTCTGGTCTCCAACTCCAGTTTCTTCTGACTTAAAGAGTTGAAGTTGATCTGTAACTGGCTTTTCTCAGCAGTGAGATTATTGACTCTGGTCTCCAGCTGGCTTTTCCTAGTTGTGAGATCATTGACTCTGGTCTCCAACTCCAGTTCCTTCTGACTTAAAGAGGTGAAGTTGCTCTGGTCTCCAGCTGATTTAAAGAGATTAAACTGTAGTGTAACTGTCTCTTCGCAACATTGAGATCGTTGACTCTGGTCTCCAACTGGCTTTTCCCAGCAGTGAGATCATTGACTCTGGTCTCCAACTCTACTTTCTTCTGACTTAAAGAGTTGAAGTTGCTCTGTAACTGGCTTTTCTCAGCAGTGAGATCATTGACTCTGGTCTCCAACTCCAGTTCCTTCTGACTTAAAGAGGTGAAGTTGCTCTGGTCTCCAGCTGATTTAAAGAGATTAAACTGTAGTGTAACTGTCTCTTCGCAACATTGAGATCGTTGACTCTGGTCTCCAACTGGCTTTTCCCAGCAGTGAGATCATTGACTCTGGTCTCCAACTCTACTTTCTTCTGACTTAAAGAGTTGAAGTTGCTCTGTAACTGGCTTTTCTCAGCAGTGAGATCATTGACTCTGGTCTCCAGCTGATTTAAAGAGATTAAACTGTACTGTAACTGTCTCTTCGCAACATTGAGATCGTTGACTCTGGTCTCCAACTGGCTTTTCCCAGCAGTGAGATCATTGACTCTGGTCTCCAACTCTACTTTCTTCTGACTTAAAGAGTTGAAGTTGCTCTGTAACTGGCTTTTCTCAGCAGTGAGATCATTGACTCTGGTCTCCAGCTGATTTAAAGAGATTAAACTGTACTGTAACTGTCTCTTCGCAACATTGAGATCGTTGACTCCGGTCTCCAACTGGCTTTTCCCAGCAGTGAGATCATTGACTCTGGTCTCCAACTCTACTTTCTTCTGACTTAAAGAGTTGAAGTTGCTCTGTAACTGGCTTTTCTCAGCAGTGAGATCATTGACTCTGGTTTCCAACTCCAGTTTCTTCTGACTTAAAGAGTTGAAGTTGCTCTGTAACTGGCTTTTCTCAGCAGTGAGATTATTGACTCTGGTCTCCAGCTGGCTTTTCCTAGTTTTTTTTTTTTTTTTATTTTGCACAAAAAAGAAATACAACACCAAGGACATACTGATACATATTCAGTGCCGGAGAAGGCAAAAAGCCAGTATGGCTTATCTAAAGCCTCCACCAAGGAAAGATAAAACATAGCCAAAAAATGCAAAACTCAATATAATACAACTCATACAACAAACAAAAAATGTCACGACAATACTAGTGATAAAACAAAGCATTTCACAGTAAAATGAAAATACACTGAAAAATATCGAATCAACTAATTGCACAAGCTAGTTTATCAGCAGACCTCTTAAAACTCTTTTAAAGCTCTCTATTGAGGTGCATTGTCTCGCCACATGAGAAAATCTATTCCATATCTGTGTACCTTTAAATCTTATTGAAAATTGGCCTCTACATGTGGTAAAGTTTGGAGGATGGAGATCCATTACCTGCCTAGTATTATGGGCATGGACAGCTGAGTTAGCTTTAAAGTATAACATAAACTGGCCAGGAATCTTTCCTTCCGATGAAAATAATTTGTACATAAAAACACATATTTGGAAGATATTAATGTCAAAAATTGATAGAATCTGCAATTTCTGAAATAGCGAAGCTGAAGACGTGTGTGAACCTGAACGAGCCGCTATCCTGACAAACCGTTTCTGGAGAATTAGAATTCTATGTAACTTTGTTGGAAATGTGCTCCCCCACACCATGTTAGAATATGACAAATACGGATAAATTAAGCTATAATATAGGGTACGGAGACATTTTGTAGTAACAAGATGGCTAATCCTCCTTATTATACCAATTGACTTATTAATTTTGCCACAAACATAGTCTATGTGTCCTCTCCAACTCAAATCTTCATCAATAATAACTCCTAAAAATGATGTTGTTGTTAACTGAAGCATCTCAGTAGGCCCAATTTTAATTCGCGCTAATTCTTTATTGTATGTTTTTTTGCCACTGAAAATAACAAAATTACATTTCTTAATATTTAAAGATAATTTATTTAACTTAAACCAAGCAGTGTAGGCAACTAGGCCAATATTTGCATTGCTCATTAACGTACTAAAATGTGAATGTGAAAGAACAAGGGTTGTATCATCCGCAAACATGATGGGGGAAAGCACATCCGAAACACTAAACATATCATTTATATAAATGAGGAACAACAGTGGTCCAAGAATAGACCCCTGTGGGACCCCGCATTGTAGTTTAGCTTTATTGGAAAAATAACCCTTAAAAGAAACAAACTGTGATCTATTTGAAATATAACTTGATAACCATTTATAAGTGATATCTTGGAAACCATATTTGTATAATTTAGCAAGGAGGATATTGTGATTTATTGTATCAAATGCTTTTGAAAAATCCAAAAAAATACTGCAGGTAAACTCATTATTTTCAAGTGCAGAAATAACCTTATCAATAAGATGAAGTAGAGCCATATAAGTTGAATGATTTTTTCGAAAGCCATACTGGTGGTTATAAAGAATCATGTTAGAATCTAGATGAAAAATTATCCTTTTATGTATGATTTTTTCTAATATTTTAGAGAAACATGGCAAAATAGAAATGGGTCTATAATTAGTAAAACAACAAGGATCATCAGCTTTAAACAAGGGAATGACTTTAGCAACTCTGAAATCATCTGGCACAACTCCTGTTTCCAGAGACAAAGACATAATATGAGAAAGAGGTTGCAAAATGGATTGCTTCACCTGTTTGACCAGGTATGCTGAAATATTGTCATGGCCCGCTGCGGTAGGTTTTAACTGATCAATGATGTCACTTACTTCATGGCCATCAATAGGTTTAAATGAAGACATAACAGGAAATGACCGATGGATAAAATCCAAAGGATTTCCATCACTATCTGGAATTAAATTGGCTAATTTCGGACCAATACTGACAAAAAAATTATTAAAATGTTCAGCTATTTCCTTTGGATTACTTAAATAGTCGTCACCATTCTGAAAAACAGAGGGTAAATCATGGGTAGCCTTTTCTTTTTGAAGCAATTGATTCACTACTTTCCATGTGGATTTAACATTATTTGAACACTTAAGAAATACATTACTGAAATACTTTTTTTTCGCAAACCTAATTGAGCTTGTATATTTATTTCTTGCTGATTTATAAACAGCATAAGTAAGTGGAGTACGATTTGAAACATACTTTTTATACAATTTATTCTTTTTCTTTAACAGTTTCCTTAGTTCAACTGTAAACCAAGGTCTATTTAAGGCTGTGTTCTGTTTTTTAGACCATTTACCCATGGGGAAACATTCATTGAAATTAGTAGAAATAATACTCATAAACTTTTGATATGCTAAATTTGCGTTTCTCTCCTCATATAAATCACCCCAAGAAGTATTGTCAAGCCTATCCTTAAACTTACAAATATTTACATCGCTCATATTTCTTATAAACAATACTTGGTTTGTATTCTTGTATCCATTTGCTTTAGTCACAGATAACTGAAATATAGGGAGATGGTCAGACAAATCAGAATACAGAATACCAGATTTCATTTCTTTACCTAGAGAATTACATAAAATGTTATCTATCAAAGTTGCAGATTTTTCTTTGACTCGAGTAGCTTTATGGATGAGTGGAAAAAAATAACTAGAATAAAGAACATTTAGAAAGTCCCTAGTGAGAGTGTCTGTATCATAGTTAAGAAGATTCAAATTAAAATCCCCCAGTATATAACAAGGCTTTTTCTCATTGTTAACACGTTCAAGTGAATAAAGCAAGCTTTCATTGAAATCTTTGATAATAGAATGAGGTGGCCGATAGACAACCCCAACAATTATATTCTTTCCATGAAAAGCACTAATAAGCTCCAAAAAAAGCGACTCTACATCATCCTGATCAGTTTTTAAAGTAAGGTCTTCCCTAATTTTAAAATCATAATTTTCCTCAAAAAACAAAGATACCCCTCCCCCAGATCTGTTTACTCTAACACGATGAACTGATTTATACTTTGGTATTTTAAACATTTCTTTAGAGTCCTCTGTGAGCCATGTTTCAGATAAGGCTATAACAGAAAAATTATGCCCAAGTGAAGATAAATAATGGATGAAATTATCATAATTACTCGGAAGACTTCTAATATTCAAATGAAAAGTAGAAAAAATATCACCAGATATAGAAGCACATAAATCATTAAACTGGGTTTCATTATAACGAAGACAGAGGCTGGAAACATCAAATGAAGAAAAGAAATTCTGATCAGGATCAATATCACCATAATAAGGGTCAAAAACAGAGGATTCAAAGGGCTTAAAGATCTGGCTGTCCAAATTAGAACTATCAACTGGACCAGAGTTTAAACATTGTACACCAGAGCAATAGACCAAAGTTTCAGGAGTTTGACCTGGACGTATGACTGATTAATGGAAAAAATTAACAAACATTCCAAAATAAAAGAAATAGTACAAATAAGATCATTAACAGCCTGTTGTTAGCACATTTCCACTCCTGGTTTTGATAATGAGTTTGTCATACCTTAAACTGGCTATTTCTCCCCTGCTACGTGCAGCCTTCAGCTCGGGGAGGAGTTCTCTCCGCTTTATCTGTACCACTTCTGAAAAATCTTCATTTATGAAGATGTTGGTGCCTTTTAATTTCCTTGCACATGAAAGAATGGTCTGTTTGTCTTTAAAGCGCAAAAGTTTAACAATTACCTGTCTAGGCCTACCTCCTTCTTGATAGTGGCCAACTCTATGGGCACGCTCAAATTCAATGTTCTTGGCATCTAGACCCATGTTAGTTTCCATGATGGTTCTAACTTTTCTTTCAGATTCAATCCAATTTTCTCCCTTTTCATCTGGAATCCCATCCACTAAGATGTTATTTCTTCTTTGCTGGTTATCAATGTAATCCAGTTTCTCCATATACAGTGGCTTGCAAAAGTATTCGGCCCCCTTGAACTTTTCCACATTTTGTCACATTACAGCCACAAACATGAATCAATTTTATTGGAATTCCACGTGAAAGACCAATACAAAGTGGTGTACACGTGAGAAGTGGAACGAAAATCATACATGATTCCAAACATTTTTTACAAATAAAGAACTGAAAAGTGGGGTGTGCGTAATTATTCAGCCCCCTGAGTCAATACTTTGTAGAACCACCTTTTGCTGCAATTACAGCTGCCAGTCTTTTAGGGTATGTCTCTACCAGCTTTGCACATCTAGAGACTGAAATTCTTGCCCATTCTTCTTTGCAAAACAGCTCCAGCTCAGTCACATTAGATGGACAGCGTTTGTGAACAGCAGTTTTCAGATCTTGCCACAGATTCTCGATTGGATTTAGATCTGGACTTTGACTGGGCCATTCTAACACATGGATATGTTTTGTTTTAAACCATTCCATTGTTGCCCTGGCTTTATGTTTAGGGTCGTTGTCCTGCTGGAAGGTGAACCTCCGCCCCAGTCTCAAGTCTTTTGCAGACTCCAAGAGGTTTTCTTCCAAGATTGCCCTGTATTTGGCTCCATCCATCTTCCCATCAACTCTGACCAGCTTCCCTGTCCCTGCTGAAGAGAAGCACCCCCAGAGCATGATGCTGCCACCACCATATTTGACAGTGGGGATGGTGTGTTCTGAGTGATGTGCAGTGTTAGTTTTCCACCACACATAGCGTTTTGCATTTTGGCCAAAAAGTTCCATTTTGGTCTCATCTGACCAGAGCACCTTCTTCCACATGTTTGCTGTGTCCCCCACATGGCTTGTGGCAAACTGCAAACGGGACTTCTTATGGTTTTCTTTTAACAATGGCTTTCTTCTTGCCACTCTTCCATAAAGGCCAACTTTGTGCAGTGCACGACTAATAGTTGTCCTATGGACAGATTCCCCCACCTGAGCTGTAGATCTCTGCAGCTCGTCCAGAGCCACCATGGGCCTCTTGGCTGCATTTCTGATCAGCGCTCTCCTTGTTCGGCCTGTGAGTTTAGGTGGACGGCCTTGTCTTGGTAGGTTTACAGTTGTGCCATACTCCTTCCATTTCTGAATGATCGCTTGAACAGTGCTCCGTGGGATGTTCAAGGCTTGGGAAATCTTTTTGTAGCCTAAGCCTGCTTTAAATTTCTCTATAACTTTTTCCCTGACCTGTCTGGTGTGTTCTTTGGACTTCATGGTGTTGTTGCTCCCAATATTCTCTTAGACAACCTCTGAGGCCGTCACAGGGCAGCTGTATTTGTACTGACATTAGATTACACACAGGTGCGCTCTATTTCGTCATTAGCACTCATCAGGCAATGTCTATGGGCAACTGACTGCACTCAGACCAAAGGGGGCTGAATAATTACGCACACCCCACTTTTCAGTTCTTTATTTGTAAAAAATGTTTGGAATCATGTATGATTTTCGTTCCACTTCTCACGTGTACACCACTTTGTATTGGTCTTTCACGTGGAATTCCAATAAAATTGATTCATGTTTGTGGCTGTAATGTGACAAAATGTGGAAAAGTTCAAGGGGGCCGAATACTTTTGCAAGCCACTGTAATCCACTGTTGGCATTTTGTTTAATTCCTCCTTTGATTTTCTAAGTTCATTTTCAAGTCCTTTTATCTGTATTTCCACAGTCTTATGCTCCTTGTTCATTACATCCACATCTGCTTGAGTAAATTCCAGACTTGTTTTTACCCCCTGGAGATCCCGGATAACATCATCCAGTCGCTTATTTGTACTTTCAATTATCATTTGGACAAAACATTTAAAGTTTTCTTGTTGCTGTTGTAACATTTCTTTGTAAAACTCCTTCTGCTGCTCGAGTAGCTGGGAGAGCAAAGACATTGTTACAGGTTCATCATCTGATGGGGATAGCTTAGAGTGTTTGGGAGGCATTTTCTTACCACGATGTACCAGATGCAGCAAGCTTTAGTATACCAAGATTTACCCACAATGTGGCAAGAGTGCACAGCTGATGGTGCCTCGTTTGAGGCCTTCAGGTCCAGATAATCCACAAGAATTAGAGATTTAGGACAGCTTCAAAAGTCGCAATTTTGATAGTCGACGCTCCTTATAAACTTCTTATTCACAACTACTCAAAACTTTTGACATTGGAAAGAGGATTACCAAGATATTTGCTGGATGAGTTGTGAGATCATTGACTCTGGTCTCCAACTCCAGATTCTTATGACTTAAAGAGGTGAAGTTGATCTGTAACTGGCTTTTCTCAGCAGTGAGATTATTGACTCTGGTCTCCAACTGGCTTTTCCCAGCAGTGAGATCATTGACTCTGGTCTCCAACTCCAGTTCCTTCCAACTTAAAGAGGTGAAGTTGCTCTGGTCTCCAACTGACTTAAAGAGTTTGAACTGTACTGTAACTGTCTCTTCGCAGCAGTGAGATCATTGACTCTGGTCTCCAGCTCTACTTTCTTCTGACGTAAAGAGTTGAAGTTGCTCTGTAACTGGCTTTTCTCAGCAGTGAGATCATTGACTCTGGTCTCCAACTCCAGTTTCTTCTGACTCAAAGAGTTGAAGCTGTTCTGTAACTGATCTTTTTCTGCTTGATCTCTTGAACCGGGCTGTAACATGTTTGTAGCTTGTACTTCTCTGTCTGCTGTGAGCTTGATATGTAGTACTACAATGGCAGGGACCAGGAAAATGCACATAAGGCTAATGCACACAGTGCTCCACACAACACACTTATTTCCTACTGACAAACCTCCTGCAAAACCAGAAAACATCAAAATGCAAATAAAAGTTGTAATCAGTTTTCTTGTTGAAATAGTTAAGCTTTTAAAAAATATGTTCATTATGACATATATGGACCTTAAAGTGCACTTGTAAAGATCGAGGACATTTGCAGAAAACAACTGTGCTGTTTAAAATAAACACATGACTTCTGCATCATACTAAATGTCTAACTGTTTTGAGCTCTTGCTTCAGTCTGGCTAAGTTTTCGTCCCTGATTTGCATGTATATCTTCATCTCTGTCCAGTCCCATCTCATTGTACTTTCTGCAGGTCTCGTGGTTGTCAGTTTTATAAACACTTACTAGTTCCATGATCACTTCTTTTCAGCTGTGGAATTTGGGAAGATGAGGGCAGGGTTTAATATAGAAAACCTCTTCTAGAATTTACATACTGCTGACTGTCAAGAATGCAAACTTTGATGAACTGTACATCTTCACAACAAAAAAGTGACTGATGTTAAACATGTTGGGTTCGAGGAATCTCTCCCCCACCATTATTTTGCAGAAACTTGCCTTTTTTTTGCAGAAACTTCATTTTAACCAGAGTTCAAGCTGTAAAAAAAAAAAAAAAAAAAATATATATATATATATATATATATATATATATATATATATATATATATATATATATATATATATATATATATATGTAATGTCAGTGTCTTATAATTATATTAACTTTATTTTTTTATTATTATCATTATTTTTTTTAATATATTTCTGTTAAAAAGGATTAGAGCTTTTTTTTTTTCCTTGTACAGGGACAAAGAGCAAAGCTAATCACTTTCTTTACAAACTGGTGAATATTGGTAAAATAATTATTGCCTTTAACATGTTTTTTTTTTTTTTTTTTTTGGTGAATTTACTGTCAAAAATGACAAAATGACAGCAGAAGTCTTTAATATAATACATCTTTTTGTTTTGTTTAAAAACAGCAAAGAGATGCATTAAAATGAATTTGTTACTACATGTGCACTTATTCTGAAATCCACTCTGTCCTTTCTATTATTTGCGATCAGTGCCACTATGAGGTGATGAACTACAGACTGATGTGCTGTGCTATACTCAAATGCACATTCCCTCCAAAAAGATGGATGCTATTTTGCTTACATTTGTGTGATTTTAATTTTACATCCTGCTGAGCTGGAATTACTGGAAAATTGAGCTTGTACAACATAAAGTTCATTACACAATATAAAGCTACTCTGAAGTAAACATTATAATCAAGACGATCCGAGTTTGCATTTCAGCATCACTGTTAAACCAGCATCAGACAGCACAAATTTATAAGCAACATATTGTTTAACCCTAAGACTACACAATATATACTTATCCATATTTCTTCTAATTCCTGTTTACTTGAATACCCTCAAGCATTTCTACACTTTATTTTTTCTTTCTTTATTGCTCCTTTATCATTATAAGCATGTCAAAAATTAAGCAGTCCTGTGAAACTGTATTGTCATACCACCTATTCCCACTCAAGAGAATGGCTCATGCTATTTCACGGTCAACAGTAAACTCCTGAAAATGTTGATATTTAGCTGTTAAAGGGCTCTATAGTCACAAGTTTCCTACGCCCCATGAGGCCTTGCGTCAAAAGTGGGAGTGCCTTCTGTTTTTCATTCAACAGTTGAAAGTAGTGATGGGAAAATGAAGCCTAGTGAAGCACTGAAACTTTCCTCTGACTGCTTTTTCTAAAAGGTATTTAGAAACGTATTTCGAAACGTTATTAAATAAGTCTGAATTAAAATGCTCTCGTAAAGTAAGATCTGGGGGTTTGGATAGAAAGTGAGGATTTGTTTGTCAGTGGTTTAGTGTTTTCTACATTAACAGCACAAGCCTCGAATCGAGGCTTCATCTGGCACATCCCTCAACACAAGCTCCGATGCCTTGGGAGGTTCAAATGTCGCATCACTAATGTTAAGTTAGTTGACAGTCATTCAAGATTTAGAGATTCAAACTTGCTGATGATGTGAGAACACAACTTCGAGCAGCACATGTTGTCCCTGAGCACTGTAATGACATCTCTCATAAAGGTTTGCAGTTTTACAAAGCAAACAATGATCCGAAAAACACTTAGCCTCTTTGCTAATTAGCACACAAAATACCATTGGTATAGTACTTCCACCGCCTCACCGGAAGCGGCTCCTGGAATTCAGAAATTCAGAATAGAATTCAGAAACCCTTGTTGTTAATGACACCGGTGGCTGTTAAGTGAGCTGTGGTCAGTAACTTATTGCTCATGGTCTTGCACACACTAGTTGGCCTAATGTGAACAAGCAACTGCCAGCAGAATTTACCAACATCATGTCGACAGTTGAGTTTTATTAAAATGACACTATAATGACAGTTTCCCTTGGATTTTTCCAGCAAAACCGCATGATGCTTCACATAATATTTAGACTACAGGCATTTTTTTTTTTTCATTACATGCTGTTCAGACATTGGCAGTAATGTTTATTGTAATTTTCAGTTTGTTTATAGCAAACTTTTGCCAAGCAATCTAACTTCACTTGTCAGCTAGTATCACACCCTTGTGGACTGTTTATATTGGTTTCTCCCCTCTGTGCCCATATATGGTATTTTTCTGTTCTGTTCCTTGTTAAGTCATTATTGGTTAATCACCCACACCTTGTATCATTAACACCCATTTATAAGTTGTATTCAGTTCTGTGTTTGTCATCGGACCTTAACGTTATGTTGGTGTGTGTTTCCCTGCCCTACCTGTCTGGGTGTACCATTTGTGGAGTTTATTAAAGACTTTTCGTTATATTTCGTCTTTGTTCGTCTCATTTGACACACAATCGTGACAGAAGGTCCGAACAAACTACAAATTAGAGACGAGTTCCCTCGCGTTTTATTTTCATTTTCACCAGTTTTTTTTTTCCTTTTTCTCTTTTGCCACATGAACCTCGCATCAATCAACGTTGTCCCGAGGACTGATAACACCATTCTGGAAGGTTTTACCATCTTTATCTTCCAGAATGGCAGGGACCTGGAAGACTACGTGGAGGAGTTTGTCGGCACCTGCCACCGTACCAGTTGCGATGACGTCTGCTTGATGGAGGGATTTAGGTGTGGGCTGGACGATGACCTCCGCTCCGCTGTTTTGTAACTGTTCTTTTTCTGTTTGTTCTCTTTAACAGGACTATAATGTGTGTAGCTTGTACTTCTCTCTCTGCCGTGAGCTTGATATGCAGTACGACAATGACAGCCACCCGGAAAATGCACATAAGGCTAAGCACGCAGTGCTCAACACAACACACTTATTTCCTACTGACAAACCTCCTGCCAAAGAGGAAAACTTCTCAATTCAAATAAAAATTTTGTACTACATGTGCACATATTTCAAAGTCCATTCTGACCTTTCTATGTGAGTATTATTTGTGCTCAGTGTCACTATGAGGCGATGAACCACACAGATGTGCTGTGCTACAATCCCTCAAAAAATACAGATGCTGTTTTTGCTTACATTTACTGTATGTGATTTTAATTTTACATCCTGCTGAGCTCGAATTATTGGAAAATTGAACTTGTACAACATAAGGTTCATCACACAACATAAGGTTACTCTAAAGTAAACATTATAAACAAGGTGATCCGAGTTAAAAATTTGCATTTAGGCATCACTATTAAACCTGAACTTTCTAAAAGTTTGCTGTTTTTGGATGGTGAATAAGGATCAGAGCAGATGATCTTGCTAGATCATGTTTATTATGGAAGTTTGCCTAGACATGCATGTGTCACAACACTGCCTTAAGAAGCAAGTCATGATGTATTATACATAAATTCATCACTGAGTAACAGGATAATTGCTAAAAATAAAAAATAAAATAAAAAAGCAACATTCAAAATGAACTCGTATCTCATGTTTAACATAAATTTAAAGTTGAAAATTAAGCTATACTGATTTTTCTGTTTCTGTTTCTGCTCATTTTCCCAATGAACAACCCAAAGCAATAGTCTGGCATTAGACTTATTAGCTACAGCCGAAGCGCAGATCCTGCTGGAGACTCAACATGCCGTTGTATTTTTCTTTGAGCTCAGCACTTGTCTTGCTCTCCTCCAAGCTGGGCCAAAACTCCAACCACGTCCTCTCGCCCAGAGCATACTGACCGCTGAGGAGACACCAGAGGAAGAGCATGTTAAAGAGGGGCTTACATGACAAACTAAATCCAGTAAGCCCTAAAAAGGCACAAAAAAAAATAATTTGTTGTTGCACAGTGACCATTCAAAAATTATTTCAGATTTCTAGCTCTCTGCACCTTCACAGATCAGGACGCACACACTTTGGATCACAGGTCAAATGCACTTACATTCTGCCCTCCATTTGGACATCATCAGCCTGGCCCATGATCAGATAGCTCTCACCCTGCTTCAGATTCAAAGCTTCTTTGCAAGAGATCTGCAAGGAGAAAGTACGCTGTATCCCTTCCACATCTTTTTCTGGACCTACACAAATTCATGTATGACATGTGACATGTTTGAATTTCTCTCCTGAGTTTGTACGCATACACAACATAGCAAAATTCACCAGTGTCTGATAAGATGAAGACCATTAAGACCAGATGTGAGCAGCTTGTTTTGTATGGATTTAAACTTGTACATCACTTTGCATCTTACTGCTGAAATAAGCAGAATATTATCTTTAAACTGACAAAATTTCCAAATGTTTACACGGTGTGGTTGGCGTAAGGAGTTATACCTGTTTTGAGGGCAAGTTCAATCCTCATATTGTAGTAGACTGTTAAGGCGTCCTTATTTTCTCTCAACACAACAGCTTTATAAACTGTAAAAATGGATTAGATTGATGTAGCATATAACTGATCACCACATTAACTAATAATCATATAGAAAAAAAAAAAAAAAAAACATTCTCACTCATTGCACCAAAACATGCACACACAAATGTAATAATTTACCATAATCTATTTTAGGTTCACAGGCTTTCTTATTACGTTGAGCCTCAAGAATTTTCTCCTTCTTTTGAAGACTGCAGTTTTCTGTTTCAGCGATGGAAAGAGAAATTAACCTGCTGCAGATTAACAGTAGAACTTTGTATGTTTTATTTGCAGTTTTTTAGAAGTATTATTAAAATGAATCGCATTACCTTCGGCGCACTGACAGACGTCATTCTTACAGATTTTCTGAAGAGCTCCTTCCTTCCTGGTTGGATGATAAAACTTCACACAGCGATTTTCTAAACATGAAAGAATGAAATCACATTGGTCACACAGCATTCACTGTGCTGCAGCATCAAAGATATTAAAACAGTCAGCCATAAAAAATAATGCCAAAACAAGTCATAATTATAATAATAATAAATATAATATTTTTTGTTAATTATATAATAAATACAAATAAAACAAATAGAATAGAAAAAGAATAGAGAAAGCTAGCGTAAGAGGCCTTTTTTTTTTTTAAGAAAACAAACAGTTAGAAAACAAGTAGAGCGCAAGTCTTTGTTTAATAACAAACAAATAGATAAAATAGAATTAGAATAGAGAGAGGGTGGTAATACAATGTAAAAATGTAAATAAATTGAAAAGGTGGAAAGAGAGAAATGTTTAGTGATGTGGTGGTTTCAACTGCTAAAAGAAGACTATTCTAAGGGGCCGTTCACATATCGCGCCTAAAAATGCGTGGAAAACGCTAGGCGCACCGCTTTCTCCTTCTTTCCAAAGCTCTCTGTAGCTTGCGCTCCAGTGGCGTCTGCCGTTGCTAAGCAAGCATGACCTGCGCTCTCAATGAAGACGCGGAAGTTTCAGCAAAGTAAAAACGGATTTCCAGCACTAAAAATTGCTTGAGATGTTTTTATCTCCTTACATTTTTACACAAATATCTGTACTTTCTACTTCTAACATTTTCAAAACAGGCTCCTTAACTTAATCAGCCGTTGGTGGATCACCATTCGATAATAAATCCCTAATAAATCATGGATCGGTTAGTCTTGACTGGCAACACGATTCGGCTTGCTCGCGCTCAACGTCTCCGCCAAACGGTTACTATCAGACATAACATCCAGATTACTATCAGAGTAATCACTGCAAGTGACTCGGGAATGGAGTGGAAGCGCCTCTGATGTTGCGGCAGCCACTATCAAAAGTTTCAAAGAAAGACTGGATATGTTATTATACATTATGCCAGTAGGTGGCAATCATTGTAATATTTTTTTTTTTTTACGTAATTAATTCATTTAAATTATTGAATATTTTTAAATAGACTCATTTATAGAATTTCAGAGATTCAGTGGGAGAACTGTAATCTCTATTCTAAAAATCCATTATCCAGAGTCATATCTAAAAAAAAAAAAAAAAAAAAAAAAAAAAAACTGCCATCTAGCTAATACTAGTTGTACTGTTTCTAATGTTAAAGTGTAGACTAGGATGTAAAATGTACAGTTTTACAGACCTTGTGTAGTACATTAACAAGGTCTGTCAGTCAGACTAAATCCGCAAGTGTGATTGCTTCACATCAGCTTCATACCTATAGAGTAGTATTCATATACAGTGACTGCTGCTGGTTGAAGGAAACCTCCGTTCATTATTCTGTGCAGCCGGAATGAAATCCTATCTTCCCTGGTATGAGAAATCTGCAGAGAGTTGAAGAGCAGATAGCAGACACCTTACAGTAGGCATTTAGAATTTATTAAATGATTTGCATTCATTTGCATGTTTAGTTAAAATAAAAATAAATAAATAAATAAAAAACTAATAATAATTATAATAAAATACAAAAACAGTAAAAGGTTTTAAGGTTTAGAATGTTCTCTTTTGTGCACGTGTTACAGATGTACATGTCATTTTAATATTAATAGAATCTGTGTAGTCATTCTCACAATAGTCACTAATTATGATAGTAAATTAGGGAGCAATCTAGAACTATATGTCCTGTTCTCTTGATGGTAGCCTCACTTAGCAAGCCTTTGCAAAATGTATTAATTAATTAATTAATTAATTAATTAAACATTACAAAACTTGTATATTGGTGTTATTGGCTGATACAGAGACCTTGTCCAGGTAGAGGATAAGGGATCCTCGCTCTGAAAGCTGCTTGTTCATCTCAAATTTCTGGATGATTCTGTCATGTCCAGTTGACAGCTACAAACAGAAACAAAAAGTTAGTACTGGAGAGTTTGACAGTGTGGCCACCATAACATCCAGTGGAGCACAGAGAATGGAAACTGTGAGAAAACTGAGCCAAAAAAAAAAAAAAAAAAAAAAAGGTTAATATTTTCATTTTGTCAAAAGCAAATGTGAATAATGAAATGTGATTCATACCGCTTTAAGATCATTCTCATCCACAACAAATCCCGTCAACAATGATATGTCCAATATAGACATAGTGGCGTCTCTGTCAGTAGACAGATATCTGTGGAGTCAACAAAGCAAATGTGAGATTTTTATAGCACTACTGGCACTGCAAAAATAAGGGGTTCAGACAGAAAAGCAGAAACAGCAGCTGCAACAGAACAGAAAAAAGGTCATAATAAAGTACTGTAATTCTTGCCAAAACCTTGGAGTGAACAGTTGGTTAAAGTAAACATAGTAATACATTCTATCATTTTCAAGGATTATTCACTGTACAGAGATACCATTTTGTAGAACCAAAATTTGAAAGCTTTAACTTTGATTTTCAGTTTATTAGGGCAGAATTGTGATGAAAATGGAATGCATTTGCACACCTGGTTTTGATTATGAGTTTGTAACTCTCAGTTGCTCCTTGATATGTTACTAAAAAAAAAAAAGAAAGAAAAGAAAAGAAAGACAAATGTCCAGTTATTTTCCGTATTTGTTAGTTGCTCTGGATAATTCATGTGCCAAATAAATAAATGTGAATAGAATGTACACAAGATAGCAATGGGCAATTATTTCAAAACTGTTAAGGCATATTTCACCCCAAAAAATTAGCAAACTTTTGTTTCATTATATTTTGTTTTGCATCAAGAAAATTAAGCCAATTTTAGGACCATCAAGACTTCATGACAAAGCTTTTTTTTTTTTTTTCTTTTTAAGAAATAAAAATTATTACGACATTTTACACTGTACGCGAAAGGGTTTTACTTTTATTTTTATGCAAAACACCAAATGACACCAGTGATAGAGCAGCATGAAATTATGAGCATTATTAGCATAAATTATTTAAATTAAAAGTATATTGTATTTATGATAAACAAAATGTTATAAAATAAAATACAACCTTTATCATCCCTTTCAAAAGCCAAAGCAAGCTCAAAGTTCTTGCAAGTGCTTTTGCTTTCTTTTGGTTTTGCATAGTACTCCGTCACAACCTGCAGAGGAGAAAACAACACGAAACACAATAAAAGACAGTATCTATTTGAACAGATATATTTGTAATTTCCTCATTTATCTCTGATTATTGCAGAGATATATTATTCTTAAGTCACTCACAGTTACAGAGGCCTCTCCAGAACCCTTGGCACTGATGGTGATCTGCCTGTTGGATGGAATCTGTTCATAAATAAATAAATAAATAAATAAATAAATACAAATTTTCATCTTGATAAAAGATATCGCACGTAGCTGATTAATATTAGACTGAAAAAATGGAAGTTTCATCTTAAACCAGGTATATATCAACAATAGTTGCTCATGACCGCAGTGACTTGTTGCATTAACTTGTTGCATAGTCTTAACTGCATAAATGAAATATAGATTAATCCTTGTTAAAGTCCTTGTTTGATTAACATTAATGAAACATACAGCAGCAGGTATATTAGGCTGTGGTCACTTTAAGACCTAATACACCAGTTCACTATAATGATACACTTTCATTTTTATCAGTTGTTTACGTTCACTTAAGACATAAACAACCGTGGTTAAGTGAATACTTACTTTCGGCAAAACTCACCTTTTCTGTTTGTGTGAGATGAGAGTTTTCTTTGTTGATGTTCCACACAATCGGTTGCCGGATGCCTTCCACTCGGATGGTCATCTCCAGGTCTAACTGCTTTATCTCTTTCACTTGAATCCTGTATTCAGCTACAGCCTGGAATACCATGAAGGTGGCCTGGGATGGAGGAGACAAGTTCAACGGTTTTTGATGAGTAGGTTTAAATAGTCTATGGTCTTTTCTTAAATGTTGCATTTTAAACGTGGACAGACAGGCAACACAGATGTGCATGTTGGATGTAGACTACAAACCTGAGTTGAGCCATATCCTCCACTGGACTGCCTCTGGTTGTTGAGCCAGTTTACGATGGGAGCTGCACTCTGGAAGTCTTGAGCTTTTACGAGAGCCAGAAGCGCATAGGCCGAAGCCTCTAAAGTAAAGCTACTGCTTCCAGGGACAGGCCAGTGACTTCCATCTGTACGGGATTAATGCAGTTCAGTTTTATTTGTATAGCACTTTTCACCATATGGACTGTTACAATTTTTTGTGTTTGGAGAGCAGATAAGGAAAACAATCAGATTTTATACTTTTAGTTTCATATTGTGTTGTCATTGTTGATTAGTTTATCCCTGTGAAGAATTTCATCATAGCACAGAAACTGCACTTGTTAAAATCACTAATGACTTGCTTCTTGTGTCAGACCAAGGCTGCATCTCATTGCTAGTTTTACTTGATTTTAGTGTTGCATTCGACACTATAGATCATGACATACTCATAGATCAACTACAAAACTATGCAGGCTTTTAGATGGTTTAGATCCTACCTGTACAATCGCTACCACTTTGTTTATTTAAAAGGAGAGTCATCACAATTATCACCAGTAAAGTATGGAATGCCACAAGGATCTGTCCTAGGTCCTCTGATATTTGTAATATGCATGCTGCCCCTTGGTAATATAATTAGAAAATGCGGGATTAGTTTCCATTGTTATGCTGATGACACTTCAGTATATATCTCAACACGACCAGATGAAACTTCTAAATTATCGAAGTTAACAGAGTGTGTTAAAGATGTAAAAGATTGGATGACCAATAATTTTCTCCTATTAAATTCAGATAAGACAGAGATTTTACTTATTGGACCAAAAGACAATACACAGATGATAAACAGATCTCTGGTGGTCTAGTGGTTAGGATTCGGCGCTCTAACCACCACGGCCTGGATTCGATTCCCGTTCAGGGAACACTCTTTGAGGATCTCACCTGGACTACCAACACTACACCACTCTCCAAGAAGGTCCAACAGCTACTCTACTTCCTGTGCTGACTCAAAAGAGCAAGTCTACCTCCATCCATCCACACCACTTTTTACACGGGCACTATTGAGAGTGTGCCGACCAGCTGCATCACTGCCTGGTACGAGAACTGAAGTGCTACAACGGACCCTAAAAAAAAAACCCTACAACAGACAGTGAACACAGCCACATAGATCATCGGTATCCCTCTCCCCTCCATTCTGGACATTTTCCTTGCATGATGCTCCGGTAAAGCCACCAGTATCGTGAAGGACCCCACCCATCCCTCCCATCATCTCTTCCAGTCCTTAGCAGGTCAAGAAAATATGATCATATTACCCCAATTTTAAAGTCTCTGCACTGGCTACCTATTAGGTTGCGCATCAGTTTCAAAATATTGCTTCTTACCTATAAGGCCGTTAATGGTTTAGCTACCATGCTAACATCAATCCATCACGCTTCCTAAGGCAAAACACTGTACTTTTGGTAGTTCCTAGGATAGCAAAGTCCACTAAAGGAGGTAGAGTTTTTTTGCATTTGGCTCCCAAATTCGTTCAGATTTCTCTCTGTTTAATTCTTAAGGAAAGGAAGGAAAGGACGTGACGTGTGGCCAAGACGGTGACCCATACTCGGAATTTGTGCTCTGCATTTTACCCATCCAAGTGCACACACACAGTAGTGAGAAGTGTGTGTGTGTTTGATCACTTCCTTAGTGAGAAGTGAAGACACACCGTGAACACACACCCGGAGCAGTGGGCAGCCATATTGCTATCGCTGCGGCACCCGGGGAGCAGTTGGGGGAACAGTGCCTTGCTCAAGGGACTCACCTCAGTCGTGGTATTGAGGGTGGAGAGAGTGCTGGTTATTCACTCCCTCCATCTTCAATCCCTGCCGGACCTGGGACTCGAACCCGCAACGTTTCGATTACAAGCCTGACTCCCTAACCACCAGGCCACGGCTGCCCCAATTCTAGATTAAAGATACATCTCTTTAGTCAAGCATTCAAATAGTGCATCTCATAACCTTGTACTGCAGTTATATCTGATCAAATGCACATTATTATTCTTTAGCTTGGGTTAAACAAATCATTTTTGCTTGGTTGAAGAGCAGCTACACTAATTATGCCCCTATTTGTTCCTCTCTTTCTGCCACCTGATTGACATCCTGTGGTAACTAGGAATTACACAAGCTTCAGTCTGGATCCAGAACACCTAAGAAAAGATGATGCCAACCCCTCAGAGGACCTCAGATGATGCCAACCCGGAAACAATATACAGCACTACTGAATTTTGCTTATGATTGCAACATAATTCATTACTGTTAATAGTGATCAATGTCTGTCTAATTACGTCATTAACTGATTTTTACCATACATCTCTGCCATATGTACATCAACTTGACATGGTCACCACTAGTAAGCTACTACTAAATATATTGTAGAAACTTTTTCTGTAAAGCTGCTTTGCAACAATTTGTATTGTGAAAGTGCTATACAAATAAACTTGAATTGAATTTGTTTATGCATTATCATTATTGATTTCTTTATAAGCTTGTATCTTTGTCTTTATTGGTTTGAATGAATTGTCATGTTTTTAGGCATCCTAATCGTTTAGCTTTGATACTTGGCAAGTACAACAAGTCATGATAATGTTGTTAGGGTGAAATAGGTGCAGCGTTGACACATAATCGTTTAAGCACAACGTCAAGTCACATTGTTTTCTGAACAGGTTAAATTAACTGTTCACACGAATTCAACATAAACGGTTGCATCTTTACCTGCAGAGGCTTTTCTCAACAGGACTTGTTTGTCAAGTGCATTTCCATTGGCAAGAGCATAAGATGTAATAGCCACTGTGAATGGATTTGTCAGACCGTGTATCTGAGATCTGAGGTAAACAATGGCTTTATACATGCTACTGTCAAGACTCTAAAAAAACAAAAGATTGATAAATTACAAGGAGTGGCAGAAACATGTTAGCTTTTTCAGTGGTTCCATTTTAACTTTGCCTTGCATGACTTACTGAGATTTGGCCGGCACAAATGCCTCTCCCCTCCTGCAGGGCAATGAGCACAAAAGCCGTCATGGATGCTTGTGAATTTTCCCCCTGTGCACAGAGATGAAAATTGTGATATTAGAAACAATTAAAGGTGCGAGTAAAGGTATGGTCACATTTACCATTGCACTGTAAAAATTTGTGGATGAAATCCAGTCATTTCAGTGAGAAACAGAGCAATATAGAATTACACCAAACAAACCTCCAGCAACAAAGAAATCGCCCTACGCAAACTGGCAGCACTGACCACTAACAAGGTTTCTGGTTAATATTCGACAATGACTTCTGTGTGGGCGGAGACTCAAAACTTAACAACAAAGCAAAACAGAAGAACCGCAGTTAGACGAGCGGCATCTACTTCACTTTAATATCATAAAATGATCCATAAAAAGAGCTGGTAGAATAGTGTACATTTATTTCATTATCTTTTCCGTATTTCATTCATGCTATTTCATCACATTTGGCCCTGCTTTATTTTGCCAGCAAAATTATGCCAAGCCATGGTAAGTGTGGTCACACCTTGAGACTGAGAAGATAAAGTATCAGTTTACTTTCGTAGTGAAATGATCCTTGCAGGTTAATGCTG
This sequence comes from Cirrhinus mrigala, assembly GCA_036247105.1. Taxonomy (NCBI): domain Eukaryota; kingdom Metazoa; phylum Chordata; class Actinopteri; order Cypriniformes; family Cyprinidae; genus Cirrhinus; species Cirrhinus mrigala. The sequence goes on from CM070007.1 coordinate 5,157,627, forward strand.
CTGTGTAATAGTTGGACTGTTCAAATGCTTTCTTCATATTCTAGCTTAAACTGCTAAGAAAATAATCTTTATGTTTGTTTGAAGGGTTCAAAAAATCAACTTCTAACTCAATAAATGGTTTGGGGTGGGATTATTTGGCCAATGGCAGCAGCAGTGTATAGACCTGTTTGAAAACATAGCTTTTTTTTGTCATTGTTGCCCCATATAGAGAAATCAGAGTAGCTTATAGCTTCAAAGTTCCTGCATCAAAATTCCACGATGTTCTGATATTTATAGCAAATATCTCTAATTTTTTGTCTGTTCCTTAAACAAATCTCTTATGGGCTTTAGAGGACTTGGAACATAATGCATAAGCTGTATGCACTACTTTTAGGCACTTTTGGAGTTTGACTTGAATTTTTCAAGTACATGTTAAGAATGACATAAAGGTGAGTAAAAGATGCGCAATTTTCATTTTGGGGATGAACTATCCCTTCAGTACTATAGTTTTTAAAGAGGTTTCACTCACAGTCATCCATCCAGAAGTTACTGGTGCATCTTCTCTGAAAACACCATCAGGTAACTGCTTGTTCAGTATGAGCCACTTGAGAGCAGAGCAGATCACATACTGGTTTATGTGTACGATGTTACTGGCCATGGCAAATACTTTAGCAGCATATGCTGTCAACCTTTAGGAGAAAGAAAACTAAATTTGAGTTGTAATCATGGTGAGATTCCTGATTAACAGTTCATTACTGACTAAGCAGAACTATTGAGAAATATGTTAGTTACCAGGTGCTGCTTGGACTGCTAATATATACGGCAAATGACCCGTCAGTTTTACGATATGCCAGCTGTTGATTATAACCTGTTCATCAAGACAACAAGAGGGGCGTACAATATGAAGCAAATGTTTAGGCGCAGAATAGTTGACTTCCCAGTGTTTAGTTTACCTCTCGTGATGTATGTAACAGCTGTCTGCCTAAGCCCAGCATTCAGGGTGTGCCACTGATTGGTTTTGTCCAAGTAATGAGTTGCAATGACGGGCATCGCTAGGCGAATCATGTTCTGCTCCCCACAGCCACTAGGCAAGATAATCAAGGAACCCATGGCATGACCACTAATAGCCTTCTCTATTGTTATACTGATTGTATCTCCTGTGCACAAGATATTGACATACTGGTAAAAATAAAGCAAAAGCATCTTTTTATTTTATAGACTTGGAGCAGATGTTAGAAGAGTCACCTATTGCTGACACATATGTGATCGATGGTGTGTTGGGTGCCTGGTCCTTCAGTATCAGGCTCTTGATAACCTCCACATGTTCACCACCTGTTCCAGAAAGACAGGTACTGTACAGTCATACTTCACGCCTATTTGCACATGCAGGACATGGATTTAAATGACTGGCGTGGCCTTTTTTTAGTATCTATTTAGTATAGAAGTGGCAACAAGTTCAAAAATTAATGAGGGCTGAAGACAAAGGTCACACAACTCGTAATAGTCAACCCAAAATGAAAATTCTGTCATTAAGCAAATCATGCAGTTTTTGAACAAGAAGGTGAGTAAATGACAGAATTTGAATTCATGGGTGGACTATACCTTTAATGAAAAGCCGATTTCTCTGTGTCTATGTGTTTTGTTGGAATCCCCTTACCTTTCTTAGAAGGACTGAATTGTAGGTTTTCATTAAGTTTGGTCAAAACGCCTTCAGACTAAAGAAATGAAGTAAAGAATGAGTGAGAGAGTGCTATTTAGTTCAGAGTCAGATGTGAATTCTTAGAAATTAGCAAGCTTGCAGTGACTCCACTGATGTCACTAAAGGTTTGCTGTGTTTAAACCTCGAGGAAAGCTGTGGGAAATGTATGCCAGTTCATTTCTTGATGTCACTTTATGGCACTTTATACATTATGCTTAACCTACACTCTGCAAGGAACTGTCCCATCATTTTTTCTTACCACCACTAGGAGTTCTTTCCTCACACCATCACTCCCACGTCCTGCAGCAGCTGCCTTCACTTCAATGGCGTGGCGTCCCAAAGCTAATGGGACGATAACAAAAGGGACAGAGTATGATGATTTAGCATCTACCATCACCATGGTTTGGAACTTTCTTCTCTTGCTAGCCGGGCTGCAGATGTCTTTGGATTCCATCAGTTCCACGCGTACCTACAAGGAGAAATGTTCCTTATGAAGAAAAGAAGGCTGATAGTGGCCAAAGCATATTCTGTCAACATGCCGAGGGCCTGTCTGATAAGGTCTGCCATGGTAAATCATTCTTCCAATCTGACCTTTACTCTTTTGCTGTAAAAGTTGTGGATAACGGCCTTGATTTCAATTTGCTCGTTGCGCACGGCTGAATATGGCAGCTTTAGGTCAATAAAAAAGTTCTTCACCACTGTCATCTCATGGACATCTGCCACACAGATACCTTTGTAGAGAAAAAAGAGATCAGCTTCTTATAAGAAGCATGTACTACAGGCCTAGAACATTGCTATTCCAATGAAGCCAACCAATACAGAGAAAACACTGAGTGACACAATGGAATTATTGCATGCTGCAAATGCAATACACAAGACCTTAATAGGAACTGTGTGTTTACAACAAGAGTCTGTACCATGAGAGCTGGACAAGCTGATGGCTGTGATTTCCCAAGTAGTTATGGAGTCTTTCAGCTTGAGTCCATCCCTGGGAAAGGTGGTTGTTTGACTAAAAGAGAGATCATTTCTTTACTAAAGCAGGAACATCTTTGGCTAAGTACTGACTGTTGGAAACTGCAAGTCAAACTCACCACTGGCGGTTCAGTGATGAACATTTGGGCAACACCACTTCCTCCCAAAGCCAACTTTCTGGAAAAAGCGTACGTGTCACGATGTCATCCGAGTTCACAAAATCCTCGCTTTCACCTGTGGGTGAAAGAGTGGTTGCTTTATTTACACAAAACAGAACCAGCTCTTTTCACAAGGATTATTCCAGTTGTATCAGTTTCTGCAATTGTAGAACCAAAACTTGTAACATCTCTGGGGTAAATTATCCTGCTCAAGACACACCTGAAGCATGTTCTGACTCCTAGCAGATCTGCAAGAGAGCTGAAATTGTCTGAAAGAATGATCTTACTACGGCTTAGAATCATTTCTTCATCTGGCTCTTGGTAATGGGCGGTAATCTCAGTGCAGCAGTGCAGGAAAGCCTGTTTGCACTCCTCTCCATCCACAATGAAAGATGCCCGATACTGACAGCTATAATCATCCAGTCTCTTCAGTCCATCCACACAGCATTCTCTCTCAATGCCAGAGTATTTGTTGACTGTAGGTAGATAACATAAAAAAGGAAAAATGGACAAGTCTGACAGAAAGCTTTATAAAGCTATAAAAGCTGTAACAATAAAAGGTTACAAAAATGTTGTAAACCTATGATTACAGAAAATTTGGTCAGTCTGAACAGTCTGAATCAATTTGGTTTCAAAACCGAAATTCTGAGTATCAGTCGATACTAATACTGTTTAATGCTGTTGTGTTTCTTAATCACAATTCTGTGGTGTTAAACATGCTATTTCATTATAAAAGTAAAACAGATATTATAAGCTACACGGACATATGAATATTATAAATAGGAAATAGTTATAAATAGTTCCAATGTCTATAGGCCAAATTTGAGGTCTCTATCTCAAATTCTGAAAGTTGCATTTGTGATTCTTTTAATGTTTTAACCATGAGGTCTAGAAAATCCTTCCTCTCTCATTCCTCGGGACATCCCAAGTTCCTCAAACTCATCCTAGAGCTTTCTTCGTACCATCCTCAAATTTGTGTTAAACTATGTTGATATAGTGCTGGTTAAATGCTACCCACAAATTCCTGATGTACCAAACAGTTAATCTGTGATTCATTAACAACAGTTGATGGCAGTTTCTTGGCAATTATTCTCAAATGAAAAGTAATGCCAAATCTTGGAACATGCCCTAGGAATTCATGGGGAATCTGGGGTCAGCCCTTGGTGGTCAAAAGTTGGATACAATACAGTATATCCTTATATCTATAACTCCTTTTTAGCTATATGTTGATCGATTGATCGATTGATTGATTGAAATGGCTTTCATACATAGAGATTGCTGGAGCTGTATAGTGGTTACTGCTCGTCTTTTTCTTCGCAATGAAGATTGACATTCAGCATCTGGAAAAGAACAATGTCAAGAGTGGATTTACTAAGTTTCATTCATTGACAGGTTCTAAAAGTCTATGCATAGATCTTTTTGAACATGTTCGGAAAAATTATGCAAGTACTTGTTCTGACGCCAGTGCCTCCAGCAGAGCTGGACTCAAACAGCAGGCCGGCATCGCTGAAAACTTCCATACTGTCTTTTCCACTTCCTGCTGTGCAGCCAATGTCATGTGACTCAACGACATCCCAGATCTGTTAGGGAAAAACATAAGTCAAAGAGAAAAAAGAATGGTACCACTTTTTCAGTTACAGTGGAAAGATTCAATTCTGATCCACAAACCTTTGATTGAGTTATTCTGTTCTTGTTGTTCAGAACATAAACACCTTTATCCACAGCCACCAACCCAACTTTGGCCCCAGGATCTCCTGTTATTCTCAGGTCAAAGTCTTCACCGGGTTCATAGACATTGACTGGATCGTGAACTTCTACTTTAAGCTGTGAGATCAAAGAATATAGATCAAAATAACAAACTAAGATTAATTCATAGTGTTGCGTCACCAGGGTTAAATTACCGTTCCCATGCACGTGTCCTTCACATCGACCCAGACTGAATCAGACACCACCTCGGACCAGCCCACGTGGTAATATGCCACAAAGCGGAATGACGGCACCATGTCTTTGGTTACAGGTAGAGACAGAGACACTAAAGATTGTCCTCTTCGCTTAAACCTGTGTGCTTGAATGATCTGACCTTTACTCAAGATCTGAAAATGAAGCAGATGAAGACACTTAAGCAACAGATTATATACTTCATAACGTTTCTTCTTGAATCATGGTATGGCTGTCCCTCACCATGTAGGTGAAATCTTGGTCTCTCACTCCTGGACTTCTTCCTAAGTTCAGGCTGACTTTCATTTGATCACCGATCTGAAGCTCTGCAGCCCCAATGCCGATGTGCAGGTAGTTGTTGGAGCCGCCTTTGGGCTTGTAGGCCTGAGCTGTCATCTTCTTCACTGCCTGCTGATCATTGCTTAATTGTGGATCTCTGGTCTTTGCCTGGAATTAACAAATATATTATTTTCTGAACGTCTGTTAGCTGATCTGTCTTCCCTTAAATCACCAGTGAAACTGACTGAACATCAGTGCTGTTGAGATGGCAGATCTTACAATGATCTCCAGTGTGGAAGAGCCTCCTGGAGTGTTGACGGTAACCTTTGCAATGCCGTTGTCTCTTGTTTGACCTCTGATCCCTCCAGGATTGACCTCCACTTCCACATTGTTAGCAGGTGTTTGGTCAGGATTTGTTACATAGACCTTTATGCAAAACCCAGACCAAAAAAATATATAATGATGCAAGCGTAATTTAGAGCCAACAAAAAATCCCAACATTCCCACTATCTTCTTTTTTGCTTTTGGTCAAAGTTCTATACCGAGATGTCGAAGGGCATCCCAGGTTTGAAGTAATGTGGTGTTCTTCTGAAGTGGATGGTGTACGGTGACGTCACAATCTGAATGCCTTTCTTGTGTGCTTCCACCATTTCACTGCCTGAAACACAAGAATGATAATAATCCTTATAATAATAATGTTTTCGGGGCCTAAAAATATCAAGTTTGTTTTTTCAGGAAGAAGGTTCAACAGACTTTGTGTAGTTCTTACCAGACTCAGTTAACACGCTCACTGTAATGTACAGTGAATGTCCGACAAGCTGCATGATGTTTGGGAAGGTCTGTAGGATGTGTTTTCTTCTCAGCTCTGCTGTTCCACTTCCATCCAAGATCTGACATTCAACACAGAACCAGTGGTTTATGTCTGTGCTGATCAGATCTGTGTGATTGCTGTTGTATATGTCAACTTTTTCTCCACATATGAGAAACATCTCATTAGACACATTATTCTTTGTGTGTGTCATATAATGAACACAGAATGTGTTTGTGGGGTTTACAGTGTTCATGAGGGCCAAACTTGTGTTTCTTTTTCCATTTTTTTTTTTAAATGATGGTTCAAAAAAATGGTTCTTAAATGGGGTAAATAATTATAAAATCTGATGTCAGTCTGGTGTTTTCATGTGTGTAGTACCTGCACTCTCTGTAAGGAGCCCGGTATACTTATCTTCCCTTTATCTTCTGTCACCACACCAAACACAACAAATCCATGACCACTGACTGTCTCTCCAAACAAATACCTTAAGGATACACACACTTATATAATGTATTCTAAACGTTTATTAAAATGCTGCTGTATCTATATTTGCTAGCTATTTTCAATCAGAAACATGCTTATAGCCTTTATACAAAAAAACTGCACTGTACTTGGCTGCAATATCGACTGTTAGACTGTCATCGTTCACGTAGAAGAAGGCTTTCTGTGGACTCAAAGAGACCTCGAAGCTAGGCAGAACTGCAAGAGAAAAGGGAAGAAGCTGGGTTGATATCAGCAGATCACAGATATCATGGGTGTATGTTTGTGTAATGTTGTTTCGCAAAAGTTTGCAGAGACACCTACCATATTCTTTGACCTCAAATTCACTGGAGAAGTTCTTCTGTGGGCTGTTCTTGTGCCATGCCACAAGTTTCCACAACCCTGGGCTATTTGGACACCAGATTAAAAGGTCATTATTTGTCATTTCACAATCTTATTGAGAGAAAGTATACAAATATATTATATTATATTTTATTATATTATATTATATCATTTAAAAAAGTTAGGACTATAATGTATTTTTTGCCAAGTCTGATTGTTGTCTTTTCTTTTCCCTCCCCCCTCATATAATAATATTCTCATATAGATATACACTACCGTTCAAAAGTTTGGGGTCAGTAAGACTTGTAATAGTCTTTAAAGTAGTCTCTTATGCTCATCATGGCTGCATTTATTTGATTAAAGATTTAAAAAAAAAAAAAAAAAAAACAGTAATATTGCAAAATGTTTTTACAATATAAAATAATGTTTTTTTATTTTAACATACTTTAAAATAGAATTTATTCCTGTGATGAAAAGCTGAATTTTTATCAGCTGTTACTCCAGTCTTAGGTGTCACATGATCCTTCAGAAATCATTCTAATATGCAGATTTATTATTAGAATGATCAATGTTGGATAATATCAACAGTTGTGCTGCCAAATATTTTTTGGAACCTGTAATTTTTTTTTTCAGGATTCTTTCATGAATAACGAGTTTAAAAAGTACAGTGTTTATTCAAAATATAAATATTTTATAACAATGTAAATTATTTATTATTAACTTTTGATAAACTTTAATAAAATTATTTTTTTTGCCACCTTTTTCTAAATTATATTGTAGTGTATTTTTTTATGAGAATTGTAATTTACATTTTGCTACTTTCATGTTTTTTTTTCTAGCAAATAAAATTAAACTGTAGAAATTAAACACATTTATTTATTTACTTACTTACTTATTTACTTATTTGATTTTAAAACAAAATACATTGTCATTTCATAATTGAAAGATAAAAGGTAATTTTTAATAAATTGTCTGTCATTTCTTAATTTCCTAGCAAATAAAATGAAACAGCAGAAATTAAAGAAAAAGAAAAGTAAAAAGTAAAGACATTACCTGCCATTTAACAACCTTATTGAAAGATAAGGTACTTTCCACAAAAGCAGTACAACAATCAGCAAATGGTGCTTCTTATTATATTATATTATATTATATTATATTATATTATATTATATTATATTATATTATAAAACAAAAAAAATCTATGTTTGGTGTGATTAAAATTAGCTTTTTCTAACGGTACAATATGTTCGTTTAAATAACGTTGAATACTTTACATTGCAAATAGACATTTAAAATAAAATGTAAAATAAATGCACAAAGATGGGGTGATTAATTTGTACTGTAATTTTTGGAAAACGACTCGATATAATATGAAGTTTATATTTTAAGTATCTCCAAAACATTTGAGGTATTCAAAAAGGTTGTTCCCTCATTCTCACCTGGCCGGATCCGTCAGGCTGAAGGTTCCTGACACCATTCCTCCACCGGGATAAACAGATTTGCTCTCAAGGCTGATGCCATCAGGTGTCTGCCAACATTGAAGATGTTGAACCATTTATAAACACATTAAAATGTGAACACCAACAGCTAAACACATTCACAAGAGCTACACATACTGTGGAGTACAAAGGTCTCCACAAAGAGACAAAAACTCTCATGTTTTGCACCTCATGTTTTCGTTGTACTTTAATACACAGAAGGAGAAGACATTTACCAAGATCTCCACTCTGACTCCACTTTCCACAGGCCGTGTCATGCCTGAACTCAGTGAAAACACGCGGTAATAAACTAGAGGGAGAAAACAAGTATTAGAAGACCAACTTCGTGCGAGAACTATGATGGAAACAAATGCAGAGCAGCAAATATGAGCACACCTGTGCTGTCTGGAGTGTAGATGGTCTTGTCAGTCTGTAAAACTATGTGTCCAGATTGAAAGATTACCATGACCTTTTTTTCCAGCAGCTTCTGTGGAAACTGGGCTTGCAGTATCACATATTGCTCCACTCCTTTTTCAAAGGAAAATGCATTACCAGGAACCTACAGACACACAATAAAAAAAAAAAAAAACCCTCAACTGAAACACAGCTAGTATCCCTTGCGCTAACGCATTCAAACATTGTTGACAATCTCCCCCCAAAAACATTTAATGTGAGTGGAGCGCCTCACCTCTATCTCGATCAGATCCTGGTAGTTCTTGTCGGGTGTCAGACTAACGGACGCACTCGTCACTTCTCGGTTGTTATCTTTAGGGTTTCTCACTGAGATTTTAACATTCAGACTGGCTCCAGAGTAGTCCTGCGCTTCCACGAACACTTTCTCTGGGGCCCCCACCTTCAGTATATTGGGCGCCGAGAGAACGTAGCTGTACAAAATACATTCATTTTGGAGGAACGTGTCTTAGTCTCATTTCACAGACAACACTTAATTGCTTTATTTAGAGAGCTCTCCAAAATTAATTTATTAGACAAATTAAATATATTTCATTATGTTTCCAGTGCTTTGGTTGGAAAAGTCTCTGCAAAAGCAAATACACAACACACACAACAATTGTGTAGCCGGGTGGAGCAGCTAATTTTAAAACACCAGTAAATTATCACATGATGTATGGTATATTAATGTAAAAATTAATATATTGCAACATAAAATTTATATTGACATTGTATTAATTTAAAACTTTTTTTTTTTTTTTTTTTTTTTTACAATTACTATTGTTATAGATCTAGTGAATTAAATAGTAAATACATTTAATAAATGTACTTTACATCATTTATTAAATATATATATATATATATATATTTGCCTTAACCTTATAAAATAAACAATATAAATAATAAATAAATAAATAAATAAATAAAACAAATAAATAAGTGAATGAATGAATCCATAAATAAATCACCTTCAAGTGATATAAATAGTGTATTTATGTTAAAATAAATGTATTAATATTATTATAATACTTATTTTAACATTACATTTAATATAGCAATATATTAAAGTAATATAAAAATAGATACTTAAAAATAAATAAGTACAAAAATAAAGTAGTTTCAAATTTTAAAAAGTATAACAGATGTTAATTAAGAATTTAGAATTAAGAACATATATTTAAAGCTAAATTTCACTTTTTGACAATTAATGTTGAAAGTTTTGCCTTGACCTTTTGCTTTTTCTTTCTCTAAATAAATGAGGGGATAATATATTATTGTTAAAGTAAATGTAATATTAATATTGCATTAAA
>CM070007.1:5168022-5242610 GCA_036247105.1 Cirrhinus mrigala
CCTCATTTATTTAGAGAAAGAAAAAGCAAAAGGTTAAAGCAAAACTTTCAAAATAAATTGTCAAAAAGTGAAATTTAGCTATAAATATATGTTCTTAATTCTAAATTCTTAATTAACATCTGTTATACTTTTTAAAATTTGAAACTACTTTATTTTTGTATTTATTTATTTTTAAATATCTATTTTTATATTACTTTAATATATTGCTATATTAAATGTAATGTTAAAGTAAGTATTATAATAATATTAATACATTTATTTTAACATAAATACACTATTTATATCACTTGAAGGTGATTTATTTATGGATTCATTCATTCACTTATTTATTTGTTTTATTTATTTATTTATTTATTTATTATTTATATTGTTTATTTTATAAGGTTAAGGCAAATATATATATATATATATATATTTAATAAATGATGTAAAGTACATTTATTAAATGTATTTACTATTTAATTCACTAGATCTATAACAATAGTAATTGTAAAAAAAAAAAAAAAAAAAAAAAAGTTTTAAATTAATACAATGTCAATATAAATTTGATGTTGCAATATATTAATTTTTACATTAATATACCATACATCATGTGATAATTTACTGGTGTTTTAAAATTAGCTGCTCCACCCGGCTACACAATTGTTGTGTGTGTTGTGTATTTGCTTTTGCAGAGACTTTTCCAACCAAAGCACTGGAAACATAATGAAATATATTTAATTTGTCTAATAAATTAATTTTGGAGAGCTCTCTAAATAAAGCAATTAAGTGTTGTCTGTGAAATGAGACTAAGACACGTTCCTCCAAAATGAATGTATTTTGTACAGCTACGTTCTCTCGGCGCCCAATATACTGAAGGTGGGGGCCCCAGAGAAAGTGTTCGTGGAAGCGCAGGACTACTCTGGAGCCAGTCTGAATGTTAAAATCTCAGTGAGAAACCCTAAAGATAACAACCGAGAAGTGACGAGTGCGTCCGTTAGTCTGACACCCGACAAGAACTACCAGGATCTGATCGAGATAGAGGTGAGGCGCTCCACTCACATTAAATGTTTTTGGGGGGAGATTGTCAACAATGTTTGAATGCGTTAGCGCAAGGGATACTAGCTGTGTTTCAGTTGAGGGTTTTTTTTTTTTTTTATTGTGTGTCTGTAGGTTCCTGGTAATGCATTTTCCTTTGAAAAAGGAGTGGAGCAATATGTGATACTGCAAGCCCAGTTTCCACAGAAGCTGCTGGAAAAAAAGGTCATGGTAATCTTTCAATCTGGACACATAGTTTTACAGACTGACAAGACCATCTACACTCCAGACAGCACAGGTGTGCTCATATTTGCTGCTCTGCATTTGTTTCCATCATAGTTCTCGCACGAAGTTGGTCTTCTAATACTTGTTTTCTCCCTCTAGTTTATTACCGCGTGTTTTCACTGAGTTCAGGCATGACACGGCCTGTGGAAAGTGGAGTCAGAGTGGAGATCTTGGTAAATGTCTTCTCCTTCTGTGTATTAAAGTACAACGAAAACATGAGGTGCAAAACATGAGAGTTTTTGTCTCTTTGTGGAGACCTTTGTACTCCACAGTATGTGTAGCTCTTGTGAATGTGTTTAGCTGTTGGTGTTCACATTTTAATGTGTTTATAAATGGTTCAACATCTTCAATGTTGGCAGACACCTGATGGCATCAGCCTTGAGAGCAAATCTGTTTATCCCGGTGGAGGAATGGTGTCAGGAACCTTCAGCCTGACGGATCCGGCCAGGTGAGAATGAGGGAACAACCTTTTTGAATACCTCAAATGTTTTGGAGATACTTAAAATATAAACTTCATATTATATCGAGTCGTTTTCCAAAAATTACAGTACAAATTAATCACCCCATCTTTGTGCATTTATTTTACATTTTATTTTAAATGTCTATTTGCAATGTAAAGTATTCAACGTTATTTAAACGAACATATTGTACCGTTAGAAAAAGCTAATTTTAATCACACCAAACATAGATTTTTTTTGTTTTATAATATAATATAATATAATATAATATAATATAATATAATATAATATAATATAATAAGAAGCACCATTTGCTGATTGTTGTACTGCTTTTGTGGAAAGTACCTTATCTTTCAATAAGGTTGTTAAATGGCAGGTAATGTCTTTACTTTTTACTTTTCTTTTTCTTTAATTTCTGCTGTTTCATTTTATTTGCTAGGAAATTAAGAAATGACAGACAATTTATTAAAAATTACCTTTTATCTTTCAATTATGAAATGACAATGTATTTTGTTTTAAAATCAAATAAGTAAATAAGTAAGTAAGTAAATAAATAAATGTGTTTAATTTCTACAGTTTAATTTTATTTGCTAGAAAAAAAAACATGAAAGTAGCAAAATGTAAATTACAATTCTCATAAAAAAATACACTACAATATAATTTAGAAAAAGGTGGCAAAAAAAATAATTTTATTAAAGTTTATCAAAAGTTAATAATAAATAATTTACATTGTTATAAAATATTTATATTTTGAATAAACACTGTACTTTTTAAACTCGTTATTCATGAAAGAATCCTGAAAAAAAAAAATTACAGGTTCCAAAAAATATTTGGCAGCACAACTGTTGATATTATCCAACATTGATCATTCTAATAATAAATCTGCATATTAGAATGATTTCTGAAGGATCATGTGACACCTAAGACTGGAGTAACAGCTGATAAAAATTCAGCTTTTCATCACAGGAATAAATTCTATTTTAAAGTATGTTAAAATAAAAAAACATTATTTTATATTGTAAAAACATTTTGCAATATTACTGTTTTTTTTTTTTTTTTTTTTTAAATCTTTAATCAAATAAATGCAGCCATGATGAGCATAAGAGACTACTTTAAAGACTATTACAAGTCTTACTGACCCCAAACTTTTGAACGGTAGTGTATATCTATATGAGAATATTATTATATGAGGGGGGAGGGAAAAGAAAAGACAACAATCAGACTTGGCAAAAAATACATTATAGTCCTAACTTTTTTAAATGATATAATATAATATAATAAAATATAATATAATATATTTGTATACTTTCTCTCAATAAGATTGTGAAATGACAAATAATGACCTTTTAATCTGGTGTCCAAATAGCCCAGGGTTGTGGAAACTTGTGGCATGGCACAAGAACAGCCCACAGAAGAACTTCTCCAGTGAATTTGAGGTCAAAGAATATGGTAGGTGTCTCTGCAAACTTTTGCGAAACAACATTACACAAACATACACCCAGTATATCTGTGATCTGCTGATATCAACCCAGCTTCTTCCCTTTTCTCTTGCAGTTCTGCCTAGCTTCGAGGTCTCTTTGAGTCCACAGAAAGCCTTCTTCTACGTGAACGATGACAGTCTAACAGTCGATATTGCAGCCAAGTACAGTGCAGTTTTTTTGTATAAAGGCTATAAGCATGTTTCTGATTGAAAATAGCTAGCAAATATAGATACAGCAGCATTTTAATAAACGTTTAGAATACATTATATAAGTGTGTGTATCCTTAAGGTATTTGTTTGGAGAGACAGTCAGTGGTCATGGATTTGTTGTGTTTGGTGTGGTGACAGAAGATAAAGGGAAGATAAGTATACCGGGCTCCTTACAGAGAGTGCAGGTACTACACACATGAAAACACCAGACTGACATCAGATTTTATAATTATTTACCCCATTTAAGAACCATTTTTTTGAACCATCATTTAAAAAAAAAAATGGAAAAAGAAACACAAGTTTGGCCCTCATGAACACTGTAAACCCCACAAACACATTCTGTGTTCATTATATGACACACACAAAGAATAATGTGTCTAATGAGATGTTTCTCATATGTGGAGAAAAAGTTGACATATACAACAGCAATCACACAGATCTGATCAGCACAGACATAAACCACTGGTTCTGTGTTGAATGTCAGATCTTGGATGGAAGTGGAACAGCAGAGCTGAGAAGAAAACACATCCTACAGACCTTCCCAAACATCATGCAGCTTGTCGGACATTCACTGTACATTACAGTGAGCGTGTTAACTGAGTCTGGTAAGAACTACACAAAGTCTGTTGAACCTTCTTCCTGAAAAAACAAACTTGATATTTTTAGGCCCCGAAAACATTATTATTATAAGGATTATTATCATTCTTGTGTTTCAGGCAGTGAAATGGTGGAAGCACACAAGAAAGGCATTCAGATTGTGACGTCACCGTACACCATCCACTTCAGAAGAACACCACATTACTTCAAACCTGGGATGCCCTTCGACATCTCGGTATAGAACTTTGACCAAAAGCAAAAAAGAAGATAGTGGGAATGTTGGGATTTTTTGTTGGCTCTAAATTACGCTTGCATCATTATATATTTTTTTGGTCTGGGTTTTGCATAAAGGTCTATGTAACAAATCCTGACCAAACACCTGCTAACAATGTGGAAGTGGAGGTCAATCCTGGAGGGATCAGAGGTCAAACAAGAGACAACGGCATTGCAAAGGTTACCGTCAACACTCCAGGAGGCTCTTCCACACTGGAGATCATTGTAAGATCTGCCATCTCAACAGCACTGATGTTCAGTCAGTTTCACTGGTGATTTAAGGGAAGACAGATCAGCTAACAGACGTTCAGAAAATAATATATTTGTTAATTCCAGGCAAAGACCAGAGATCCACAATTAAGCAATGATCAGCAGGCAGTGAAGAAGATGACAGCTCAGGCCTACAAGCCCAAAGGCGGCTCCAACAACTACCTGCACATCGGCATTGGGGCTGCAGAGCTTCAGATCGGTGATCAAATGAAAGTCAGCCTGAACTTAGGAAGAAGTCCAGGAGTGAGAGACCAAGATTTCACCTACATGGTGAGGGACAGCCATACCATGATTCAAGAAGAAACGTTATGAAGTATATAATCTGTTGCTTAAGTGTCTTCATCTGCTTCATTTTCAGATCTTGAGTAAAGGTCAGATCATTCAAGCACACAGGTTTAAGCGAAGAGGACAATCTTTAGTGTCTCTGTCTCTACCTGTAACCAAAGACATGGTGCCGTCATTCCGCTTTGTGGCATATTACCACGTGGGCTGGTCCGAGGTGGTGTCTGATTCAGTCTGGGTCGATGTGAAGGACACGTGCATGGGAACGGTAATTTAACCCTGGTGACGCAACACTATGAATTAATCTTAGTTTGTTATTTTGATCTATATTCTTTGATCTCACAGCTTAAAGTAGAAGTTCACGATCCAGTCAATGTCTATGAACCCGGTGAAGACTTTGACCTGAGAATAACAGGAGATCCTGGGGCCAAAGTTGGGTTGGTGGCTGTGGATAAAGGTGTTTATGTTCTGAACAACAAGAACAGAATAACTCAATCAAAGGTTTGTGGATCAGAATTGAATCTTTCCACTGTAACTGAAAAAGTGGTACCATTCTTTTTTCTCTTTGACTTATGTTTTTCCCTAACAGATCTGGGATGTCGTTGAGTCACATGACATTGGCTGCACAGCAGGAAGTGGAAAAGACAGTATGGAAGTTTTCAGCGATGCCGGCCTGCTGTTTGAGTCCAGCTCTGCTGGAGGCACTGGCGTCAGAACAAGTACTTGCATAATTTTTCCGAACATGTTCAAAAAGATCTATGCATAGACTTTTAGAACCTGTCAATGAATGAAACTTAGTAAATCCACTCTTGACATTGTTCTTTTCCAGATGCTGAATGTCAATCTTCATTGCGAAGAAAAAGACGAGCAGTAACCACTATACAGCTCCAGCAATCTCTATGTATGAAAGCCATTTCAATCAATCAATCGATCAATCGATCAACATATAGCTAAAAAGGAGTTATAGATATAAGGATATACTGTATTGTATCCAACTTTTGACCACCAAGGGCTGACCCCAGATTCCCCATGAATTCCTAGGGCATGTTCCAAGATTTGGCATTACTTTTCATTTGAGAATAATTGCCAAGAAACTGCCATCAACTGTTGTTAATGAATCACAGATTAACTGTTTGGTACATCAGGAATTTGTGGGTAGCATTTAACCAGCACTATATCAACATAGTTTAACACAAATTTGAGGATGGTACGAAGAAAGCTCTAGGATGAGTTTGAGGAACTTGGGATGTCCCGAGGAATGAGAGAGGAAGGATTTTCTAGACCTCATGGTTAAAACATTAAAAGAATCACAAATGCAACTTTCAGAATTTGAGATAGAGACCTCAAATTTGGCCTATAGACATTGGAACTATTTATAACTATTTCCTATTTATAATATTCATATGTCCGTGTAGCTTATAATATCTGTTTTACTTTTATAATGAAATAGCATGTTTAACACCACAGAATTGTGATTAAGAAACACAACAGCATTAAACAGTATTAGTATCGACTGATACTCAGAATTTCGGTTTTGAAACCAAATTGATTCAGACTGTTCAGACTGACCAAATTTTCTGTAATCATAGGTTTACAACATTTTTGTAACCTTTTATTGTTACAGCTTTTATAGCTTTATAAAGCTTTCTGTCAGACTTGTCCATTTTTCCTTTTTTATGTTATCTACCTACAGTCAACAAATACTCTGGCATTGAGAGAGAATGCTGTGTGGATGGACTGAAGAGACTGGATGATTATAGCTGTCAGTATCGGGCATCTTTCATTGTGGATGGAGAGGAGTGCAAACAGGCTTTCCTGCACTGCTGCACTGAGATTACCGCCCATTACCAAGAGCCAGATGAAGAAATGATTCTAAGCCGTAGTAAGATCATTCTTTCAGACAATTTCAGCTCTCTTGCAGATCTGCTAGGAGTCAGAACATGCTTCAGGTGTGTCTTGAGCAGGATAATTTACCCCAGAGATGTTACAAGTTTTGGTTCTACAATTGCAGAAACTGATACAACTGGAATAATCCTTGTGAAAAGAGCTGGTTCTGTTTTGTGTAAATAAAGCAACCACTCTTTCACCCACAGGTGAAAGCGAGGATTTTGTGAACTCGGATGACATCGTGACACGTACGCTTTTTCCAGAAAGTTGGCTTTGGGAGGAAGTGGTGTTGCCCAAATGTTCATCACTGAACCGCCAGTGGTGAGTTTGACTTGCAGTTTCCAACAGTCAGTACTTAGCCAAAGATGTTCCTGCTTTAGTAAAGAAATGATCTCTCTTTTAGTCAAACAACCACCTTTCCCAGGGATGGACTCAAGCTGAAAGACTCCATAACTACTTGGGAAATCACAGCCATCAGCTTGTCCAGCTCTCATGGTACAGACTCTTGTTGTAAACACACAGTTCCTATTAAGGTCTTGTGTATTGCATTTGCAGCATGCAATAATTCCATTGTGTCACTCAGTGTTTTCTCTGTATTGGTTGGCTTCATTGGAATAGCAATGTTCTAGGCCTGTAGTACATGCTTCTTATAAGAAGCTGATCTCTTTTTTCTCTACAAAGGTATCTGTGTGGCAGATGTCCATGAGATGACAGTGGTGAAGAACTTTTTTATTGACCTAAAGCTGCCATATTCAGCCGTGCGCAACGAGCAAATTGAAATCAAGGCCGTTATCCACAACTTTTACAGCAAAAGAGTAAAGGTCAGATTGGAAGAATGATTTACCATGGCAGACCTTATCAGACAGGCCCTCGGCATGTTGACAGAATATGCTTTGGCCACTATCAGCCTTCTTTTCTTCATAAGGAACATTTCTCCTTGTAGGTACGCGTGGAACTGATGGAATCCAAAGACATCTGCAGCCCGGCTAGCAAGAGAAGAAAGTTCCAAACCATGGTGATGGTAGATGCTAAATCATCATACTCTGTCCCTTTTGTCATCGTCCCATTAGCTTTGGGACGCCACGCCATTGAAGTGAAGGCAGCTGCTGCAGGACGTGGGAGTGATGGTGTGAGGAAAGAACTCCTAGTGGTGGTAAGAAAAAATGATGGGACAGTTCCTTGCAGAGTGTAGGTTAAGCATAATGTATAAAGTGCCATAAAGTGACATCAAGAAATGAACTGGCATACATTTCCCACAGCTTTCCTCGAGGTTTAAACACAGCAAACCTTTAGTGACATCAGTGGAGTCACTGCAAGCTTGCTAATTTCTAAGAATTCACATCTGACTCTGAACTAAATAGCACTCTCTCACTCATTCTTTACTTCATTTCTTTAGTCTGAAGGCGTTTTGACCAAACTTAATGAAAACCTACAATTCAGTCCTTCTAAGAAAGGTAAGGGGATTCCAACAAAACACATAGACACAGAGAAATCGGCTTTTCATTAAAGGTATAGTCCACCCATGAATTCAAATTCTGTCATTTACTCACCTTCTTGTTCAAAAACTGCATGATTTGCTTAATGACAGAATTTTCATTTTGGGTTGACTATTACGAGTTGTGTGACCTTTGTCTTCAGCCCTCATTAATTTTTGAACTTGTTGCCACTTCTATACTAAATAGATACTAAAAAAAGGCCACGCCAGTCATTTAAATCCATGTCCTGCATGTGCAAATAGGCGTGAAGTATGACTGTACAGTACCTGTCTTTCTGGAACAGGTGGTGAACATGTGGAGGTTATCAAGAGCCTGATACTGAAGGACCAGGCACCCAACACACCATCGATCACATATGTGTCAGCAATAGGTGACTCTTCTAACATCTGCTCCAAGTCTATAAAATAAAAAGATGCTTTTGCTTTATTTTTACCAGTATGTCAATATCTTGTGCACAGGAGATACAATCAGTATAACAATAGAGAAGGCTATTAGTGGTCATGCCATGGGTTCCTTGATTATCTTGCCTAGTGGCTGTGGGGAGCAGAACATGATTCGCCTAGCGATGCCCGTCATTGCAACTCATTACTTGGACAAAACCAATCAGTGGCACACCCTGAATGCTGGGCTTAGGCAGACAGCTGTTACATACATCACGAGAGGTAAACTAAACACTGGGAAGTCAACTATTCTGCTCCTAAACATTTGCTTCATATTGTACGCCCCTCTTGTTGTCTTGATGAACAGGTTATAATCAACAGCTGGCATATCGTAAAACTGACGGGTCATTTGCCGTATATATTAGCAGTCCAAGCAGCACCTGGTAACTAACATATTTCTCAATAGTTCTGCTTAGTCAGTAATGAACTGTTAATCAGGAATCTCACCATGATTACAACTCAAATTTAGTTTTCTTTCTCCTAAAGGTTGACAGCATATGCTGCTAAAGTATTTGCCATGGCCAGTAACATCGTACACATAAACCAGTATGTGATCTGCTCTGCTCTCAAGTGGCTCATACTGAACAAGCAGTTACCTGATGGTGTTTTCAGAGAAGATGCACCAGTAACTTCTGGATGGATGACTGTGAGTGAAACCTCTTTAAAAACTATAGTACTGAAGGGATAGTTCATCCCCAAAATGAAAATTGCGCATCTTTTACTCACCTTTATGTCATTCTTAACATGTACTTGAAAAATTCAAGTCAAACTCCAAAAGTGCCTAAAAGTAGTGCATACAGCTTATGCATTATGTTCCAAGTCCTCTAAAGCCCATAAGAGATTTGTTTAAGGAACAGACAAAAAATTAGAGATATTTGCTATAAATATCAGAACATCGTGGAATTTTGATGCAGGAACTTTGAAGCTATAAGCTACTCTGATTTCTCTATATGGGGCAACAATGACAAAAAAAAGCTATGTTTTCAAACAGGTCTATACACTGCTGTTGCCATTGGCCAAATAATCCCACCCCAAACCATTTATTGAGTTAGAAGTTGATTTTTTGAACCCTTCAAACAAACATAAAGATTATTTTCTTAGCAGTTTAAGCTAGAATATGAAGAAAGCATTTGAACAGTCCAACTATTACACAGCAGCATTAACCTGCAAGGATCATTTCACTACGAAAGTAAACTGATACTTTATCTTCTCAGTCTCAAGGTGTGACCACACTTACCATGGCTTGGCATAATTTTGCTGGCAAAATAAAGCAGGGCCAAATGTGATGAAATAGCATGAATGAAATACGGAAAAGATAATGAAATAAATGTACACTATTCTACCAGCTCTTTTTATGGATCATTTTATGATATTAAAGTGAAGTAGATGCCGCTCGTCTAACTGCGGTTCTTCTGTTTTGCTTTGTTGTTAAGTTTTGAGTCTCCGCCCACACAGAAGTCATTGTCGAATATTAACCAGAAACCTTGTTAGTGGTCAGTGCTGCCAGTTTGCGTAGGGCGATTTCTTTGTTGCTGGAGGTTTGTTTGGTGTAATTCTATATTGCTCTGTTTCTCACTGAAATGACTGGATTTCATCCACAAATTTTTACAGTGCAATGGTAAATGTGACCATACCTTTACTCGCACCTTTAATTGTTTCTAATATCACAATTTTCATCTCTGTGCACAGGGGGAAAATTCACAAGCATCCATGACGGCTTTTGTGCTCATTGCCCTGCAGGAGGGGAGAGGCATTTGTGCCGGCCAAATCTCAGTAAGTCATGCAAGGCAAAGTTAAAATGGAACCACTGAAAAAGCTAACATGTTTCTGCCACTCCTTGTAATTTATCAATCTTTTGTTTTTTTAGAGTCTTGACAGTAGCATGTATAAAGCCATTGTTTACCTCAGATCTCAGATACACGGTCTGACAAATCCATTCACAGTGGCTATTACATCTTATGCTCTTGCCAATGGAAATGCACTTGACAAACAAGTCCTGTTGAGAAAAGCCTCTGCAGGTAAAGATGCAACCGTTTATGTTGAATTCGTGTGAACAGTTAATTTAACCTGTTCAGAAAACAATGTGACTTGACGTTGTGCTTAAACGATTATGTGTCAACGCTGCACCTATTTCACCCTAACAACATTATCATGACTTGTTGTACTTGCCAAGTATCAAAGCTAAACGATTAGGATGCCTAAAAACATGACAATTCATTCAAACCAATAAAGACAAAGATACAAGCTTATAAAGAAATCAATAATGATAATGCATAAACAAATTCAATTCAAGTTTATTTGTATAGCACTTTCACAATACAAATTGTTGCAAAGCAGCTTTACAGAAAAAGTTTCTACAATATATTTAGTAGTAGCTTACTAGTGGTGACCATGTCAAGTTGATGTACATATGGCAGAGATGTATGGTAAAAATCAGTTAATGACGTAATTAGACAGACATTGATCACTATTAACAGTAATGAATTATGTTGCAATCATAAGCAAAATTCAGTAGTGCTGTATATTGTTTCCGGGTTGGCATCATCTGAGGTCCTCTGAGGGGTTGGCATCATCTTTTCTTAGGTGTTCTGGATCCAGACTGAAGCTTGTGTAATTCCTAGTTACCACAGGATGTCAATCAGGTGGCAGAAAGAGAGGAACAAATAGGGGCATAATTAGTGTAGCTGCTCTTCAACCAAGCAAAAATGATTTGTTTAACCCAAGCTAAAGAATAATAATGTGCATTTGATCAGATATAACTGCAGTACAAGGTTATGAGATGCACTATTTGAATGCTTGACTAAAGAGATGTATCTTTAATCTAGAATTGGGGCAGCCGTGGCCTGGTGGTTAGGGAGTCAGGCTTGTAATCGAAACGTTGCGGGTTCGAGTCCCAGGTCCGGCAGGGATTGAAGATGGAGGGAGTGAATAACCAGCACTCTCTCCACCCTCAATACCACGACTGAGGTGAGTCCCTTGAGCAAGGCACTGTTCCCCCAACTGCTCCCCGGGTGCCGCAGCGATAGCAATATGGCTGCCCACTGCTCCGGGTGTGTGTTCACGGTGTGTCTTCACTTCTCACTAAGGAAGTGATCAAACACACACACACTTCTCACTACTGTGTGTGTGCACTTGGATGGGTAAAATGCAGAGCACAAATTCCGAGTATGGGTCACCGTCTTGGCCACACGTCACGTCCTTTCCTTCCTTTCCTTAAGAATTAAACAGAGAGAAATCTGAACGAATTTGGGAGCCAAATGCGAAAAAACTCTACCTCCTTTAGTGGACTTTGCTATCCTAGGAACTACCAAAAGTACAGCGTTTTGCCTTAGGAAGCGTGATGGATTGATGTTAGCATGGTAGCTAAACCATTAACGGCCTTATAGGTAAGAAGCAATATTTTGAAACTGATGCGCAACCAAATAGGTAGCCAGTGCAGAGACTTTAAAATTGGGGTAATATGATCATATTTTCTTGACCTGCTAAGGACTGGAAGAGATGATGGGAGGGATGGGTGGGGTCCTTCACGATACTGGTGGCTTTACCGGAGCATCATGCAAGGAAAATGTCCAGAATGGAGGGGAGAGGGATACCGATGATCTATGTGGCTGTGTTCACTGTCTGTTGTAGGGTTTTTTTTTTAGGGTCCGTTGTAGCACTTCAGTTCTCGTACCAGGCAGTGATGCAGCTGGTCGGCACACTCTCAATAGTGCCCGTGTAAAAAGTGGTGTGGATGGATGGAGGTAGACTTGCTCTTTTGAGTCAGCACAGGAAGTAGAGTAGCTGTTGGACCTTCTTGGAGAGTGGTGTAGTGTTGGTAGTCCAGGTGAGATCCTCAAAGAGTGTTCCCTGAACGGGAATCGAATCCAGGCCGTGGTGGTTAGAGCGCCGAATCCTAACCACTAGACCACCAGAGATCTGTTTATCATCTGTGTATTGTCTTTTGGTCCAATAAGTAAAATCTCTGTCTTATCTGAATTTAATAGGAGAAAATTATTGGTCATCCAATCTTTTACATCTTTAACACACTCTGTTAACTTCGATAATTTAGAAGTTTCATCTGGTCGTGTTGAGATATATACTGAAGTGTCATCAGCATAACAATGGAAACTAATCCCGCATTTTCTAATTATATTACCAAGGGGCAGCATGCATATTACAAATATCAGAGGACCTAGGACAGATCCTTGTGGCATTCCATACTTTACTGGTGATAATTGTGATGACTCTCCTTTTAAATAAACAAAGTGGTAGCGATTGTACAGGTAGGATCTAAACCATCTAAAAGCCTGCATAGTTTTGTAGTTGATCTATGAGTATGTCATGATCTATAGTGTCGAATGCAACACTAAAATCAAGTAAAACTAGCAATGAGATGCAGCCTTGGTCTGACACAAGAAGCAAGTCATTAGTGATTTTAACAAGTGCAGTTTCTGTGCTATGATGAAATTCTTCACAGGGATAAACTAATCAACAATGACAACACAATATGAAACTAAAAGTATAAAATCTGATTGTTTTCCTTATCTGCTCTCCAAACACAAAAAATTGTAACAGTCCATATGGTGAAAAGTGCTATACAAATAAAACTGAACTGCATTAATCCCGTACAGATGGAAGTCACTGGCCTGTCCCTGGAAGCAGTAGCTTTACTTTAGAGGCTTCGGCCTATGCGCTTCTGGCTCTCGTAAAAGCTCAAGACTTCCAGAGTGCAGCTCCCATCGTAAACTGGCTCAACAACCAGAGGCAGTCCAGTGGAGGATATGGCTCAACTCAGGTTTGTAGTCTACATCCAACATGCACATCTGTGTTGCCTGTCTGTCCACGTTTAAAATGCAACATTTAAGAAAAGACCATAGACTATTTAAACCTACTCATCAAAAACCGTTGAACTTGTCTCCTCCATCCCAGGCCACCTTCATGGTATTCCAGGCTGTAGCTGAATACAGGATTCAAGTGAAAGAGATAAAGCAGTTAGACCTGGAGATGACCATCCGAGTGGAAGGCATCCGGCAACCGATTGTGTGGAACATCAACAAAGAAAACTCTCATCTCACACAAACAGAAAAGGTGAGTTTTGCCGAAAGTAAGTATTCACTTAACCACGGTTGTTTATGTCTTAAGTGAACGTAAACAACTGATAAAAATGAAAGTGTATCATTATAGTGAACTGGTGTATTAGGTCTTAAAGTGACCACAGCCTAATATACCTGCTGCTGTATGTTTCATTAATGTTAATCAAACAAGGACTTTAACAAGGATTAATCTATATTTCATTTATGCAGTTAAGACTATGCAACAAGTTAATGCAACAAGTCACTGCGGTCATGAGCAACTATTGTTGATATATACCTGGTTTAAGATGAAACTTCCATTTTTTCAGTCTAATATTAATCAGCTACGTGCGATATCTTTTATCAAGATGAAAATTTGTATTTATTTATTTATTTATTTATTTATTTATGAACAGATTCCATCCAACAGGCAGATCACCATCAGTGCCAAGGGTTCTGGAGAGGCCTCTGTAACTGTGAGTGACTTAAGAATAATATATCTCTGCAATAATCAGAGATAAATGAGGAAATTACAAATATATCTGTTCAAATAGATACTGTCTTTTATTGTGTTTCGTGTTGTTTTCTCCTCTGCAGGTTGTGACGGAGTACTATGCAAAACCAAAAGAAAGCAAAAGCACTTGCAAGAACTTTGAGCTTGCTTTGGCTTTTGAAAGGGATGATAAAGGTTGTATTTTATTTTATAACATTTTGTTTATCATAAATACAATATACTTTTAATTTAAATAATTTATGCTAATAATGCTCATAATTTCATGCTGCTCTATCACTGGTGTCATTTGGTGTTTTGCATAAAAATAAAAGTAAAACCCTTTCGCGTACAGTGTAAAATGTCGTAATAATTTTTATTTCTTAAAAAGAAAAAAAAAAAAAAAGCTTTGTCATGAAGTCTTGATGGTCCTAAAATTGGCTTAATTTTCTTGATGCAAAACAAAATATAATGAAACAAAAGTTTGCTAATTTTTTGGGGTGAAATATGCCTTAACAGTTTTGAAATAATTGCCCATTGCTATCTTGTGTACATTCTATTCACATTTATTTATTTGGCACATGAATTATCCAGAGCAACTAACAAATACGGAAAATAACTGGACATTTGTCTTTCTTTTCTTTTCTTTCTTTTTTTTTTTTAGTAACATATCAAGGAGCAACTGAGAGTTACAAACTCATAATCAAAACCAGGTGTGCAAATGCATTCCATTTTCATCACAATTCTGCCCTAATAAACTGAAAATCAAAGTTAAAGCTTTCAAATTTTGGTTCTACAAAATGGTATCTCTGTACAGTGAATAATCCTTGAAAATGATAGAATGTATTACTATGTTTACTTTAACCAACTGTTCACTCCAAGGTTTTGGCAAGAATTACAGCACTTTATTATGACCTTTTTTCTGTTCTGTTGCAGCTGCTGTTTCTGCTTTTCTGTCTGAACCCCTTATTTTTGCAGTGCCAGTAGTGCTATAAAAATCTCACATTTGCTTTGTTGACTCCACAGATATCTGTCTACTGACAGAGACGCCACTATGTCTATATTGGACATATCATTGTTGACGGGATTTGTTGTGGATGAGAATGATCTTAAAGCGGTATGAATCACATTTCATTATTCACATTTGCTTTTGACAAAATGAAAATATTAACCTTTTTTTTTTTTTTTGGCTCAGTTTTCTCACAGTTTCCATTCTCTGTGCTCCACTGGATGTTATGGTGGCCACACTGTCAAACTCTCCAGTACTAACTTTTTGTTTCTGTTTGTAGCTGTCAACTGGACATGACAGAATCATCCAGAAATTTGAGATGAACAAGCAGCTTTCAGAGCGAGGATCCCTTATCCTCTACCTGGACAAGGTCTCTGTATCAGCCAATAACACCAATATACAAGTTTTGTAATGTTTAATTAATTAATTAATTAATTAATTAATACATTTTGCAAAGGCTTGCTAAGTGAGGCTACCATCAAGAGAACAGGACATATAGTTCTAGATTGCTCCCTAATTTACTATCATAATTAGTGACTATTGTGAGAATGACTACACAGATTCTATTAATATTAAAATGACATGTACATCTGTAACACGTGCACAAAAGAGAACATTCTAAACCTTAAAACCTTTTACTGTTTTTGTATTTTATTATAATTATTATTAGTTTTTTATTTATTTATTTATTTTTATTTTAACTAAACATGCAAATGAATGCAAATCATTTAATAAATTCTAAATGCCTACTGTAAGGTGTCTGCTATCTGCTCTTCAACTCTCTGCAGATTTCTCATACCAGGGAAGATAGGATTTCATTCCGGCTGCACAGAATAATGAACGGAGGTTTCCTTCAACCAGCAGCAGTCACTGTATATGAATACTACTCTATAGGTATGAAGCTGATGTGAAGCAATCACACTTGCGGATTTAGTCTGACTGACAGACCTTGTTAATGTACTACACAAGGTCTGTAAAACTGTACATTTTACATCCTAGTCTACACTTTAACATTAGAAACAGTACAACTAGTATTAGCTAGATGGCAGTTTTTTTTTTTTTTTTTTTTTTTTTTTTTTAGATATGACTCTGGATAATGGATTTTTAGAATAGAGATTACAGTTCTCCCACTGAATCTCTGAAATTCTATAAATGAGTCTATTTAAAAATATTCAATAATTTAAATGAATTAATTACGTAAAAAAAAAAAAAATATTACAATGATTGCCACCTACTGGCATAATGTATAATAACATATCCAGTCTTTCTTTGAAACTTTTGATAGTGGCTGCCGCAACATCAGAGGCGCTTCCACTCCATTCCCGAGTCACTTGCAGTGATTACTCTGATAGTAATCTGGATGTTATGTCTGATAGTAACCGTTTGGCGGAGACGTTGAGCGCGAGCAAGCCGAATCGTGTTGCCAGTCAAGACTAACCGATCCATGATTTATTAGGGATTTATTATCGAATGGTGATCCACCAACGGCTGATTAAGTTAAGGAGCCTGTTTTGAAAATGTTAGAAGTAGAAAGTACAGATATTTGTGTAAAAATGTAAGGAGATAAAAACATCTCAAGCAATTTTTAGTGCTGGAAATCCGTTTTTACTTTGCTGAAACTTCCGCGTCTTCATTGAGAGCGCAGGTCATGCTTGCTTAGCAACGGCAGACGCCACTGGAGCGCAAGCTACAGAGAGCTTTGGAAAGAAGGAGAAAGCGGTGCGCCTAGCGTTTTCCACGCATTTTTAGGCGCGATATGTGAACGGCCCCTTAGAATAGTCTTCTTTTAGCAGTTGAAACCACCACATCACTAAACATTTCTCTCTTTCCACCTTTTCAATTTATTTACATTTTTACATTGTATTACCACCCTCTCTCTATTCTAATTCTATTTTATCTATTTGTTTGTTATTAAACAAAGACTTGCGCTCTACTTGTTTTCTAACTGTTTGTTTTCTTAAAAAAAAAAAAGGCCTCTTACGCTAGCTTTCTCTATTCTTTTTCTATTCTATTTGTTTTATTTGTATTTATTATATAATTAACAAAAAATATTATATTTATTATTATTATAATTATGACTTGTTTTGGCATTATTTTTTATGGCTGACTGTTTTAATATCTTTGATGCTGCAGCACAGTGAATGCTGTGTGACCAATGTGATTTCATTCTTTCATGTTTAGAAAATCGCTGTGTGAAGTTTTATCATCCAACCAGGAAGGAAGGAGCTCTTCAGAAAATCTGTAAGAATGACGTCTGTCAGTGCGCCGAAGGTAATGCGATTCATTTTAATAATACTTCCAAAAACTGCAAATAAAACATACAAAGTTCTACTGTTAATCTGCAGCAGGTTAATTTCTCTTTCCATCGCTGAAACAGAAAACTGCAGTCTTCAAAAGAAGGAGAAAATTCTTGAGGCTCAACGTAATAAGAAAGCCTGTGAACCTAAAATAGATTATGGTAAATTATTACATTTGTGTGTGCATGTTTTGGTGCAATGAGTGAGAATGTTTTTTTTTTTTTTTTTTCTATATGATTATTAGTTAATGTGGTGATCAGTTATATGCTACATCAATCTAATCCATTTTTACAGTTTATAAAGCTGTTGTGTTGAGAGAAAATAAGGACGCCTTAACAGTCTACTACAATATGAGGATTGAACTTGCCCTCAAAACAGGTATAACTCCTTACGCCAACCACACCGTGTAAACATTTGGAAATTTTGTCAGTTTAAAGATAATATTCTGCTTATTTCAGCAGTAAGATGCAAAGTGATGTACAAGTTTAAATCCATACAAAACAAGCTGCTCACATCTGGTCTTAATGGTCTTCATCTTATCAGACACTGGTGAATTTTGCTATGTTGTGTATGCGTACAAACTCAGGAGAGAAATTCAAACATGTCACATGTCATACATGAATTTGTGTAGGTCCAGAAAAAGATGTGGAAGGGATACAGCGTACTTTCTCCTTGCAGATCTCTTGCAAAGAAGCTTTGAATCTGAAGCAGGGTGAGAGCTATCTGATCATGGGCCAGGCTGATGATGTCCAAATGGAGGGCAGAATGTAAGTGCATTTGACCTGTGATCCAAAGTGTGTGCGTCCTGATCTGTGAAGGTGCAGAGAGCTAGAAATCTGAAATAATTTTTGAATGGTCACTGTGCAACAACAAATTATTTTTTTTTGTGCCTTTTTAGGGCTTACTGGATTTAGTTTGTCATGTAAGCCCCTCTTTAACATGCTCTTCCTCTGGTGTCTCCTCAGCGGTCAGTATGCTCTGGGCGAGAGGACGTGGTTGGAGTTTTGGCCCAGCTTGGAGGAGAGCAAGACAAGTGCTGAGCTCAAAGAAAAATACAACGGCATGTTGAGTCTCCAGCAGGATCTGCGCTTCGGCTGTAGCTAATAAGTCTAATGCCAGACTATTGCTTTGGGTTGTTCATTGGGAAAATGAGCAGAAACAGAAACAGAAAAATCAGTATAGCTTAATTTTCAACTTTAAATTTATGTTAAACATGAGATACGAGTTAATTTTGAATGTTGCTTTTTTATTTTATTTTTTATTTTTAGCAATTATCCTGTTACTCAGTGATGAATTTATGTATAATACATCATGACTTGCTTCTTAAGGCAGTGTTGTGACACATGCATGTCTAGGCAAACTTCCATAATAAACATGATCTAGCAAGATCATCTGCTCTGATCCTTATTCACCATCCAAAAACAGCAAACTTTTAGAAAGTTCAGGTTTAATAGTGATGCCTAAATGCAAATTTTTAACTCGGATCACCTTGTTTATAATGTTTACTTTAGAGTAACCTTATGTTGTGTGATGAACCTTATGTTGTACAAGTTCAATTTTCCAATAATTCGAGCTCAGCAGGATGTAAAATTAAAATCACATACAGTAAATGTAAGCAAAAACAGCATCTGTATTTTTTGAGGGATTGTAGCACAGCACATCTGTGTGGTTCATCGCCTCATAGTGACACTGAGCACAAATAATACTCACATAGAAAGGTCAGAATGGACTTTGAAATATGTGCACATGTAGTACAAAATTTTTATTTGAATTGAGAAGTTTTCCTCTTTGGCAGGAGGTTTGTCAGTAGGAAATAAGTGTGTTGTGTTGAGCACTGCGTGCTTAGCCTTATGTGCATTTTCCGGGTGGCTGTCATTGTCGTACTGCATATCAAGCTCACGGCAGAGAGAGAAGTACAAGCTACACACGTTATAGTCCTGTTAAAGAGAACAAACAGAAAAAGAACAGTTACAAAACAGCGGAGCGGAGGTCATCGTCCAGCCCACACCTAAATCCCTCCATCAAGCAGACGTCATCGCAACTGGTACGGTGGCAGGTGCCGACAAACTCCTCCACGTAGTCTTCCAGGTCCCTGCCATTCTGGAAGATAAAGATGGTAAAACCTTCCAGAATGGTGTTATCAGTCCTCGGGACAACGTTGATTGATGCGAGGTTCATGTGGCAAAAGAGAAAAAGGAAAAAAAAAACTGGTGAAAATGAAAATAAAACGCGAGGGAACTCGTCTCTAATTTGTAGTTTGTTCGGACCTTCTGTCACGATTGTGTGTCAAATGAGACGAACAAAGACGAAATATAACGAAAAGTCTTTAATAAACTCCACAAATGGTACACCCAGACAGGTAGGGCAGGGAAACACACACCAACATAACGTTAAGGTCCGATGACAAACACAGAACTGAATACAACTTATAAATGGGTGTTAATGATACAAGGTGTGGGTGATTAACCAATAATGACTTAACAAGGAACAGAACAGAAAAAGACCATATATGGGCACAGAGGGGAGAAACCAATATAAACAGTCCACAAGGGTGTGATACTAGCTGACAAGTGAAGTTAGATTGCTTGGCAAAAGTTTGCTATAAACAAACTGAAAATTACAATAAACATTACTGCCAATGTCTGAACAGCATGTAATGAAAAAAAAAAAATGCCTGTAGTCTAAATATTATGTGAAGCATCATGCGGTTTTGCTGGAAAAATCCAAGGGAAACTGTCATTATAGTGTCATTTTAATAAAACTCAACTGTCGACATGATGTTGGTAAATTCTGCTGGCAGTTGCTTGTTCACATTAGGCCAACTAGTGTGTGCAAGACCATGAGCAATAAGTTACTGACCACAGCTCACTTAACAGCCACCGGTGTCATTAACAACAAGGGTTTCTGAATTCTATTCTGAATTTCTGAATTCCAGGAGCCGCTTCCGGTGAGGCGGTGGAAGTACTATACCAATGGTATTTTGTGTGCTAATTAGCAAAGAGGCTAAGTGTTTTTCGGATCATTGTTTGCTTTGTAAAACTGCAAACCTTTATGAGAGATGTCATTACAGTGCTCAGGGACAACATGTGCTGCTCGAAGTTGTGTTCTCACATCATCAGCAAGTTTGAATCTCTAAATCTTGAATGACTGTCAACTAACTTAACATTAGTGATGCGACATTTGAACCTCCCAAGGCATCGGAGCTTGTGTTGAGGGATGTGCCAGATGAAGCCTCGATTCGAGGCTTGTGCTGTTAATGTAGAAAACACTAAACCACTGACAAACAAATCCTCACTTTCTATCCAAACCCCCAGATCTTACTTTACGAGAGCATTTTAATTCAGACTTATTTAATAACGTTTCGAAATACGTTTCTAAATACCTTTTAGAAAAAGCAGTCAGAGAAAAGTTTCAGTGCTTCACTAGGCTTCATTTTCCCATCACTACTTTCAACTGTTGAATGAAAAACAGAAGGCACTCCCACTTTTGACGCAAGGCCTCATGCGGCGTAGGAAACTTGTGGCTATAGAGCCCTTTAACAGCTAAATATCAACATTTTCAGGAGTTTACTGTTGACAGTGAAATAGCATGAGCCATTCTCTTGAGTGGGAATAGGTGGTATGACAATACAGTTTCACAGGACTGCTTAATTTTTGACATGCTTATAATGATAAAGGAGCAATAAAGAAAGAAAAAATAAAGTGTAGAAATGCTTGAGGGTATTCAAGTAAACAGGAATTAGAAGAAACATGGATAAGTATATATTGTGTAGTGTTAGGGTTAAACAGTATGTTGCTTATAAATTTGTGCTGTCTGATGCTGGTTTAACAGTGATGCTGAAATGCACTTTTTAAACTCGGATCGTCTTGATTATAATGTTTACTTCAGAGTAGCTTTATGTTGTGTGATGAACTTTATGTTGTACAAGCTCAATTCTCCAGTAATTCCAGCTCAGCAGGATGTAAAATTAAAATCACACAAATGTAAGCAAAATAGCATCCATCTTTTTGGTGGGAATGTGCATTTGAGTATAGCACAGCACATCAGTCTGTAGTTCATCACCTCATAGTGGCACTGATCGCAAATAATAGAAAGGACAGAGTGGATTTCAGAATAAGTGCACATGTAGTAACAAATTCATTTTAATGCATCTCTTTGCTGTTTTTAAACAAAACACAAAGATGTATTATATTAAAGACTTCTGCTGTCATTTTGTCATTTTTGACAGTAAATTCACAAAAAAAGAAAAAAAAAAACAACATGTTAAAGGCAATAATTATTTTACCAATATTCACCAGTTTGTAAAGAAAGTGATTAGCTTTGCTCTTTGTCCCTGTACAAGGAAAAAAAGCTCTAATCCTTTTTAACAGAAATATATTAAAAAAAAAAAAAAGATAAAGTTAATATAATTATAAGACACTGACATTATATATATATTTTTTTTTTACAGCTTGAACTCTGGTTAAAATGAAGTTTCTGCAAAATAAAGGCAAGTTTCTGCAAAATAACGGTGGGGGAGAGCTTCCTCGAACCCAACATGTTTGACATCAGTCACTTTTTTGTTGTGAAGATGTACAGTTCATCAAAGTTTGCATTCTTGACAGTCAGCAGTATGTAAATTCTATAAGAGGTTCTCTATATTAAACCCTGCACTCATCTTCCCAAATTCCACAGCTGAAGAGAAGTGATCATGGAACTATTGTGTGTTTATAAAACTGACAACCACGAGACCTGCAGAAAGTACAATGAGATGGGACTGGACAGAGATGAAGATATATATGCAAATCAGGGACGAAAACTTAGCCAGACTGAAGCAAGAGCTCAAAACAGTAAGACATTTAGTGTGATGCAGAAGTCATGTTTATTTTAAACAGCACAGTTGTTTTCTGCAAATGTTCTCGATCTTTACAAGTGCACTTTAAGGTCCATATATGTCATACATATATTTCTTAAAAGCTTAACTATTTCAACAAGAAAACTGATTACAACTTTTATTTGCATTTTGATGTTTTCCTGTTTTGCAGGAGGTTTGTCAGTAGGAAATAAGTGTGTTGTGCGGAGAACTGTGTGCATTAGCTTTATGTGCATTTTCCTGGTCCCTGCCATTGTAGTACTGCATATCAAGCTCACAGCAGACAGAGAAGTACAAGCTACAAACATGTTACAGTCCGGTTCAAGAGATCAAGCAGAAAAAGAACAGTTACAGAACAGCTTCAACTCTTTGAGTCAGAAGAAACTGGAGTTGGAGACCAGAGTCAATGATCTCACTGCTGAGAAAAGCCAGTTACAGAGCAACTTCAACTCGCGTTCTCTTCTTTTTCTATTGCGCTGCTTGTCTATTTCTCTTCAACTTAGCTCAAACTTAGATGGCCTATTTTGGTTTGATTGCTTGTGTTACTTGAGAAAATAAATCATGTCAACTGATGCAGTAGCCTAGTTTTAATGCGGGTGCAGTTCAGGTCACAGTCTTTATGTCGAACGGGTCGGGTACAGAATTAGTGCTGCTGTCGGATAAGGGGTCGGGTGTTCTGTTAAGCAGGCTATTGCGGCTGCTGGTTTACCAAACGGGGCCTGTGGAGGACTCTGCTTTCGGTCTCTCGGTCAGATAATCCACGTGCATGATGCGCTTTTTACAAGTATTTCCCTAAACCGGGCACCACACAGCTAATATAGTTTTCCGCCACAGGGTGAGAAAACGATTATTTACTTTTGATAATATTTTATTTCAGTTCGTTTTTCAAAAAGTGTTGCTAGTTTCGTTTCGTTTCAGTTTTTCATTTATTTTGACGTTTTTATTTTATTTCAGTTTACAAAAATGTTTTTTGATTAATCGTTTTCGTCTTAGTTTTAGTTTTTGTTTACGAAAATAACCTTGGTGAACACACAAATGCACACATTTAACAAGCTTAACAACCTGTGTTGTCCAATTTTTACTCACACGTCCAACGTTTAGCATATTTATTCCTCAATTTCCCTGTGGACTAATTGAATGGCAGAGTGAAAGCCCTATTTTGTTCTTTTATTAGACTTAATGAAGACACAAAATTAGATACTGAATGAGAGAAAAGTCACGTTTTTTAACTTCGCAACTTTGGTAACCAGTTTACCATAAAATACAAATGCCAATGCTTCACACATATTGGATACAACAGTAGGACTAAATATACAATTAAATGTTATAATGTAAATACACCAGCCTTTACACATAACGCAACATGAAGTGTAAATTCCTGCAACAAAAATGAGAAGAAACACAAATATAATCAAACTGTAATTAGATGTGAAGGTTCACAGAGGGACTTTCATTGTTTCTCACCTTAAATTAAAGGCGTTAAGACTCACTGCTCAATGAGCTAAAGAAACCCGTCAGGCGTTAATGTCTTTAAGCGAATGCAGTTAAAGGTGCAGTGTGTAATATTTAGGAGAATTTATTGGCAGAAATGCAATATAACATACAAAACTATGTTTTCAGAGGTGTGTAAAGACCTTACATAATAAGCCGTTATGATTTTATAACCTTAGAACGAGCAATTTATATCTACATACACCGCGGGTCCCCTTACATGGAAGTCGCCATTTAGTGCCGCCATGTTTCTATAGTAGCCCTAAACGGACAAACTTCTACAGAGCGCGTTTCGTCAGTACATTGTTCTACTTCTTCGTTGGTGTTTTAAGAGGCCGCTCGTGTCGTCACCACGTTGAAATGCGCGCGAAGAAGTTTCTCTCACAGTTATATCGTTAAGTAATCATACTGTATATAAATTGCGGGCATCAGGGGGCCACTAGTAATGTGCATGGCATTGAAACTGATTTCGTATGCACGATCGCATTTCACTTTCACTTTTCATCATGATGTTTCACTGTAGACTTCGTCCGATGCCAATTTGGTAGATGTCGCCCAACCCTACTAACTGTCATACAAAAAATCTAACTAAAGTCAGCGAATAAACCTGAGACAATGATCATTGAGTAACAATAATATTCGCAATAACATATTGGTTTACTGAATAATTAAGTAAATATAATTCTTTGACTTACCTTTGTACAGAAACCTCAACACTTGATTGGCTACTGTGAGGTGCAACAGACGATGACATTTTTGTCCTATGTCAGCTTCCGTAGCTTCTGTATGCATTTCGAAAGGGCGGGGTGAGCGGGGGACTTAGCCGTTGGTTGAAATTCGAATCCTTACCGCTAGATGCCGCTAAAAATTACACACTGGACCTTTAAGACAATCTCTTTTCATTTCAATCATACGGTGGATGATAATCGCACACTGGGTGATGATTTTATTGTGTGTGACACGGTCTGGGTGGGACATATGTGATTGAGACCCTCTCCTTTAGCAGATGAAGTGTTACTGATTAGGATGTTGCACACAAATGTCCGAAAATAATCTTCTGTACGCCTGAATGTAAAGGTGAGAGGCCTGAAGGGACAGCAGGTCCAGGTGGCAAAATTGGAAACAAATTGCTGTGGCGCCAAACCCCCTCACGGAAGAAGAAAGCCGTCGTGTTTACAACTGTGAAAATGAGCGATTATGATGATCAACTAATTGGATTTTCAAAAGTATGTGAACAATTTTAAGTTTAAGGCATAGAATCTTTAAAATACCAATACCAAAACACACAGAAAAGGTCTTTCTAGATTTATGAAATTTTTGCCCACATCCCAAACAGTCCTACCCTGGATCACATAATGAGATAATCTTTAACATTAAGAAAGAAAGAAAGAAAAAAAGAAAGAAAGCAGAAACTCTATGTTCCTTAAAAAATATAAATATAAAATGAAACCATTTTCATTTTCAAAAAAAAAAAGAGAGAAGAGTTACATGAAACTTATATTTGTTAAAGAACATGTCATCTAGTTTCTGTTTTCTTTTGACGTGTATTAATATGGAATGTTTTTTTTTTTTTCATGGAATTTACTTTTTAATATGTTGTATGACAATTACAGATTGTCATTATAAACAACACCATAAAAAAGGCCTGACTATTGTCTAAAGACAATGGTGGATTACTAACAAAGACTTATTTAAGACATTATTTTTAATAATATATTTGTGTTGATATCTAGCCTGTTTGTTTGGAGTAAATGAATGTTTGGCATTGATCACAGCAAGGCTGCATTTCCCAAAAGCATCGTAAGACATTGTAAGAAAAAGAAGTTGATCATAGAACCATAGTCACCAGTGGAGCTACATGTTAAACTTAGGTCTACGATGCTTTTCGGAAACTTTTTAGGCACCTATTTGGGATGACAAAAAGTTTTAAATGTCATATTATTAGACTGGTCTGCTAATATATGTCAAAGTTTTTTTTATTTTTTTTTTATTTTACTCCTAAACTTTGAAATAGCCTTCATCAGATGCAAAATTCACTTTTACATGTTGTTTGAACATCAGTGTGTGTTAGCAGTGTTTACACAACCACCCTATAATGATAAAAATCCACCCCAAGAATGGCTCATAAGTGACTGAGGTGTTTTGTTGTTGGATGTAATAATGAATATAGCAGTCGTCATTTACTCCTGAGCTGCTGAAGACGCAGAGGATTACTTTCATTTTTGAAGGGAATGCACACCCGATTTGCCTAAATGTGTCTATGTTCGTGTGAATCATTCTTGATCCAGCTTTACCTACAGCAGAAGTGAATATAACCATTTGCAATAGATATTTGCATAATAATGTGCTAGTTAGCAAGTTTTGTGGCTAAATGTAGCTAAAGTTTACAGTCTCTCAGAGAATTGTTCTCACCCCATGGAAGAGAGGGGCGGCGGGGTGAGCAGAGCTCATTAGTATTTAAAGGAACATGCACCGAAACGGCTTGCTCTGAACAGAGCTTTTAACCAAAGTATGCTACAGACTTTTCATTAAGACTCTCAAGAATCATCAAGCAACACTCCGCCGGTAAGGTCAACGATTTTCAACCCACTTTGTATTGTTACAATGCTGTTAAGAACAACACTTAATCTTTTTCAGAGACGCCCAGTTTATTTGTTAGCAAAACTTGGCTGCATGATGCAAAACACAGCATTTTGCCATTTTGATGATAAAAAAAGTGTTTTTTATTTTGTCAAAACTCGTCATTTAATTTTGCATCATCTGGCAGAGTGTTGCTTACAAATAAAAGGGGATATATAGGTACACATAACTCAGAGAAAGTGTACATATTGTTCATTTAGCCTACAGATATTAGACACATTGCAGCAATACAAAACACACCCTTAAAGGCAATATAAGGATAATATTTGTCAGTTTTGTATGTCCAGTTACAGTTACCATCATCCAGAGTTTTAATGCGTGAGTGCTGGCATCATCTAAAGTCTTCACAAGTGAGTCTGGATCCAAACTGGAACTGGCATTATCTCTAATAACCTTAGACTGGGCATCCTGAGATAGAAACAGGAAGGAGAAAGGTTAGCATAGCTGCTGCTTTTTTATATATTATTTTAGACAAAAGATGATTTATTTTATCACATACAACTGGTGTACAATGTTATAAGATGTGTTATGTGTAATTTAAAAATTACAGCCATAAAAGACTCCTGCCATAAATTATATCAAAACAAAACTCTTGTGTATTTCTGCATTTTTACTTGTGCTATAGCTTCTGCATTTTTTCTCCAAGAACTCAAGGGAGACGTCAGTGCCTCTTCAGAACAAGGATGAGAAAAAACATCTGAGGTTATGTATGTAACCCTGGTTCCCCGAGGGAACGAGACGCTGCGTCCAAGAACGCTATGGGAACGCCTTCAGCGTGACTGCACTCTGAATCACATGTGTAATCAGTCCAATGGAAGAGCGAGACGTCACAGGCGGGTGACGTCACTGACCAGGAAGCTTAAAAGCACGTGCGCCGGAACTGGCATTAGCTTCAGACGAAGCAGCGCTCGCAGGGATGCAGGAGAATGGCCCCAGGATGCAGTGTCTCGTTCCCTCAGGGGGCCAGGGTTACATACATAACCTAAGACGTTACCCTTCAGGAACTCGAGCTGCATCCAAAAATGCTATGGGAACGAGATGCCCATGCGGCCAGGATCCAAGTCCCTGCCTAGTGAGAGCTAGGACGAAGGACAGAAGAGCCAGGAGAGACTCGCAGGTCTAGATCATAGAACCTGACGAAAGTAAGGGGCATGGTCCACCCCGCAACATTGCAGATATCCTGCATAGGAAGGCCTTGGAGGCAGCCACACCCCAGGTCGAATGAGCCTTGACCCCCAATGGAGGAGGGAGGCCAGAGGACAATAGCATCCACTATCCAGCAACTTAGGGTCTGCTTGGAAGAAGGAAGACCCTTCTTCGCTGGACCATAACAAACAAAAAGCTGGTCCGACTTTCTCCGCACTCCAGCTCTGTGGACGTATGGTTCCAGGGCTCGCACTGGACACATACAGTTAAGCTTCTGCTAATCGGGCTCCCGGAAGGGAGGAGGACAAAAGGCCTGGAGTACGATGGGCCGTAGTGCTGAGGAGGGGACTTTAGGGATGTACCCCGACCGAGGGTACAGAAAGGCTTTCGCCAGGCCTGGCGCAAAGTCCAGGAAAGAAGGGGCCACAGAGAGGGCCTGGAGGTCCCCAACTCTCTTGAGGGAGGAAAGAGTAAGAAAAAGAACCGTTTTAATAGTAAGGTGACTGTCTGAGATATCCTCGATAGGGTCGAAAGGAGGCCTACAGACAGCCTCTAACACCACCGACAGGTCCCAAGAGGGGACATGAGGTCGTACAGGAGGCCACAGCCTCAGTGCACCGCGGAGGAAACGTGTAACTAGGGGGTTTTTACCCATGGAGAAAGTAGGCCGCAATGGCCGCCATGTAAACCTTTAAGGTGGAGTGGGTTAACCCTGTGAAGAGCCGAGCCTGCAGAAACTCCAGCACTGTACCAACTGGGCAGTTCACTGGATCTTGCAGGCGGTGTCTGCACCAAGAAGTGAAGAGCCTCCACTTCAAGGTGTACAGTTTCCTCGTAGAGGGAGCTCTAGATTGGAGGATGGTCTCAACAACCTCAGTTGAGAGACCAGAGGCTAAGAGGTGCGCCCCCTCAGAGGCCACACCCAAAGCTTCCACAGCTCCAGCTGGGGGTGCACCCCTGCCTTTGAGAGGAGATCCCTCCTGACGGGAATCTCCCAGGGAGAGCCGTCAAGGAGGGAAATCTGGTCCGAGAACCAAACTCGGCCCGGCCAGAACGGGGCAACTAGAAGAAGGGACACCCGTCCCGGCGCACTCTCTCTAGAGCTCCCGGGAGCAGAGCGATCGGGGGAAAGCTGTACAGACGAAGCCTCGACCACGTCTGTACCATGGGGAGCTGGATGACTCACAGAGAACCAGTGGGGACATTGTGCATTCTGCTGAGTCACAAAGAGGTCCACCTGAGCCTAGCCAAACACTCTCCAAATCTGCTTCACCACCTCGGGGTGAAGCATCCATTCCCCGGGCCTTGCCCCCTGCCTCGACAGGACGTCTGCTCCCAAGCTGAGATACCCTGGGACGTGCACTGCTCTCAGCGAGAGGAGTTTGTCCTGGGACTACACAAGGATCTGGTGTGCCAGCTTGTACAAGGGGCACGAACGCAGACCTCCCTGGTGGTTGATGTAGTAGACCACCGCTGTGTTGTCGGTGCGGACCAACACATGGCGGTCTCTTAGGTCTGGGAGAAAGTGTTTCAGAGCCTGAAACGCGGTCAGCATCTCCAGGCAATTTATGTGCCACGTGAGTTGGTGACCGCTCCACAGACCGCGGGCAGGGTGGCTGTCCATGACCGCTCCCCAACCGGTGAGGGACGCGTCTGTCGCTAGCATTACGCGGCGACAAGGAGCTCCCAGCACCGGGCCCTGAGACAAGAACCAAGGTCTCCTCCACATGTCTAAGGCACGTAGGCATTGCCACGTGACATTGATCATGTGGAGCAGGTTTTCCCCTCGGGGAGAACCCCTTGGTCTTGAGCCACCACTGTAAGGGTCTCATGTACAGCAGGCCTAAAGGTATCACATTGGACGCAGCTGCCATGAGACCCAGCAGTTGTTGGAACTGCTTGACAGTGAGTGACCGGCCCTCTTTCACTCTCGCTGTGGTGAGGATCGACTCGATCCGTGCAGGAGACAAACGTGCCTGCATTGTGGTCGAATCCCACACCACGCCTAGATAAGTGGTCTTCTGTAATGGAGAAAGCACACTTTTCTTGACGTTCAGTCTCAACCCCAACTCTTTCATGTGAGCGAGAACGACATCTCGATGCCGAACCGCCACCTACTCCGACTGGGCCAGGATCAGCCAGTCGTCAATGTAATTGAGTATGCGGATGCCCTAGAGTCGCAAGGGAGCCAGAGCTGCATCCACACACTTCGTGAAAGTGCGGGGTGAGAGTGCTAGGCCGAACGGAAGAACCCGATATTGGTATGCTTCGCCGCTGAAAGGAAACCTCAGGAACTTCCTGTGATGTGGAAGGATGGAGACATGGAAGTATGCGTCTTTTAGATCTATCATGACAAACCAGTTCTCAGACCTGATCTGAGACACGACTTGATTGATAGTAAGCATCTTGAACTTCAGTCGCATGACTGAGCGGTTCAGAAGACGCAGATCTAAAATAGGACGCAGGCCCCCATCCTTCTTGCGAACAATGAAGTACTGGCTGTAGAACCCGGATACTCTGTCGTAAGGAAGGGACCACCTCGATGGCCTCCTTGCTCAAGAGAGTGTCTACTTCCTGTTCCATTACCAGACCCTGCTCAGGGCCCACCAGAGTGGGAGAAACCCCGTTGAAAGGCGGCGGAGGAGTGCCGAACTGAATGCAATAACCTCGCTCTACAGTGTGCAGGACCCATGCAGATACATTGGGCAGTAGTTTCCACGCTGCCAAATGATCTACTAAGGGAACCAGTCTCTCGAGACTGGCCTCTGGTGTTGTTTGAGCTACTAATACAGTGTCCTGTAATGGTCTCCCGTCAGGAGGCACCTGTACTAGCAGCTCCAGAGACCCCCTTGGGGGTGGCAAGCTCCCCAGCTCCACTACGTCTATGGGCGGAAGAAACTGAGGTGAAAGCTCGCTGGAGACTGCTGCGCACTGAAACACCAGCAGGGTTGCATTAATTAGAACAATTTCCATAACACCTGATGTACTCGTTGCATCGTGAGAATGGCATCTATGCTAATATTAGTCTGTTTCTTTCTTATTCTGAGGTCACCGTAGCTACCAGATCCAGTCTGTATTCAGATCAGATGGTCACTGTAGTCCCCCGGATCCAGTCCGTACCCAGCCCAGATGGTGGATCAGCACCTAGAGACCTCTATAGCCCTAAATGTCAGCGGGGATCACGTCAAATGGATGAGCCCCAGAAATGGATCATCAGTGAGGAACCTGTCAACTAGACGGCCGTTGGCGCAGGACCTCGGGAACCAGATGAGTCCTCTTCAATCTGACTTTGCTGCAACATGGAACTTTTGCATTATTGACACACTACTGTTCTATTAAAAACTGTAAAGTTGCTTTGACACAACCTGTTTTGTTAAAAAGCGCTGTATAAATAAACGTGATTGATTGATTGATTTACCTCATGCAAATAAGAGGTTGCATGCAACTTATTTCTGCTAATCTATGGTACTACTAAATCTGGTACTACTAGATCTTAGTGCTGCGTTTGACACTGTCGATCATAACATTTTTATATAGAGACTGGAAAACTGGGTCTGGCTTTCTGGGAATACTTAGAAGGGAGAGGTTATTATGTAAGTATAGGAGAGCATCAGTCTAAGTGGACATCCATGACATGCGGAGTCCCTCAAGGCTCAATTCTTGCGCCCCTCTTGTTTAGCCTGCATATGCTCCCACTAAGTCAAATGATGAGAAAGAACCAAATTGCCTATCACAGCTATGCTGATGATGCCCAGATTTACCTAGCCTTGTCGCCAAATGACTACAGCCCGATTGATTCCCTCTGCAAATGCACTGATGAAATTAACAGTTGGATGTGCCAGAACTTCCTTCATTTAAACAAGGAGAAAACTGAAGTCATTGCATTTGGAAGCAAAGAGGAAGTTCTTAAGGTGAATGCATACCTTGACTCGAGGGGTCAAACAACTAAAAGTCAAGTCCGGAATCTCGGTGTGATTCTGGAGTCAGACCTTATTTTCAGTAGTCATGTCAAAGCAGTAACTATAATTCTTTTCTATTTTTAACTGTCTTAAATTTATTTTAAATCAATTTTTAAATAATTTTAAAAGTTAAATTTTTTTTTTGTTTTATTGTTGTGATTATTGTTTTTTAATTATTCTACTTCATTTTTGTGATTATTGTTTTTATTATTTTCTTTATGATTATTATACTTCCTTTTATGTAAAGCACTTTGAATTACCTTTGTGTATGAAATGTGCTATATAAATAAACTTGCCTTGCCTTGCCTTGCCTAATCTTCACATTTCTCATGACACCTATCATTTTGATAGATAAAATTTAAGAAAACCATTTCAACTATAGTGGGTCTATTTTTGAACCTGAGATTTAAATACATAATATATTATTAAATTTAAATTTATTCTTATTCCAGGTGTCAGACCGTTTGGACTGTTTCTGTGTGTTTTTCCCTGTGTTGCCCTTTTTTGGTCTTCCTGTTCCGTTTCTCATTTATTACGTCACTGTTTGATTGTACCTGTTTCCTCCCCTGATTGGTTCCTTCTGTGTATATAAGTTTGGTTGTGTCTAGTCTAGTTTGTCAGTGATTGTATTGTCATTCTGTTTAAAGTCATTTACGTCGTGTTTGCGTTGGATTTCCCTGTTGCTCCTGTTCGTTCCTGCCTTTCATGTGGATTATTAATAAACTTTCGTGCATTGGACTTTCTCGTCTGCTCCTCGTTCCTCGCACACCACGACAACGTGACAGAATCACCGACCCCACAACAATATGAACGCTGACGAGGCTGTGACGCATTTGCAGCAGGGCGGCCGGAGCTTGGAGTGGTATGTTGATTTCCTCGAGATTGCTAACCAACTAAGCTGGCACGACGCGGCTTTAGGTTTTTGTTTTCAGATGGGGCTGGACGAAAACACAATTCGTTGCGATCTTCCCGTTTGTAATTATTCCCTGATCGAACTGATTAATGTGGTACTTTATTTAAATGGATCTGATTTTGAAGCCGAAGAGTGAAGAGTTCCAACCCCCTCTGAAACACGCCGCGTCGTGTCAGGCAATGACACCTCAGGGACCCCCGCATGTCGCGCCAATGATTCGGACCGCCTGCCCCGCCGCAAACGAACCCCCCTAGTTCAAACCTCCATCCATCTCCACAACCCAGAGCCTGCGGCCAGCGCTCGGACTCCCGCCGCGCCCGCGGCCAACACTCCTAGGTCACGGCCGATCATGATGGCCAGCATGTTAGACCCACCACTAGTGACAGTGCGGGCATCAAAAATCCGAGTTGCAGCTGCGTCTCCTGAGTCAAGTCAAGTTGCAGCTGCGTTTCCTGAGTCAAGTCAAGTTGCAGCTGCGTTTCCCGAGTCAAGTCAAGTTGCAGCTGCGTTTCCCGAGTCAAGTCAAGTGACAGCTGCATTTCCCAAGGCAAGTCAAGTTGCAACTGCGTTTCCTGAATCAAGTCAAGTTGCCGCTGCATTCACGAAGTCAAGTCAAGTTGCAGTTGCGTTTCCTGAGTCAAGTCAAGTTGCAGCTGCATTTACGGAGTCAAGTCAAGTTGCAGCTGCGTCTCCTGAGTCAAGTCAAGTGGCAGCTGCGTCTCCTGAGTCAAGTCAAGTTGCAGCTGCATTTACCAAGTCAAGTCAAGTGACGGCTGCGTATCCTGAGTCAAGTCCAGTTGCAGCTGCGTTTACAGAGCCAAGTCAAGTTGCAGCTGCGTTTCCTGAGTCAAGTCAAGTTGCAGCTGCCTTTACGGAGCCAAGTCAAGTTGCAGCTGCATTTACTGAGTCAAGCCAAGTTACAGCTGTAGTTCCTGTCTCAAGTCAAGGTACAGCTGTGTTTCCTGAGCTAAGTCAAGTCAGAGCTGTGATGCCTGAGTCAAGTAAAGTCACAGCTGTTTCCCCTGAGTCAAGTCAAGCTGCTGCTGTTGTCTCCGAGCCAAGCCAAGACACTGCTGTTCTTCACGGCCCAGAGCCCGAGCTGCCTCCAGCGCGCACACCAGAGCCGGAGCTCTCTCCAGCGTGCCCTCCAGAGCCGGGGCTCTCTCCAGCGCGCCCTCCAGAGGCGGGGCTCTCTCCTGCACGCCAAACCAAAGCCTGCTCACGCCATGCCTGCCGCTCCAGGGCCTGCTCACGCCATGCCTGCCGTCCCAGAGCCAGTCCACAAAATGACCGCCATCCCAGAGCCAGTCCACAAGATGGCCGCCATCCCCAAGTCTGTTCACAAGATGGCCACCATGTGTTCCCCATGAGTCAAGCCAAGTCACAGCTGTTCCCCATGAGTCAAGCCAAGGCACAGCTGTTGTTCCTGAGTCAAGTCACGTTGCAGCTGTTGTTCCTGAGTCAAGTCACGTTGCAGCTGTTGTTCCTGAGTCAAGTCATGTTACAGCTGTTGTTCCTGAGTCAAGTAAAATTACAGCTGGGTTGTCTATATTAAGCCAAGCCACAGCTGATTTCCATGAGCCAAGCCAAGTTACAGCAGATCTTCATGAGCCAAGTCAAGTTACTGCTGTTGTCCCCGAGCC
Organism: Cirrhinus mrigala; assembly: GCA_036247105.1. Classification (NCBI taxonomy): domain Eukaryota; kingdom Metazoa; phylum Chordata; class Actinopteri; order Cypriniformes; family Cyprinidae; genus Cirrhinus; species Cirrhinus mrigala. The sequence goes on from CM070007.1 coordinate 5,202,212, forward strand.
AAGCCAAGCCACAGTTGATCTTCATGAGTCAAGCCCAGTTACAGCAGATCTTCATGAGCTAAGTCAAGTTACTGCTGTTGTTCCCGAGTCAAGTCAAGCCACAGCTGACCTTCATGAGCCAAGTCAAGCCACAGCTGACCTTCATGAGCCAAGTCAAGCCACAACTGACCTTCATGAGCCAAGTCAAGTCACAGCTGATCTTCCTGAGCCAAGTCAAGTCACAGCTGACCTTTATGAGCCAAGTCAAGTCACAGCTGGTCTTCACGAGCCCTGAATCAAGTCAAGTAACTGCTACGCTCCTAAAAGAGCCTTTTCACGACATGGCTGTTAGTACAGGGCCTCGACAAGCCACGGCCATCCTGCCAGAACCTCACCAGGTCCCCTCTGACCTTCCAAAGCCACGTCACGTTTCAGCTGATCCTCTAGAGTCTCGTCATGTCTCAGCTGATTCTCCAGAGCCTCGTCACGTATCAGCTGACATCCCAAGCCACGCAGAGCCCATGCTCCCAAGCCACGCAGAGCCCACGCTCCTAAGCTACATTCCCACAATCTCCACACCCTTGAAACCGACAGGCATCCCACTATCTACTGTGCTGCCTGTCATGGCGATCGCCATTTTGAGCATGTGGGCTACACCCTGCGCTCCAGAGGCCTCGTCTGTCCACGAGTCTGCTCCAGAGGCCTCGTCTGTCCACGAGTCTGCTCCAGAGGCCTCGTCTGTCCACGAATCTGCTCCAGAGGCCTCGTCTGTCCAAGAATTTACGCCAATACCTCCCGAGGTGTCAGCATGCACTGTAGAACCTCCTAAGGAGGTGGCGTCCATTAATGAACTCACTGCCTCGTCTGACCATGAATCCACGCTTATGCCTCCAGAGGTGTCAGCTTATGCTGTAGATCCTCCAAAGGGGGCAGCGTCCACTCATGAACTCACTGCCACGTCTGACCACGAGTCTGCGCCAGTGCCCCCGGAGGTGGTGGCTCCGGCTGCAGAACCTCCTATGGGGGCGGCGTCCTCCTATGAACTCTCTGCCCATCATGTTACGGCCAAGAAGGCCAATCATGAATTCTCTGCCTGTCATATCATGGCCAAGGAGGCCAATCATGAGCCCTATGCTCTGCTATGGATGTCATTTGTTCCACTGTGGATATCTGTGCTCCTGTCTGCTCTGCCTGCCCCGCCATGGCTGCCGGCTCTCCCTGCTCCACCATGGGTCCAGGCTCCTCTGAATCAAACATGGTGGATTTCTGCTCTAAGGTTGTCTGCCATTGTTCCACGGCCCAGGTCCTCCAAGGTTCCACTGTCTGCCACAGCTCCACGGTCCTGGTCCTCCAAGGTTCCACTGTCTGCCACAGCTCCACGGTCCAGGTCCTCCAGGGTTCCACTGTATGCCACAGCTCCACGGTCCAGGTCCTCCTGTGCTTCACTGTCTGCCACTGCTCCATGGCCCAGGTCCTCCAGTGCCTCACTGTCTGTCCCTGCTCCATGGCCCAGGTCCTCCAGTGCTTCACTGTCTGTCCCTGCTCCACGATCCAGGCCCACCTCCTCTGCACGGACCTGGCCCTCTGTCCCACCCCCTGTTTTGCCTCTGTTCCCCCACCCTCCTGGACTGTTGTTGTTTTGAGCGCCAGGAGTCGCTCCTAGAGGGGGGGATTCTGTAACGCCACGCCAGCAGAGGGAGCCCTTGTTCATGGACTGCCTATTACCGCTCCCTCTGCTGCTTCATTGGTTACTTCCTGTTTGGTGGCCATATAAGGAGGCCTAAACCAAACAGGCCTTTGCGAAGTATTGTTTTGCTGTGCGGACTCTACTAAGTGTTTATCCTGTTTCATTGCCTTGTTTTGTTTTGCCACAGTTTTGTTTCTTGTCATTGTTTTGCCTTGTTTTTTACCATAGTTCTGTCTAGTTCATTGCCAGAGTTTTTGCCTAGCTTCATAGCCTTGTTCATTTGTCACTTTGGACTGCTCTCACTTGTATTTTGACCTATTGCCTGTATTTACTGGATTACGCTTTTGCTGTGCCTACGTATCACTGTTTGTTTGGAGATTGACCCTGCCTGTCTTGACTACAATCTGTTTAATAAAGCTCGCATCTGGATCTTACACGCTTCCCACGAGTCCTGTTACAGTAAGGTCTTCCTGCAATTAAAATGAAAAAATGTTGTTTCAATTTACACTGACAGTCATGAAAAAAAGAAAGAAAGAAAGAAAGAAAGAAAGAAAGAGAAAAAGAAAGAAAGTATTTTACCTAAAGGCTTTAGTTTGGGATATTGAATCATGAACATCCTTATTTTCATATATTTCCTGGACCTCTTTCTTTTGTGGAGGAAACTTCCATGCCAGGAACACTACATCACTGACCATCTTACTGCACATCATCTGAAATATAGCAGTGTAAACAAACAGAATTACTAGCAAAATCATAAGATCAAAGATAAAAAAATAAAAATAAATAACTTACAACTCCCTCAAAACTGACAATATCTTAAGGACATGTAATACATCCTTAAACCCTGCTATTCCTAGAGCCTACTATACTCTGTTTGCCCGCAGCTACAACCACAATGATTGAGGACAGATCAGAGTAGACATTTGAGGGAGAGCTAATGAAGTCCATAGGCTGGAATTATGCAAACAACCCTAACAGGTAATTGGTAACAGGAAGTGAGACTGGAGTTTCTGACACTTAATATGGGCACTTCAAATATCAACAAGATTCTCAACTAAAACTAGATGAACTTACAAAGAAAGTCCAGAGATTCCCTTTCTCCAAGTATGGACCAGTGATGGCTTCTGCTTTTTCAAGAATGTTTTTTTCTGCAAAGAGAAGAAAAACTACATGAAACAGTCAATGACAGGTTTGTCATCATTATAAGCACATTATGTGAAAATGGAAAAAAAAAAAAAAAAATGCAGATTCTTGATTCAGCATTCAGTGAATAACCTGTGACAGCATAACCTGACTAACCAGAGGACCAATCATGTTGCACAGTATCTAAAATGCTGTTAAGGTCAGTCTTAAATTCCTTAAATTCCAAAGTATAGTCATACAGAAATACTTTGACGTGAGTAGCGCATAGTACATGACAAATAATAGTAATATGACCCTATCCAACTGAGTACTCCTGCCCTGAGAGCAACGCATAGTTTAGTTAAAAATAACAGTAATACGGACCAATTGAATACTCCTGCCCTGAGAGCAGCGCATAATTCAGTTTAGTACTGTTATTTTAACTCATACGCTGAAAGCAGTGCATAGTTAAGTAAAAATAACAGAAATATGAATATATTGAGTACTCCTGCTCTGAGGGCAATGCATAGTACACTTAAAATAACAGTAATACGAACCTATTGAGTACTCCTGCCCCGAGACGGCGCATAATTCAGTTTAGTACTGTTATTTTAACTCCTGCCCTGAGAGCAGTGTATAGTTTAGTAAAAATAACAGTAATACAGACCTATTGAGTAGTCCTGCCCTGAGAGCAGCACATAGCTTAGCAATGCATAGTACACTAAAAATAACAGTGATATGAACCTACTGAGTACTCCTGCCCTGAGAGCAGTGCAGTTAAGCAAAAATAACAGCAATACGAATATATTCAGTACTCCTGCCTTGAGAGCAGTGCACAGTACACTAAAAATAACAGTAATACTAACCTATTGAGTACTCCTGCCCTGACAGCAGCGCATAATTCAGTTTAGTACTGTTATTTTTACTCCTGCCCTGAGAGCCGTGAATAGTTTAGTAAAAATAACAGTAATACGAATATATTCAGTACTCCTGCTCTGAGGGCAATGCATAGTACACTAAAAATAACAGTAATACTAACCTATTGAGTACTCCTGCCCTGACAGCAGTGCATAATTCAGTAAAATAACAGTAATACGGACCTATTGAGTACTCCTGCCCCGAGAGCAGTGCATAATTCAGTTTAGTACTGTTATTTTAACTCCTGCCCTGAGAGCAGTGTATAGTTTAGTAAGAATAACAGTAACACGGACCTATTGAGTACTCCTGCCCTGACAGCAGTGCATAATTCAGTAAAAAATAACAGTAATTCTAACCTACTGAGTACTCCTGCCCTGACAGCAGTGCTGTTAAGTAAAAATAACAGCAATATGAATATATTCAGTACTCCTGCCTTGAGAGCAGTGCATAGTACACTAAAAGTAACAGTAATACGAACCTATTGAGTACTCCTGCCCTGACAGCAGCGCATAATTCAGCTTAGTACTGTTATTTTTACTCCTGCCCTGAGAGCCGTGAATAGTTTAGTAAAAATAACAGTAATACGAATATATTCCGTACTCCTGCTCTGAGGGCAATGCATAGTACACTAAAAATAACAGTAATACAGACCTATTGAGTACTCCTGCCCCGACAGCAGTGCATAATTCAGTAAAATAACAGTAATACGGACCTATTGAGTACTCCTGCCCCGAGAGCAGTGCATAATTCAGTTTAGTACTGTTATTTTAACTCCTGCCCTGAGAGCAGTGTATAGTTTAGTAAGAATAACAGTAACACGGACCTATTGAGTACTCCTGCCCTGAGAGCAGTGCATAGCTTAGCAATGCATAGTACACTAAAAATAAAAGTAATACGGACCTATTGAGTACTCCTACCCTGAGAGCAGTGCATAGTTAAGTAAAAATAACAGTAATACAAATATATGCATTAGGATGATAAAGGCACAGGTCCTCTTCCAGGTAGATTTGTAACATCTTTAGTTGGTTTGGAACTTCTTAATTATTGCCCTGATGGTGGAAATGGGGATTTGCAATGCTTTAGCTTTTTTCTTACAGCCACTTTCTATTTTGTGAAGCTCAACAATGTTGTTCTGCAGATCAGAACTATTCTTTGGTTTTACTCCTTGTGATGGATGATTGAGATAATTTGTCATATTTATAATCCTGCGGAACAGGAAGTCATTGCTGGACAATTTCATACTCCTAGCCACCCTGGTGTGCTAAAAAAAATGTAATATGAATGGGAACATACTTCAGAGATATTTTACTTAGACACATTTCTAAGGGTGCCAATAACTGTGGCCAATATAAAAAAACAAACAAAAAAAAAAAAAAAAAACAAACAACAACAACAACATTTCATAATGTGAGTTTCCCCCCACTTTCAGTTGTTTTACTCCAATCAAAGGTTAGAATTTTGTACATTTTCTGAATGAAAGATCAAAAAGATATTGTATTCCATTGTGCTATCAGTGAGCATGACTGACAAACCCGTGCCTGTAGGTGTTCTATTTGACATGATATTCTGACGGTAAGTGTTTTAAACGCAACTATAATTGAGAGTGAGCACAATACAATGAGTAACGTTTCCTTTTGTGTTCGCTGTAGGATTCTTCCTCTTGTTTTGATCGTGATTGTTTGCTGCTGTCCTTTTCTTCGTGCTGCTAAAGTTCTCCTGGTTCTATCGTCATAAAGATGCCGTCGTCACCGCTAGTGCCGTTTAGTGCCCCGCTTCATGCTGTGTATTTGTTTTGGGGATGATGACGATCTCATTCTTTTGAGAGACATGTAAAAGAACTTTTCCCCATTTCTTTTTCATTCGTTAAATCTTTTCTTCATTTCTGTTAGTTGTTTTGTTTGCCTTTTTCAAAATTTGTTTGATTTTGAAGTGGGTTTTCCAGTTTTTCTTTTTTTTATTTTAGTGTTTAGTATTTTAAACTATTTTTTTGTATTAATAAACATTTTGTATTTTTATACTTTGCCCCCATCTCCTGCCTAATTCTCTGAGGGAACCGAACCTGTGTGCTTAAGCACTCGATTTTTGAGGTTTTTGAGTATTCCTAGGGTTTTTTGAGTTCCTAGAGTGGCGTAGTCGGATTTTCTTATTGGTAAAAGCTTGGGCTTGGTTCTCAAAATTGCTCCACTCTGCCACATTACCATGCTTTCTCACTTTCTCGCTTCTCTGTCCTCAAGCCCATGACCCAGACACTGATCAAAGTTGCCCATCTTGAAGGACACCTGTAATGGTGGCCCTGGTTTCCTACCTTACCAGAGAATTATTTATTTAAAGTTTGGGCACCAGACAAGGTTTAATACTTGTTAATTTGCTTAAATCTGGAAAAAAACAAAAACAAAACACGAGTTACAGATAAAGAAACCAGAAAAGGACGGTATCGAATTAAAACCCAGGAAACATTACTCGCATTCCAAATGAAAATTTAATTTAACTTAACCTGATACAGTACAGTAGTCTGTGCAGGAGTGATTTATTTGGAGCCCGAGTCTGGACAGGAGTGTTTCATTTGGAGCCTGAGTCTGCGCAGGAGTTAATTTAAAGCCTGAGTCTGCTCAGTAGTGATTCATTTGAAGCCAGAGTCTGTGCAGGAGTGATTCATTTGGAGCTTGGAAACATTGGAAATGTATTCAGGAAACATGGGTTATGCATGTAACCCGAGGCGTTTCTGTGTTTCTTCCGCCATGCAGGTTGCCAGATTGAGGACACACAACGGGAAAGAGTGTAATTAACAGTGGAAGGTGAAAAGTTGATGTTCTTTTATTCACCTTTCAATAAGTCTCTGGTTATAGAGCTTAGATGCATGCCGAGGCTTTTTTTTCTCCTGTAGAAAAAAGTTACCCTAACATTTTCAGTAGAAATATTGTAATAAAATATGTACAATGCCTACTTGTACTTAATCAGCTCATGTGTCAGATAAGAGTCTTATTGTTGTAGCTCGACTGCCAGCATGGTTCATACACCAGGGGGTGCAAAAGATTAATTCTGGAATTAAGACACAGTGGACTTTTCAAGTGGCGGCCACAGCAGAGTCAGATGACTTCCAGCTCCACATCTCTGGATGGTTAATGGGGTGGAGGGATATGCCTTGTCCAAATACTGAACAGAAACTTAGAAGTTGATTTTCAGTGCTTTTAGGCTAAAGTTAGCATTTTCCAAGATCTCCTATTGCACCTTTAAGCATAATAAATCTGTTTATCAGTTAGAGCAGTTTTAAATGTAGTATGTAGAAAAGTCTCAAAAACATTGTAAACCTCTTATAAGGTATCCAACATTTTTTAAATTCCTTTCATTGTGCAAAACAACACAGAAGAGCCCAAGTACAAATAATACTGAGTAATGTCTTTGCTGGGAGATGCCACAGGATGAGATAATGCGGAACTAGATAATGTGTGTACAGCTCAAATCCTGACAGCTCATAAAAATCCTAAAATGTATATGCCTTGCAACCGTAGGTGCCCGGAAAGTGGTCATCTTCTGAAAAACAGTCTAGCATGCGTTTTTCATAATGCTTGCTTTCATTGTAGAAAACTAATAAACAAGTGTAGAAAAGTACTGGGAATGACGCATTAACAACTGATCTGTAGGCTCATTGGACAGTAATGAAATTGTACAAAGATGGAATCCTGGACAGAGAAAGATTTTTTTATTTTTTTTTTTTCTGAATTTTAAATAAAAAAATTTGTGAAAATTGCCCATTGAAGTTATGAAATTGTTTTTCTCTGCATAAGGCTCTAGTCCATCATAAGGCTCACATATAGATTTTCATTTTTACTGAATGTGTCTTTCTTTGATATCACTTTTTTTTTTTTTTTGGAAAGCCATATTTTGAAAGCAGTTTATTCAAGATTCAAAGAGATTATTCTCAAAGATGCACCACAGGCTTTCAGAATATTACGCTCAGTATTATTCTGATATTGAATGTCCATGAAACTGTTTTTGAGTTGAATTGCTTTCTCTATGAATAAAATTTCCAATAACCAATAGTTCCGTAGTAAATCTTTGTTTATATTTTATATCATTCTTGTGCTTCTGCATGACGCATGACTATGGAGAGATTTCCTCCAGCCCAGTAGGATGTAGCAAAACAACATGTTTATTCATGAGCCCAACAGCTATCTGCTGATAACGTGTGGTCTATCTGAAGGTTATTAGAGTGACGCAATCAAAAAGAAATGTCGTCTTTCAAGTTAATGTTACATAGATGAAACACTTTAGATTTAATAACTTTTACCTTTTTCTTATTGTTGGACCCCATTATTGTTTCTGATAAACACAGAATGACTGATAATCTCTCATTCACCACCAGCCTATAATTCTCTAAATTATCTTTATATGAAAAATATGAATTTTCATTTATACAGGGTTACAACAATGTTTTGGTTTTAATTTGAAAGTGGTACTATTTAGAAAATCCTTGGTTGACATTTAAAGCATGTCATATTGTGAAAAGAGGCATAAACGCTGCCACTGAACGCACAAAACACCTCTAAAACCAGAACGAGCTTTGCGATTGACTGTACAACGAGATTGACAAGAAACCTGAGGTATATCTTTTACAGGCTGCCAAAAGCTACAGAAAAAAAAAAAAAAAAGCAAATGGATCGCTTGCAATTCAAAGAAACAAATGGACTCCAGGTGGTGAAACACGGATTTGCAGTTATCCTTTAATGTTAATATGTTGAATATTGCGGTAAAATCACACCCTATATATTGTATTGTCATATATCATATTGACAACTCATCAATTAATTATTTACCATCTTAAACTCTGCATAACTGGACGTTTTTCAATAAACACTGACAAAAACTATATAAGACTTTGGGCTGGACCATATGACCATGAATATAACACTGATATAAGTGATCACCGGGGTTTAGATCAGCCTATGTTGTGTTTACAAAATGTGTTCACAGGCAAATCTGCTTTGTTTATTTCCCCGGCATTGAAATCAGGCACATATAAATGTCAGGAAACACGATTCTTGGCTCCATATCAATATCCATGGACCAGTGGATATTTGGTAAGCTGTAAGGAACATTATACTACATCCAGCAAAATGATTATCGTTTTGTTTTTCTCACATTTTCACTTCTTCCCTATTAAATCCATTTATGCAGCTTCTTCTTTTGCCACTCAGTCCGGCTGAGTGCATTCCCTCTGGTGACCACTTCCTGCTTGGGGTTAGCACTGTTGAAAAAATGAGAAGTGTTACATGCAGGGTTTTTTTTTTTTTTTTTTTTTCCCTAGAAACATAGTTTCTGCTTTCTTATGAAGTGCATTAACATGTAGTTATGCAATTATTTTCCATAGAATTTACTTTTTAATATGTTACTGTATGACAATTATGGATGTTTGTCATTGTAAACAACATTCTCTCTAAAAGGCTGTTTACTGTCTAAAGACAAAAGAGGATTAGTGTTTGGTGTTGGTCACAGCAGGGCCATAACCTACACTGAGGGTCTAGTCACCCCCAGTAATAAGGCATGGACAAACTGTCCTACCAATATTTGAAATTCTTAATGCTAATGCTGTATTCTTAGATACTTTTCAGCTACTATAATTTAGGTCTTTAGGAAAAAGAGTTATTATACATCTGAAATGGATGAAGTCACCACATAACTAATGCCTACATAATTATCAATAGGCCTACATCAGGTATTCTCAAATCTGGCTTGTGAGAGTTTAGCTTCTTCTTTGATCAGACTCACCCACCTGTGAGCTTCTAATGCAGTGGTTCTCAATCCTGGTCTTGGGGGCCCCCTGCTCTGCACATTTTGCATGTCTCCCTTATTTAACACACCTGATTGAGATCAGCTTGTTAGTTCAATTCGTGGATCTCTCTCCTAATGAGCTGATGATCTCAATCAGGTGTGTTAAATAAGGGAGACATGCAAAATGTGCAGAGCAGGAGGCCCTCAGGACCAGGATTAAGAAACCACTGTTCTAATGATCCTGAAGACACCGATTACCATGCTCAGGTGATTAGGGTTAAACTCTGTAAAAATGTGGATCTCACGAGCCAGATTTGAAGATTCCTGGCCTATATGAAACAACAGCTTCTGAAAAGCTGTCTTTTGGTTTGAGGGATTCCAGTTCAATTGAGTGGCTAAAGAATGGTCAGTCAGTGTTGTTAGTATTCTCCTAGTTGCATTACAGGGCTACCTACACAAAACCTGAATGGGCCCGAAAGGTACAAAAGTTGCTCTGGGCCCGAATGGGCTGGCCCAGACTGGGCCATCATGGGATTAATGTGGACAGTCTGCTATGGGCTGCTCAAAGAGAGCTCACATTGAGCCCAAAGCTGTGCTCCCTGCCTGCTCAAGCGCGCACTGGGCCTGTTTAGTTTTGGTGTGGCCCTAGCCCACTGTGCCATGAAAAAGCCAGCATGGGCCTTGCAGGGACATGTTTGCAGGGCTTCCACCTTCAATACCACGTCAAATCACGATGATTTGAATTGAAAGTATAGGCTATGATATAAGCAGGCTATTGACTAATTAGTGAGAATTAAATGTGACGACAAGAAAAAAAATGACAGAGCTCTTTTCAACACATTAAGTGTTTGATTAAAGGGGTCATCGGATGTCCATTTTCCACAAGTTGATATGATTTTTAGGGTCTTAATGAAAAGTCTATAATATACTTTGGTTAAAAATTCTCAATGGTTGTGTAAAACAACACCCTTTTTACCTTGTCAAAATGAGCTCTGCAAAAATCATCCCATTCTGAGGGATTGTTCCTTTAAATGCAAATGAGCTCTGCTCACCCCGCCCCTCTCTACTCACTGTGGAGTAACGAGCTGCTCTGAGAGATTGTTTACTTTAGCCACATTTAGCGAAACTTGCTATCTAGCAAGTTATTAGGAAAGGTGATTGCAGAGATTCATAAAAAAAACCTTATACTTCTGCTGTAGGTGAAGCTGGATCACGAATAATTTGCGCCAACATAGGCATTTATGTAGATCGGGAGGCGCATTCCCTTCACAAACACATGTAATCCACTGCATCTTCAGTGGCTCACATGTCGGGAGTAAATGACGACCACTATGTTTATTATTTTTCCAGCAACAGAACACCTCAATCGCTCAATCGGAGATATTCTTGTCTAACTTATATTCCTGCTCTAGCATCGAAACAATGGAGGTTACTGGACTGTTGCAGCTGATCTGAGGTAAGACGCTAATGTCAATCAACTATCGTGGGAGCGGCCTTTGTCGGTGTGACGCCACACCGTCAGACATACGGGACATACGGGATACTATTTTTACAAATTAATTAAAAACCACTGCATGGATTTTTATTATTATAGGGTAGATTTGTACATACACTGCCAACACACATTAATGTTCAAACAACATGTAAAAGTGAACTTTGCATCCGATGACCCCTTTAATGTGTATATATATATATATATATATATATATATACACACACACAATCTTGCAGTTTAAATTCTAAAACAGTTCAAATTCTAGTTCTTTGAGCCATTTTTCTTTCTTCCTCTTTACTCCTTTAAACTGCTGAAGACAGCGCTTTTGAAAACCACAACCATAAGTATTTTTTTCCTGAAAGAAAAGTTCTCTATTTCACATTTCTGCCTATTAATTTCTGCTATCGCTTCTGATTAACTCGTCTTTGCTGTACTGACGGGGCATTTTCTTCCGAGAACTCAAGGGAGACGTCAGTGCCTCCTTGGAAAATGAATCATTAAAAAAAAAAAAAAACAGTACTAAAATGCAAATATTACGACTGGATAAATCACTAATTTTTCTAAAGTGACTGTGTGATACTGTCCAAAAGCGACACCAGAGGGTAAAGTTACAGGCTGCGTCTCTTCCCTCCCCATAGCCCATTGATATTTAACAGAACATAAATCATAGGGAAATGTCACGTGACAGGAGGCAATGCCTCTGTATGTTGCACTATGACTGGCATATTACTTTTTTCACCAAATCCTGCCTTTCATTAGCATGCTTGTCCCGCATTCATACATTGGTCTGAATGAATAAATAATGGTGTCAGTGGGACTTCTTAAAAAGTAAACATCCATTACATACTGTAAAAAGTGATTCATTAAATTTACTCAATAAAACTGTGGCAACAGATTACAAGCAATATTGTTAATTAAATTTAATACATAAGAATTAATTAGAATTAATCAAAAGAGGTGCTTACAAATTAGCCATTCAAAATGAGTAAAACTGCACAAAAATAAGTAAAATTTAAACAAAAATATTGAATTCATTGGAAACAAAAATGCTAATGAATACTGTTATGCATGCCAGGCCAGTAGTTAGCAATCAAAGAACACCCCTCAAAAACATATTACACATACACATCTTTTTTCACAGATTCACATTTTGGTTACATGGAGATGATACAGGCATCATGTTCAAAAGCCTGTGTTTTCAGGCCCCCAAAGCAGAGTTGTTGAAGACACCTGATGTTAACAAACACGATCACTGAAGGAGAAAATCATTTTTAGGTTACCATTACAGTGGTCAGTGTTTGCTTTAGTTATTTGGCTGCTGTATAACAGTATTCATTAGCATAGCGCTTTATTTGTTTCCAATGAAACCAATATTTTTGTTTAAATTTTACTTAATTTTTTTGTGCAATTTTACTCATTTTGAATGGATAATTTGTAAGTATATCATTTGATTAATTCTAATTAATTCTTATGTGTTAAATTTAATTAACAATACTGCTTGTGATCTGCCGCCACAATTTTACTGAGTAAATTTAATGTATCACTTTTTACAAAACTCGTTATGTAGGTCACATTCAAACCTTGAAGGACTTTAAAGGAAAACTTCAAAGGAAAACATGATCTGTGAGGGAGATCATTTTTAATGAGCAATCAGTTTAGCAAAGTTAAAGCTGGAGTAAGCAGTTTCTGTGCTAATAACATGAACAAACAAAGAAATATATATATATATATATATATATATATATATATATATATATATATATATATATATATATATATATATATATATATATATATATATATATATATATTAATCTTTGTTAATGTTAGTTAATAAAAATACAGTTCATTGTTAGTTCATGTTAGGTCAAGATCTGGCACCCAGGGCGTCATCTTTATTTCTGGCATGGAGGGTTGATCAATCATTTCGGTTATGTGTTACACTCAGATGTGTTTAATATGCAAGAAAAGATCTGTCACTTCTGTTTCATTGTGGCTTTTTCCTACCACTTGGCCATTCATGTAAATTATTAATAACTTCATTCAGTTAATTGTCATCAAAAATAAAGGTCGAGTTTGGGTTTGTTTAGGTTGGTCTTTTGGATGGTCACAAATTCCTCTTGTTGGATTTTGCAGCTATTAGCCTGATTTTGTAGTTTTGTAGATGTGGTTGAATGTACAAAATAGAGTCGTAGTTTGGGAGGAGAGTTTCACACTATAAGTCTGTGTCCTTTAAAGGTCAATGTCAAATGCAATCACTTCCTGTGTAATTTTAGCACTATTATAAGAAGAGCAGTCATCATCCAAATGATTACAGCTTCTTCAGTGAAGATGTATGACAAGACACAAGAGCAAATCATGGATTTAGAGGCCATTTATGACAGTGATGAAGACACCACTGGACCTCGAACAACCAGTTACACCCAGGCTAAAGGAAAATATCAACAGTGCAGTAAGCAGAAAGTTTAATTTGAAGCAGAAACTGTGTCAGTAGTGTTTGAGGAATTGAGAACTGTTATATGCACAAACAGTTTTCTCAACAACTTACTGATTTTTTTTATTTGTGATAACATAATTATGTTGATATATCAAAATAGTTATATGATTATAAAGGAACTCTCTAAAAAAATTATTATTCAATATTTCCATGCTTTTGGTTGTGTTTGTCAGGAGGAAGTAGATTGGCGTTGATGACAGTGAGTCTCGGGCTCATTTGTGTTCTTCTGCTGGTCTTCATCATACTGCAGCACAACACCATCACAGCAGAGAGAGACCTGATGAAGAGTTACAAGAACACAGCTGAAGAGTTCAATAAAATCATCAACAGCTTACAGGACAATTACACTGACCTAATGACTGAAAAAGACCAACTGCAGAACAACTTCAACTCTTTGAGTCAGAAGAAACTGGAGCTGGAGACCAGAGTCAATTCTCTGAGTGATGAACTGAAGAAGAAAGTTTGTAATGGAGGTTAGTATCTGTTTTTGTGTAAGTAGTTTTGTTGTCCTAGTTTCTGATATATTTTTATGTGTAAAGTTTTTTTTTTTTTTTTTTTTTTTTTTTTTTTTTTTTTTAAAAAGTGTTTTTCTGTTAGGAAATCAGAGTAGTCTAGATGGTTTGTTCATTTCCAAAAAGCCAATGAGCTGGTCTGCCAGCAGGCAGTACTGCAGGGATCATGGTGGTGATCTGGTCATTATCAAGAGTGAAGAGAAGCAGGTGAGTTTATGTGAGTGTTTGTTAATAAATGAGAGGAATCACACTTACTGTATTCCTGTTTTTATTCCTGCACAGAGACTCATATCGTCATTATTCAGTGAGAGATTGTGGATCGGTTTGTCTGACATAGAGAACGAGGGCAATTTGACATGGGTGGATAATTCACCACTGATTCAAGGGTAAGTGCTAAGATACTTGTAGAAAACCACTGTGGATTTATTTTAGTCTTTTGCATCATTATAAAAAATAGCTCATCACAATCTTTAGAAAAAACCTGAAGACATATTTTTTTTTTAGAAAACACAATAATGGCAACAGCCACAATTAAAGGAACATTCTATAATTACATTATATTGAAAAACGTCTCTGTTTTACTTTTCTGCATTTTCACTTCAGCTTTCTCTTAGAATTACCATGGTGGTACTGTGGATATTGTTGGCTTTTGTACTGTGTAATGAATTATTTGTGACTTTCCCATTTGTTAGCCACAAATAAAAGCATCTGCTTATTTCCTAAACAATAAATCTTTGAGGCTGTTATTATTTAAAAATTTGGGATTCTGAATCATTTAACATTTGATCCATGTTTAGGTTTTGGTTTGAAGATGAGCCGAATGATGAACATGGAAATGAGGATTGTGTTGAAATTATGGCTTCTTCTTTTGCCTCTGTCCTGGACAACTGGAATGATCTCCCATGTTCAGTGAAGAGAAAAGGAATTTGTGAGAAATAAGGTTCATCCGGTCTTGTTTTGGTTTTGCTTGTATTTATGAAATCATTCTTATTGTGATTATTGTGTAATAATCATTATTTTCTTGGCTATAATAAAGCCTCTGATGTGTTCATGTTTTGCTCCATCAAAATCAGCTCTGTATTAATATGATCTTATTCTAGCTGTTATCATACATTGCATTTGTTGGTCTGAAGTGTTTAAGGGACAATCCATAAACTCTCAAGTGTCTTAGATTGCCACAACTGACCATATTATTGTGATATTGAGTGTCTGTAGGTTATGAGTTTTGAGTTGAATTGCTTTCTCTTTTAATAAAATTGTCAAGTACCATAGTAAACTCTATTTCATTTTATACTTCATTCTTGTGTTTCTGCTTTAGTGCTCTATTGAGAAATTTCCTCCAGTCCAGCAGGACGCAGCAGAGAGCAGGTTTATCAGACTAATCTTTTACTGGTACAATCAGGAAACTGCAGAGCATCAGGGATCTAGAGGCAGCTTAGAAGATGTGAGAAAATGAAGTGAAGGCTATTTAATTATTCACACAAAAATTATTGAAGACTAATATGTACTGAGAAAACATAACTAGCTAAATTTGGCAGCTATTTACTGTAACTATTTACAACTGTATTGACAATTATTTACTGTAACAATGTTTTTAACATTTTTTAAGGCTAGTGTCAAATGAAATCACTTCCTGTGTAGACTTAGCACTGTTTTTAATCACTTTGCATACAACTGATACTGATTGTATTTAAAGTGTCTGAAGAATAAATAATGTTGAATTGTAGCTTGTTTCCCTCTAAAAAACAATAGAGCATACCTGCCTGAGGGTTTGAGCACTGAAACTGTTAAGCTGAGGCACATTAAATTATTATTTCTGCTTTTATATTAAGTTTATTAACATTGAGTTGTTTTTTGTATTTGTTTGAATATTTCATTTATGTAAAAATATAAATAATAAACACAATTTTAAAGCCCTATAATACTATCTAATTACAAAGTGGATTGAAGTTTGATTTTAAATGTTGTGTAGAACAATACAGAGTGATTTTTGTAATTGATATTTCATGCTCTTTACTGATACAAATGGGATTAAAGTTTGTTAAAACATGACTGCAGGGATCGTGGTGATGATCTGTCCATTATGAAGAGAAACAGGTGAGTTTTTGTGAGTGTCTGTTAGAAGAGGAGTCACACTTATTTCTGTTTTTATTTACAGAGGTTTGTCCCTTCATTACACAGGGAAAGATTGTGGGCTGGTTTGTCAGACAGAGAACAAGGGCAACATGAAATGGGTATATAATTCAGTCTACTGCTCTCGTGTCGACGAGGCCTTTGCTGGGGATCTGTCTCTGTGGCTCATGTAGTTGTTATGGTCTCTGCTGATATTCAGGTATGTTGTAGTCGTCTTTAGGTGCTGATCCATCATCTGGTCTGGATATGGACAAGATCCGGGTGACTGGGTAACGTTGGGATATATTAGGGTGGATGTCATTCTTCTTACTATGTAGCAAGAACATCAGGTGTTATGGGAAGTGTTCCTAGTTGACCTAATTAACAATTCCCCTGAGGGGAAGTGCTTAGAGAAGTTTGTGAGCATTCTGTCATTAATGAATAGCTACACAGGAACAAAGGACTAAGGCACTATTAACATATTAGTAACTGCTATTAAATAACAAGCAAGTCTGATTAATGAAGCAGTAAGTAATAGCACTTAGCTGAATGTGGTAGTTTACTATTAGCTAATCAGTAACTACTTTTTTTTTTTTCTCCTATCTCCCGGAGAACTACTAAGAACTACTATATACAGCTTGATAATTAATGTGAAAGATGCACAATGTATAATTAATTCTAACATTCTAACAGTATATTAGAACAGTATTCTAGAGTGATGTGGCTGAATGTACAATAAACAAGCATAGTAGTACAGCTCAGCAGAGAGTTTTTAAGCTGGACTTAAAGTCATTATTCTTGTTGAAGGCCAGTGTGAAATGAAACCACTTCCTCTTTAAAGTTAGCATAATTTTAAAAACAATGCTCATTCTGAGGACCACAGCTCACCTGTCAAGACGTACTGACCGACATAGTGAATGATGAATTTAGAGGATATTTATGAAAATGTTAAAGATATTGATATTCAGAACAAAACTGGACCTCAAACTCTGAGTCACGGCCAGGATGAAGATAAAGATCAAAAGCGCAGTAAGAATAGAAATTAAAGCCGAAATGGTGTCACATACAATTTAAGACATTTATTCTGACGACAGTATGTCAGTGTTTCTGCATTTAAATTAAATGTATTAACATGGAATTATATACTATTTGCTTTTTCAACATGTTCTTGTTTGGATATTTTACCGTACAACAACATTGTTACAGTATAGCAATGTTTGTCTTACAAAAGAATATAAAAAAGCTCTACAGCATTATCTAAAGGCAAAGACTGTCTCAAAGGATAATTTGAAACTTGATTTCTCATTATATGAAGGGTACTAATTGATATTTGTGTGTTTTGTTCTTGATTGTCAGGGGGAAGTAGATGTTTGGTGTTGATCACAGTGAGTCTCGGGCTCATTTGTGTTCTTCTGCTGGTCTTCATCATACTGCAGCACAACACCATCACAGCAGAGAGAGACCTGATGAAGAGTTACAAGAACACAGTTGAAGACTTCAATCAAACCATCAACACCTTACAGAACAATTACACTGATCTAATGAATGAAAAACACCAACTGCAGAACAACTTCAGCTCTTTGAGTCAGAAGAAACTGGAGCTGGAGACCCGAGTCACTTCACTAAGTGAGGAACTGAAAAAAGAAGCGGCACATACAATTTTTTTGTCGCTTCCTTGCTTTTTTTAATCTTTTATGTACACATTTTTATAAAGCTCATGTTTCTGTGTGGTTCAGGTTGGTTTTTCATGTCCTGTGATTTGAAGAGCTGGTCTGACAGCAGGCAGTACTGCAGGGATTGTGGTGCTGATCTGGTCATTATCAACAGTGAAGAGAAGCAGGTGAGTTTGTGTGAGTGAGTTTTTATCTGTTACCGAATAAGAGGAATCACACTTATTTATGTTTTTATTCACAGAGATACATATCTTCATTAGTCAGTGAGAGAGTGTGGATTGGTTTGTCTGACATAGAGAACGAGGGCAACATGACATGGGTAGATAATTCAACTCTGAATCGAGGGTAAGTGTACTACTGTACTTTGTTAGACTCTTTTTAGTTTTGTTGTTGATTAACTAAAATATCTGATACATGTTATTTAGGTTTTGGAATAAAGGTGAGCCGAATGACCAAGCAGGAAAAGAGAACTGTATTGAATTGATGCCTTCACTTCTCGCCCTGAGCAACTGGAATGACCTGCCATGCTCAGATAAGAGAAAAGGAGTTTGTGAGAAATAGGGTTCATCACGTATGGTTGTGGTTTTGCTTCTATTATCTAATATAATCATTCTTATTTTGAACACATAATTTCTGGTTTAATCCCTGTCTTTACAAGTTGATATGAATTTTTAGAAGCAAATTGAGAAATTAATGTTATTTTCTTATTGCTGTAATAAACTACTGTTTCTCATGGGTGAATTAGGGACATCAAACCTCTGATGTTTTTAATGTTTTGCTCCATCACAAGCAGTGCTATATTAATACGATCTTAGTCTAGCTGTTATAAATGGGTCTCATTTGTTTGTCTGAAGTGTTGAGGTGACAATTACAGTAAACTACAGAAGTCTAAAGTGTCCAGATTGCCCTGATCCAACCTTTTTTACTGATATTGAGTGTCTGTAAAATTGCTTTTCAGTTGAATTGCTTTCTGTTTGAATAAAATGTTCAATTACCATCATTATCATTTTTCCTCCCCATACTTCCTCCTTGTTTTATCTACTGTATTGCTTTATGGATTGAGTTCCTCCAGTCCAGCAGGACGCAGCAGAGAGCAGGTTTATCAGACTGAAGTGATCAAGGAGGAAGACAAACATCAGAGTTAAAGCGTTTTTCTACCAATTAGTGACTTTTATTTTATTTTATTTATTTTTTTATGTTTATAATAAATAAAAACTACACATTATTTTGGCTTAAATCAGCCCTGTGGATAAAAATCAAAGGGGAGAAAAAAAAAAAAAAAAAAAACTTGAAGAAACCATATATACCATTTCATCCAGTTTTATCTAAATATCCCATTTTTGGACATGCAAAATCATATAAAGCAGTGGATCTCATCTGATGAAACACAGCTTCTGTTGAAGAACTTAAATTCATAATGTCACATGATCTTATGATTGTATGACGTTTTCTGAACTTGCCATACCTTGATCTTTTGTGAACTGATGCACATTAGGAAAGTCCAAAATAGTCAATAATACACTGATACACTGTACACAGATCAGTGGGAAAGACCTTTTTGACATTAGCCTAATTACTGCGGTACTGAGTATTGTTTAATTCACAAATCACTGATCTGAATGGCACAAATAAAGACTGGCATGATAAATCTCTCATACTCAGATTATGTTTCAGACTGCAGGACAGTTACAGTGATCAAACTACTGAAAAATATCAGCTGCAGGGCATCTTCAACTCTTTAAGTCTGGAGAAACTTTAGTTGGAGACCAGATGCAATGACTATAATTGTTGAGAAATGCCATTAATAGTTTCGTTTTGAGTTTCCTGGCCATAAAGAAGGATCTAAGCTTCAAGATTTTAGCAATGCCACCTCAGTTACAAATAGCAGAACAGTGACACCTACTGAGAAAATGAAAATATAATTATCCTGTTGTCACCCATTTGTGTTTAATAGCTGTAAACAGGAAATCTTAATCTTACAATCTCTATTTTCTAACATCATCCTCTCTGTCTCTTAATGCCACAGTGGTGCAGATTAAAAACATTATTAATTCCCATAATAATTCAAATTCCAGTCAATTGTCTCTGGTACAAAGGCCCAGTTAGGCCTGTTTTAGGGTATTTGAGTCCATTTTGATGGTCAAAGTTTCCTCTTGTTGGTTGTTGTAGCTGCTAACATGATCATGGGAAAAACTACAAATTGCTTTGACAAACTGAGGTTGAATATGCAATATGTATTCAATTATACCGTAATGTGAGTTTACAGAGAGTTTTAGAATGAGTACGAAAGTCTAGATTTTCTGGGTCTGAACTAATGAAACCACTTCCTGTGTAGGGTTTGCACTATTTAAATACAAGGTACACATTATAAAGACCACAGCTCATCTGTGCACACATACTCTACTGTTAATAAGGCCAAATAATGGAATCAGGGACCTTTTATGTATGCAGAAATGTTAATAACAGATCTGGACCTCGAACACAGAGTCACTGCCAGGATGAAGTAAAAGCTCGAAAGCAAAGTAAGCAGCAGCGACGGTGTCGTACTTTTGCTAATGTCTAAGGGGACAAGAATATAAAAGGAAATCTAGAACACTCTTCAAAAGCCTCATCATTTATCTACCAACCAAGGTAGATTACTTACAAAAGCTATTTGAGATGTTAATTCACCACTGAAACAAGAGTAAGTGCACAATCTAAGATGGTTACTTAATGAGTTAAAACTTTGGCATACCTAAAGATTTGGGTTTCTGAATAACTGAAAATCTGTCACATTTTTATGCAGGTTTTTTCCCCACATGAGCCAAATGATTCGGGTGGAAATGAGGACTGTTGAATCGCAGTTGTGCACACATTGTTCTGCTTCCAACCTGAACACCTGGAATGATCTCCCATGCTCCAATTAAAAAAAAAAAAAAAAAAAAAAAGAGTTTGCGAGAAATAGGGCCACCCTGTCTTGTTATGCTTTTATTTTTACTTTTTACAGAATCGTGTTATTGTGAATACATTTCTCATTAAGAATTTGACCTTTAAAACCTTTTCTTTCTTTTCTTTTCTTTCTTTTTTTTTTTTTTTTTTTTTTTACCTTTTCATTTTATGTAGACTGCTTTCATGTTGTTAATTTTGTTTGGTAATATACAAAATCAGAAGTTGATTTTTAAATGAAAGTGAAAATGTAAACTTCTCATTATTATTGCTATAATAAACCAATAACCTCTGTTTCTCTTGCCTGTTATTCTGATATTAAGTGTCTGTGAAACTGCTTTTTAGATTATATGGTCAATAATTTGTTTTTTCTTCTTTTGGTGATTTTTACATCATCCGCCTGGAGCTGTTTCCGTGTACAACTGTTAGCGCAAGCTAGATTAAAGTGATTATTATGTTTTAAATATGGATATTTTTCTTACAAAAACGCATTGATGTAATAAAATATGTACGATGCCTACTTATACTTAATCAGCTCATGTGTCAGATAAGAGTCTCATTGGTGTAGCTCAACTGCCAGCATGGTTCATACACCAGGGGGCGCAAAAGATCATTCTGGCATTAAGACAGACTTTTCATTATCTGACGAGACACACTTATACTGTTGTAAAAAATACAAGTGTTTTTTTTTTTTTTTTTTTTTTTTTTTCATTACTTTTCATTTTAAAATCAACTTCTAAGTGTCTGTTCAGATGACTCAATTTAATGTGGTGCTTCTAATTAAGTGATAAAAGCAGTTGCAAATGTTGCACAAAATAAATATCACCACTACTCATTTTTGCACCAATAAAACGTGGCAACACTTTGTGTTTTCTACATAATTAGATGCAATATCTAAGTATTATATTAATATTTAACTTACAGTGGAAAGGGATGATGGGATACATTAAGCATTGAATATTGCTCCAGAGCGGTATTCTACAATGAAAGCAAGCATTATGAAAACTAAAAAACAAAAGTACTGGGAAAGTACTGGGAATGACATATCAACAACTGATCTGTAGGCTCATTGGACAGTTACTGATAATGAAACTGTACAAAGATGGAAGCCTGGACAGAGAAAGATTCAGATGTTCTGCAGGCATCTCGGCTTCTTGTTGACTTCTTGCAGCCTTCTAACTCTGAATATTCTTGCCAGCCTTAGAACATTTTCTCCACAACAGAACATCATCTGAGCCTCAGTGAACCAGATATCAGCCCAGTAAGTCCAGTAAAACTTATTACAAACTGCACTTTATCCCTTAATGAAATTATTGCGATATGATATATGATTAAATACATCCACGTTTCTCAATTCCAGTCCTCACATACCGTCGTTTTGCATATATTGCATGTCTTTTCTTATTTAACCTGATTCAGATAACCAGCTAGTTCAAAGAGAGCTCCATGACTGAACTGTGTTCCAATTAACATGGTCCCTACACAATTTTTATTGCTCCCTACTCCCTGAGCAGTGGAAATCAGTTTAAGTTTACTTAATTTAGGAATATTCATTCCATGGATTCGCATTACGCCACCACCTGCAGCGTCAAACAGACAAAACTTACTAGAGAAGTGTAACATAATATACCTCTGTAAATAAATGCAATTTAAATTCATTTCTTGCACATGTTAAATGCTCGTTGAATGGAATGTATACGCTGTCTTCGAACTGGAATCAGGGCGGAATATTTCAAGTTTTATTTCAAGGGCACTTACTTTTGAATAGAACAGACATCTGAGATACACACAAAATGTGCAGAGCGGTGGTTCACTTACAAGATCAACTGGCTGAGATCAAGCTATAGTTGTGTCTATTTTATCTGGCAGATATATCAGTGCCACCTAGTTATTAAAAACTGCAAAAGAGAAATTAATTAGATTCCGCGGTACAATAGAAGGCGGCCATATGATTTCAGGGTTAGAACAACATTTTAGTTTTATTTTGAAAGTCGGTACTATTTAGAAAATTCTTGGTTGTCATTTAAAGTGTGTCATATTGTGAAAAGAGGCTGATAAAAATTCAGAAGTTGTTTTCCACACATTCAGATTGATTTCACGTGTTTCCACACCCCTGGTTTTTACTGAGGCTTTGTGTGAGTTAGTGCTTGTGGAACGGTACATGTGTGCTTAACAGCCAAAAACAACATACACCAGACATTCAGAAGCCGCCTTCCCTGTTTATTGACCAACACAATATTATACTGCAATGCTTTCACACATTATAGGTGACCACTTCCTGCTTGGGGTTAGCACTGTTTAAAAAATGAGAAGCGTTACATGCAGGTTTTTTATTTTTTTTTTTTTTTTTTTACTAGAAATATAGTTTCTGCTTTCTTATGAAGTGCATTAACATGTAGTAGCATGCAATTATTTTCCATAGAATTTACTCTAAAAGGCCTGTTTATTGTCTAAAGACAAAGGAGGATTGCTTACAAAGGCTGATTTAATACATTATTTTCAATAATATGGAGTGTATTCATTGATATTTGTAGTGTTTTTTGGAGGATGTTTGGTGTTGTCACAGCAGCGCCATAACCTACACTGAGGGACTAGTCACCCCCAGTAATAGGGCATGGCCAAACTGTCAGGACACAGACTTCCAGTGTGAAACTCTCCTCCCAAAAACTCTCCCTTCAAACACTACTAAATCAGGAAAACAACTATAAAATCCAACAAGAGGAATCTGTGACCACCCAAAAGACCAACCTAAACAGGTCAAACTGGATATTTATTTTTGATGACAATTAACTGAATGAGGTTATTAATAATTTACATGAATGACCAAGTGGTAGGAAAAAGCCACAATGAAACAGAAGTGACAGATCTTTTCTTGCATATTAAGCACATCTGAGTGTAAACACATAACCGAAATGTTTGATCAATCCTCCATGCCAGAAATAAAGATGATTGCTCCAGGTGCCAGATCTTAAACTAAATGAACTAACAATGAATAACTGTATTTTTATTAACTAACATTAACAAAGATTAATAGTTTAACATATAGTTCACTGTTTGTTCATGTTATTAAGCACAAAAACTGCTTACTCAAGCAACGTCGCTAAACTGATTGCTCACTAAAAATCCCCTCACAGATCATGTTTTCCTTCAAAGTTTTTCCTTTAAAGTCCTATATATGTAGATATATGTAATTGGGTAAGATGTTTACTTACTTATTAAGTAGTCCCACTGACACCATTGTACACTCAAAAAATGATTTGCTGGACTTACTTAAAAAAAGACTGTCAAGTGGTTCTACGCAACTATATCGAGTAATTTGTACAAGCAACAATTTAGTTGTTTGAACGAAAAAAATTCAAGTAAAGCTGACAAAATTTCTTCAAGTAAATCCAAATCATGATGATGCAAACTCCAGTGACTGTATTAGTCAGGTCTCTTTCAGCATTCACAAAGTCCTAAAAGGCATGAAAACAGTAAAGCTGTTCAATAATTTTCATTACACCAACACATGCAGGTTGCAAATTTAACATCACTTAGCAATACATCCAGTAAAAGCATAGATTCTGAGAATTATGTCCACAGACCTTAAAGACAAAGATACAAGCTTATTAGGAAATCAATAATGATTGGCATAAACAAATTCAGTTCAAGTTTATTTATTTGTAAAGCGCTTTTCACAATACAAATCATTGCAAAGCAGCTTTACAGAAAATTAAAGGTTCTACAATATATTATAGTAGTAGCTTACTAGTGGTGACTATGTCAAGCTGATGTACATATGGGAGAGATGTATGTTAAAAATCAGTTAATGGTGTAATTAGACAGACAATGATCACTATTAACAGTAATGAATTATGTTGCAATCAGAAGCAAAATTCGGTAGTGCTGTATATTGTTTCCGGGTTGGCATCATCTGAGGTCCTCTGAGGGGTTGGCATCATCTCTTCTTAGGTGTTCTGGATTAAGCTTGTGCAACTCTTAGTTACCACAGAATGTCAGAAAGAGAGGAGCAAATAGGGACATAATTAGTGTAGCATGCTGTTCAAGCAAGCAAAAATTATTTGTTTAACCCAAGCTAAAGAATAATAATGTGCATTTGATCAGATATAACTGCAGGACAGGAATTTTGAGATGCACTATTTGAATGGTTTGACTAAAGAGATGTATCTTTAATCTAGATTTAAACAGAGAGTGTGTGTCCAAACTCTGAACGTTATCAGGAAGGCTATTACAGAATTTGGGAGCCAAATGCAAAAAAGCTCTATGTTCTTTAGTGGACTTTGCTATCCTAAGACCTACCAAAATTACAGCGTTTTGTGACCATAGGGAGCGAGATGGATTGTAGCATGGTAGCTAAACGATTAAGGGCCTTATAGGTAAGAAGTAATATTTTGTAACTGATGCGGAACCTAATAGGTAGCCATTGCAGAGACTGTAAAATTGGGGTAATATGATTATATTTTCTTGACCTGGTAAGGACTGGAAGAGATGATAGGAGGGATGGGTGGGGTCCTTCACAATACTTGGTGGGTTTACCGGAGCATCGTGCAAGGAAAATGTCCAGAATGGAGGGGAGAGGGATACCGATGAATCTTTGCGGCTCTACTCACTGTCCATTGTAGGGTTTTTGCGGTCAGCAGCACTGCAGTTCTCGTACCAGGCAGTGATGCAGCTGGTCAGCACACTCTCAGTAGTGCAAAAAAGTGGTGAGGATGGGTGGAGGGACACTTGTTCTTTTAAGTCAGCACAGGAAGTAGAGTAGCTGTTGCACCTTCTTGGAGAGTGATGTAGTGTTGGTAGTCCAGGTGAGATCCTCAAAGAGTGTTCCCTGACCGGGAATCGAATCCAGGCTGCGGCGGTGAGAGCGCCGAATCCTCTATACCACCAGGGATCTGTGTATCGTCTGTGTATTGTCTTTTGGTCCAATAAGTAAAATCTCTGTTTTATCTGAATTAAATAGGAGAAAAGTATTGGTCATCCAATCTTTTACATTTTTTTAACACACTCTGTTAACTTCGATAATTTAGAAGTTTCATCTGGTCGTGTTGAGATATATACTGAAGTGTCATCAGCATAACAATGGAAACTAATCCCTATTTTCTAATAATATTACCAAGGGGCAGCATGTATATTAAAAACAGCAGAGGACCTAGGACAGATCCTTGTGGCACTCCATACTTTACTGGTGATAACTGAGATGACTCTCCTTTTAAACAAAGTGGTAGCAATCGGACAGGTAGGATCTAAACCATCTTAAGGCCTGCCCTTGAATGCATAGTTTTTGTAGTTGATCTATGAGTATGTCATGATCATAGTGTTGAATGCAACACTAAGATCAAGTAAAACTAGCAATGAGATGTAGCCTTGGTCTGACACAAGAAGCAAGTCATTAGTGATTTTAGGTGCAGTTTCTGTGCTATGATGGGGCCTGAAACCTGACTGAAATTCTTCATAGAGATAAACAAATCAACAATGACAACACAATATAAAAACTAAAAGTCAACAAGTATAAAATCTGATATAAAAAAAACTGAACTAAATGAATCCCATACAGATGGAAGTCACTGGCCTGTCACTGGAAGCAGTAGCTTTACTTTAGAGGCTTCGGCCTATGCGCTTCTGGCTCTCATAAAAGCTCAAGACTTCCAAGAGTGCAGCTCCCATCGTAAACTGGCTCAACAACCAGAGGCAATACAGTGGAGGATATGGCTCAACTCAGGTTTGTAGTGTACATCCAACATGCACATCTGCGTTGCCCATCTGTTCACATGTTTAAAATGCAACATTTAAGAAAAGACCACAAACAATTTAAGACCAAAAAGTGGAAACCTACTCATGAAAAAACCGTCTAACCTTGTCCTCCTCCATCGCAGGCCACCATCATGGTATTCCAGGCTGTAGCTGAATACAGGATTCAAGTGAAAAGAGATAAAACAGTTAGACCTGGGAGATGACCATCCGAGTGGAAGGCAGCCGGCAACCGGTTGTGTGGAAGTTCAACAAAGAAAACTCTCATCTCACACAAACAGAAAAGGTGAGTTTTGCCAAAAGTAAGTATTCACTTAGTCATGGTCGGTTATGTTTTAAGTGAACGTAAACAACTGATAAAAATGAAAGTGTATCATTATAGTGAACTGGTGTATTAGGTCTTAAAGTGACCACAGCCTAATATACCTGCTGCTGTACGTTTCATTAATGTTAATCAAACAAGGACTTTAACAAGGATTAATCTATATTTCATTTATGCAGTTAAGACTATGCAACAAGTTAATGCAACAAGTCACTGCGGTCATGAACAACTATTGTTGATATATACCTGGTTTAAGATGAAACTTCCATTTTTTTCAGTCTAATATTAATCAACTATATGTGATATCTTTTATCAAGATGAACATTTTATTTGCTTATGAACAGATTCCATCCAACAGGCAGATCACCATCAGTGCCAAGGGTTTGGAGAGCCTCTGTAACGGTGAGTGACTTAAGAATAATATATCTCTGTAATAATCAGAGATAAATGCTGAAAATACAAATACATCAGACATTAGATACTGTCTTTAATTGTGTTGTTTTCTCCTCTGCAGGTTGTGACTGAGTACTATGCAAAACCAAAAGAAAGCAAAAGCATTTGCAATAGATTTGAGCTTGCTTTGGCTTTTGAAAGGAATGATAAAGGTTGTATTTTATTTATAATATTCTGTTTATCATAAATACAATATATTTTTAATTTAAATAATTCATGCTAATAATGCTAATGACCCCATTGTCATTGTCACGATTGCCAAAGGGAAGAGACCAGAAACAGGGGTAAGCAGTAAAACTGAAGTTTTATTGACAATAGTAGAAAACACAGGATGCAAGGTGTGATGGTGGTTCAAATAGCTTATCTGGACTGTCCTTGGAAAGTTGGGGTTGTTGGCAGACCCACTGTGAAGAGCAGCGAGGCTGAAGCACACACAGGAGAGTCCTTGAACAAGCAACATAGGTCTGGGAGTAACACAGGGGTAGTGAACAGTAGACCAGACAATGATAGACTGAGCTAGAGTGTCCTTTTATAGGGTGTGGTAAGTGGCTGCAGGTGCGTGTAATCAGAATTCCGGTGACGCTGAACGAGTGGGCGGTGCTGTGGGTGACGTGGCAGATGGAGGTGGCTGTGGTGAACGCCTGACAGTCATGAAATCTTGATGGTCCTAAAATTGTCTTAATTTTCTTGATGCACAACAAAATATAATGAAACAAACGTTGCTCATTTTTTGGGGTGAAATATGCCTTACCAGTTTTGAAATAACTGCCCATTAATTTGGCACATAAATTATCCAGAGCAACTAACAAAATACGGAAGACAAGGACATTTGTCCTTTTTTTTTCTTTTTTTTTTTTTTTGAGTAACATATCAAGGAGCAACTGAGAGTTACAAACTCATAATCAAAACCACGTGTGCAAATGCATTCCATTTGCATCACAATTCTGCCCTAATCAACTGAATATCAAAGTTAAAGCTTTCAAATTTCAGTTCTACAAAATGGTATCTCTGTGCAGTGAATAATCATTGAAAATGATAGAATGGATATTACTATGTTTAGTTTAACCATCATTATGTTCATTCAAGGTTTGGCAAGACTTACAGTACTTTATTATGACCTTTTTTTCTGTTTTGTTGCAGCTGTTTGTTTCTGGTTTTGTGTCTGAAACCCTCAAATTTGCTTTGTTGACTCCACAAGATATCTGTCTGCTGACAGAGACGCCACCATGTCTATACTGGACATATCATTACTGATGGGAATTTGTTGTGGATGAGAATGATCTTAAGGCAGTATGAATCACATTTCATTATTCACATTTGCTTTTGACAATTGAAAATATTAACTCATTTTTTTTTTTGCTCAGTTTTCTCACAGTTTCCATTCTCTGTGCTCCACTGGATGTTATGGTGGCCACACTGTCAAACTGTCCGATACTAACTTTTTGTTTCTGTTTGTAGCTGTCAACTGGACATGACAGGATCATTCAGAAATTTGAGAATGAACAAGCAGGCTTTCAGAGTGAGGATACCCTCATCCTCTACCTGGACAAGGTCTCTGTGTCAGCAAAACACCAATATAAATGTTTTGTAATGTTTAAAAAAAAAAAAAAAAAAAAAAAATCTTGCAAAGGCTTGCTACATACATGGACATACAGGACATACAGTTCTAGCTCCCTAAATTGACTAACTACCATATTTAGTGATTATTGTGAGAATGACTACACAAATTCTATTAATATTATCTATTAATATTAAAATGATTTTGGGGTATCACATGTACATCTGCAACATGTGCACAAAAGAGAACATTCTAAACCTTAAAACCTTTTACTGTTTTTGTATTTTTAATTATA
The DNA here is from genome assembly GCA_036247105.1 of Cirrhinus mrigala. Taxonomy (NCBI): domain Eukaryota; kingdom Metazoa; phylum Chordata; class Actinopteri; order Cypriniformes; family Cyprinidae; genus Cirrhinus; species Cirrhinus mrigala. Next base: position 5,231,277 of record CM070007.1, read on the forward strand.
AATTATTATTATTTGTCTAAATGCCTACTATAAGGTGTCTGCTATCTGCTCTTCAACTCTCTGCAGATTTTCTCATACCAGGGAAGATAGGATTTCATTCCGGCTGCACAGAATAATGAACGGAGGTTTCCTTCAACCAGCAGCAGTCACTGTATATGAATACTACTCTATAGGTATAGAAGCTGATGCGGACGCAGACATGTGATATTGGGTTTAAGCAATCACACTTGCGGATTTAGTCTGACAGACAGACCTTGTTAATGTACTACACAAGGGTCTGTAAGACTGTACATTTTACATCCTAGTCTACACTTTAACATTAGAAACAGTACAACTAGTATTAGTTAGATGACAGATATATTATGTTTGTTTTGTTTTTTTTTAAGCTATGACTCTGGATAATGGATTTTTAGAATAGAGATTACAGTTCTCCCACTGAATCTCTGAAATTCTATAAATGAGTCTATTTAAAAATATTAATTAATTTAAATTAAATAATTTAAATGATGGCCACCTACTGGCATAATGTATAATGGCATATACAGTCTTTCTTTGAAATTTTTGATAGTGGCTGCCGCAACATCAGAGTCTGCATCTGTAAAATAAACTTATAGCCCAATACTTTCATTATTACTTAATGTTGGCTACACAGAAATGTAGCCTATTGGTGTAGACTGTTTGTGAAGCTGTTTTCAAAACATAAAGCTTAAGTGGTGAGTGCTGCGTAACAGCTGCATGAAATCAGGTAATATTTTCAATGCAAACTGTGATTTCAGAGGTTTAATAGACATCATGTAGCGGAATCATCATCATTTAGAAATACCACTCAAAAAAGCTCAAAGAAAAATATAACAGCATGTTCAGTCCTCCAGCAGGATCTGCGCTTCGCCAGACTATTGCTATTGAGATGTTCACTGGAAAAATGAAATATTATAAAACAGAAAATCAGTATAGCTTCATTTTTAAATTTAATTGTATGTTAAACATGAGATATGAGTTAATTTTGAATGCTGCTTTTTTTTTAATTGCGGCAATTATCCTGTTACTCCAGTGATGAATTTATGTATACCCAAATCATGACTTGCTTACACATTGTGACACCATGCATATCTGAGCAAACTTCCATAATAAACATGATCTAGCAAGATCATCTGTTCTGATCCTTATTCAATTATCCTAAAACAACAAACCTTTAGAAGGTTCAGATTTAATATGGTTGCCTAAATGAAAATTTTGGATCTCACATCTGCTTGATTATACAGTTTTACTTTAGAGTGACCTTATGTTGTGTGCTGAACCTTATGTTGTGCAAATATTTTCTAATAATTCAAGCTCAGCAGGATGTAAAATTAGATCAAATAAATGTAAGCAAATTAGGATCCGTCTTTTTGGAGAGAAACGTGCATTTGAGTATAGCACAGCACATTCATCTGTAGTTCCATCAGCTCATAGTGACACTAAACACAAATAATACTCACATAGAAAGGTCAGAATGGACTTTTATGGAATAAGTGCACATGCAGTAACAAGTTTCATTTTAATGCATCTCTTTGCTGTTTTTAAAACAAAAGGATGTATTAGTTCATTTTAGAATTTTTGACAGTAAATTCACAAACATCCATGAATAAAGGCAAGAATTATTTTTACTAAATATTCATCAGTATGTAAAAAAGTGACATAATTAGCTTTTTGTCCCTGTGCAAGAAAAAAAACAAAAAAACTCTAATAATCAATTTTTTACAGAAATGTGTATTAAAATAGATCTTATAAAAATTATAAGACAAGAAAAAAAAAATTATATAGATATATATATATATATATATAAATATATATATATATTTTTTTTTTTTTTTTTTTTTTTTTTTTTTTTTTTTTTGGACCCTGGCTTAAATTAAGTTTCTGCAAAATAAAGGGGAAGCTTCTGCAAATCAAATGGGGGAAACTTTTCCTTAAAACCAACCTGTTTGACCATCATCACTTTTTTGTTGGTGAAGATACACAGTTCATCAAAGTTTGCATTCTTAACAGTCAGCAGTACGTAGATTCTAGGGGAGGTTCTCTATATTGCTACCTGCACTTGTGCTCCCAAAATACACAGCTAAAGAGAAGTGACTTCATGGAACTAGTGAGTGGTTTATAAAAATGACAACCACAAGACCTGCAGCAAGTACAGTGAGGTGGGACTGGACAGAGCAGTTAATCGGGACCAAAAACTCAGCCAGACCGCAGCAAGAGCTCAAAAACAGTAAGGCATTTAGTGTGATGCATGTGAGATGCAGAAGCAATGTGTTTGTTTTTAAAGGCACAGGTTGTTTTCTTCATATGTTTTCAATTTTTACAAGTGCACTTTGAGATTCATACAAGATATGTAATACTGAACATATTTCATAAAAGCCAATCTATTTCAGAAAGAAACCATTTATTACAAGTTTTATTAGAATTTTCAAGTCTTGTCAGTTTGGCAGGAGTTTTTTTTTTTTTTTTTTTTGGTAAGAAATAAGCGTGTTGTGTTGAGCACCATGTGCTTTGGCATCACATGCATTTTCCCGGTGGCTTCCACTGTTGTACTGCTTATCAGGCTCAGGGCAGAGAGAGAAGTACAAGCTTTACACGTTACAGTCCAGTTCAAGACATCAAATAGTGAATGGCCAGTTACAGAACAGATTCAACTCTTTAAGTTAGTAGAACCTGGAACTGGTGTCAGAAGAAACTAGAGTTAAAGAGCAAAGTTAGGTCTTTGAATGAGGAACTGAAGAAAGAAGCATCTAAAGGAGGTCAGTGCACATATGTGACCCAGGACCACAAAACCACTTATAAGGGTACCTTTTTCAGATCAAATTTTGTATTTATACATGATCTGAAAACTGAATGAATAAGATTTCCATTGATGTATGGTTTGTTAGGACAATAAATTGGCCAAAATGCAATTTGAAAAGAGAAAACCACCTTTAAAATAGTCCAAATGAAGTTCTTAGCAATGCATAATAATAATAAAAAATTTAGTTTTGATATATTTACAGTAGGAAAGTTACAAAATATCTTCATGGAACATGATCTTTATTTATTGTTGTAATGATTTTTGGCATAAAAGAAAAATTTTATCATTTTGACTCATACAATGTATTGTTGGGCTGTTGCTTCAAATATACCCATGCTACTTAACACTGGTTTCATGGTCAAGGGTCAACAAATGTTTTTTGTTTTGTTTTTCTTTTTCTTTCTTTCTTTCTGTTTGTTTTCTTTTTTAATCTGCATGTACACAGGTATTATAAATGTTCATAGTTCTGTGTGGATCAGGTTGGTTTTTTCATGTCTAATGAGGAGAAGAGCTGGTCTGACAGCAGGCAGTACTGCAGGGATCATGGTGCTGATCTGTCATTATCAACAGTGAAGAGAAGCAAGTGAGTTTGTGTGAGTGTCTGTTAATGAAATAAGATGAATCAGACTTATTTTTGTTTTTATTTACACACATTCTTCATTGACCAAGGAGATAGTGTGGATTGGTTTGTCTGACAAAGAGCAGGGGGGCAACATGAAATGGATGGATAATTCACCACTCAATCAAGGGTAAGAGATAAAAAACTGAGAGAAAACCCCTGTGGAATTTTTAAGCTTTTTATTCTTGTTTTAAAAATAAGCCCATGTATACATTTCTTGAATTTTAGTTTATTCTTGAAACTATTGTGCTACAGCAGTTGTTGGGTAATTAATGAATTGCTCCATGACAATCATCAGTTGCCAAATGGATGAAAACTTTGACACATTTTAAATTCAGGTTTTGGGGCCACAGGTGAGCCGAATAACTATTTTGGTATCCACAAATTTCCGGGGGGCGCTACTGTAAAAAAGAACGTGGGTACAACTTCCGGGGAGGTGGCGGACATAGTATACCAATGGTATTTTGTGTGCTAATTAGCATAGAGGCTAAGTGTTTTTATACTATTGTTTACTTTGTAAAGATGCACGACCTTTCATGAGAGATGTCATGACGTTCTTATGGACAGCATATGCTTTTCGAATTTGTGTTAGCAGTTTGGATCGCTAAATCTTGAATGACTGTCAGCTAGTGAAATGACATTTGAACCGAGACTTAAGAGCTTGTGTTAAAGGGCATGCCAAATGAAGCCTCAATTCGAGGTTTGTTTAACGTAGAAATCACTTTCGTAGAAGCCTCAGTTTCTGTTCAGTCATGTTGCATGATTCACTTTGCGTGTCCTAATGTTCGACCGCCAAATCTTACTTTGCAGGTACATTTTCATTGGGACCTATTTAATAATTAGATTTTTTAAATACCCAGTCCATACAAGTAATATTTAGAATACAAATTATTTCAGGAAAATTAAATATATGCCATAAGCAATTAATATATGTGTACATTATTCTTACGTTGCATCATATGGATATTCGTACTGGCATTTAATGGCACTATTCAATGGATAAATTAATTTATCAGAGTCAGAAAGTCAACAACAAACACACACTGTTAGGCTTTTATTTGTGCATATAACATGGACCGATCTATAGAAATTGTGGTGAAAGCATCTTCCAACGGAGCTTTGGTGTTTTGGGCTGCTTTACTTTTTTAACTAACCATCGCGCTGTTTTCGACACTCTTGAAGCTTTGAATCTTGTCCCGAAACAGTCTCGGTGCTTCAACGAGGCTTTATTTGCCCGTCACTCCTGTCACCTGTTAATGAATGAGTGTCGCGTCCAGCTGGTTTACTTTGAACCGGAAGATGCTCCCACTTTTGACCCAAGCCTCATGGGGCGTAGGAAACTTGTGGATAAACGAGGACTGTATTGAAATTAAACCTCATATCCTGTCCCGAACACTGGAATGAGTGCCCCATGCTTTGAGAAGAAAATAGGGATTTGTGAGAAGTAGGGGTCCATCTTGTCGTCCCGTGTCCCTTGTTTTAATGGAATTATTAAGCATACTTAACACTTATTTCCGATGGCACAGCTCTGCAGCGACACAGGCTTGTGCTGTTGTTGTTGTTTTGATTCTTGTTTTAAGTGACTGTGTTTAGTATTAAAATTTTGGAGTTTGCGCCTGCATTTTAAAGGTGCTTGTGACTAATACTGACTAATACGAACTCGTCGTTCGTCGGCTATCTGTCGGCATTGTTTGGAGAGTCAAATAATGGCCTTGTGTCTACTCCCTCCTGCTTTTTGCTCTGATCGTTGGGGTGACGTTTATTCCATATTTTGCATTGGACTTAGGCTTATTGTGGTGGTAAAAAATAAATAAATAAATAAATAAATAAAATAAAAGAATGAAGTAAGGTAAAAATGATAAATCATATTACATTTAATATTCTTGCACATACGTTATAGTGTGTAATATGGAATATCTTGTCTTTGACAATTGATTGTGAACGCTGAAAGTTTGCGAATGATTGGTTGATCATTTGATTTAGTTTTGCCTTACTCGCAAGTGTTCGCTTGTGGGGGAGGGGCATGCTGTTCAGTTAATACACAAGCTTTCAGAAGAAGACGCAGCAGCTCTGTCTCTTGTGTTTTTTTAACTGTTTATTTTCCCCTCATCAGGGTATGAAGCGTACATACAGCATTTGAGTTGTCTTAAACATGTAAACAGTAGTGTGCGATATAATGTTATTGTTTATAGTGTTGTATGAGTTGTTTTCTGAGTGTTAGAGCGTTTATATCAATTTCGGCTAGTTATGCTAATCGGAGACTATGCGGGTGTGGCAATACTTTTGAGACTGAAGTAAATTAAATATGCTATCAGTTAATTAATGTGACAAGAAATGTTTACTACAGCAAGTTGTACGTTATCTGTGTGTTATTAACTGTCCTTAAAGATGATTTGTTTCATAACCATTCATAAAATGTGTGAAACAGTAATTGAATGAAAGCTGTATGTATTTTATTTTGCCCCCTTTTCATAAAAAACAACATGCAACATGGACAAGTTGATGTTACATTATTGTTAATTGTTACTAAATTGCCATTTGTGATATGTCAGATGTAGGGCTGGGTATCCGTTCCAGAAATTTTTGATACCGTTACGATACCGATACCCTGAATTCGATACCGGTTTCGAACGTTACTTTTTTCGATATTTTTTATTTTAAGAAATATATTTTAACAAGATTACATAACACATAATCTCAGAGAAACTTTGTTTTTATTTTTTCAGGATGTTTGTGACACTTATTTCACAGCAGGCTTATCTCTAAGACCAATAAACAAAGGAACAAAAGCACAAAATGAACAAAGTGTAGTTAACACAATATATCAGTGCAAACCGTTTTTAATAAAGTTCAAGCCATTTAAGTCAATCAGTTTTAAGTATTTGTGAGGCTCACTGCTGCTTAAAGGTTTAATTCACCCAAAAATTAAAATTCTGTTCATTAATTATCTACAAATGAAGATATTTTGGATTTAATCCAAGAGCTTTCTGATCCTCGCATAGATAAATCGTTGAATAAAGTTATTTTTGTTTACTTTGCACACAGAAGTATTCTCGCAGCTTCATATAATTAAGATGGAACCACTTATATCACATGGACTTATTTTGAGTATGTTTTTTGGTTCCTTTCTGGGCATTGGAAACTGCATATCCAGTAAATATTATGGGAGGATCAGAAAGCTCTTGGATTAAAATCCAAATTATCGTCATTTGTGTTCTGAAGATAAACAAAGGTCTTATGGGTTTGGAACAACATTAGGTGAGTAATTAATGACAGAATTTTCATATTTTTGGTGAACTAACCTTTTAAGATCACCTGAAATCACTCAACAGTTCTTCTTCAGAAAAATTAGCAGGTCTGCTTTTTCAGGAGACAGACAAGCCTGCTCCAGGCTGATAATGTCCCCAGCAGTGGAAAATGTACGCTCTGAGGGTGTGGATGATGCTTGCACGCAAAGATACCTTGATGCCAATTCTGAAAAGCATTGGCAGTAATGTCCTTCATGTCCCACCACCAGGTTACTGGACTTACTGAGGACAGTGTAGACGGAAGCAGTCTGTACTTATTTATCTCTGCCTGAATCCTCTCTGTAGTGCAGCATTCTTGCTTCAACAGCAATGTCCTCGCACAGCAAACAGCTCCTCAAGGGGCAGAAAGCTTTGGGCCTCTTCTATTTACAAATAAGTAAAGAAATAAAGAAAAATATAAAACTCTATAAAGATAAATGCAAACAAGTTAATTTTCTTCTAAATTAAAAAAATTAAATAGGAAAAAATAGGATATCTTTATATTTTCCTTACCAGTGTCTGTTGTTGCAGATGCACTGTCTTCATCAGAGCTGTCATCTTGGATACCTGCTCTCTCTTCAAGTGCCTGTTCTATCTGGCTCAGTTTGGAAGTCTATATTCAATAAAAAAAAATAGGTCACACATATTGGATCTACAATTCAAGAGGAGTAGAAGATTACCAATATGAATTGTTATGTGGGAGTGTTCTAACTTTTTGTTTTGTTGCAGTATTCACTAGCTCATCTGTAATCAACTGGTTATTGATGTCACCTGAAGGGAACCATTTTAAACTCCAGGACACCATGCGCTCACTCTCTCTCCGATTCTGTGGCAAGCTTGGCAGAGCTGGTCCCGTTTTGTCACAGTCCCCTTTTTTTTGTTTCTTTAGTCATTTAATAAACTTCTTTTTATTTGGCAAACTTGTTTTAGTGTCCTTTGATGTTGTTTCCCTTAGAGCCAGGGTTGTAACATTTGAACCCAGGACCTCTCGCAAAAAATATTCTGGGGGAATGACTTGGCTGGGGGGAGAGTGCAAGCTGTTCCTGAAGTAACTTCCACTCCCTGCAAGTTAGACAGCCCAGATGAGCTTGGATTGGCATTTCCAGAGACGTTTCCTGTTTGTGTCACGACTCATTGCCATGTCGGCTAAGACGAATGCTGAAGGCAAGTCTTCTTTAATATCAATCAGAGATTCCTCTTTATGATACTTTTATGGCCCAAGATGGATGTGAAACTCGCAGGGTTTGGAAAGACGTTTCCGTCTCGTGAACAGTTGATGAGCTGAGCAAAAGAGCAAGATCCCACCGTGTCACCTATTTTGAAGATGTGGGTATCAGAAGAAGCATTATCAAATTAAGCTTCTGGATAGTTTTGGTTTAGTGATGGTGGGGTTTCTGAGATGAGGAAAGTGGACAGATTCCCAAAATGTCAAGTCACGATGACTGGAGTATGTGTGTACAAGTGGGTGGTTCCAAAGGTTTACCGATCTGATATTTATATCTATGTTTCATGATAATTGGTCTATCTGGCCACTGTATGGTATCATTGAAAACTTTGGATCGTGTGATTACGGCATTTTTTTCTGGGCCTGGGGTAAGGTCTGATGTGGTTTCAGTATGGTAGATCAGGTCATGTATGTCAGGTATAGGTAAACCTAACCAGTCTAATTCCAGTCCAGCTCCATGGCATCCCAATTCCTGCCGATGGGAGAGGGGGGGGGTGGGGGGGGGGGGGGGGGGGGGGGGGGGTCATGGTTTGAACAGTATGATTGATTGTGGTTTGGAGGACCTCTCCACGTACCAAGTCAGGGGTAATCAATATCTTCTCACAATTATGTGTCCAGCAACAAGGTTCCTCTGGAAGCTGTCCCCATTGGGCCGCAAGATTACGGCATCGGCTGCGGGTTTCAAGATGCCCTTGGTTAAGTTTTTCACAGTATTTGGGATAACCCAAGAGTTCCGTCAGGTCGGACGACAGGTCTTAATTCAATGTCCTCTCTTTTCGCTCAGCAGGTGTTGAGGCAGTTGTCTATTCAGCATAAACCTCACTCGCATACCATCCAGGAGTCACCAGGGGCACTTGAGAATTCCTCAGACTCTCAAAACATGCTGAAGAGCTTACTGCAAAGAGTTTGGAAGAGAGAACTGGGATGGATGCGTCCACTGGCTTCTCTTTGCAGTTAGAGAGGTGGGTTTCAGGAATGCTCTTGGTTTTTAGTTCCGCAGGACGCTTGTGTTTGGCATACTGTTTAGGGGGCCTATGAAATTAGTAAAGGGAAAAGTAGGTGTGGCTCTTGAACATTCGACTCCTACTAACCTCCTGGACTATGTGTCCCTAATTTTTTGGTTTTAGACTGAGTGGGCCTGTGAACTTGCCAAAAGAGAATTAATAGCTGCTCAGGGGAAGGATGAAGACATGGTATTATCGAAAGGGTAACATCGGGTATTTTCTAAAGGGAGAATCAAGTGCTTGTGTTTACCATACCCCGGTTCTCTGGGTGTTGCAGGCTCAGTATAGTGGGCCCCGTACATGATGATGGATCTGGTATGTGTTTTTGGGGGTGGGGGTAGTCCCTATTGAATCGGAAGTTGGTGAGTGTAACTACTTAGTTAAGAAAAACCCCCTCCAGATCATAAAAGGAAAACCCGCAAGTGCCAGGTTAATGTACTTAAGCCTTACACTGAACCCGTGTTCAGGACAGTATGTACAGAGGGTCAAGGCCTGTGGGTGGTGCTGGAAAGTTCCGCCTACAGAGACCGAGACATGGAAGTGTGTTGCTGACCTCTGGCATATAGTTCAGGGGCTACATTGTCAAATTCTAAAATTTTGGCTGATTTGGATTCTCATTTGGGTCTCTATTTAAGGTTCCTTCTGAACATATGGAAGTTATTCTAGTTCTGATCTTCAGCATGATTAGCCCTGTTCACTGATGTGTCCAACCTGTTACGGAAAGTCCTAGAGCAGGACATTTGATGTGGGTTCTAGCTACCCTATCAAACAAGACAACCCATATAGGGTAAATCTTGTGCAAGCGCCAGGCTTTTAGGCACCAGAGAGGTTACAGTATTATGTATATGTATACATGGGCAGTAGCGGAACCATCTTCTAGTCGCCTGTGAGTTTTTCACACGTGTGTTAGACTAGGTTGGAGAAGCATGATGGTTCTCTCTCGTTTTTTGCACAGATTTTCGGAAGGTAATATGCCCTCACTCTAAGCCTGACTCCTATCCTCTTTCCACGATTAGAATGTGAATGATAGTGTGACCAAGTTGTGGTTCTGTCGTCTTTTGTTACAAAGTTGGGATCTTTTTTAAAAGGCAACGCTGACAGGTTCCACTTAGCCACGAGCCTGTGAAAGTCCCCTCCCTTTGTGATGCCAATCATTTATGCCAGTATAAAGGTTATGGCTTTTGGGAATGGGAAATGCAGCCCGCCGACTTTTTCAGCGTTTGGTAAATAAGTGCTGGAAGGAGTTACAGCTGTGAAGCTTACCTTGATGATGTTGGTTATTTATAGTTCCTCCGGGTCTCAACATTTGGTCCACTTGAAGGATTTGTTTTGAGCGGTTCAAGGCTGCAAAGCTTGACTCTGAACCTCACCAAGTGTGAGTTTGGACAAGACACCGTGACTTATTGGGCAAAATGTTGCCATGGGACAGGTGTTTCCCAATAGGATGAAAAGTAGAAGCCATTGGTGAACTTTCCATGCCATCGTTCCACGGAGGGGAATTGAAGCGTGATTTTTGGGGTATGCAGGATATAGAAGGAGTTTTTGTGGCACCTTTCTGCAACCTCCTGACAAACCTGCTTATCATAATGCTCTTTGTGTTTTGGACTGGAGGTAATGTTGTCAGGTTGCCTTTGACAACCTGAAGGGCTTTATTGAGTAAGTTCTCCTATTCTTGGTTTGCTCCCTGATTTTCAGTCGGCCCTTTAAGCCTAGCTGTGGAATGCTGGTGACTTTTGGGGTGGGTGCTGTTCGGCTCCAAGAGCATACAATAGGAACTTGAGCATCCTGTGTGGCTATTTTTTCAAAGAAGTTCGATGTTCATCAGAAGGCACTAATTCTACATTTGAAAAAGGAAGATTTTGGCTCTTATTCTTGCTTTGAAACATTTTGATGTGACGTTTCATCCGGCAAATGCCACTTGTTTGTGGTACACTTGATCATAATCCTCTCACTTTTCTCCACAACACATGAGTAAATCCAACCACGGTTAAATGGCATGGGAGCTTGTTTTTGCAAGGTTATATCTTAAAATTGGCACATTCATGGAAAGGATAATGTGTTGGGATGATACGTGTTTGGTGTCCCATTGATGTTGCTGTGCTTCCCTAGGAGCCAGGGTTGTAACAGAATTAACACCTGTGTTCTGAGGTCCGTTTTCTTTAGCTCCTCCTCCAGTCTGGGCCAGCACTTTCACCCAGTTCATTTGTCACTTTTGACTTGAATCGGGATCATAAGGCTGTGGGCCCTCCTCCAAAACTGTCTGAATTGCCAGCCTTCAAGACAAAAACACTATTGAGTCAAGAGTCACTGAATAATTCTAATGAAAACAAGTGCAAATTCCAACAGGAGATGCACTCACATCCTGTATCTTTTTGAGAGGT
>CM070007.1:5243110-5288870 GCA_036247105.1 Cirrhinus mrigala
ATTTGGAGCTTGGAAACATTGGAAATGTATTCAGGAAACATGGGTTATGCATGTAACCCGAGGCGTTTCTGTGTTTCTTCCGCCATGCAGGTTGCCAGATTGAGGACACACAACGGGAAAGAGTGTAATTAACAGTGGAAGGTGAAAAGTTGATGTTCTTTTATTCACCTTTCAATAAGTCTCTGGTTATAGAGCTTAGATGCATGCCGAGGCTTTTTTTTCTCCTGTAGAAAAAAGTTACCCTAACATTTTCAGTAGAAATATTGTAATAAAATATGTACAATGCCTACTTGTACTTAATCAGCTCATGTGTCAGATAAGAGTCTTATTGTTGTAGCTCGACTGCCAGCATGGTTCATACACCAGGGGGTGCAAAAGATTAATTCTGGAATTAAGACACAGTGGACTTTTCAAGTGGCGGCCACAGCAGAGTCAGATGACTTCCAGCTCCACATCTCTGGATGGTTAATGGGGTGGAGGGATATGCCTTGTCCAAATACTGAACAGAAACTTAGAAGTTGATTTTCAGTGCTTTTAGGCTAAAGTTAGCATTTTCCAAGATCTCCTATTGCACCTTTAAGCATAATAAATCTGTTTATCAGTTAGAGCAGTTTTAAATGTAGTATGTAGAAAAGTCTCAAAAACATTGTAAACCTCTTATAAGGTATCCAACATTTTTTAAATTCCTTTCATTGTGCAAAACAACACAGAAGAGCCCAAGTACAAATAATACTGAGTAATGTCTTTGCTGGGAGATGCCACAGGATGAGATAATGCGGAACTAGATAATGTGTGTACAGCTCAAATCCTGACAGCTCATAAAAATCCTAAAATGTATATGCCTTGCAACCGTAGGTGCCCGGAAAGTGGTCATCTTCTGAAAAACAGTCTAGCATGCGTTTTTCATAATGCTTGCTTTCATTGTAGAAAACTAATAAACAAGTGTAGAAAAGTACTGGGAATGACGCATTAACAACTGATCTGTAGGCTCATTGGACAGTAATGAAATTGTACAAAGATGGAATCCTGGACAGAGAAAAGATTTTTTTATTTTTTTTTTTTTCTGAATTTTAAATAAAAAAATTTGTGAAAATTGCCCATTGAAGTTATGAAATTGTTTTTCTCTGCATAAGGCTCTAGTCCATCATAAGGCTCACATATAGATTTTCATTTTTACTGAATGTGTCTTTCTTTGATATCACTTTTTTTTTTTTTTTTGGAAAGCCATATTTTGAAAGCAGTTTATTCAAGATTCAAAGAGATTATTCTCAAAGATGCACCACAGGCTTTCAGAATATTACGCTCAGTATTATTCTGATATTGAATGTCCATGAAACTGTTTTTGAGTTGAATTGCTTTCTCTATGAATAAAATTTCCAATAACCAATAGTTCCGTAGTAAATCTTTGTTTATATTTTATATCATTCTTGTGCTTCTGCATGACGCATGACTATGGAGAGATTTCCTCCAGCCCAGTAGGATGTAGCAAAACAACATGTTTATTCATGAGCCCAACAGCTATCTGCTGATAACGTGTGGTCTATCTGAAGGTTATTAGAGTGACGCAATCAAAAAGAAATGTCGTCTTTCAAGTTAATGTTACATAGATGAAACACTTTAGATTTAATAACTTTTACCTTTTTCTTATTGTTGGACCCCATTATTGTTTCTGATAAACACAGAATGACTGATAATCTCTCATTCACCACCAGCCTATAATTCTCTAAATTATCTTTATATGAAAAATATGAATTTTCATTTATACAGGGTTACAACAATGTTTTGGTTTTAATTTGAAAGTGGTACTATTTAGAAAATCCTTGGTTGACATTTAAAGCATGTCATATTGTGAAAAGAGGCATAAACGCTGCCACTGAACGCACAAAACACCTCTAAAACCAGAACGAGCTTTGCGATTGACTGTACAACGAGATTGACAAGAAACCTGAGGTATATCTTTTACAGGCTGCCAAAAGCTACAGAAAAAAAAAAAAAAAGCAAATGGATCGCTTGCAATTCAAAGAAACAAATGGACTCCAGGTGGTGAAACACGGATTTGCAGTTATCCTTTAATGTTAATATGTTGAATATTGCGGTAAAATCACACCCTATATATTGTATTGTCATATATCATATTGACAACTCATCAATTAATTATTTACCATCTTAAACTCTGCATAACTGGACGTTTTTCAATAAACACTGACAAAAACTATATAAGACTTTGGGCTGGACCATATGACCATGAATATAACACTGATATAAGTGATCACCGGGGTTTAGATCAGCCTATGTTGTGTTTACAAAATGTGTTCACAGGCAAATCTGCTTTGTTTATTTCCCCGGCATTGAAATCAGGCACATATAAATGTCAGGAAACACGATTCTTGGCTCCATATCAATATCCATGGACCAGTGGATATTTGGTAAGCTGTAAGGAACATTATACTACATCCAGCAAAATGATTATCGTTTTGTTTTTCTCACATTTTCACTTCTTCCCTATTAAATCCATTTATGCAGCTTCTTCTTTTGCCACTCAGTCCGGCTGAGTGCATTCCCTCTGGTGACCACTTCCTGCTTGGGGTTAGCACTGTTGAAAAAATGAGAAGTGTTACATGCAGGGTTTTTTTTTTTTTTTTTTTTCCCTAGAAACATAGTTTCTGCTTTCTTATGAAGTGCATTAACATGTAGTTATGCAATTATTTTCCATAGAATTTACTTTTTAATATGTTACTGTATGACAATTATGGATGTTTGTCATTGTAAACAACATTCTCTCTAAAAGGCTGTTTACTGTCTAAAGACAAAAGAGGATTAGTGTTTGGTGTTGGTCACAGCAGGGCCATAACCTACACTGAGGGTCTAGTCACCCCCAGTAATAAGGCATGGACAAACTGTCCTACCAATATTTGAAATTCTTAATGCTAATGCTGTATTCTTAGATACTTTTCAGCTACTATAATTTAGGTCTTTAGGAAAAAGAGTTATTATACATCTGAAATGGATGAAGTCACCACATAACTAATGCCTACATAATTATCAATAGGCCTACATCAGGTATTCTCAAATCTGGCTTGTGAGAGTTTAGCTTCTTCTTTGATCAGACTCACCCACCTGTGAGCTTCTAATGCAGTGGTTCTCAATCCTGGTCTTGGGGGCCCCCTGCTCTGCACATTTTGCATGTCTCCCTTATTTAACACACCTGATTGAGATCAGCTTGTTAGTTCAATTCGTGGATCTCTCTCCTAATGAGCTGATGATCTCAATCAGGTGTGTTAAATAAGGGAGACATGCAAAATGTGCAGAGCAGGAGGCCCTCAGGACCAGGATTAAGAAACCACTGTTCTAATGATCCTGAAGACACCGATTACCATGCTCAGGTGATTAGGGTTAAACTCTGTAAAAATGTGGATCTCACGAGCCAGATTTGAAGATTCCTGGCCTATATGAAACAACAGCTTCTGAAAAGCTGTCTTTTGGTTTGAGGGATTCCAGTTCAATTGAGTGGCTAAAGAATGGTCAGTCAGTGTTGTTAGTATTCTCCTAGTTGCATTACAGGGCTACCTACACAAAACCTGAATGGGCCCGAAAGGTACAAAAGTTGCTCTGGGCCCGAATGGGCTGGCCCAGACTGGGCCATCATGGGATTAATGTGGACAGTCTGCTATGGGCTGCTCAAAGAGAGCTCACATTGAGCCCAAAGCTGTGCTCCCTGCCTGCTCAAGCGCGCACTGGGCCTGTTTAGTTTTGGTGTGGCCCTAGCCCACTGTGCCATGAAAAAGCCAGCATGGGCCTTGCAGGGACATGTTTGCAGGGCTTCCACCTTCAATACCACGTCAAATCACGATGATTTGAATTGAAAGTATAGGCTATGATATAAGCAGGCTATTGACTAATTAGTGAGAATTAAATGTGACGACAAGAAAAAAAATGACAGAGCTCTTTTCAACACATTAAGTGTTTGATTAAAGGGGTCATCGGATGTCCATTTTCCACAAGTTGATATGATTTTTAGGGTCTTAATGAAAAGTCTATAATATACTTTGGTTAAAAATTCTCAATGGTTGTGTAAAACAACACCCTTTTTACCTTGTCAAAATGAGCTCTGCAAAAATCATCCCATTCTGAGGGATTGTTCCTTTAAATGCAAATGAGCTCTGCTCACCCCGCCCCTCTCTACTCACTGTGGAGTAACGAGCTGCTCTGAGAGATTGTTTACTTTAGCCACATTTAGCGAAACTTGCTATCTAGCAAGTTATTAGGAAAGGTGATTGCAGAGATTCATAAAAAAAACCTTATACTTCTGCTGTAGGTGAAGCTGGATCACGAATAATTTGCGCCAACATAGGCATTTATGTAGATCGGGAGGCGCATTCCCTTCACAAACACATGTAATCCACTGCATCTTCAGTGGCTCACATGTCGGGAGTAAATGACGACCACTATGTTTATTATTTTTCCAGCAACAGAACACCTCAATCGCTCAATCGGAGATATTCTTGTCTAACTTATATTCCTGCTCTAGCATCGAAACAATGGAGGTTACTGGACTGTTGCAGCTGATCTGAGGTAAGACGCTAATGTCAATCAACTATCGTGGGAGCGGCCTTTGTCGGTGTGACGCCACACCGTCAGACATACGGGACATACGGGATACTATTTTTACAAATTAATTAAAAACCACTGCATGGATTTTTATTATTATAGGGTAGATTTGTACATACACTGCCAACACACATTAATGTTCAAACAACATGTAAAAGTGAACTTTGCATCCGATGACCCCTTTAATGTGTATATATATATATATATATATATATATATATACACACACACAATCTTGCAGTTTAAATTCTAAAACAGTTCAAATTCTAGTTCTTTGAGCCATTTTTCTTTCTTCCTCTTTACTCCTTTAAACTGCTGAAGACAGCGCTTTTGAAAACCACAACCATAAGTATTTTTTTCCTGAAAGAAAAGTTCTCTATTTCACATTTCTGCCTATTAATTTCTGCTATCGCTTCTGATTAACTCGTCTTTGCTGTACTGACGGGGCATTTTCTTCCGAGAACTCAAGGGAGACGTCAGTGCCTCCTTGGAAAATGAATCATTAAAAAAAAAAAAAAAAACAGTACTAAAATGCAAATATTACGACTGGATAAATCACTAATTTTTCTAAAGTGACTGTGTGATACTGTCCAAAAGCGACACCAGAGGGTAAAGTTACAGGCTGCGTCTCTTCCCTCCCCATAGCCCATTGATATTTAACAGAACATAAATCATAGGGAAATGTCACGTGACAGGAGGCAATGCCTCTGTATGTTGCACTATGACTGGCATATTACTTTTTTCACCAAATCCTGCCTTTCATTAGCATGCTTGTCCCGCATTCATACATTGGTCTGAATGAATAAATAATGGTGTCAGTGGGACTTCTTAAAAAGTAAACATCCATTACATACTGTAAAAAGTGATTCATTAAATTTACTCAATAAAACTGTGGCAACAGATTACAAGCAATATTGTTAATTAAATTTAATACATAAGAATTAATTAGAATTAATCAAAAGAGGTGCTTACAAATTAGCCATTCAAAATGAGTAAAACTGCACAAAAATAAGTAAAATTTAAACAAAAATATTGAATTCATTGGAAACAAAAATGCTAATGAATACTGTTATGCATGCCAGGCCAGTAGTTAGCAATCAAAGAACACCCCTCAAAAACATATTACACATACACATCTTTTTTCACAGATTCACATTTTGGTTACATGGAGATGATACAGGCATCATGTTCAAAAGCCTGTGTTTTCAGGCCCCCAAAGCAGAGTTGTTGAAGACACCTGATGTTAACAAACACGATCACTGAAGGAGAAAATCATTTTTAGGTTACCATTACAGTGGTCAGTGTTTGCTTTAGTTATTTGGCTGCTGTATAACAGTATTCATTAGCATAGCGCTTTATTTGTTTCCAATGAAACCAATATTTTTGTTTAAATTTTACTTAATTTTTTTGTGCAATTTTACTCATTTTGAATGGATAATTTGTAAGTATATCATTTGATTAATTCTAATTAATTCTTATGTGTTAAATTTAATTAACAATACTGCTTGTGATCTGCCGCCACAATTTTACTGAGTAAATTTAATGTATCACTTTTTACAAAACTCGTTATGTAGGTCACATTCAAACCTTGAAGGACTTTAAAGGAAAACTTCAAAGGAAAACATGATCTGTGAGGGAGATCATTTTTAATGAGCAATCAGTTTAGCAAAGTTAAAGCTGGAGTAAGCAGTTTCTGTGCTAATAACATGAACAAACAAAGAAATATATATATATATATATATATATATATATATATATATATATATATATATATATATATATATATATATATATATATATATATATATATATATATATATTAATCTTTGTTAATGTTAGTTAATAAAAATACAGTTCATTGTTAGTTCATGTTAGGTCAAGATCTGGCACCCAGGGCGTCATCTTTATTTCTGGCATGGAGGGTTGATCAATCATTTCGGTTATGTGTTACACTCAGATGTGTTTAATATGCAAGAAAAGATCTGTCACTTCTGTTTCATTGTGGCTTTTTCCTACCACTTGGCCATTCATGTAAATTATTAATAACTTCATTCAGTTAATTGTCATCAAAAATAAAGGTCGAGTTTGGGTTTGTTTAGGTTGGTCTTTTGGATGGTCACAAATTCCTCTTGTTGGATTTTGCAGCTATTAGCCTGATTTTGTAGTTTTGTAGATGTGGTTGAATGTACAAAATAGAGTCGTAGTTTGGGAGGAGAGTTTCACACTATAAGTCTGTGTCCTTTAAAGGTCAATGTCAAATGCAATCACTTCCTGTGTAATTTTAGCACTATTATAAGAAGAGCAGTCATCATCCAAATGATTACAGCTTCTTCAGTGAAGATGTATGACAAGACACAAGAGCAAATCATGGATTTAGAGGCCATTTATGACAGTGATGAAGACACCACTGGACCTCGAACGACCAGTTACACCCAGGCTAAAGGAAAATATCAACAGTGCAGTAAGCAGAAAGTTTAATTTGAAGCAGAAACTGTGTCAGTAGTGTTTGAGGAATTGAGAACTGTTATATGCACAAACAGTTTTCTCAACAACTTATTGATTTTTTTTATTTGTGATAACATAATTATGTTGATATATCAAAATAGTTATATGATTATAAAGGAACTCTCTAAAAAAATTATTATTCGATATTTCCATGCTTTTGGTTGTGTTTGTCAGGAGGAAGTAGATTGGCGTTGATGACAGTGAGTCTCGGGCTCATTTGTGTTCTTCTGCTGGTCTTCATCATACTGCAGCACAACACCATCACAGCAGAGAGAGACCTGATGAAGAGTTACAAGAACACAGCTGAAGAGTTCAATAAAAGCATCAACAGCTTACAGCACAATTACACTGACCTAATGACTGAAAAAGACCAACTGCAGAACAACTTCAACTCTTTGAGTCAGAAGAAACTGGAGCTGGAGACCAGAGTCAATTCTCTGAGTGATGAACTGAAGAAGAAAGTTTGTAATGGAGGTTAGTATCTGTTTTTGTGTAAGTAGTTTTGTTGTCCTAGTTTCTGATATATTTTTATGTGTAAAGTTTTTTTTTTTTTTTTTTTTTTTTTTTTTTTTTTTAAAAAGTGTTTTTCTGTTAGGAAATCAGAGTAGTCTAGATGGTTTGTTCATTTCCAAAAAGCCAATGAGCTGGTCTGCCAGCAGGCAGTACTGCAGGGATCATGGTGGTGATCTGGTCATTATCAAGAGTGAAGAGAAGCAGGTGAGTTTATGTGAGTGTTTGTTAATAAATGAGAGGAATCACACTTACTGTATTCCTGTTTTTATTCCTGCACAGAGACTCATATCGTCATTATTCAGTGAGAGATTGTGGATCGGTTTGTCTGACATAGAGAACGAGGGCAATTTGACATGGGTGGATAATTCACCACTGATTCAAGGGTAAGTGCTAAGATACTTGTAGAAAACCACTGTGGATTTGTTTTAGTCTTTTGCATCATTATAAAAAATAGCTCATCACAATCTTTAGAAAAAACCTGAAGACATATTTTTTTTAGAAAACACAATAATGGCAACAGCCACAATTAAAGGAACATTCTATAATTACATTATATTGAAAAACGTCTCTGTTTTACTTTTCTGCATTTTCACTTCAGCTTTCTCTTAGAATTACCATGGTGGTACTGTGGATATTGTTGGCTTTTGTACTGTGTAATGAATTATTTGTGACTTTCCCATTTGTTAGCCACAAATAAAAGCATCTGCTTATTTCCTAAACAATAAATCTTTGAGGCTGTTATTATTTAAAAATTTGGGATTCTGAATCATTTAACATTTGATCCATGTTTAGGTTTTGGTTTGAAGATGAGCCGAATGATGAACATGGAAATGAGGATTGTGTTGAAATTATGGTTTCTTCTTTTGCCTCTGTCCTGGACAACTGGAATGATCTCCCATGTTCAGTGAAGAGAAAGGGAATTTGTGAGAAATAAGGTTCATCCGGTCTTGTTTTGGTTTTGCTTGTATTTATGAAATCATTCTTATTGTGATTATTGTGTAATAATCATTATTTTCTTGGCTATAATAAAGCCTCTGATGTGTTCATGTTTTGCTCCATCAAAATCAGCTCTGTATTAATATGATCTTATTCTAGCTGTTATCATACATTGCATTTGTTGGTCTGAAGTGTTTAAGGGACAATCCATAAACTCTCAAGTGTCTTAGATTGCCACAACTGACCATATTATTGTGATATTGAGTGTCTGTAGGTTATGAGTTTTGAGTTGAATTGCTTTCTCTTTTAATAAAATTGTCAAGTACCATAGTAAACTCTATTTCATTTTATACTTCATTCTTGTGTTTCTGCTTTAGTGCTCTATTGAGAAATTTCCTCCAGTCCAGCAGGACGCAGCAGAGAGCAGGTTTATCAGACTAATCTTTTACTGGTACAATCAGGAAACTGCAGAGCATCAGGGATCTAGAGGCAGCTTAGAAGATGTGAGAAAATGAAGTGAAGGCTATTTAATTATTCACACAAAAATTATTGAAGACTAATATGTACTGAGAAAACATAACTAGCTAAATTTGGCAGCTATTTACTGTAACTATTTACAACTGTATTGACAATTATTTACTGTAACAATGTTTTTAACATTTTTTAAGGCTAGTGTCAAATGAAATCACTTCCTGTGTAGACTTAGCACTGTTTTTAATCACTTTGCATACAACTGATACTGATTGTATTTAAAGTGTCTGAAGAATAAATAATGTTGAATTGTAGCTTGTTTCCCTCTAAAAAACAATAGAGCATACCTGCCTGAGGGTTTGAGCACTGAAACTGTTAAGCTGAGGCACATTAAATTATTATTTCTGCTTTTATATTAAGTTTATTAACATTGAGTTGTTTTTTGTATTTGTTTGAATATTTCATTTATGTAAAAATATAAATAATAAACACAATTTTAAAGCCCTATAATACTATCTAATTACAAAGTGGATTGAAGTTTGATTTTAAATGTTGTGTAGAACAATACAGAGTGATTTTTGTAATTGATATTTCATGCTCTTTACTGATACAAATGGGATTAAAGTTTGTTAAAACATGACTGCAGGGATCGTGGTGATGATCTGTCCATTATGAAGAGAAACAGGTGAGTTTTTGTGAGTGTCTGTTAGAAGAGGAGTCACACTTATTTCTGTTTTTATTTACAGAGGTTTGTCCCTTCATTACACAGGGAAAGATTGTGGGCTGGTTTGTCAGACAGAGAACAAGGGCAACATGAAATGGGTATATAATTCAGTCTACTGCTCTCGTGTCGACGAGGCCTTTGCTGGGGATCTGTCTCTGTGGCTCATGTAGTTGTTATGGTCTCTGCTGATATTCAGGTATGTTGTAGTCGTCTTTAGGTGCTGATCCATCATCTGGTCTGGATATGGACAAGATCCGGGTGACTGGGTAACGTTGGGATATATTAGGGTGGATGTCATTCTTCTTACTATGTAGCAAGAACATCAGGTGTTATGGGAAGTGTTCCTAGTTGACCTAATTAACAATTCCCCTGAGGGGAAGTGCTTAGAGAAGTTTGTGAGCATTCTGTCATTAATGAATAGCTACACAGGAACAAAGGACTAAGGCACTATTAACATATTAGTAACTGCTATTAAATAACAAGCAAGTCTGATTAATGAAGCAGTAAGTAATAGCACTTAGCTGAATGTGGTAGTTTACTATTAGCTAATCAGTAACTACTTTTTTTTTTTTTTCTCCTATCTCCCGGAGAACTACTAAGAACTACTATATACAGCTTGATAATTAATGTGAAAGATGCACAATGTATAATTAATTCTAACATTCTAACAGTATATTAGAACAGTATTCTAGAGTGATGTGGCTGAATGTACAATAAACAAGCATAGTAGTACAGCTCAGCAGAGAGTTTTTAAGCTGGACTTAAAGTCATTATTCTTGTTGAAGGCCAGTGTGAAATGAAACCACTTCCTCTTTAAAGTTAGCATAATTTTAAAAACAATGCTCATTCTGAGGACCACAGCTCACCTGTCAAGACGTACTGACCGACATAGTGAATGATGAATTTAGAGGATATTTATGAAAATGTTAAAGATATTGATATTCAGAACAAAACTGGACCTCAAACTCTGAGTCACGGCCAGGATGAAGATAAAGATCAAAAGCGCAGTAAGAATAGAAATTAAAGCCGAAATGGTGTCACATACAATTTAAGACATTTATTCTGACGACAGTATGTCAGTGTTTCTGCATTTAAATTAAATGTATTAACATGGAATTATATACTATTTGCTTTTTCAACATGTTCTTGTTTGGATATTTTACCGTACAACAACATTGTTACAGTATAGCAATGTTTGTCTTACAAAAGAATATAAAAAAGCTCTACAGCATTATCTAAAGGCAAAGACTGTCTCAAAGGATAATTTGAAACTTGATTTCTCATTATATGAAGGGTACTAATTGATATTTGTGTGTTTTGTTCTTGATTGTCAGGGGGAAGTAGATGTTTGGTGTTGATCACAGTGAGTCTCGGGCTCATTTGTGTTCTTCTGCTGGTCTTCATCATACTGCAGCACAACACCATCACAGCAGAGAGAGACCTGATGAAGAGTTACAAGAACACAGTTGAAGACTTCAATCAAACCATCAACACCTTACAGAACAATTACACTGATCTAATGAATGAAAAACACCAACTGCAGAACAACTTCAGCTCTTTGAGTCAGAAGAAACTGGAGCTGGAGACCCGAGTCACTTCACTAAGTGAGGAACTGAAAAAAGAAGCGGCACATACAATTTTTTTGTCGCTTCCTTGCTTTTTTTAATCTTTTATGTACACATTTTTATAAAGCTCATGTTTCTGTGTGGTTCAGGTTGGTTTTTCATGTCCTGTGATTTGAAGAGCTGGTCTGACAGCAGGCAGTACTGCAGGGATTGTGGTGCTGATCTGGTCATTATCAACAGTGAAGAGAAGCAGGTGAGTTTGTGTGAGTGAGTTTTTATCTGTTACCGAATAAGAGGAATCACACTTATTTATGTTTTTATTCACAGAGATACATATCTTCATTAGTCAGTGAGAGAGTGTGGATTGGTTTGTCTGACATAGAGAACGAGGGCAACATGACATGGGTAGATAATTCAACACTGAATCGAGGGTAAGTGTACTACTGTACTTTGTTAGACTCTTTTTAGTTTTGTTGTTGATTAACTAAAATATCTGATACATGTTATTTAGGTTTTGGAATAAAGGTGAGCCGAATGACCAAGCAGGAAAAGAGGACTGTATTGAATTGATGCCTTCACTTCTCGCCCTGAGCAACTGGAATGACCTGCCATGCTCAGATAAGAGAAAAGGAGTTTGTGAGAAATAGGGTTCATCACGTATGGTTGTGGTTTTGCTTCTATTATCTAATATAATCATTCTTATTTTGAACACATAATTTCTGGTTTAATCCCTGTCTTTACAAGTTGATATGAATTTTTAGAAGCAAATTGAGAAATTAATGTTATTTTCTTATTGCTGTAATAAACTACTGTTTCTCATGGGTGAATTAGGGACATCAAACCTCTGATGTTTTTAATGTTTTGCTCCATCACAAGCAGTGCTATATTAATACGATCTCAGTCTAGCTGTTATAATGGGTCTCATTTGTTTGTCTGAAGTGTTGAGGTGACAATTACAGTAAACTACAGAAGTCCAAAGAGTCCAGATTGCCCTGATTCAACCTTTTATACTGATATTGAGTGTCTGTAAAATTGCTTTTCAGTTGAATTGCTTTCTGTTTGAATAAAATGTTCAATTACCATCATTATCATTTTTCCTCCCCATACTTCCTCCTTGTTTATCTACTGTATTGCTTTATGGATTGAGTTCCTCCAGTCCAGCAGGACGCAGCAGAGAGCAGGTTTATCAGACTGAAGTGATCAAGGAGGAAGACAAACATCAGAGTTAAAGCGTTTTTCTACCAATTAGTGATTTTTTATTTTTTTATTTTATTTATTTATTTTTTTTATGTTTATAATAAATAAAAACTACACATTATTTTGGCTTAAATCAGCCCTGTGGATAAAAATCAAAGGGGAGAATAAAAAAAAAAAAAAAAAAACCTGAAGAAACCATATATACCATTTCATCCAGTTTTATCTAAATATCCCATTTTTGGACATGCAAAATCATATAAAGCAGTGGATCTCATCTGATGAAACACAGCTTCTGTTGAAGAACTTAAATTCATAATGTCACATGATCTTATGATTGTATGACGTTTTCTGAACTTGCCATACCTTGATCTTTTGTGAACTGATGCACATTAGGAAAGTCCAAAATAGTCAATAATACACTGATACACTGTACACAGATCAGTGGGAAACACCTTTTTGACATTAGCCTAATTACTGCGGTACTGAGTATTGTTAATTCACAAATCACTGATCTGAATGGCACAAATAAAGACTGGCATGATAAATCTCTCATACTCAGATTATGTTTCAGACTGCAGGACAGTTACAGTGATCAAACTACTGAAAAATATCAGCTGCAGGGCATCTTCAACTCTTTAAGTCTGGAGAAACTTTAGTTGGAGACCAGATGCAATGACTATAATTGTTGAGAAATGCCATTAATAGTTTCGTTTTGAGTTTCCTGGCCATAAAGAAGGATCTAAGCTTCAAGATTTTAGCAATGCCACCTCAGTTACAAATAGCAGAACAGTGACACCTACTGAGAAAATGAAAATATAATTATCCTGTTGTCACCCATTTGTGTTTAATAGCTGTAAACAGGAAATCTTAATCTTACAATCTCTATTTTCTAACATCATCCTCTCTGTCTCTTAATGCCACAGTGGTGCAGATTAAAAACATTATTAATTCCCATAATAATTCAAATTCCAGTCAATTGTCTCTGGTACAAAGGCCCAGTTAGGCCTGTTTTAGGGTATTTGAGTCCATTTTGATGGTCAAAGTTTCCTCTTGTTGGTTGTTGTAGCTGCTAACATGATCATGGGAAAAACTACAAATTGCTTTGACAAACTGAGGTTGAATATGCAATATGTATTCAATTATACCGTAATGTGAGTTTACAGAGAGTTTTAGAATGAGTACGAAAGTCTAGATTTTCTGGGTCTGAACTAATGAAACCACTTCCTGTGTAGGGTTTGCACTATTTAAATACAAGGTACACATTATAAAGACCACAGCTCATCTGTGCACACATACTGTACTCTACTGTTAATAAGGCCAAATAATGGAATCAGGGACCTTTTATGTATGCAGAAATGTTAATAACAGATCTGGACCTCGAACACAGAGTCACTGCCAGGATGAAGTAAAAGCTCGAAAGCAAAGTAAGCAACATTTAATTTAAAGCAGCGACGGTGTCGTACTTTTGCTAATGTCTAAGGGGACAAGAATATAAAAGGAAATCTAGAACACTCTTCAAAAGCCTCATCATTTATCTACCAACCAAGGTAGATTACTTACAAAAGCTATTTGAGATGTTAATTCACCACTGAAACAAGAGTAAGTGCACAATCTAAGATGGTTACTTAATGAGTTAAAACTTTGGCATACCTAAAGATTTGGGTTTCTGAATAACTGAAAATCTGTCACATTTTATGCAGGTTTTTTCCCCACATGAGCCAAATGATTCGGGTGGAAATGAGGACTGTTGAATCGCAGTTGTGCACACATTGTTCTGCTTCCAACCTGAACACCTGGAATGATCTCCCATGCTCCAATTAAAAAAAAAAAAAAAAAAAAAGAGTTTGCGAGAAATAGGGCCACCCTGTCTTGTTATGCTTTTATTTTTACTTTTTACAGAATCGTGTTATTGTGAATACATTTCTCATTAAGAATTTGACCTTTAAAACCTTTTCTTTCTTTTCTTTTCTTTCTTTTTTTTTTTTTTTTTACCTTTTCATTTTATGTAGACTGCTTTCATGTTGTTAATTTTGTTTGGTAATATACAAAATCAGAAGTTGATTTTTAAATGAAAGTGAAAATGTAAACTTCTCATTATTATTGCTATAATAAACCAATAACCTCTGTTTCTCTTGCCTGTTATTCTGATATTAAGTGTCTGTGAAACTGCTTTTTAGATTATATGGTCAATAATTTGTTTTTTCTTCTTTTGGTGATTTTTACATCATCCGCCTGGAGCTGTTTCCGTGTACAACTGTTAGCGCAAGCTAGATTAAAGTGATTATTATGTTTTAAATATGGATATTTTTCTTACAAAAACGCATTGATGTAATAAAATATGTACGATGCCTACTTATACTTAATCAGCTCATGTGTCAGATAAGAGTCTCATTGGTGTAGCTCAACTGCCAGCATGGTTCATACACCAGGGGGCGCAAAAGATCATTCTGGCATTAAGACAGACTTTTCATTATCTGACGAGACACACTTATACTGTTGTAAAAATACAAGTGTTTTTTTTTTTTTTTTTTTTTTTTTTTCATTACTTTTCATTTTAAAATCAACTTCTAAGTGTCTGTTCAGATGACTCAATTTAATGTGGTGCTTCTAATTAAGTGATAAAAGCAGTTGCAAATGTTGCACAAAATAAATATCACCACTACTCATTTTTGCACCAATAAAACGTGCAACACTTTGTGTTTCTACATAATTAGATGCAATATCTAAGTATTATATTAATATTTAACTTACAGTGGAAAGGGATGATGGGATACATTAAGCATTGAATATTGCTCCAGAGCGGTATTCTACAATGAAAGCAAGCATTATGAAAACTAAAAAACAAAAGTACTGGGAAAGTACTGGGAATGACATATCAACAACTGATCTGTAGGCTCATTGGACAGTTACTGATAATGAAACTGTACAAAGATGGAAGCCTGGACAGAGAAAGATTCAGATGTTCTGCAGGCATCTCGGCTTCTTGTTGACTTCTTGCAGCTCTTCTAACTCTGAATATTCTTGCCAGCCTTAGAACATTTTCTCCACAACAGAACATCATCTGAGCCTCAGTGAACCAGATATCAGCCCAGTAAGTCCAGTAAAACTTATAAAACTGCACTTTATCCCTTAATGAAATTATTGCGATATGATATATGATTAAATACATCCACGTTTCTCAATTCCAGTCCTCACATACCGTCGTTTTGCATATATTGCATGTCTTTCTTATTTAACCTGATTCAGATAACCAGCTAGTTCAAAGAGAGCTCCATGACTGAACTGTGTTCCAATTAACATGGTCCCTACACAATTTTTATTGCTCCCTACTCCCTGAGCAGTGGAAATCAGTTTAAGTTTACTTAATTTAGGAATATTCATTCATGGATTCGCATTACGCCACCACCTGCAGCGTCAAACAGACAAAACTTACTAGAGAAGTGTAACATAATATACCTCTGTAAATAAATGCAATTTAAATTCATTTCTTGCACATTTTAATGCTCGTTGAATGGAATGTATACGCTGTCTTCGAACTGGAATCAGGGCGGAATATTTCAAGTTTTATTTCAAGGGCACTTACTTTTGAATAGAACAGACATCTGAGATACACACAAAATGTGCAGAGCGGTGGTTCACTTACAAGATCAACTGGCTGAGATCAAGCTATAGTGTGTCTATTTTATCTGGCAGATATATCAGTGCCACCTAGTTATTAAAAACTGCAAAAGAGAAATTAATTAGATTCCGCGGTACAATAGAAGGCGGCCATATGATTTCAGGGTTAGAACAACATTTTAGTTTTATTTTGAAAGTGGTACTATTTAGAAAATTCTTGGTTGTCATTTAAAGTGTGTCATATTGTGAAAAGAGGCTGATAAAATTCAGAAGTTGTTTTCCACACATTTCAGATTGATTTCACGTGTTTCCACACCCCTGGTTTTACCTGAGGCTTTGTGTGAGTTAGTGCTTGTGGAACGGTACATGTGTGCTTAACAGCCAAAAACAACATACACCAGACATTCAGAAGCCGCCTTCCTGTTTATTGACCAACACAATATTATACTGCAATGCTTTCACACATTATAGGTGACCACTTCCTGCTTGGGGTTAGCACTGTTTAAAAAATGAGAAGCGTTACATGCAGGTTTTTTTTTTTTTTTTTTTTTTTTTTTACTAGAAATATAGTTTCTGCTTTCTTATGAAGTGCATTAACATGTAGTAGCATGCAATTATTTTCCATAGAATTTACTCTAAAAGGCCTGTTTATTGTCTAAAGACAAAGGAGGATTGCTTACAAAGGCTGATTTAATACATTATTTTCAATAATATGGAGTGTATTCATTGATATTTGTATGTTTTTTGGAGGATGTTTGGTGTTGGTCACAGCAGCGCCATAACCTACACTGAGGGACTAGTCACCCCCAGTAATAGGGCATGGCCAAACTGTCAGGACACAGACTTCCAGTGTGAAACTCTCCTCCCAAAAACTCTCCCTTCAAACACTACTAAATCAGGAAAACAACTATAAAATCCAACAAGAGGAATCTGTGACCACCCAAAAGACCAACCTAAACAGGTCAAACTGGATATTTATTTTTGATGACAATTAACTGAATGAGGTTATTAATAATTTACATGAATGACCAAGTGGTAGGAAAAAGCCACAATGAAACAGAAGTGACAGATCTTTTCTTGCATATTAAGCACATCTGAGTGTAACACATAACCGAAATGTTTGATCAATCCTCCATGCCAGAAATAAAGATGATGCTCCAGGTGCCAGATCTTAAACTAACATGAACTAACAATGAATAACTGTATTTTTATTAACTAACATTAACAAAGATTAATAGTTTAACATATAGTTCACTGTTTGTTCATGTTATTAGCACAAAAACTGCTTACTCAAGCAACGTCGCTAAACTGATTGCTCACTAAAAATCCCCCTCACAGATCATGTTTTCCTTCAAAGTTTTCCTTTAAAGTCCTATATATGTAGATATATGTAATTGGGTAAGATGTTTACTTACTTATTAAGTAGTCCCACTGACACCATTGTACACTCAAAAAATGATTTGCTGGACTTACTTAAAAAAAGACTGTCAAGTGGTTCTACGCAACTATATCGAGTAATTTGTACAAGCAACAATTTAGTTGTTTGAACGAAAAAAATTCAAGTAAAGCTGACAAAATTTCTTCAAGTAAATCCAAATCATGATGATGCAAACTCCAGTGACTGTATTAGTCAGGTCTCTTTCAGCATTCACAAAGTCCTAAAAGGCATGAAAACAGTAAAGCTGTTCAATAATTTTCATTACACCAACACATGCAGGTTGCAAATTTAACATCACTTAGCAATACATCCAGTAAAAGCATAGATTCTGAGAATTATGTCCACAGACCTTAAAGACAAAGATACAAGCTTATTAGGAAATCAATAATGATTGGCATAAACAAATTCAGTTCAAGTTTATTTATTTGTAAAGCGCTTTTCACAATACAAATCATTGCAAAGCAGCTTTACAGAAAATTAAAGTTTCTACAATATATTTAGTAGTAGCTTACTAGTGGTGACTATGTCAAGCTGATGTACATATGGGAGAGATGTATGTTAAAAATCAGTTAATGGTGTAATTAGACAGACAATGATCACTATTAACAGTAATGAATTATGTTGCAATCAGAAGCAAAATTCGGTAGTGCTGTATATTGTTTCCGGGTTGGCATCATCTGAGGTCCTCTGAGGGGTTGGCATCATCTCTTCTTAGGTGTTCTGGATTAAGCTTGTGCAACTCTTAGTTACCACAGAATGTCAGAAAGAGAGGAGCAAATAGGGACATAATTAGTGTAGCTGCTGTTCAAGCAAGCAAAAATTATTTGTTTAACCCAAGCTAAAGAATAATAATGTGCATTTGATCAGATATAACTGCAGGACAGGATTTTGAGATGCACTATTTGAATGTTTGACTAAAGAGATGTATCTTTAATCTAGATTTAAACAGAGAGTGTGTGTCCAAACTCTGAACGTTATCAGGAAGGCTATTCCAGAATTTGGGAGCCAAATGCAAAAAAGCTCTATGTCCTTTAGTGGACTTTGCTATCCTAAGACCTACCAAAATTACAGCGTTTTGTGACCATAGGGAGCGAGATGGATTGTAGCATGGTAGCTAAACGATTAAGGGCCTTATAGGTAAGAAGTAATATTTTGTAACTGATGCGGAACCTAATAGGTAGCCATTGCAGAGACTGTAAAATTGGGGTAATATGATTATATTTTCTTGACCTGGTAAGGACTGGAAGAGATGATAGGAGGGATGGGTGGGGTCCTTCACGATACTGGTGGGTTTACCGGAGCATCGTGCAAGGAAAATGTCCAGAATGGAGGGGAGAGGGATACCGATGATCTTTGCGGCTCTACTCACTGTCCATTGTAGGGTTTTGTGGTCAGCAGCACTGCAGTTCTCGTACCAGGCAGTGATGCAGCTGGTCAGCACACTCTCAGTAGTGCAAAAAGTGGTGAGGATGGGTGGAGGGACACTTGTTCTTTTAAGTCAGCACAGGAAGTAGAGTAGCTGTTGCACCTTCTTGGAGAGTGATGTAGTGTTGGTAGTCCAGGTGAGATCCTCAAAGAGTGTTCCCTGACCGGGAATCGAATCCAGGCTGCGGCGGTGAGAGCGCCGAATCCTCTAGACCACCAGGGATCTGTGTATCGTCTGTGTATTGTCTTTTGGTCCAATAAGTAAAATCTCTGTTTTATCTGAATTAAATAGGAGAAAAGTATTGGTCATCCAATCTTTTACATTTTTTTAACACACTCTGTTAACTTCGATAATTTAGAAGTTTCATCTGGTCGTGTTGAGATATATACTGAAGTGTCATCAGCATAACAATGGAAACTAATCCCCTATTTTCTAATAATATTACCAAGGGGCAGCATGTATATTAAAAACAGCAGAGGACCTAGGACAGATCCTTGTGGCACTCCATACTTTACTGGTGATAACTGAGATGACTCTCCTTTTAAACAAAGTGGTAGCAATCGGACAGGTAGGATCTAAACCATCTTAAGGCCTGCCCTTGAATGCATAGTTTTGTAGTTGATCTATGAGTATGTCATGATCTATAGTGTTGAATGCAACACTAAGATCAAGTAAAACTAGCAATGAGATGTAGCCTTGGTCTGACACAAGAAGCAAGTCATTAGTGATTTTAGGTGCAGTTTCTGTGCTATGATGGGGCCTGAAACCTGACTGAAATTCTTCATAGAGATAAACAAATCAACAATGACAACACAATATAAAACTAAAAGTCAACAAGTATAAAATCTGATAAAAAAAACTGAACTAAATGAATCCCATACAGATGGAAGTCACTGGCCTGTCACTGGAAGCAGTAGCTTTACTTTAGAGGCTTCGGCCTATGCGCTTCTGGCTCTCATAAAAGCTCAAGACTTCCAAGAGTGCAGCTCCCATCGTAAACTGGCTCAACAACCAGAGGCAATACAGTGGAGGATATGGCTCAACTCAGGTTTGTAGTCTACATCCAACATGCACATCTGCGTTGCCCATCTGTTCACATGTTTAAAATGCAACATTTAAGAAAAGACCACAAACAATTTAAGACCAAAAAGTGGAAACCTACTCATGAAAAACCGTCTAACCTTGTCTCCTCCATCGCAGGCCACCATCATGGTATTCCAGGCTGTAGCTGAATACAGGATTCAAGTGAAAGAGATAAAACAGTTAGACCTGGAGATGACCATCCGAGTGGAAGGCAGCCGGCAACCGGTTGTGTGGAAGTTCAACAAAGAAAACTCTCATCTCACACAAACAGAAAAGGTGAGTTTTGCCGAAAGTAAGTATTCACTTAGTCATGGTCGGTTATGTTTTAAGTGAACGTAAACAACTGATAAAAATGAAAGTGTATCATTATAGTGAACTGGTATATTAGGTCTAAAAGTGACCACAGCCTAATATACCTGCTGCTGTACGTTTCATTAATGTTAATCAAACAAGGACTTTAACAAGGATTAATCTATATTTCATTTATGCAGTTAAGACTATGCAACAAGTTAATGCAACAAGTCACTGCGGTCATGAACAACTATTGTTGATATATACCTGGTTTAAGATGAAACTTCCATTTTTTTCAGTCTAATATTAATCAACTATATGTGATATCTTTTATCAAGATGAACATTTTATTTGCTTATGAACAGATTCCATCCAACAGGCAGATCACCATCAGTGCCTAGGGTTCTGGAGAGGCCTCTGTAACGGTGAGTGACTTAAGAATAATATATCTCTGTAATAATCAGAGATAAATGCTGAAAATACAAATACATCAGACATTAGATACTGTCTTTAATCGTGTTGTTTTCTCCTCTGCAGGTTGTGACTGAGTACTATGCAAAACCAAAAGAAAGCAAAAGCATTTGCAATAGATTTGAGCTTGCTTTGGCTTTTGAAAGGAATGATAAAGGTTGTATTTTATTTATAATATTCTGTTTATCATAAATACAATATATTTTTAATTTAAATAATTCATGCTAATAATGCTAATGACCCATTGTCATTGTCACGATTGCCAAAGGGAAGAGACCAGAAACAGGGGTAAGCAGTAAAACTGAAGTTTATTGACAATAGTAGAAAACACAGGATGCAAGGTGTGATGGTGGTTCAAATAGCTTATCTGACTGTCCTTGGAAAGTTGGGTTGTTGGCAGACCACTGTGAAGAGCAGCGAGGCTGAAGCGCGCACACACAGGAGAGTCCTTGAACAAGCAACATAGGTCTGGGAGTAACACAGGGGTAGTGAACAGTAGACCAGACAATGATAGACTGAGCTAGAGTGTCTTTTATAGGGTGTGGTAAGTGGCTGCAGGTGCGTGTAATCAGAATTCCGGTGACGCTGAACGAGTGGGCGGTGCTGTGGGTGACGTGGCAGATGGAGGTGGCTGTGGTGAACGCCTGACAGTCATGAAATCTTGATGGTCCTAAAATTGTCTTAATTTTCTTGATGCACAACAAAATATAATGAAACAAACGTTTGCTCATTTTTTGGGGTGAAATATGCCTTACCAGTTTTGAAATAACTGCCCATTATTTGGCACATAAATTATCCAGAGCAACTAACAAATACGGAAGACAAGGACATTTGTCTTTTTTTCTTTTTTTTTTTTTTTTGAGTAACATATCAAGGAGCAACTGAGAGTTACAAACTCATAATCAAAACCACGTGTGCAAATGCATTCCATTTTCATCACAATTCTGCCCTAATCAACTGAATATCAAAGTTAAAGCTTTCAAATTTCAGTTCTACAAAATGGTATCTCTGTGCAGTGAATAATCATTGAAAATGATAGAATGTATTACTATGTTTAGTTTAACCATCATTATGTTCATTCAAGGTTTGGCAAGACTTACAGTACTTTATTATGACCTTTTTTCTGTTTTGTTGCAGCTGTTGTTTCTGGTTTTGTGTCTGAAACCCTCAAATTTGCTTTGTTGACTCCACAGATATCTGTCTGCTGACAGAGACGCCACCATGTCTATACTGGACATATCATTACTGATGGGATTTGTTGTGGATGAGAATGATCTTAAGGCAGTATGAATCACATTTCATTATTCACATTTGCTTTTGACAAATTGAAAATATTAACTCATTTTTTTTTTGCTCAGTTTTCTCACAGTTTCCATTCTCTGTGCTCCACTGGATGTTATGGTGGCCACACTGTCAAACTGTCCGATACTAACTTTTTGTTTCTGTTTGTAGCTGTCAACTGGACATGACAGGATCATTCAGAAATTTGAGATGAACAAGCAGCTTTCAGAGTGAGGATCCCTCATCCTCTACCTGGACAAGGTCTCTGTGTCAGCAAAACACCAATATAAATGTTTTGTAATGTTTAAAAAAAAAAAAAAAAAAAAATCTTGCAAAGGCTTGCTACATACATGGACATACAGGACATACAGTTCTAGCTCCCTAAATTGACTAACTACCATATTTAGTGATTATTGTGAGAATGACTACACAAATTCTATTAATATTATCTATTAATATTAAAATGATTTTGGGTATCACATGTACATCTGCAACATGTGCACAAAAGAGAACATTCTAAACCTTAAAACCTTTTACTGTTTTTGTATTTTTATTATAATTATTATTATTTGTCTAAATGCCTACTATAAGGTGTCTGCTATCTGCTCTTCAACTCTCTGCAGATTTCTCATACCAGGGAAGATAGGATTTCATTCCGGCTGCACAGAATAATGAACGGAGGTTTCCTTCAACCAGCAGCAGTCACTGTATATGAATACTACTCTATAGGTATGAAGCTGATGCGGACGCAGACATGTGATATTGGTTTAAGCAATCACACTTGCGGATTTAGTCTGACAGACAGACCTTGTTAATGTACTACACAAGGTCTGTAAGACTGTACATTTTACATCCTAGTCTACACTTTAACATTAGAAACAGTACAACTAGTATTAGTTAGATGACAGATATATTATGTTTGTTTTGTTTTTTTTTAAGCTATGACTCTGGATAATGGATTTTTAGAATAGAGATTACAGTTCTCCCACTGAATCTCTGAAATTCTATAAATGAGTCTATTTAAAAATATTAATTAATTTAAATTAAATAATTTAAATGATGGCCACCTACTGGCATAATGTATAATGGCATATACAGTCTTTCTTTGAAATTTTTGATAGTGGCTGCCGCAACATCAGAGTCTGCATCTGTAAAATAAACTTATAGCCCAATACTTTCATTATTACTTAATGTTGGCTACACAGAAATGTAGCCTATTGTGTAGACTGTTTGTGAAGCTGTTTCAAACATAAAGCTTAAGTGGTGAGTGCTGCTTAACAGCTGCATGAAATCAGGTAATATTTCAATGCAACTGTGATTTCAGAGGTTTAATAGACATCATGTAGCGGAATCATCATCATTTAGAAATACAACTCAAAAAGCTCAAAGAAAAATATAACAGCATGTTCAGTCTCCAGCAGGATCTGCGCTTCGCCAGACTATTGCTTTGAGATGTTCACTGGGAAAATGAAATATTATAAAACAGAAAATCAGTATAGCTTCATTTTTAAATTTAATTGTATGTTAAACATGAGATATGAGTTAATTTTGAATGCTGCTTTTTTTTAATGCTGCAATTATCCTGTTACTCAGTGATGAATTTATGTATACCAAATCATGACTTGCTTACACATTGTGACACATGCATATCTGAGCAAACTTCCATAATAAACATGATCTAGCAAGATCATCTGTTCTGATCCTTATTCATTATCCTAAAACAACAAACCTTTAGAAGGTTCAGATTTAATAGTGTTGCCTAAATGAAATTTTTGGATCTCACATCTGCTTGATTATACAGTTTACTTTAGAGTGACCTTATGTTGTGTGCTGAACCTTATGTTGTGCAAATATTTTCTAATAATTCAAGCTCAGCAGGATGTAAAATTAAGATCAAATAAATGTAAGCAAAATAGGATCCGTCTTTTTGGAGAGAAACGTGCATTTGAGTATAGCACAGCACATTCATCTGTAGTTCATCAGCTCATAGTGACACTAAACACAAATAATACTCACATAGAAAGGTCAGAATGGACTTTATGGAATAAGTGCACATGCAGTAACAAGTTCATTTTAATGCATCTCTTTGCTGTTTTTAAAACAAAAGGATGTATTAGTCATTTTAGAATTTTTGACAGTAAATTCACAAACATCCATGATAAAGGCAAGAATTATTTTACTAATATTCATCAGTATGTAAAAAAGTGACATAATTAGCTTTTTGTCCCTGTGCAAGAAAAAAAACAAAAAAACTCTATAATCAATTTTTACAGAAATTGTATTAAAATAGATCTTATAAAATTATAAGACAAGAAAAAAAAAATTATATATATATATATATATATATATATATATATATATATATATATATATATATATATATATATATATATATTTTTTTTTTTTTTTTTTTTTTTTTTTTTTTTTTTGGACCCTGGCTTAAATTAAGTTTCTGCAAAATAAAGGGAAGCTTCTGCAAATCAAATGGGGGAAACTTTCCTTAAAACCAACCTGTTTGACATCAATCACTTTTTTGTTGTGAAGATACACAGTTCATCAAAGTTTGCATTCTTAACAGTCAGCAGTACGTAGATTCTAGGGGAGGTTCTCTATATTGCTACCTGCACTTGTGCTCCCAAATTACACAGCTAAAGAGAAGTGATCATGGAACTAGTGAGTGTTTATAAAAATGACAACCACAAGACCTGCAGCAAGTACAGTGAGGTGGGACTGGACAGAGCTGTTAATCGGGACCAAAAACTCAGCCAGACCGCAGCAAGAGCTCAAAACAGTAAGGCATTTAGTGTGATGCAGTGATGCAGAAGCAATGTGTTTGTTTTTAAAGGCACAGTTGTTTTCTTCATATGTTTTCAATTTTTACAAGTGCACTTTGAGATTCATACAAGATATGTAATACTGAACATATTTCATAAAAGCCAATCTATTTCAGAAAGAACATTTATTACAAGTTTTATTAGAATTTTCAAGTCTTGCAGTTTGGCAGGAGTTTTTTTTTTTTTTTTTTTTGGTAAGAAATAAGCGTGTTGTGTTGAGCACCATGTGCTTTGGCATCACATGCATTTTCCCGGTGGCTTCCACTGTTGTACTGCTTATCAGGCTCAGGGCAGAGAGAGAAGTACAAGCTTTACACGTTACAGTCCAGTTCAAGACATCAAATAGTGAATGGCCAGTTACAGAACAGATTCAACTCTTTAAGTTAGTAGAACCTGGAACTGGTGTCAGAAGAAACTAGAGTTAAAGAGCAAAGTTAGGTCTTTGAATGAGGAACTGAAGAAAGAAGCATCTAAAGGAGGTCAGTGCACATATGTGACCCAGGACCACAAAACCACTTATAAGGGTACCTTTTTCAGATCAAATTTGTATTTATACATGATCTGAAAACTGAATGAATAAGATTTCCATTGATGTATGGTTTGTTAGGACAATAATTGGCCAAAATGCAATTTGAAAAGAGAAAACCACCTTTAAAATAGTCCAAATGAAGTTCTTAGCAATGCATAATAATAATAAAAAATTTAGTTTTGATATATTTACAGTAGGAAAGTTACAAAATATCTTCATGGAACATGATCTTTATTTATTGTTGTAATGATTTTTGGCATAAAAGAAAAATTTATCATTTTGACTCATACAATGTATTGTTGGCTGTTGCTTCAAATATACCCATGCTACTTAACACTGGTTTCATGGTCAAGGGTCACAAATGTTTTTGTTGTTTTTCTTTTTCTTTCTTTCTTTCTGTTTGTTTTCTTTTTTAATCTGCATGTACACAGTATTATAAAGTTCATAGTTCTGTGTGGATCAGGTTGGTTTTTCATGTCTAATGAGGAGAAGAGCTGGTCTGACAGCAGGCAGTACTGCAGGGATCATGGTGCTGATCTGGTCATTATCAACAGTGAAGAGAAGCAAGTGAGTTTGTGTGAGTGTCTGTTAATGAATAAGATGAATCAGACTTATTTTTGTTTTTATTTACACACATTTCTTCATTGACCAAGGAGATAGTGTGGATTGGTTTGTCTGACAAAGAGCAGGGGGGCAACATGAAATGGATGGATAATTCACCACTCAATCAAGGGTAAGAGATAAAAAACTGAGAGAAAACCCCTGTGGAATTTTTAAGCTTTTTATTCTTGTTTTAAAAATAAGCCCATGTATACATTTCTTGAATTTTAGTTTATTCTTGAAACTATTGTGCTACAGCAGTTGTTGGTAATTAATGAATTGCTCATGACAATCATCAGTTGCCAAATGGATGAAAACTTTGACACATTTTATTCAGGTTTTGGGCCACAGGTGAGCCGAATAACTATTTTGGTATCCACAAATTTCCGGGGGGCGCTACTGTAAAAAAGAACGTGGGTACAACTTCCGGGGAGGTGGCGGACATAGTATACCAATGGTATTTTGTGTGCTAATTAGCATAGAGGCTAAGTGTTTTTATACTATTGTTTACTTTGTAAAGATGCACACCTTTATGAGAGATGTCATGACGTTCTTATGGACAGCATATGCTTTTCGAATTTGTGTTAGCAAGTTTGGATCGCTAAATCTTGAATGACTGTCAGCTAGTGAAATGACATTTGAACCGAGACTTAAGAGCTTGTGTTAAAGGGCATGCCAAATGAAGCCTCAATTCGAGGTTTGTTAACGTAGAAATCACTTTCGTAGAAGCCTCAGTTTCTGTTCAGTCATGTGCATGATTCACTTTGCGTGTCCTAATGTTCGACCGCCAAATCTTACTTTGCAGGTACATTTTCATTGGGACCTATTTAATAATTAGATTTTTAAATACCCAGTCATACAAGTAATATTTAGAATACAAATTATTTCAGGAAAATTAAATATATGCCATATGCAATTAATATATGTGTACATTATTCTTACGTTGCATCATATGGATATTCGTACTGGCATTTAATGGCACTATTCAATGGATAAATTAATTTATCAGAGTCAGAAAGTCAACAAACAAACACACACTGTTAGGCTTTTATTTGTGCATATAACATGGACCGATCTATAGAAATTGTGGTGAAAGCATCTTCCAACGGAGCTTTGGTGTTTTGGCTGCTTTATTTTTAACTAACCATCGCGCTGTTTTCGACACTCTTGAAGCTTTGAATCTTGTCCCGAAACAGTCTCGGTGCTTCACGAGGCTTTATTTGCCCGTCACTCCTGTCACCTGTTGAATGAATGAGTGTCGCGTCCAGCTTGTTTACTTTGAACCGGAAGATGCTCCCACTTTTGACCCAAGCCTCATGGGGCGTAGGAAACTTGTGGATAAACGAGGACTGTATTGAAATTAAACCTTCATATCCTGTCCCGAACAACTGGAATGATGCCCCATGCTTTGAGAAGAAAATAGGGATTTGTGAGAAGTAGGGTCCATCTTGTCGTCCGTGTCCTTGTTTAATGGAATTATTAAGCATACTTACACTTATTTCCGATGGCACAGCTCTGCAGCGACACAGGCTTGTGCTGTTGTTGTTGTTTTGATTCTTGTTTTAAGTGACTGTTTTAGTATTAAAATTTGGAGTTTGCGCCTGCATTTTAAAGGTGCTTGTGACTAATACTGACTAATACGAACTCGTCGTTCGTCTGCTATCTGTCGGCATTGTTTGGAGAGTCAAATAATGGCCTTGTGTCTACTCCTCCTGCTTTTTGCTCTGATCGTTGGGGTGACGTTTATTCCATATTTTGCATTGGACTTAGGCTTATGTGGTGGT
The DNA here is from genome assembly GCA_036247105.1 of Cirrhinus mrigala. NCBI lineage: Eukaryota > Metazoa > Chordata > Actinopteri > Cypriniformes > Cyprinidae > Cirrhinus > Cirrhinus mrigala. The sequence goes on from CM070007.1 coordinate 5,270,985, forward strand.
AAAAAATAAATAAATAAATAAATAAATAAAATAAAAGAATGAAGTAAGGTAAAAATGATAAATCATATTACATTTAATATTTCTTGCACATACGTTATAGTGTGTAATATGGAATATCTTGTCTTTGACAATTGATTGTGAACGCTGAAAGTTTGCGAATGATTGGTTGATCATTTGATTAGTTTTGCCTTACTCGCAAGTGTTCGCTTGTGGGGGGAGGGGCATGCTGTTCAGTTAATACACAGCTTCAGAAGAAGACGCAGCAGCTCTGTCTCTTGTGTTTTTTTAACTGTTTATTTCCCCTCATCAGGTATGAAGCGTACATACATGCATTTGAGTTGTCTTAAACATGTAAACAGTAGTGTGCGATATGAATGTTATTGTTTATAGTGTTGTATGAGTTGTTTCTGAGTGTTAGAGCGTTATATCATTTCGGCTAGTTATGCTAATCGGAGACTATGCGGTTGTGGCAATACTTTTGAGACTGAAGTAATTAAATATGCTATCAGTTAATTAATGTGACAAGAAATGTTACTACAGCAAGTTGTACGTTATCTGTGTTTTTAACTGTCCTTAAAGATGATTTGTTTCATAACCATTCATAAAATGTGTGAAACAGTAATTGAATGAAAGCTGTATGTATTTTATTTTGCCCCCTTTTCATAAAAAACAACATGCAACATGGACAAGTTGATGTTACATTATTGTTAATTGTTACTAATTGCCATTTGTGATATGTCAGATGTAGGGCTGGGTATCGTTCCAAAATTTTCGATACCGTTACGATACCGATACCCTGAATTCGATACCGGTTTCGAACGTTACTTTTTTCGATATTTTTATTTTAAGAAATATATTTTAACAAGATTACATAACACATAATCTCAGAGAAACTTTGGTTTTATTTTTTCAGGATGTTTGTGACACTTTTCACAGCAGGCTTATCTCTAAGACCAATAAACAAAGGAACAAAAGCACAAAATGAACAAAGTGTAGTTAACACAATATATCAGTGCAAACCGTTTTAATAAAGTTCAAGCCATTTTAAGTCAATCAGTTTTAAGTATTTGTGAGGCTCACTGCTGCTTAAAGGTTTAATTCACCCAAAAATTAAAATTCTGTCATTAATTATCTACAAATGAAGATATTTTGGATTTAATCCAAGAGCTTTCTGATCCTCCCATAGATAAATCGTTGAATAAAGTTATTTTTGTTTACTTTGCACACAGAAGTATTCTCGCAGCTTCATATAATTATGATTGAACCACTTATATCACATGGACTTATTTTGAGTATGTTTTTGGTTCCTTTCTGGGCATTGGAAACTGCATATCCAGTAAATATATGGGAGGATCAGAAAGCTCTTGGATTAAATCCAAATTATCGTCATTTGTGTTCTGAAGATAAACAAAGGTCTTATGGGTTTGGAACAACATTAGGGTGAGTAATTAATGACAGAATTTTCATTTTTTGGTGAACTAACCTTTTAAGATCACCTGAAATCACTCAACAGTTCTTCTTCAGAAAAATTAGCATGTCTGCTTTTTCAGGAGACAGACAAGCCTGCTCCAGGCTGATAATGTCCCCAGCAGTGGAAAATGTACGCTCTGAGGGTGTGGATGATGCTTGCACGCAAAGATACCTTGATGCCAATTCTGAAAGCATTGGCAGAATGTCCTTCATGTCCCACCACCAGGTTACTGGACTTACTGAGGACAGTGTAGACGGAAGCAGTCTGTACTTATTTATCTCTGCCTGAATCCTCTCTGTAGTGCAGCATTCTTGCTTCAACAGCAATGTCCTCCACAGCAAACAGCTCCTCAAGGGCAGAAAGCTTTGGCCTCTTCTATTTACAAATAAGTAAAGAAATAAAGAAAAATATAAAACTCTATAAAGATAAATGCAAACAAGTTAATTTTCTTCTAAATTAAAAAAATTAAATAGGAAAAAATAGGATTTCTTTATATTTTCTTACCAGTGCTGTTGTTGCAGATGCACTGTCTTCATCAGAGCTGTCATCTTGGATACCTGCTCTCTCTTCAAGTGCCTGTTCTATCTGCTCAGTTGGAGTCTATATTCAATAAAAAAAAATAGGTCACACATATTGATCTACAATTCAAGAGGAGTAGAAGATTACCAATATGAATTGTTATGTGGGAGTGTTCTAACTTTTGTTTTGTTGCAGTATTCACTAGCTCATCTGTAATCAACTGGTTATTGATGTCACCTGAAGGGAACCATTTTAAACTCCAGGACACATGCTCTCACTCTCTCTCCGATTCTGTGGCAAGCTTGGCAGAGCTGGTCCCGTTTTGTCACAGTCCCCTTTTTTTTGTTTCTTTAGTCATTTAATAAACTTCTTTTTATTTGGCAAACTTGTTTTGTGTCCTTGATGTTGTTTCCTTAGAGCCAGGGTTGTAACATTTGAACCCAGGACCTCTCGCAAAAATTATTCTGGGGAATGACTTGGCTGGGGGTAGAGTGCAAGCTGTTCCTGAAGTAACTTCCACTCCCTGCAAGTTAGACAGCCCAGATGAGCTTGGATTGGCATTTCCAGAGACGTTTCCTGTTTGTGTCACGACTCATGCCATGTCGGCTAAGACGAATGCTGAAGGCAAGTCTTCTTTAATTCAATCAGAGATTCCTCTTTATGATACTTTTATGGCCCAAGATGATGTGAAACTCGCAGGGTTTGGAAAGACGTTTCCGTCTCGTGAACAGTTGATGCTTGAGCAAAAGCAAGATCCCACCTTGTCACCTATGTTTGAAGATGTGGTATCAGATGAAGCATTATCAAATGTAGCTTCTGGCTATTTTGTTAGTGATGGGGTTCTGATGAGAAAGTGGACAGATCCAAAAATGTCAAGTCACGATGACTGGAGTAGTGTGTTTCAAGTGGTGGTTCCAAAGGTTTACCGATCTGATATTTTATATCTTGTTCATGATAATTGTCTATCTGGCCACTTAGGTATCAGGAAAACTTTGGATCGTGTGTTACGGCATTTTTTCTGGCCTGGGGTAAGGTCAGATGTGGTTCAGTATTGTAGATCATGTCATGTTTGTCAGGTTATAGGTAAACCTAACCAGTCTATTCCAGCAGCTCCATTGCATCCCATTCCTGCCATGGGAGAGTCATTTGAACAGGTTATGATTGATTGTGTTGGACCTCTTCCACGTACCAAGTCAGGTAATCAATATCTTCTCACAATTATGTGTCCAGCAACAAGGTTCCCTGAAGCTGTCCCATTGCGCAAGATTACGGCCTCTGCTGTTTCAAGAGCCCTTGTTAAGTTTTTCACAGTATTTGGGATACCAAGAGTCGTTCAGTCGGACGAAGGGTCTAATTTCATGTCTCATCTTTTCTCTCAGGTGTTGAGGCAGTTGTCTATTCAGCATAGAACCTCATCTGCATACCATCCAGAGTCACAGGGGGCACTTGAGAGATTCCATCAGACTCTCAAAACTATGCTGAAGACTTACTGCAAAGAGTTTGAGAGAGACTGGGATGATGGCGTTCCACTGCTTCTCTTTGCAGTTAGAGAGGTGGTTCAGGAATCTCTTGGTTTTAGTCCGGCTGAGCTTGTGTTTGGCCATACTGTTAGGGGGCCTTTGAAATTAGTAAAGGAAAAGTGGTTGGCTCTTGAACATTTGACTCCTACTAACCTCCTGGACTATGTGTCTAATTTTTGTTTTAGACTGAGTGGGGCCTGTGAACTTGCCAAAGAGAATTTAATAGCTGCTCAGGGGAAGATGAAGACATGGTATGATCGAAAGGGTAAGCATCGGGTATTTTCTAAAGGAGATCAAGTGCTTGTGTTTTTACCAGTACCCGGTTCTGTGTTGCAGGCTCAGTATAGTGGGCCGTACATCATTGAACGGAAGGTTGGTGAGTGTAACTACTTAGTTAAGACTCCAGATCATAAAAGGAAAACCCGCATGTGCCATGTTAATTTACTTAAGCCTTACACTGACCGTGTTCAGACAGTATGTACAGAGGTCAAGGCTGTGGGTGTGCTGAATGTTCCGCCTACAGAGACAGAAGGAAGTGTTGCTGACTCTGGCATAGTTCAGGGTACATTGTCAAATTCTAAAATTTTGGCTGATTTGGATTCTCATTTGTCTTATTTAGGTCCTTCTGAACATATGGAAGTTATTCAGTTGATCTGTCAGCATTTAGCCCTGTTCTCTGATGTTCCAACCTGTACGAATGTCCTAGAGCATGACATTGATGTGGGTCAAGCTACCCCTATCAAACAACATCCATATAGGGTAAATCTTGTGAAACGCCAGCTTTTGCACAGAGAGGTACAGTATATGTTAGAACATGGCATAGCTGAACCATCTTCTAGTCCCTGGAGTTCACCGTGTTTACTGGTTGAGAAGCATGATGGTTCTCTTCGTTTTTGCACAGATTTTCGGAAGGTAAATGCCCTCACTAAGCCTGACTCCTATCCTCTTCCACGATTAGATGATTGTATTGACCAAGTTGGTTCTGCATCTTTTGTTACAAAGTTGGATCTTTTAAAAGGCTACTGACAGGTTCCACTTAGCCAGCGAGCCTGTGAGATGTCTCCCTTTGTGATGCCAGATCATTTTTGCCATTATAAGGTTATGGCTTTTGGAATGAGAAATGCACCCGCCACTTTTCAGCGTTTGGTAAATAAGGTGCTGGAAGGAGTTACAGGCTGTGAAGCTTACCTTGATGATTTGGTTATTTATAGTTCCTCCTGGTCTCAACATTTGGTCCAGCTTGAGGATTTGTTTGAGCGGTTAAAGGCTGCAAACTTGACTCTGAACCTCTCCAAGTGTGAGTTTGGACAAGCCACCGTGACTTATTTGGGCAAAATTGTTGGCCATGGACATGTGTTTCCAATAGGAGTGAAAGTAGAAGCCATTGTGAACTTTCCAGTGCCATCTTCACGGAGGGAATTGAAGCGATTTTTGGGTATGGCAGGATATTATAGGAGTTTTTGCACCTTTCTGCACCTCTGACAAACCTGCTTAGTCCTAAGGCTCTTTTTGTTTGGACTGAGGTATGTCAGGTTGCCTTTGACAACCTGAAGGCTTTATTGAGTAGTTCTCCTATTCTTGTTGCTCCTGATTTCAGTCGGCCCTTTAAGCTAGCTGTGGATGCTGGTGACTTTGGGGTGGGTGCTGTTCTGCTCCAAGATGATACAATAGGACTTGAGCATCCTGTGTGCTATTTTTCAAAGAAGTTCGATGTTCATCAGAAGCACTATTCTACAATTGAAAAGGAAGCTTTGGCTCTTATTCTTGCTTTGAAACATTTTGATGTGTACGTTTCATCCTGCATGCCACTTGTTGTGTACACTGATCATAATCCTCTCACTTTTCTCCACAGCATGAGTAATTCCAACCAGCGGTTAATGCAATGGAGCTTGTTTTTGCAAGGTTATGATCTTAAAATTTGTCACATTCATGGAAAGGATAATGTGTTGGATGATACTTGTTTTGTGTCATTGATGTTGCTTCCCTAGAGCCAGGGTTGTAACAGAATTAACACCTGTTCTGAGGTCCTTTTCTTTAGCTCCTCCTCCAGTCTGGTCCACACTTCATTTGTCACTTTTGACTTGAATCTGGGATCTAAGGCTGTGCCCTCCTCCAAAAACTGTCTGATATTGCCATCCTTCAAGACAAAAACACTTTGAGTCAATCACTGAATAATTCTAATGAAAACAAGTGCAAATTCAACAGGATTGCACTGCACACCTGGTATCTTTTTGAGAGGTCATTCCAGATAGTGTCCTTGATGGTCTTTGTGAAGGAAGAGTCCTCTTTATTCACGGTGAAGTGGTGCTGGAGTTTATTTAAGATAGGCAGAATCTGACCCAAGGTTGGGCTCCTTTCAGCAGAGACACAGAGGGTTGAAGTGTAAATTATCTTTGTAACTTTGACAAATTCTTCTGCTTTTCTAAAATCCTCATCAGAAACTCTCTGCAGTCTGTAAAATATAATCACATTCATTAGCTGGACTATAGATTCATGAGCAAAATTGTTCACACTGAAAATGGAATAAGCATTTAGAATAAGAACTGTTTTTGCCTGTCCTTGTCCATTAATTTCTTAAGACGATGGTCCGGGAGGTTGCTTGGATGGCAGGAAACTGCTCCAGGAATCGCTCCACCATGAGGAATAAGCTATTCCACCGTGTGTGCGTGGTTATCAAAGTGGCTGTTTATTTGCAGAAATGTTTTACTGAATGATTTAGCAAAGGATTTTTATTAAGGATAGGTTTAGCCAGGCTGGATCTTTTCAGCCACACCACCATTGCTCTGATCCTTCCTGCCCACTGTGAGACTGAGGTAATTGTGTAAAGCTTCTGAGCAGCAATATTGAGAGTGTGAGCAAAGCAGCAAATTTTTTTAATACTCATCTTTTTCACTGCATGTTTGCTGCATTGTCCACTGTCACAGCAACTACTCTGTCCTTTATATTGAATTCATCAAGAATATCTCCCATCTCTTCTGCTACAATGTCCCCTGTCTGGGATGTGTATACCGCCCTTGTATGTAGGACCTTCTCTTTCATGGAACCCTCTCTCACATAGTGAACTGACACTGTCAGGTAGTGGTCCTGTGCAATGCTGGTCCAGCCATCAGCAGTCACAGCCACATTCCTCACATCTTGCAACTCTTTCTTTTAGTATCAACGTAGCTAGGTATTTAAAGTCATCGAAACAGTACATAACATTACACAGCGTACATTAGGTCCGAAAAAGGATTAATAAATTGACCCCGCACAAACTTAAACTTAACTTTAAAGGTGCACAAGCATGAAGCGCTAAAAGTTAGCCGATTTTTTATGTCTGTTTACCTGTCGGAGCCCCAGCCATCGCGCCGTTATCCTCATCAGTCACGGAGGACGACGCTTGCGGTGGGCATGTTGTTGGAGGCCCTGAGTCAGGAAAATACTGAGAGGATGATGATGACAGCACCGGCGTGATCTTCTTGCAGTCAAACACGGAGCAACTTTCTGCTCGTAAATTAATTCCGTGTACTGTTAGGTGTTTTATCATATTTGACGTGTTGCCAGTCTTGGACGCGATAACCTTTTTACAAATATTGCATCGCACGCTGTTGCCGTCAATCTTGGCATAACGTAGCCATACTTTTGATCGCTTAAACATCATTTGCATTAAATTTATGCTATGCTTTAAAGTGTAGTGTACATTTCAGCCTCACATTGGACAAGCTCTGGGCGAGTGGGCGTAACCGCCGTAAACTATTGATTTTCAAGGCAGCCTCGCCGCAGCCAATCACCAGCATTTGATCCGGGCACGTTAAGGATGCCGCACATTTTCTAGCTCACTGACGTTGACAAGATTATACCCTTAGGTATCGAAATTTGGTACCGAACGAAAATGATTTTTTCGATACTCGATAGTATCGAGACGATTCGGTCGGTGCTTAACAAGTATCGAACTCGATACCCAGCCCTAGTCAGATGTTATGAGAAGGAAATTCTTTTATTATTTCTGAATGTTGCTCAGTTAATACACAGCTTCAGAAGAAGATGCAGCAGCTCCGTCTCTTGTGTTTTTTTTCTTAACTGTTTATTTCCCCTCATCAGGCGGTGAGGGTGCTACACTTGCAACGGGAACAAAACCAAAGACTGGTATACTCCAGGAGTGCATTGCTGTCTCTCAGAAATCATCACTATGCAGCACCGGATTACCTGCCAGCGGCTATACGTGCACCACACACCGGGACCCGGCTGCGGCACAAGAGAGGGAGACAGGGAGGCGTTTGGGAGTGCCTCCACTGGCAAGCTAGTAAACCACCGCTGCCTTCAGTGATCCTAAGCAACGTGAGGTCGCTGGTGCCCAAGATGGATGAACTCCGTGCCATTACAAAGACCTGCTTTGAATATTGGGAGTCTAATCTTATGGTGCTTACAGACAGGTGGCTTCATGAGGGAATTCCGGATTCGTTACTCGAACTTGATGGATACATGTCGGTGTGCGCAGATCTGGGAAAAAAAAAAAAAAAAAAAGTAAACAGAGTGGACTGTACATACAAAGTAAACTTTGTATGTACAGATGTGACAGACGGTGTAAACAACATAGAGTAAGATACAAGGTATGCACCCCTGATAACGAACTGCTCTGTGTCACTCAGACCTCACTATTTACCAAGAGAGTTTGGTTGTGTCATCATATGTGCAGTGTATATTTTCCACATAGAGGCAATGCACGTAAAGCTGCTGTGTGCTTTGCTGAGTGCGTACATGAGCAGCTTCAGCTCTCACCTGGAGCCCGTATTTTCTTTCTGGGTGATTTTAATCATTGCAAGCTAGAAACTACGTTAGCAGGCTTTGAACAATATGTGCGCTGCAACACCAGTAAAAGTAAAATTTTGGAAAATGTCATGGCAATGTCAAAAATGCATATGTAGCTAAATCAAAGCCTCCTCTGTCCAACTCATAATGTTGTGCATCTGATTCCTTCTTATAGGTCACTTTTAAAGACATGTAAGCCAGGGTATAAAACAATTAATATATGGACAGAGGATTCTATGGAAACACTTAAGAGCTGTTTTTTTTGTGCACAGATTGGTCCATATTTCACCAATTAGAGCTTGATGAGGCCACTGACACAATTAGTGATTACATTAACTTTTGTGTAGATAATGCGGTAGAAAAAAAAAAAAAGGATGTTGTGGTTTATCCTAACAACAAACCCTGCATTACAAAGGATATTAAAAAAGTTGGCCTTTAGGAACAGGGATAAGGTAGGACTATTAGTGGCACAGAAAGAATTAAAATATCAGTTAAAAAAAGCAAAGGAATAGCACAAGCAAGCTATGGAACTTTTTTTTTTTACTTTACTTTTTTTTACTTTTTTTATACTTCTAACACAAAAAAACCTTGGGAAACAATGAACACTTACTAACATGAACCCTGCTAGGAAACATATTATAACATTGGACAACTTACAAAGAGCAAATGAGCTAAATGATTTTTATTTGAGATTTGAAGCACAAAATAATTTAGATGACTGTTACAACATATTACAACCATTGCCTGATACCAATGATACCCCCTGGGTGGAAGTAGACCCACGTGATGTGCAGCAACCAACAAGGCTACTGGGCCAGATGGGTTACGAGCATTTTTGTTAAAAAAAAAAATAAAAAAAAAACTGCACTGAAGAGCTTGCAAAAGCATGGTGTCCCTTATTTCAGCGATCTCTTGATACTTACACTGTGCTAGCCCTGTGGAAAAAGTTCTACATAACACATACGCACTGGTAACACAGGCCGCAATAAAAGGCCACTCTAAAATGTGTAGTTTTATCACACAGCACAATGCCACAGATGTCATATGTTTTGAGGGAGAGTGCAATTGGCATGCTGACTGCAGGAATGTCCACCAGAGCTGTTGCTAGTGCATTGAATGCTCATTTCTCTACCATAAGTTGTCTCCAAAGGTGTTTCAGAGTATTTGGCAGTACATCCAACTGGACTCACAACCGCAGACCACGTGTAACCACACCAGCCCAGGACCTCCAAATCCGGCATCTTCACCTCCAAGATTGTCTGAGACCAGCCACCCGGACAGCTGCTGCAATAATCGGTTTGCATAACCAAAGAATTTCTGAACAAACTGTCGGAAACCATCTCAGGGAAGCTCATCTGCATGCTGTCCTCATCGGGGTCTCCACCTGACTGTAGTTCGTTGTCGTAACCGACTCGAGTGGGCAAATGCTCACATTCGATGGCGTCTGGCACTTTGGAGAGATGTTCTCTTCAAGGATGAATCCCGGTTTTCACTGTGCAGGGCAGATGGCAGACAGCGTGTATGGCGTCAAGTGGGTGAGCGGTTTGCTGATGTCAACATTGCGGATCCAGTGGCCCATGGTGGCGGTGGGGTTATGGTATGGTATGGTATGGGCAGGTGTATGTTATTGACAATGAACACAGGTGCATTTTATTGATGGCATTTTGAATGCACAGGGATACTGTGACAAGATCCTGAGGCCCTTTGTTGTGCCATTCATCCACGACCATCACCTTATGTTGCAGCATGATAATGCATGGGCCCTCATGTTGCAAGGATCTGTACACAATTCCTGGAAGCTGAAAACATCCCAGTTATTGCATGGCCAGCATACTCACCGGACATGTCACCCATTGAGCATGTTTGGGATGTTCTGGATCGGCGTATATGACAGTGTGTTCCAGTTCCTGATTTTGAGTGTCTGTAAACTGCTTTTAAGATGAATTGCTTTCTCTTTGAATAAAATGGTTAATAACCATCATTACCATAGTAAACTGCATTTTTGTTTTTAATTAATGTATTTACTTAATTATGTATTTATTTGATTATAATGTTTACATTAGAGTAACCTTATGTTGTGTGATGAACCTTATGTTGTACAAGTTCCATTTTCCAATAATTTCAGCTCAGCAGGATGTAAAATTAAAATCAAATACATGTAAGCAAAACAGGATCCGTATTTTTGAAGGGAAATGTGCATTTGAGTATAGCACACCACATCAGTCTGTAGTTCATCAGCTCATAGTGACACAAAGCGCAAATAGTACTTACATAGAAAGGTCAGAATAGACTTTATGGAATAAGTGCACATGCAGTAGCAAGTTGCTTTTTAATGCATATCTTTGCTGTTTTTAAAACAAAACAAAAGGATGCACTATATTAAAGGGTGTTTAAATTCACAAAAATCTGAGCTTAAGTTAATAATTATTTTACTAAAATGTTCACCATAAAGAAAGTGACGTAATTTGCTTTGCTTTGCTTTTTCTTTTTTTTTTTTTTTTACAGTTGAGTTTGGACCCTGTTTCGGCTAAATAAACGGGGGGGGGGGGGGGGGGGGGGGGGGTGTTTGGGGGGGTCCTTGGAACCAACATGTTTGACATCAGTCTTTTTTGTTGTGAAGATGTACAGTACAGTTCATCAGTGTTTACATTCTTGACAGTCAGCGGTATGTAAATTCTAGGGGAGGTTCTCTATATTAAACCTTGCACTCATCCTCCCAAATTCCACAACTGAAGAGAAGTGATCATGGAACTAGTGAGTGTTAATAAAAATGATAACCATGAGACCTGCAGCAAGTACAATGAGATGGGACTGGACAGAGATGAAGATATTTATCCAAATCACAGCCAAAAACAGACTGAAGCAAGAGCTCAAAACAGTAAGACATTTGGTGTGATGCAGCAGTCATGTGTTTGTTTGTTTGAATAATTTATTTTGAATGGTTTCCTTCAAATGTTCTCGATCTTTACAAGTGCACTTTAAGGTCCATATATGTAATTCTGAACATATTTCTTAAAAGCCTATTTCAACAAGTAAACCGATCACAACTTTTATTTGAATTTTGATGTTTTCATGTTTTGCAGAAGGTTTGTCAGTAGGAAACAAGTGTCTTGTGTTTAGCACTGTGTGCTTTGGCCTCACATGCATTTTCCTGGTGGCTGCCATTGTAGTACTGCATATCATGCTCACGGCAGAGAAAGAAGTACAGGCTACACACATGTTACAGTCTGGTTCAAGATTCCAAACAGAAAAAGATCAGTTGCAGAACAGCTTCAACTCTTTGAGTCAAAAGAACCTGCAACTGGAGACCAGAGTCAATGATCTCATTGCACAGAAAAAACAGTTACAGAGCAACTTCAGTTCTTTGAGTCAGACAAAACTGGAGCTGGAGACCAGAGTCAGTGATCTCACTGCTGAGAAAAGCCAGTTGGAGACCGTTGTCAAGGAACTCACTGCTGAGAAGAGCCAGTTACAGAGCAACTTCAAGTCTTTAAGTCAAAAGAAAATGGAGCTGGAGACCAGAGTAAATGGTCTGACTACAGAGAAAGAGCAGATACAAATAAGATTTGACTCTTCAAGTCAGAACAAACTGGAGCTGGAGAACAGAGTCAAAGATCTCATTGCTGAGAAAAGCCAGTTGGAGACCGTTGTCAAAGAACTCACTGCTGAGAAGAGCCAGTTACAGAGCAACTTCAAGTCTTTAAGTCAAAAGAAACTGGAGTTGGAGACCAGAGTAAATGATCTGACTACAGAGAAAGAGCAGATACAAATAAGCTTTGACTCTTCAAGTCAGAACAAACTGGAGCTGGAGAACAGAGTCAAAGATCTCATTGCTGAGAAAAGCCAGCTGGAGACCGTTGTCAAAGACCTCACTGCTGGGAAAAGCCAGTTGGAGACCAGAGTCAATGATCTCACTGCTGAGAAGAGCCAGTTACAGAGCAACTTCAAGTCTTTAAGTCAAAAGAAACTGCAGCTGGAGACCAGCGTAAATGATCTAACTACCGAGAAAGAGCAGATACAAATAAGCTTAGACTCTTCAAGTCAGAGCAAACTGGAGCTGGAGAACAGAGTCAAAGATCTCATTGCTGAGAAAAGCCAGTTGGAGACCGTTGTCAAAGACCTCACTGCTGGGAAAAGCCGGTTGGAGACCAGAGTCAATGATCTCACTGCTGAGAAGAGCCAGACACAGAGCAACTTCAAGTCTTTAAGTCAGAAGAAACTGGAGCTGGAGACCAGAGTCAAAGATCTCACTGCTGAGAAGAGCCAGTTGGAGAGCAGAGTCAATAATCTTACTGCTGAGAAGAGCCAGACACAGAGCAACTTCAAGTCTTTAAGTCAGAAGAAACTGGAGCTGGAGACCAAAGTAAAAAATCTCACTGCTGAGAACAGACAGTTACAGAACAGTTTAAACCTTTGTGGTCAGAATAAACTGAAGCTGGAGACAAGAGTAAAAAATCTCACTGCCGAGAAGATCCAGTTGGAGAATATTGTTAAAGACTTCACTGCTGGAAAAAGCCAGTTGGAAACCAGTCTCAACAATCTAACTGCTGAGAAAAGCCAGTTACAGAGCAACTTCAATACTTTAAGTCAAAAGAAACTGGAGCTGGAGACCAGAGTCAATTATCTCACTGCTGGGAAAAGCCGGTTGGAGACCAGAGTCAATGATCTCACTGCTGAGATTAGCCAGTGGGAGAGCAGAGTCAATAATCTCACTGCTGAGAAGAGCCAGACACAGAACAACTTCAAGTCTTTAAGTCAAAAGAAACTGGAACTGGAGACCAGAGTCAATGATCTCACTGCTGAGAAAAGCCAGTTGGAGATCAGAGTCAATAATTTTACTGCTGAGAAGAGCCAGACACAGAGCAACTTCAAGTCTTTAAGTCAGAAGAAACTGGAGCTGGAGACCACTCTCAATAATCTCACTGCTGAGAAAAGCCAGTTGGACAGCAGAGTCAATAATCTCACTGCTGAGAAGAGCCAGATACAGAGTAACTTCAAGTCTTTAAGTCAGAAGAAACTGGAGCTGGAGACCAAAGTAAATAACCTCACTACAGAGAAAAGCCAGATACAAAGAAGTTTTGACTCTTTAAGTCAGAAAAAACTAGAGCTGGAGACCAAAGTAAAAAATCTCACTGCTGAGAAGAGCCAGTTGGAGAATATTGTTAAAGACTTCACTGTTGGGAAAAGCCGGTTGGAGACCAGTCTCAATGATCTCACTGCTGAGAAAAGCCAGTTACAGAGCAACTTCAATACTTTAAGACAAAAGAAACTGGAGCTGGAGACCAGAGTCAATGATCTCACTGCTGGGAAAAGCCGGTTGGAGACCAGAGTCAATGGTCTCACTGCTGAGAAGAGCCAGTTACAGAGCAACCTCAATACTTTAAGACAAAAGAAACTGGAGCTGGAGACCAGAGTCAATGATCTCACTGCTGGGAAAAGCCGGTTGGAGACCAGAGTCAATGGTCTCACTGCTGAGAAGAGCCAGTTACAGAGCAACTTCAATACTTTAAGTCAAAAGAAACTGGAGCTGGAGACCAGAGTCAATGATCTCACTGCTGAGAAGAGCCAGTTACAGAACAGTTTTAACTCTCTGAGTCAGAGGAAACTGGAGTTAGAAACTAAGCTACAAAAGTTATCTGAACAAGGTTTGCAAAAATAGATTTGTATGTAGTTGCACTTTATTAAAAAATAAATAAATAAATCTATAAATAAATAATACAATTATATGTTTGTTTTTTGAAAGCAACTGGCTTCATTTTCATGTCCACTGAGTCGAAGAGCTGGTCTGACAGCAGACAGTACTGCAGAGATCATGGTGGTGATCTGATCATTATCAAGAGTGAAGAGAAGCAGGTTAGTTTGTGTGAGTGTCTGTTACTGAATGAGAGGAATCACACTTATTCCTGTTTTTTTATTCACACAGAGGGTCATATCGTCATTAGTCAGTGAGACAGTGTGGATTGGTTTGTCTGACAGAGATTATGAGGGCTACATGTATTGGGTGGATAATTCACCACTGTATCGAGGGTAGGTGTACTACTGTACTGCGTTAAATTCTTTTCACTTTTGTTGTTGATTAACAGAAAATCTGATATATGTTATTCAGGTTTTGGCTTAATGGTGAGCCAAATGATCTAGAAGGAAAAGAGGACTGTATTGAACTGATCCCTTCACGTCCTGTCCTGAACAACTGGAATGATTTCCCATGCTCAGGGAAGAGAAAAGGGGTTTGTGAGAAATAGGGTTCATCACGTCTTCTTGTGGTTTTGCTTCTATTATCTTATAGAAGCATTCTTATTTTGAACACATAATTTCTGATTTAATCATTGTCTTTAAAAAAAAAAAAAGAAAGAAAGAAAGAAAAAAGAAAAGAAAAAAAAACTGCAACGTGTTGATATGATTTTTTCTTTTTTTTTTTTTTTTTTAGAAGGAAATTAGTAATAATAATAAATTAATTATTTTCTTATTACCGTAATAAACTACTGTTTCTCATGGATGAATTAGGGTGATCTGAGACACCAAACCTCTGATGTTTTCATATTTTTCTCAAGCAGCTCTATATTATTATAATCTTATTCTGGCTGTTATCATGAGTTATCAAAGTGTCCAGATTGCCCTGATTCACTCTATTACTCTGATATTGAGTGTCTGTAAAACAGTTTTTTAGTTGAATTGCTTTCTGTTTGAATAAAATGTGCAATTACCATCATTACCATAGTAAACTTGGGGGTACCTCAAGAAACCATATATACAATTTCATCCAGTTTTATCTAAATATCCCATTTTGGACATGCAAAATCATATAAAGCAGTGGATCTCATCTGATGAAACACAGCTTCAGCTGAATAGCTTAAATTTATGTCACATAATCTTATGATTGTATGACGTTTGTTGAACTTGCCATACCTTGAACTTTTATGAACTGACCCACATTAGGAAAGTCCAAAATAGTCATAAATAAAGATACACTCTATATAGAGCAGTGGGAAAGACCTTTTTGACATTAGCCTGGTTATGTACTAGAGAGGATCCCGGGCACTATGTGTCAAAATATGATTTATTGCCAGTCATAAAAAATCCTCACCCCCACCCTCCCACCCCCGCAACTGGACACCTGTTTTTGTACAAAATCTATGTTGTAGTCTAGCATTACATTTTTAAAAAAGGTAGCGTTTTTACTGATACAAGAGTTAAAGTAAAAGAAAAAAAGAGTCGAGCATCTTACATTGATTTAAAACAAACAAAAAAAAAAAAAAGTATCAGACGCGATCGTTAAACAACAGCATAAGATACTTGTCAAAAATCTATGTTGTAGTCTAGCATTACAATTTTCAAAAAGGTAGTGTTTGTTACAAGTTAGAAAATAAAGAATCAGATATCTTACACAGTGTCCCGCGACAATACAACCTCTCTCCTCGCGGCCTAACTCAAAATGAAGTTAGGGCGCAGCGGACAAACCACACCCACAAACCTCACCCCTAACGCAGTCTAAGACCGTAAGTAGAGGCCTGCTGTAGTGTTGTGTTTAAAAAAGGTTGAGAGTGCTTTATCTTTTCCTCCACACAAAAATAAAAACGGTGTTTTTTGTTCTTTTTTTTTTTTTTTTTTTTTTGTGAATTGGAAAAAACAGAAAATTATTCTGCAACAATGGCAGAAGCATTAGCAGCACCTAAAACTCCTGAGAGACACATTGCAATTATGGGCGATCTTACTCTTGCCCCGAGGAAGATGAAACGTGGACCATGCCTGTCCGAGTTCCTCCACGAACCTTTGGAAAATGTTAAGTATGAGGTCCATTTATCCGGTAATCGTGTTTGCAGGTACAACTTTGACAAGACCAACAGGGAGGTTAGACTGAGCGCCGTGGATACTGATGAAAGGTTTACGTGCGACACGTGTAATGACCCCGAGTTGTTTTTCACCGCAAAGGACTGGTGTTTATTTTACAACTAATGTTTGGCGTGATCTAAAAGATGACAGCGATGACCCTCTGTTCGTAGGGGAGTGGAATGGTATGACACCGGGTATGCGGTATAGAGTGCTCGGAGACCACATTAACAAGTATGGCGATGATTACATTTATATACTCTGTACTGAACACACCTTGGGTCTACCTGAACGTGTCAGGCCAATATCTGAGGAGGATCATCTCAAATACTACACCATTAAATTCTTGTTTCAGTGGAAAGATGTACCTGTGTTAGAAGACATATTCGGAAAAATAGACAAATTGTTTAAGTGGTGTGAGGCGCTTGACAGGTACAATAACATAAAAGTGAAACTGTTTCACCCTGAACGATGTGTGTCCAGTCGTAAAGGCGTTCACATAGCTCCGCCTACAATCTACGATCATTAAATGCAGACCGACCGGACTCTCAAAGGAGAAAAAGCCTTGAACCGATACCCAACCAACATGTCTCAAGAAAATACTTAATTTCCTTTTAACGTTGCATGCGCTGACGACCCTACCACAACGGTCTTGACGACGGACAACACTACCAGACTGAACAAATTCTGTACAGAACTCGGATACCATAACCTAGCTTTCCTGGCGAGGTACAGACCCCCTAACGCGGGAGCCCCGGGCGATGGTTCACTCACCGGTACAACCTCTGCGGGTACCCTGGACACAGTCGATGGGTGCATTGGTGTGACAGGTCATAAGATCATTAAAGCTGTGGTAGCTATAATTCTGGAACACCTGATAGATGGGGAGCTAAGACAAAGTTGCTATGGTTGTGAACATGATCACCCGTCGCAAATACAACATTCGTGTCTCTATGAGGCACCTGCCTACTTTTTTCTAGGGTGTTTCGAAGAACTGTCGCAAAAATTGTTCAAACCTGATCTAAAATCCATTTTGGCCCGAACCTTGAAGCTGTTCGGTTTAACACCACACCTGCAAAGGATTCAGGGTGTTGTCGACTGTGTTCTGTGTGAGCTCAGAGATGAGATGTACATAGTGAAAGGTTTGGCGGAACTCAGGAAAAAGCTTGTGGACGAAACCTGTGAGCAGGCCATTTATGACGCTGTTGACAGCTGGAAAAAGAGTGCCAGCGCGGATTCTGACTAACCTGGAACATGGGGAACCTCTGAACCTCTGAATGTGAAGAAAACCTTAAAGTAGGCAACATTCTATGTCTTTGTACTTATGTAACCAATGTGTGTATAATGCTGTTGTCAAGAAACCGATCGGTGGATGTACGTGAAATTACTGACACATTAGTTGAATATATGATAGAGAAAAATTTTGTAATGTGTGTGAAATTCCTTCAATATCTAGATGACCTATAATTACTTCGTTGTATAACCAATCATATTTATTGTTAAAATGTTGTACCTGGAGTATCGATACATATGCAAATAAAAAACCTGTTTGACACTATCCGTTCCGTCATTATTATTATTAAAACAGTGGGGGTAAGATGTCTGAATTGATGAAAAAAGTGTACTACACGCCATCACACCCAGGGTCTTTGGGTGGTAAAGAACGCTTAAAACGTGGTGTGTTACAGGAATGCGGAGTAACTCTGAAAGATAAAGAAGTGGAAGATTGGTTGGCTGCTCAGGATGCGTATACATTACACA
>CM070007.1:5289370-5555428 GCA_036247105.1 Cirrhinus mrigala
TTAAAAACCACTGCCATGGATTTTTATTTATTATAGGGTAGATTTGTACATACACTGCCAACACACATTAATGTTCAAACAACATGTAAAAGTGAACTTTGCATCCGATTGAACCCCTTTAATGTGTATATTTAATATATATATATTATATATATATATCACACACCCCAATTCTGGCAGTTTTAAATGTCTAAAAACAGTTTCAAAGGCTAGGTTCTGTGAGCCATTTTTCTTTCTTCCTCTTGACTCCTTGTAAACTGCCGATGACTAGCGCTTTTGTAAAAATCCACAACCAAGAAGTAGCTTTGTTTCCTGTTAGTAAAAGTTCTCTATTTCATCACTGTTTCTGCCTATTAATTTCTGCTATCGCTTCGGGATTACCTCCGCTTGTGCCTGTTAGCTGGACGGCGCAGTTTTCTTCCTGAGAAACTCTAGGGAGACGTCTGTGTCCTCCTGTGGAAGAATGTATTCATTAAAAAAAAAAAAAAAACAGTTACTTCTAAAATGGCAAATATGACGACTGGATAAATCACTAATTTTGCTAAAGAGTGACTGTGTGCTACTGTCCACAAAAGCGACACCAGCGGGTAATAGTTACTAGGGCTGGTCTCGATTCCCCTCCCATTGCCCATGGGATATTGAACAGAACATAAAGCATAGGGAATGTCATCGTGACAGTAGGCAATGCCTCTGTAGATGGTGCACTATGACTGCAGCTTTATTTACTTTTTTTCACGCAAATCCTGCCTCTTCATTAGCTTGCGTGTGGGCCCCGCATTCTAAACTTTGGGGCTGAAGTGAATAAATAAATGGTGTCTGTGGGACTTCTTAACAAAGTAAAAACATTCCGATTACTGACTGTAAAAAGTGATTCATTAAATTTACTCAATAAAAACTGTGGCAACAGATTACAAGCAATATTGTTAATTAAATTTATACATAAGAATTAATTAGAATTAATTCTAAAGAGGTGCTTACAAATTAGCATTCAAAATGAGTAAAACTGCACAAAAATAAGGTAAATTTAAACAAAATTATTGAATTCCATTGGATAACAAAATCATATTGCTATATGAATACTGTTTATGCATGGCCAGGCCAGTAGTTAGCTATCAATGAACAACCCCTCACAAACATAATATACACATGACACATCTTGTGTCACAGATTCACTTTTTAGGTTACATGGGAGATGATGACTGGCATCCTGGTTCAAAAGCCAGTGTCTGGGTTTCCACGGCCCCCAAAAGCAGAGTTGATTGAAGACACCCGGATGGTTGAACATCCATCGATCACTGAATGGAGAAAATCTTTTTTAAGGTCTACGCATTACAGTGGTCAGTGTTTGCTTTAGTATGTATTTGGGCGTGCTGGTTATAACAGATATGCCAGTAGCAGAGCGCTTTATTGTGTTTCCAAGGTAAACCATTATTTTTTGTTTTTAAATTTTACGTAATTTTTTTGTGCAATTTTACTCTCATTTTGAATGGATAATTTGTAAGTATATTCATTTGATTAATTCTTATTAATTCCTTTATGTGTTAAATTTAATGGAACAATAACTGCTTGTGATCTGCCCGCCACCAATTTTAACTGAAGTAAAAGTTTAATAGTATCACGGTTTACAAAACTCGTTTTATGTAGGTCACATGTTCACATACCTTGAAGGTCGTGGAAAGGTAAAAACTTCAATGGAAAACATTGATCTGTGACGGGAGATTACATTTGTGAATGAGCAATCAGTTTAGCATACGTTTCATAAGCCGGGAGTAAAGCAGTTTTCTGTGCTAATAACATGAACAAACTTAGAAATATATTATATATATACTGATTATATATATATATATTTATTATTATAGTATTTATATATATATATATATATATAGTATATAGTATATATTATATATATATATATATTTTAAGTCGTTGTTTTATGTTAGTTACTATTAACTACATGCAGTGTTATGGTTCATGGGAGGGGCTAGACTGGCTACCCAGGGCGTCATCGTTATTTCTTGCTGCATGGGGGGTTGATGCAAGCATTTCGGTTATGTGTTACACTCAGATGTGTGTTAACTAGGCAAGGTAATTACAAGATCTGCCACTTCTGTTTCATTGTGGCTTTTTCCTACCCACTTGCCATTCATGTAAACTTATATTAATAACTTCTATACTCGTTAATTGTCATCAATAAATAATAGGTCGCGTTTTGTGTGTTTGTTTAGGGTGGTCTGTTGGATGGGCACTAATGTCCTCTGGTTGGAGTTGGCAGCTATTAGCCTGATTGTGTAGTTTTGGTAGATGTGGTTGACTGTACAAAATAGAGTTCGTAGTTTGGGAGGAGTAGTTCCACACTATAAGTCCTGTGTCCTTTAAAGGTCAATGTCAAATGCAATCACTTCCTGTGTAATTTTAGCACTATTATAAGAAGAGCAGGTCATCATCCAAATGATTATACAGCTTCTTCAGTGAAGATGTATGACAAGACACAAGAGCAAATCAAGGATTTAGAGGCCCATTTATGACAGTGATGAAGACACCACTGGGACCTCGAACAACCAGTTACACACCAGGCTAAAGGAAAATATCAAACAGTGCAGTAAGCAGAAAGTTTAATCTTGAAGGCAGAAACTGTGTCAGTAGTTGTTTGAGGAATTGAGAACTGTTATATGCACAAACAGTTTTCTCAACAACTTACTGATTTTTTTTATCTTGTGATAACATAATTATGTTGATATATCAAAATAGTTTATATGATTATAAAGGAAACTCTCTAAAAAAATTATTATTCGATATTTTCCATGCTTTTGGTTGTGTTTGTCAGGGAGGAAGTAGATTTGGCGTTGATGACAGTGAGTCTCGGGCTCATTTGTGTTCTTCTGCTGGTCTTCATCATACTGCAGCACAACACCCATCACAGCAGAGAGAGACCTGATGAAGAGTTACAAGAACACAGCTGAATGAGTTCAATTAAAATCATCAAACAGCTTACAGCACAATTACACTGACCTAATGCCTGAAAAAAGACCAACTGCAGAACAACTTCAACTCTTTGAGTCAGAAAGAAACTGGAGCTGGAGACCAGAGTCAATTCTCTGAGTGATGAAACTGAAGAAGAAAGTTTGTAATGGAGGTTAGTATCTGTTTTTGTGGAAGTAGTTTTTGTTGTCCTAGTTTCTGATATATTTTTTATGTGTAAAGTTTTTTTTTTTTTTTTTTTTTTTTTTGTTTTTTTTAAAAAGTGTTTTTCTGTTAGGAAATCAGAGTAGTCTAGATGGTTTGTTCATTTCCAAAAAGCCAATGAGCTGGTCTGCCAGCAGGCAGTACTGCATGGATCGTGGTGGTGATCTGGTCATTAATCAAGAAGTGAAGGAGAAGCAGGTGAGTTTTGTGTGAGTGTTTGTTAATAAATGAGAAGGAATCACCACTTACTGTATTCCTGTTTTTATTCCTGCACAGAGACTCATATCGTCAATTATTCAGTGAGAGATTGTGATCGGTTTGTCTGACATAGAGAACGAGGGCAATTTGGACATGGATGGATAATTCACCACTGATTCAAGGGTAAGTGCTAATGATACTTGTAGAAAACCACTGTGGATTTGTTTTAGTCTTTTGCATCATTATAAAAAATAGCTCATCACAATCTTTAGAAAAAACCTGAAGACATATTTTTTTTTAGAAAACACAATAATGGCAACAGCCACAAGTAAAGGAACATTCTATAATTACATTCTATTGAAAAACGTCTCTGTTTTACTTTTCTGCATTTTCACTTCAGCTTTCTCGTAGATTTACCATGGTGGTACTGTGGATATGTTGGCTTTTGTACTGTGTAATGAATTATTTGTGACTTTCCATTTGTTAGCCACAAATAAAAGCATCTGCTTATTTCCTAAACAATAAATCTTTGAGGCTGTTATTATTTAATAAATTTGGGATTCTGAATCATTTAACATTTGATCCATGTTTAGGTTTTGGTTTGAAGATGAAGCCGAATGATGAACATGGAAATGAGGATTGTGTTGAAATTATGGCTTTTCTTCTTTGCCTCTGTCCTGGACAACTGGAATGATCTCCCATGTTTCAGTGAAGAGAAAAGGAATTTTGTGAGAAATAAGGTTCATCCGGTCCTTGTTTTGGTTTTGCTTGTATTTATGAAATCATTCTTATTTGTGATTATGTGTAATAATCAATTATTTTCTGGCTATAATAAAGCCTCTGATGTGTTCATGTTGTTGCTCCATCAAATAGCCAGCTCTGTATTAATATATGATCTTATTCTAAGCTGTTATCATGACATTGCATTTGTTGGTCTGAAGTGTTTAAGGGACAATCCAAAAACTCTCAAGTGTCTTAGATTGCCACAACTGACCATATTATTGTGATATTGAGTGTCTGTAGGTTATGAGTTTTGAGTTGTGAATTGCTTTCTCTTTTAATAAAATTGTCAAGTACCATTAGTAAACTCTATGTCATTTTATACTTCATTCTTGTGTTTTCTGCTTTAGTGCTCTATTGAGGAAATTTCCTCCAGTCCAGCAGGACGCAGCAGAGAGCAGGTTTATCAGACTAATCTTTTACTGGTACAATCAGGAAACTGCAGAGCATCAGGGATCTAGAGGCAGCTTAGAAGATGTGAGAAAATGAAGGTGAAGGCTATTTAATTATTCACACAAAAATTATTGAAGACTAATATGTACTGAGGAAAACATAACTAGCTAAATTTTGGCAGCTATTTACTGTAACTATTTACAACTGTATTGACAATTATTTACTGTAACAATGTTTTTAACATTTTTTAAGGCTAGTGTCAAATGAAATCACTTCCTGTGTAGACTTAGCACATGTTTTTAATCACTTTGCATACAACTGATACTGATTGTATTTAAAGTGTCTGAAGAATAAAATAATGTTGAATTGTAGCTTGTTTCCCTCTAAAAAACAATAGAGCATACCTGCCTGAGGGTTTGAGCACTGAAAACTGTTAAGCTGAGGCACAATTAAATTATTAATTTCTGCTTTTATATTAAGTTTATTAACATTGAGTTGTTTTTTGTATTTGTTTGAATATTTCATTTATGTAAAAATATAAATAATAAACACAATTTTAAAGCCCTATAATACTATCTAATTACAAAGTGGATTGAAGTTTGATTTTAAATGTGTGTAGAACAATACAGAGTGATTTTTGTAATTGATATTTCATGCTCTTTACTGATACAAATGGGATTAAAGTTTGTTTAAAACATGACTGCAGGGATCGTGGTGATGATCTGTCCATTATGAAGAGAAACAGGTGAGTTTTTGTGAGTGTCTGTTAGAAGAGGAGTCACACTTTTTTCTGTTTTTATTTACAGAGGTTTGTCCCTTCATTACACAGGGAAAGATTGTGGGCTGGTTTGTCGACAGAGAACAAGGGCACATGAAATGGGTATATAATTCAGTCTACTGCTCTCGTGTCGACGAGGCCCTTTGCTGGGGATCTGTCTCTGTGGCTCATGTAGTTGTTATGGTCTCTGCTGATATTCAGGTATGTTGTAGTCGTCTTTAGGTGCTGATCCATCATCTGGTCTGGATATGGACAAGATCCGGGTGACTGGGTAACGTTGGGATATATTAGGGTGGATGTCATTCTTCTTACTATGTAGCAAGAACATCAGGTGTTATGGGAAGTGTTCCTAGTTGACCTAATTAACAATTCCCCTGAGGGGAAAGTGCTTAGAGAAGTTTGTGAGCATTCTGTCATTTAATGAATAGCTACACAGGAACAAAGGACTAAGGCACTATTAACATATTAGTAACTGCTATTAAATAACAAGCAAGTCTGATTAATGAAGCAGTAAGTAATAGCACTTAGCTGAATGTGGTAGTTTACTATTAGCTAATCAGTAACTACTTTTTTTTTTTTTTTTCTCCTATCTCCCGGAGAACTACTAAGAACTACTATATACAGCTTGATAATTAATGTGAAAGATGCACAATGTATAATTAATTCTAACATTCTAACAGTATATTAGAACAGTATTCTAGAGTGATGTGGCTGAATGTACAATAAACAAGCATAGTAGTACAGCTCAGCAGAGGTTTTTAAGCTGGACTTAAAGTCATTATTCGTTGTTGAAGGCCAGTGTGAAATGAAACACTTCTCTTTAAGGTTAGCATAATTTTAAAAACAATGCTCATTCTGAGACCAAGCTCACCTGTCAAGACGTACTGACCGACATAGTGAATGATGAATTTAGAGGATATTATGAAAATGTTAAAGATATTGTATTCGAAACAAAAACTGGACCTCCAAACTCTGAGTCACGGCAGGATGAAGATAAAGATCAAAAGCGCAGTAAGAATAAGAAATTAAAGCCGAAATGGTGTCACATACAATTTAAGACATTTATTCTGACGACAGTATGTCAGTGTTTCTGCATTTAAATTAAATGTATTAACATGGAATATTTATATACATATTTGCTTTTTCAACATGTTCTTGTTTGGATATTTTACCGTACACAACATGTTACCAGTATAGCAATGTTTGTCTTACAAAAGAATATAAAAAAGCTCTACAGCATTATCTAAAGGCAAAAGGACTGTTCAAAGGATAATTTGAAACTTGATTTCTCTTATATGAAGGGTACTAATTGATATTTGTGTGTTTTGTTCTTGATTGTCAGGGGAAGTAGATGTTTGGTGTGATCACATGAGTCTCGGGTCATTTGTGTTCTTCTGTGGTCTTCATCATACTGCAGCACAACACCATCACAGCAGAGAGCGACCTGATGAGAGTTACAAGAACACCAGTTGAAGACTTCAATCAAACCATCAAACACTTACAGAACAATTACACTGTCTAATGAATGAAAAAACCAACTGCAGAACAACTTCAGCTCTTTGAGTCTGAAGAAAACTGGGAGCTGGAGCCCGAGTTCACTTCACTAAGTGAGAACTGAAAAAAGAAGCGGCACATACAATTTTTTTAGTCGCTTCCTTGCTTTTTTTAATCTTTTATTGTACACTTTTTTATAAAGCTCATGTTTTCTGTGTGGTTCAGGTTGGGTTTTTCATGTCCTGTGATTTGAAGAGCTGGTCTGACAGCAGGCAGTACTGCAGGGATGTGGTGCTGATCTGGTCATTATCAACAGTGAAGAGAAAGCAGGTGAGTTTGTGTGAGTGCGTTTTTATCTGTTACCGAATAAGAGGAATCACATCTTATTTATGTTTTTATTCACAGAGATACATATCTTCATTAGTCAGTTGAGAGTGTGTGGATTGGTTTGTCTGACATAGAGAACGAGGGCAACATGACATGGGTAGATAATTCAACTCTGAATCGAGGGGTTAAGTGTACTACTGTACTTTGTTAGACTCTTTTTTAGTTTTGTTGTTGATTAACTAAAATATCTGATACATGTTATTTTAGGTTTTGGAATAAAGGTGAGCCGAATGACCAAGCAGGAAAAGAGGACTGTATTGAACTGAAGCCTTCACTTCTCGCCCTGAGCAACTGGAATGACCTGCCATGCTCAGATAAGAGAAAAGGAGTTTGTGAGAAATAGGGTTCATCACGTATGGTTGTGGTTTTGCTTCTATTATCTAATATAATCCTTTCTTATTTTGAACA
This sequence comes from Cirrhinus mrigala, assembly GCA_036247105.1. Classification (NCBI taxonomy): domain Eukaryota; kingdom Metazoa; phylum Chordata; class Actinopteri; order Cypriniformes; family Cyprinidae; genus Cirrhinus; species Cirrhinus mrigala. The sequence continues at coordinate 5,296,992 of CM070007.1, forward strand.
CATAATTTCTGGTTTATAATCCCTGTCTTTACAAGTTGATATGAATTTTTTGAAGCAAATTGAGAAATTAATGTTATTTTCTTTTGCTGTAATAAACTACTGTTTCTCATGGGTGAATTAGGGACATCAAACCTCTGATGTTTTTAATGTTTTGCTCCATCACAAGCAGTGCTATATTAATTACGATCTCAGTCTAGCTGTTATAATGGGTCTCATTTGTTTGTCTGAAGTGTTGAGGTGACAATTACAGTAAACTACAGAAGTCCAAAGGAGTCCAGATTGCCCTGATTCCAACCTTTTTTACTGATATTGAGTGTCTGTAAAATTGCGTTTTCAGTTGAATTGCTTTTCTGTTTGAATAAAAATGTTTCAATTACCATCATTATCATTATTTCCTCCCCATACTTCCTCCTTGTTTATCTGCTGTATTGCTTTATGGATTGAGTTCCTCCAGTCCAGCAGGACGCAGCAGAGAGCAGGTTTATCAGGACTGAAGTGATCAAGGAGGAAGACAAACATCAGAGTTTAAAGCGGTTTTTTCTACCAATTAGTGATCTTTTATTTTGTTATTTTATTTTTTATTTTTTTTTATGTTTATAATAAATAAAAACTACACATTATTTTGGCTTAAATCCAGCCCTGTGGATAAAAATCAAAGGGGAGAATAAAAAAAAAAAAAATAAACCTGAAGAAACCATATATACCATTTCATCCAGGTTTTATCTAATTATCCCTTTTTTGGACATTGCAAAATTCCTATAAAGCAGTATGTGGATCTCTCAGTCTGATGAAACACAGCTTCTGTTGAAGAACCTTAATATTCATAATGTCACATGATCTTATGTTTGTTATGTCGTTTTTCTGAAACTTGCCATACCTTAGATCTTTTTGTGAACTGATGCACCTTAGGAAAGTCCATAATTGTCAATAATGACCACTGATTACACTGTACACTGATCAGTGGGGAAAGCACCTTTTTGACATTAGTCCTTTCAATTTACTGCGGTACTGGAGTGTTGTTAATTTCACAACATCCACTGAGCTGACTGGCAGGTGGCACATAATAAAGACTGGCATGATAAAAATCTCTCCATACTAGATTATGTTTTCATGACTGCCTGGACAGTTACCAGTGATCAAACTACTGAAAAATTACATCAGGCCTGCAGGGGCATCTTCAAACTCTTTAAGTCTGGAGGAAGAAAACCTTTAGTTGGAGACCAGATGTCAATGACTATAATTGTTGAGAAATGCCCATTAATAGTTTCGTTTTGAGTTTCCTGGCCATAAAGAAGGGATCTAAGCTTGTCAGCAGATTTTTAGCAATGCCACCTCAGTTACAAATAGCAGAACAGTGACACTACTGAGAAAATGAAAAAAAATATAAATTATCCTGTTGTCACCCATTTGTGTGTTTAATAGCTGTAAAACAGGAAAATCTTAATCTTACACTGCTCTGTTTTTCTACCATCATCCCGCTCTGTCCTCTTATTGCCCATCAGTGGTTGCAGATTAAATAAACATTATTAATTCCCATAATAATTCAAATTCCAGGAGTCAATTGTCTCTGGTACAAAGGCCCACGTTAGGCCTTGTTTTAGGGTAATTTGAGTCCCATTTTGATGCTCTCAACGTTTCCTCTTGTTGGTTGTTGTAGCTGCGACAATGATTCATGGGAAAAACTACAAATTTGCTGTGACAAACTGAGGCTTTGAATATGCCAATATGTATTCCAATTTATACCGTAATGTGGGTTTACACGAGAGTTTTTAGAATGAGTACGAAGTCTAGATAGATTTTCCTGGGTCTGAACTATGAATGGAAACCACTTCCTGTGTAGGGTTTGCACTTATTTAAATTAACACGGTACACCTTATAAAGGACCCACAGGCTCTTCTGTGCAACAACATACTGTCCTCTACTGTTATAAAGGCCAAATCATGGGAATCAGGGACCTTTTATGTATGCAGAAATGTTATAACAGATCTGGACCTCGAACACAGAGTCACTGCGGATGAAGTAAAAGCTCGAAAGCAAAGTAAGCAACATTTAATTTAAAGCAGCGACGGTGTCGTACTTTTGCTAATGTCTAAGGGGACAAGAATATAAAAGGAAATCTAGAACACTCTTCAAAAAGCCTCATCATTTATCTACCAACCAAGGTAGATTACTTACAAAAGCTATTTGAGATGTTAATTCACCACTGGAAACAAGAGTAAGTGCACAATCTAGATGGTTACTTAATGAGTTAAAACTTTGGCATACCTAAAGATTTGGGTTTCTGAATAACTGAAAATCTGTCACATTTTATGCAGGTTTTTTCCCCACATGAGCCAAATGATTCGGGTGGAATGAGGACTGTTGAATTGCAGTTGTGCACACATTGTTCTGCTTCCAACCTGAACACCTGGAATGATCTCCCATGCTCCAATTAAAAAAAAAAAAAAAAAAAACAGTTTGCGAGGAAATAGGGCCCACCCTTGTCTTGTTATGCTTTTGATTTTTACTTTTTTACAGAATCGTGTTATTGTGAATACATTTCTCATTAAGAATTTGACCTTTTAAAACCTTTCTTCTTCTTTTCTTTTTTCCTTTTCTTTTTTTTTTTTTTTTTTTTACCTTTTCATTTTATGTAGACGCTTGCTTTCATGTTGTTAATTTTGTTTGGTAATATACAAAATCAGAAGTTGATTTTTAAATGAAAGTGAAAATGTAAACTTCTCATTATTATTGCTATAATAAACCAATAACCTACTGTTTCTCTTGCCTGTTTTATTCTGATATTAAGTGTCTGTGAAACTGCTTTTAGATTATATGGTCAATAATTTGTTTTTTCTTCTTTTGGTGATTTTTACATCATCCGCCTGGAGCTGTTTCCGTGTACAACTGTTAGCGCAAGCTAGATTAAAGTGATTATTATGTTTTTAAATATGGATATTTTTCTTACAAAAAAACGCATTGATGTAATAATAATATGTACGATGCCTACTTATACTTAATCAGCTCATGTGTCAGATAAGAGTCTCATTGGTGTAGCTCAACTGCCAGCATGGTTCATACACCAGGGGCGCAAAAGATCATTCTGGCATTAAGACAGACTTTTCATTATCTGACAAGACACACTTATTACTGTTGTAAAAATACATAAGTGTTTTTTTTTTTTTTTTTTTTTTTTTTTCATTACTTTTCATTTTAAAATCAACTTCTAAGTGTCTTGTTCAGATGACTCAATTTAATGTGGTGCTTCTAATTAAGTGATAAAGCAGTTGCAAATGTTGTACAAAATAAATATCACCACTACTCATTTTTGCACCAATAAAACGTGCAACACTTTGTGTTTCTACATAATTAGATGCAATATCTAAGTATTATTAATATTTAACTTACAGTGGAAAGGGATGATGGGATACATTAAGATTGAATATTGCTCCAGAGCGGTATTCTACAATGAAAGCAAGCATTATGAAAACTAAAAAAACAAAAGTACTGGGAAAGTACTGGGAAATGACATATCACAACAATGATCTGTAGGCTCATTGGACAGTTACTGATAATGAAAAACTGTACAAAGATGGAAGCCTGGACAGAGAAGATTCAGATGTTCTGCAGGCATCTCGGCTTCTTGTTGACTTCTGCAGCTCTCTAACTCTGAATATTCTTGCCAGCCTTCAGAACATTTTCTCCACAACAGAACATCATCTGAGCCTCAGTGAACCAGATATCAGCCCAGTAAGTCCAGTAAAACTTATAAAACTGCCACTTTATCCCTTAATGAAATTATTGCGATATGATATATGATTAAATACATCCACGTTTTTCAATTCCAGTCCTCACATACCGTCGTTTTGCATATATTGCAGTCTTTCTTATTTAACCTGATTCAGATAACCAGCTAGTTCAAAGAGAGCTCCATGACTGAACTGTGTTCCAATTAACATGGTCCCTACACAATTTTTATTGCTCCCTACTCCCTGAGCAGTGGAAATCAGTTTAAGTTTAACTTAATTTAGGAAATATTCATTTCATGGATTCGCATTACGCCACCACCTGCAGCGTCACAAACAGGACAAAACTTACTAGAGAAGTTGTAACATAATATACCTCTGTAAATAAATGCATATTTAAATTCATTTCTTGCACATTTTAAGTGCTCGTTGAATGGAATGTATACAGCTGTCTTCGAACTGGAATCAGGGTGGAATATTTCAAGTTTTATTTCAAGGGCACTTACTTTTGAATAGAACAGACATCTGAGATACACACAAAATGTGCAGTGCGGTGGTTCACTTACAAGATCAAACTGGCTGAGATCAAGCTTTAGTGTGTCTATTTTATCTGGCAGATATATCAGTGCCACCTAGTTATTAAAAACTGCAAAAGAGAAATTAATTAGATTCCGCGGTTACAATAGAAGGCGGCCATATGATTTCAGGGTTAGAACAACATTTTAGTTTTATTTTGAAAGTGGTACTATTTAGAAAATTCTTGGTTGTCATTTAAAGTGTGTCATATTGTGAAAAGAGGCTGATAAAATTCAAGAAGTTGTTTTCCACACATTTCAGGATTGATTTCACGTGTTTCCACACCCCTGGTTTTACCTGAGGCTTTGTGTGAGTTAGTGCTTGTGGAACGGTACATGTGTGCTTAACAGCCAAAAACAACATACACCAGACATTCAGAAGCCGCCTTCCTGTTTATTGGCCAACACAATTTATACTGCAATGCTTTCACACATTATAGGTGACCACTTCCTGCTTGGGGTTAGCCACTGTTTAAAAAATGAGAAGTGTTACATGCAGGTTTTTTTTTTTTTTTTTTTTTTTTTTTACTAGAAATATAGTTTCTGCTTTCTTATGAAGTGCATTAACATGTAGTAGCATGCAATTATTTTCCATAGAATTTACTCTAAAAGGCCTGTTTATTGTCTAAAGACAAAGGAGGATTGCTTACAAAGGCTGATTTAATACATTATTTTCAATAATATGGAGTGTATTCATTGATATTTGTATGTTTTTTGGAGGATGTTTGGTGTTGGTCACAGCAGCGCCATAACCTACACTGAGGGACTAGTCACCCCCAGTAATAGGGCATGGCCAAACTGTCAGGACACAGACTTCCAGTGTGAAACTCTCCTCCCAAAAACTCTCCCTTCAAACACTACTAAATCAGGAAAACAACTATAAAATCCAACAAGAGGAATCTGTGACCACCCAAAAGACCAACCTAAACAGGTCAAACTGGATATTTATTTTTGATGACAATTAACTGAATGAAGTTATTAATAATTTACATGAATGGCCAAGTGGTAGGAAAAAGCCACAATGAAACAGAAGTGACAGATCTTTTCTTGCATATTAAGCACATCTGAGTGTAACACATAACCGAAATGTTTGATCAATCCTCCATGCCAGAAATAAAGATGATGCTCCAGGTGCCAGATCTTAAACTAACATGAACTAACAATGAATAACTGTATTTTTATTAACTAACATTAACAAAGATTAATAGTTTAACATATAGTTCACTGTTTGTTCATGTTATTAGCACAAAAACTGCTTACTCAAGCAACGTCGCTAAACTGATTGCTCACTAAAAATCCCCCTCACAGATCATGTTTTCCTTCAAAGTTTTCCTTTAAAGTCCTATATATGTAGATATATGTAATTGGGGTAAGATGTTTACTTACTTATTAAGTAGTCCCACTGACACCATTGTACACTAAAAAAATGATTTGCTGGACTTACTTAAAAAAAGACTGTCAAGTGGTTCTACGCAACTATATCGAGTAATTTGTACAAGCAACAATTTAGTTGTTTGAACGAAAAAAATTCAAGTAAAGCTGACAAAATTTCTTCAAGTAAATCCAAATCATGATGATGCAAAACTCCAGTGACTGTATTAGTCAGGTCTCTTTCAGCATTCACAAAGTCCTAAAAGGCATGAAAACAGTAAAGCTGTTCAATAATTTTCATTACACCAACACATGCAGGTTGCAAATTTAACATCACTTAGCAATACATCCAGTAAAAGCATAGATTCTGAGAATTATGTCCACAGACCTTAAAGACAAAGATACAAGCTTATTAGGAAATCAATAATGATTGGCCATAAACAAATTCAGTTCAAGTTTATTTATTTGTAAAGCGCTTTTCACAATACAAATCATTGCAAAGCAGCTTTACAGAAAATTAAAGTTTCTACAATATATTTAGTAGTAGCTTACTAGTGGTGACTATGTCAAGTTGATGTACATATGGGAGAGATGTATGGCAAAAATCAGTTAATGGTGTAATTAGACAGACAATGATCACTATTAACAGTAATGAATTATGTTGCAATCAGAAGCAAAATTCGGTAGTGCTGTATATTGTTTCCGGGTTGGCATCATCTGAGGTCCTCTGAGGGGTTGGCATCATCTCTTCTTAGGTGTTCTGGATTAAGCTTGTGCAACTCTTAGTTACCACAGAATGTCAGAAAGAGAGGAGCAAATAGGGACATAATTAGTGTAGCTGCTGTTCAAGCAAGCAAAAATTATTTGTTTAACCCAAGCTAAAGAATAATAATGTGCATTTGATCAGATATAACTGCAGGACAGGATTTTGAGATGCACTATTTGAATGTTTGACTAAAGAGATGTATCTTTAATCTAGATTTAAACAGAGAGTGTGTGTCCAAACTCTGAACGTTATCAGGAAGGCTATTCCAGAATTTGGGAGCCAAATGCAAAAAAGCTCTATGTCCTTTAGTGGACTTTGCTATCCTAAGACCTACCAAAATTACAGCGTTTTGTGACCATAGGGAGCGAGATGGATTGTAGCATGGTAGCTAAACGATTAAGGGCCTTATAGGTAAGAAGTAATATTTTGTAACTGATGCGGAACCTAATAGGTAGCCATTGCAGAGACTGTAAAATTGGGGTTAATATGATTATATTTTCTTGACCTGGTAAGGACTGGAAGAGATGATAGGAGGGATGGGTGGGGTCCTTCACGATACTGGTGGGTTTACCGGAGCATCGTGCAAGGAAAATGTCCAGAATGGAGGGGAGAGGGATACCGATGATCTTTGCGGCTCTACTCACTGTCCATTGTAGGGTTTTGTGGTCAGCAGCACTGCAGTTCTCGTACCAGGCAGTGATGCAGCTGGTCAGCACACTCTCAGTAGTGCAAAAAGTGGTGAGGATGGGTGGAGGGACACTTGTTCTTTTAAGTCAGCACAGGAAGTAGAGTAGCTGTTGCACCTTCTTGGAGAGTGATGTAGTGTTGGTAGTCCAGGTGAGATCCTCAAAGAGTGTTCCCTGACCGGGAATCGAATCCAGGCTGCGGCGGTGAGAGCGCCGAATCCTCTAGACCACCAGGGATCTGTGTATCGTCTGTGTATTGTCTTTTGGTCCAATAAGTAAAATCTCTGTTTTATCTGAATTAAATAGGAGAAAAGTATTGGTCATCCAATCTTTTACATTTTTTTAACACACTCTGTTAACTTCGATAATTTAGAAGTTTCATCTGGTCGTGTTGAGATATATACTGAAGTGTCATCAGCATAACAATGGAAACTAATCCCCTATTTTCTAATAATATTACCAAGGGGCAGCATGTATATTAAAAACAGCAGAGGACCTAGGACAGATCCTTGTGGCACTCCATACTTTACTGGTGATAACTGAGATGACTCTCCTTTTAAAACAAAGTGGTAGCAATCGGACAGGTAGGATCTAAACCATCTTAAGGCCTGCCCTTGAATGCATAGTTTTGTAGTTGATCTATGAGTATGTCATGATCTATAGTGTTGAATGCAACACTAAGATCAAGTAAAACTAGCAATGAGATGTAGCCTTGGTCTGACACAAGAAGCAAGTCATTAGTGATTTTAGGTGCAGTTTCTGTGCTATGATGGGGCCTGAAACCTGACTGAAATTCTTCATAGAGATAAACAAATCAACAATGACAACACAATATAAAACTAAAAGTCAACAAGTATAAAATCTGATAAAAAAAACTGAACTAAATGAATCCCATACAGATGGAAGTCACTGGCCTGTCACTGGAAGCAGTAGCTTTACTTTAGAGGCTTCGGCCTATGCGCTTCTGGCTCTCATAAAAGCTCAAGACTTCCAAGAGTGCAGCTCCCATCGTAAACTGGCTCAACAACCAGAGGCAATACAGTGGAGGATATGGCTCAACTCAGGTTTGTAGTCTACATCCAACATGCACATCTGCGTTGCCCATCTGTTCACATGTTTAAAATGCAACATTTAAGAAAAGACCACAAACAATTTAAGACCAAAAAGTGGAAACCTACTCATGAAAAACCGTCTAACCTTGTCTCCTCCATCGCAGGCCACCATCATGGTATTCCAGGCTGTAGCTGAATACAGGATTCAAGTGAAAGAGATAAAACAGTTAGACCTGGAGATGACCATCCGAGTGGAAGGCAGCCGGCAACCGGTTGTGTGGAAGTTCAACAAAGAAAACTCTCATCTCACACAAACAGAAAAGGTGAGTTTTGCCGAAAGTAAGTATTCACTTAGTCATGGTCGGTTATGTTTTAAGTGAACGTAAACAACTGATAAAAATGAAAGTGTATCATTATAGTGAACTGGTATATTAGGTCTAAAAGTGACCACAGCCTAATATACCTGCTGCTGTACGTTTCATTAATGTTAATCAAACAAGGACTTTAACAAGGATTAATCTATATTTCATTTATGCAGTTAAGACTATGCAACAAGTTAATGCAACAAGTCACTGCGGTCATGAACAACTATTGTTGATATATACCTGGTTTAAGATGAAACTTCCATTTTTTTCAGTCTAATATTAATCAACTATATGTGATATCTTTTATCAAGATGAACATTTTTATTTGCTTATGAACAGATTCCATCCAACAGGCAGATCACCATCAGTGCCTAGGGTTCTGGAGAGGCCTCTGTAACGGTGAGTGACTTAAGAATAATATATCTCTGTAATAATCAGAGATAAATGCTGAAAATACAAATACATCAGACATTAGATACTGTCTTTAATTCGTGTTGTTTTCTCCTCTGCAGGTTGTGACTGAGTACTATGCAAAACCAAAAGAAAGCAAAAGCATTTGCAATAGATTTGAGCTTGCTTTGGCTTTTGAAAGGAATGATAAAGGTTGTATTTTATTTATAATATTCTGTTTATCATAAATACAATATATTTTTAATTTAAATAATTCATGCTAATAATGCTAATGACCCATTGTCATTGTCACGATTGCCAAAGGGAAGAGACCAGAAACAGGGGTAAGCAGTAAAACTGAAGTTTATTGACAATAGTAGAAAACACAGGATGCAAGGTGTGATGGTGGTTCAAATAGCTTATCTGACTGTCCTTGGAAAGTTGGGTTGTTGGCAGACCACTGTGAAGAGCAGCGAGGCTGAAGCGCGCACACACAGGAGAGTCCTTGAACAAGCAACATAGGTCTGGGAGTAACACAGGGGTAGTGAACAGTAGACCAGACAATGATAGACTGAGCTAGAGTGTCTTTTATAGGGTGTGGTAAGTGGCTGCAGGTGCGTGTAATCAGAATTCCGGTGACGCTGAACGAGTGGGCGGTGCTGTGGGTGACGTGGCAGATGGAGGTGGCTGTGGTGAACGCCTGACAGTCCATGAAATCTTGATGGTCCTAAAATTGTCTTAATTTTCTTGATGCACAACAAAATATAATGAAACAAACGTTTGCTCATTTTTTGGGGTGAAATATGCCTTACCAGTTTTGAAATAACTGCCCATTATTTGGCACATAAATTATCCAGAGCAACTAACAAATACGGAAGACAAGGACATTTGTCTTTTTTTCTTTTTTTTTTTTTTTTTTGAGTAACATATCAAGGAGCAACTGAGAGTTACAAACTCATAATCAAAACCACGTGTGCAAATGCATTCCATTTTCATCACAATTCTGCCCTAATCAACTGAATATCAAAGTTAAAGCTTTCAAATTTCAGTTCTACAAAATGGTATCTCTGTGCAGTGAATAATCATTGAAAATGATAGAATGTATTACTATGTTTAGTTTAACCATCATTATGTTCATTCAAGGTTTGGCAAGACTTACAGTACTTTATTATGACCTTTTTTCTGTTTTGTTGCAGCTGTTGTTTCTGGTTTTGTGTCTGAAACCCTCAAATTTGCTTTGTTGACTCCACAGATATCTGTCTGCTGACAGAGACGCCACCATGTCTATACTGGACATATCATTACTGATGGGATTTGTTGTGGATGAGAATGATCTTAAGGCAGTATGAATCACATTTCATTATTCACATTTGCTTTTGACAAATTGAAAATATTAACTCATTTTTTTTTTGCTCAGTTTTCTCACAGTTTCCATTCTCTGTGCTCCACTGGATGTTATGGTGGCCACACTGTCAAACTGTCCGATACTAACTTTTTGTTTCTGTTTGTAGCTGTCAACTGGACATGACAGGATCATTCAGAAATTTGAGATGAACAAGCAGCTTTCAGAGTGAGGATCCCTCATCCTCTACCTGGACAAGGTCTCTGTGTCAGCAAAACACCAATATAAATGTTTTGTAATGTTTAAAAAAAAAAAAAAAAAAAAATCTTGCAAAGGCTTGCTACATACATGGACATACAGGACATACAGTTCTAGCTCCCTAAATTGACTAACTACCATATTTAGTGATTATTGTGAGAATGACTACACAAATTCTATTAATATTATCTATTAATATTAAAATGATTTTGGGTATCACATGTACATCTGCAACATGTGCACAAAAGAGAACATTCTAAACCTTAAAACCTTTTACTGTTTTTGTATTTTTATTATAATTATTATTATTTGTCTAAATGCCTACTATAAGGTGTCTGCTATCTGCTCTTCAACTCTCTGCAGATTTCTCATACCAGGGAAGATAGGATTTCATTCCGGCTGCACAGAATAATGAACGGAGGTTTCCTTCAACCAGCAGCAGTCACTGTATATGAATTACTACTCTATAGGTATGAAGCTGATGCGGACGCAGACATGTGATATTGGTTTAAGCAATCACACTTGCGGATTTAGTCTGACAGACAGACCTTGTTAATGTACTACACAAGGTCTGTAAGACTGTACATTTTACATCCTAGTCTACACTTTAACATTAGAAACAGTACAACTAGTATTAGTTAGATGACAGATATATTATGTTTGTTTTGTTTTTTTTTAAGCTATGACTCTGGATAATGGATTTTTAGAATAGAGATTACAGTTCTCCCACTGAATCTCTGAAATTCTATAAAATGAGTCTATTTAAAAATATTAATTAATTTAAATTAAATAATTTAAATGATGGCCACCTACTGGCATAATGTATAATGGCATATACAGTCTTTCTTTGAAATTTTTGATAGTGGCTGCCGCAACATCAGAGTCTGCATCTGTAAAATAAACTTATAGCCCAATACTTTCATTATTACTTAATGTTGGCTACACAGAAATGTAGCCTATTGTGTAGACTGTTTGTGAAGCTGTTTCAAACATAAAGCTTAAGTGGTGAGTGCTGCTTAACAGCTGCATGAAATCAGGTAATATTTCAATGCAACTGTGATTTCAGAGGTTTAATAGACATCATGTAGCGGAATCATCATCATTTAGAAATACAACTCAAAAAGCTCAAAGAAAAATATAACAGCATGTTCAGTCTCCAGCAGGATCTGCGCTTCGCCAGACTATTGCTTTGAGATGTTCACTGGGAAAATGAAATATTATAAAACAGAAAATCAGTATAGCTTCATTTTTAAATTTAATTGTATGTTAAACATGAGATATGAGTTAATTTTGAATGCTGCTTTTTTTTAATGCTGCAATTATCCTGTTACTCAGTGATGAATTTATGTATACCAAATCATGACTTGCTTACACATTGTGACACATGCATATCTGAGCAAACTTCCATAATAAACATGATCTAGCAAGATCATCTGTTCTGATCCTTATTCATTATCCTAAAACAACAAACCTTTAGAAGGTTCAGATTTAATAGTGTTGCCTAAATGAAATTTTTGGATCTCACATCTGCTTGATTATACAGTTTACTTTAGAGTGACCTTATGTTGTGTGCTGAACCTTATGTTGTGCAAATATTTTCTAATAATTCAAGCTCAGCAGGATGTAAAATTAAGATCAAATAAATGTAAGCAAAATAGGATCCGTCTTTTTGGAGAGAAACGTGCATTTGAGTATAGCACAGCACATTCATCTGTAGTTCATCAGCTCATAGTGACACTAAACACAAATAATACTCACATAGAAAGGTCAGAATGGACTTTATGGAATAAGTGCACATGCAGTAACAAGTTCATTTTAATGCATCTCTTTGCTGTTTTTAAAACAAAAGGATGTATTAGTCATTTTAGAATTTTTGACAGTAAATTCACAAACATCCATGATAAAGGCAAGAATTATTTTACTAATATTCATCAGTATGTAAAAAAGTGACATAATTAGCTTTTTGTCCCTGTGCAAGAAAAAAAAAACAAAAAACTCTATAATCAATTTTTACAGAAATTGTATTAAAATAGATCTTATAAAATTATAAGACAAGAAAAAAAAAAATTATATATATATATATATATATATATATATATATATATATTTATATATATATATATATATATATATATAATATATATTTTTTTTTTTTTTTTTTTTTTTTTTTTTTTTTTTTGGACCCTGGCTTAAATTAAGTTTCTGCAAAATAAAGGGAAGCTTCTGCAAATCAAATGGGGGAAACTTTCCTTAAAACCAACCTGTTTGACATCAATCACTTTTTTGTTGTGAAGATACACAGTTCATCAAAGTTTGCATTCTTAACAGTCAGCAGTACGTAGATTCTAGGGGAGGTTCTCTATATTGCTACCTGCACTTGTGCTCCCAAATTACACAGCTAAAGAGAAGTGATCATGGAACTAGTGAGTGTTTATAAAAATGACAACCACAAGACCTGCAGCAAGTACAGTGAGGTGGGACTGGACAGAGCTGTTAATCGGGACCAAAAACTCAGCCAGACCGCAGCAAGAGCTCAAAACAGTAAGGCATTTAGTGTGATGCAGTGATGCAGAAGCAATGTGTTTGTTTTTAAAGGCACAGTTGTTTTCTTCATATGTTTTTCAATTTTTACAAGTGCACTTTGAGATTCATACAAGATATGTAATACTGAACATATTTCATAAAAAGCCAATCTATTTCAGAAAGAACATTTATTACAAGTTTTATTAGAATTTTCAAGTCTTGCAGTTTGGCAGGAGTTTTTTTTTTTTTTTTTTTTTGGTAAGAAATAAGCGTGTTGTGTTGAGCACCATGTGCTTTGGCATCACATGCATTTTCCCGGTGGCTTCCACTGTTGTACTGCTTATCAGGCTCAGGGCAGAGAGAGAAGTACAAGCTTTACACGTTACAGTCCAGTTCAAGACATCAAATAGTGAATGGCCAGTTACAGAACAGATTCAACTCTTTAAGTTAGTAGAACCTGGAACTGGTGTCAGAAGAAACTAGAGTTAAAGAGCAAAGTTAGGTCTTTGAATGAGGAACTGAAGAAAGAAGCATCTAAAGGAGGTCAGTGCACATATGTGACCCAGGACCACAAAACCACTTATAAGGGTACCTTTTTCAGATCAAATTTGTATTTTATACATGATCTGAAAACTGAATGAATAAGATTTCCATTGATGTATGGTTTGTTAGGACAATAATTGGCCAAAATGCAATTTGAAAAGAGAAAACCACCTTTAAAATAGTCCAAATGAAGTTCTTAGCAATGCATAATAATAATAAAAAATTTAGTTTTGATATATTTACAGTAGGAAAGTTACAAAATATCTTCATGGAACATGATCTTTATTTATTGTTGTAATGATTTTTGGCATAAAAGAAAAATTTATCATTTTGACTCATACAATGTATTGTTGGCTGTTGCTTCAAATATACCCATGCTACTTAACACTGGTTTCATGGTCAAGGGTCACAAATGTTTTTGTTGTTTTTCTTTTTCTTTCTTTCTTTCTGTTTGTTTTCTTTTTTAATCTGCATGTACACAGTATTATAAAGTTCATAGTTCTGTGTGGATCAGGTTGGTTTTTCATGTCTAATGAGGAGAAGAGCTGGTCTGACAGCAGGCAGTACTGCAGGGATCATGGTGCTGATCTGGTCATTATCAACAGTGAAGAGAAGCAAGTGTGTTTGTGTGAGTGTCTGTTAATGAATAAGATGAATCAGACTTATTTTTGTTTTTATTTACACACATTTCTTCATTGACCAAGGAGATAGTGTGGATTGGTTTGTCTGACAAAGAGCAGGGGGGCAACATGAAATGGATGGATAATTCACCACTCAATCAAGGGTAAGAGATAAAAAACTGAGAGAAAACCCCTGTGGAATTTTTAAGCTTTTTATTCTTGTTTTAAAAATAAGCCCATGTATACATTTCTTGAATTTTAGTTTATTCTTGAAACTATTGTGCTACAGCAGTTGTTGGTAATTAATGAATTGCTCATGACAATCATCAGTTGCCAAATGGATGAAAACTTTGACACATTTTATTCAGGTTTTGGGCCACAGGTGAGCCGAATAACTATTTTGGTATCCACAAATTTCCGGGGGGCGCTACTGTAAAAAAGAACGTGGGTACAACTTCCGGGGAGGTGGCGGACATAGTATACCAATGGTATTTTGTGTGCTAATTAGCATAGAGGCTAAGTGTTTTTTATACTATTGTTTACTTTGTAAAGATGCACACCTTTATGAGAGATGTCATGACGTTCTTATGGACAGCATATGCTTTTCGAATTTGTGTTAGCAAGTTTGGATCGCTAAATCTTGAATGACTGTCAGCTAGTGAAATGACATTTGAACCGAGACTTAAGAGCTTGTGTTAAAGGGCATGCCAAATGAAGCCTCAATTCGAGGTTTGTTAACGTAGAAATCACTTTCGTAGAAGCCTCAGTTTCTGTTCAGTCATGTGCATGATTCACTTTGCGTGTCCTAATGTTCGACCCGCCAAATCTTACTTTGCAGGTACATTTTCATTGGGACCTATTTAATAATTAGATTTTTAAATACCCAGTCATACAAGTAATATTTAGAATACAAATTATTTCAGGAAAATTAAATATATGCCATATGCAATTAATATATGTGTACATTATTCTTACGTTGCATCATATGGATATTCGTACTGGCATTTAATGGCACTATTCAATGGATAAATTAATTTATCAGAGTCAGAAAGTCAACAAACAAACACACACTGTTAGGCTTTTATTTTGTGCATATAACATGGACCGATCTATAGAAATTGTGGTGAAAGCATCTTCCAACGGAGCTTTGGTGTTTTGGCTGCTTTATTTTTAACTAACCATCGCGCTGTTTTCGACACTCTTGAAGCTTTGAATCTTGTCCCGAAACAGTCTCGGTGCTTCACGAGGCTTTATTTGCCCGTCACTCCTGTCACCTGTTGAATGAATGAGTGTCGCGTCCAGCTTGTTTACTTTGAACCGGAAGATGCTCCCACTTTTGACCCAAGCCTCATGGGGCGTAGGAAACTTGTGGATAAACGAGGACTGTATTGAAATTAAACCTTCATATCCTGTCCCGAACAACTGGAATGATGCCCCATGCTTTGAGAAGAAAATAGGGATTTGTGAGAAGTAGGGTCCATCTTGTCGTCCGTGTCCTTGTTTAATGGAATTATTAAGCATACTTACACTTATTTCCGATGGCACAGCTCTGCAGCGACACAGGCTTGTGCTGTTGTTGTTGTTTTGATTCTTGTTTTAAGTGACTGTTTTAGTATTAAAATTTGGAGTTTGCGCCTGCATTTTAAAGGTGCTTGTGACTAATACTGACTAATACGAACTCGTCGTTCGTCTGCTATCTGTCGGCATTGTTTGGAGAGTCAAATAATGGCCTTGTGTCTACTCCTCCTGCTTTTTGCTCTGATCGTTGGGGTGACGTTTATTCCATATTTTGCATTGGACTTAGGCTTATGTGGTGGTAAAAAATAAATAAATAAATAAATAAATAAAATAAAAGAATGAAGTAAGGTAAAAATGATAAATCATATTACATTTAATATTTCTTGCACATACGTTATAGTGTGTAATATGGAATATCTTGTCTTTGACAATTGATTGTGAACGCTGAAAGTTTGCGAATGATTGGTTGATCATTTGATTAGTTTTGCCTTACTCGCAAGTGTTCGCTTGTGGGGGGAGGGGCATGCTGTTCAGTTAATACACAGCTTCAGAAGAAGACGCAGCAGCTCTGTCTCTTGTGTTTTTTTTAACTGTTTATTTCCCCTCATCAGGTATGAAGCGTACATACATGCATTTGAGTTGTCTTAAACATGTAAACAGTAGTGTGCGATATGAATGTTATTGTTTATAGTGTTGTATGAGTTGTTTCTGAGTGTTAGAGCGTTATATCATTTCGGCTAGTTATGCTAATCGGAGACTATGCGGTTGTGGCAATACTTTTGAGACTGAAGTAATTAAATATGCTATCAGTTAATTAATGTGACAAGAAATGTTACTACAGCAAGTTGTACGTTATCTGTGTTTTTAACTGTCCTTAAAGATGATTTGTTTCATAACCATTCATAAAATGTGTGAAACAGTAATTGAATGAAAGCTGTATGTATTTTATTTTGCCCCCTTTTCATAAAAAACAACATGCAACATGGACAAGTTGATGTTACATTATTGTTAATTGTTACTAATTGCCATTTGTGATATGTCAGATGTAGGGCTGGGTATCGTTCCAAAATTTTTCGATACCGTTACGATACCGATACCCTGAATTCGATACCGGTTTCGAACGTTACTTTTTTCGATATTTTTATTTTAAGAAATATATTTTAACAAGATTACATAACACATAATCTCAGAGAAACTTTGGTTTTATTTTTTCAGGATGTTTGTGACACTTTTCACAGCAGGCTTATCTCTAAGACCAATAAACAAAGGAACAAAAGCACAAAATGAACAAAGTGTAGTTAACACAATATATCAGTGCAAACCGTTTTAATAAAGTTCAAGCCATTTTAAGTCAATCAGTTTTAAGTATTTGTGAGGCTCACTGCTGCTTAAAGGTTTAATTCACCCAAAAATTAAAATTCTGTCATTAATTATCTACAAATGAAGATATTTTGGATTTAATCCAAGAGCTTTCTGATCCTCCCATAGATAAATCGTTGAATAAAGTTATTTTTGTTTACTTTGCACACAGAAGTATTCTCGCAGCTTCATATAATTATGATTGAACCACTTATATCACATGGACTTATTTTGAGTATGTTTTTGGTTCCTTTCTGGGCATTGGAAACTGCATATCCAGTAAATATATGGGAGGATCAGAAAGCTCTTGGATTAAATCCAAATTATCGTCATTTGTGTTCTGAAGATAAACAAAGGTCTTATGGGTTTGGAACAACATTAGGGTGAGTAATTAATGACAGAATTTTCATTTTTTGGTGAACTAACCTTTTAAGATCACCTGAAATCACTCAACAGTTCTTCTTCAGAAAAATTAGCATGTCTGCTTTTTCAGGAGACAGACAAGCCTGCTCCAGGCTGATAATGTCCCCAGCAGTGGAAAATGTACGCTCTGAGGGTGTGGATGATGCTTGCACGCAAAGATACCTTGATGCCAATTCTGAAAGCATTGGCAGAATGTCCTTCATGTCCCACCACCAGGTTACTGGACTTACTGAGGACAGTGTAGACGGAAGCAGTCTGTACTTATTTATCTCTGCCTGAATCCTCTCTGTAGTGCAGCATTCTTGCTTCAACAGCAATGTCCTCCACAGCAAACAGCTCCTCAAGGGCAGAAAGCTTTGGCCTCTTCTATTTACAAATAAGTAAAGAAATAAAGAAAAATATAAAACTCTATAAAGATAAATGCAAACAAGTTAATTTTCTTCTAAATTAAAAAAATTAAATAGGAAAAAATAGGATTTCTTTATATTTTCTTACCAGTGCTGTTGTTGCAGATGCACTGTCTTCATCAGAGCTGTCATCTTGGATACCTGCTCTCTCTTCAAGTGCCTGTTCTATCTGCTCAGTTGGAGTCTATATTCAATAAAAAAAAATAGGTCACACATATTGATCTACAATTCAAGAGGAGTAGAAGATTACCAATATGAATTGTTATGTGGGAGTGTTCTAACTTTTGTTTTGTTGCAGTATTCACTAGCTCATCTGTAATCAACTGGTTATTGATGTCACCTGAAGGGAACCATTTTAAACTCCAGGACACATGCTCTCACTCTCTCTCCGATTCTGTGGCAAGCTTGGCAGAGCTGGTCCCGTTTTGTCACAGTCCCCTTTTTTTTGTTTCTTTAGTCATTTAATAAACTTCTTTTTATTTGGCAAACTTGTTTTGTGTCCTTGATGTTGTTTCCTTAGAGCCAGGGTTGTAACATTTGAACCCAGGACCTCTCGCAAAAATTATTCTGGGGAATGACTTGGCTGGGGGTAGAGTGCAAGCTGTTCCTGAAGTAACTTCCACTCCCTGCAAGTTAGACAGCCCAGATGAGCTTGGATTGGCATTTCCAGAGACGTTTCCTGTTTGTGTCACGACTCATGCCATGTCGGCTAAGACGAATGCTGAAGGCAAGTCTTCTTTAATTCAATCAGAGATTCCTCTTTATGATACTTTTATGGCCCAAGATGATGTGAAACTCGCAGGGTTTGGAAAGACGTTTCCGTCTCGTGAACAGTTGATGCTTGAGCAAAAGCAAGATCCCACCTTGTCACCTATGTTTGAAGATGTGGTATCAGATGAAGCATTATCAAATGTAGCTTCTGGCTATTTTGTTAGTGATGGGGTTCTGATGAGAAAGTGGACAGATCCAAAAATGTCAAGTCACGATGACTGGAGTAGTGTGTTTCAAGTGGTGGTTCCAAAGGTTTACCGATCTGATATTTTATATCTTGTTCATGATAATTGTCTATCTGGCCACTTAGGTATCAGGAAAACTTTGGATCGTGTGTTACGGCATTTTTTCTGGCCTGGGGTAAGGTCAGATGTGGTTCAGTATTGTAGATCATGTCATGTTTGTCAGGTTATAGGTAAACCTAACCAGTCTATTCCAGCAGCTCCATTGCATCCCATTCCTGCCATGGGAGAGTCATTTGAACAGGTTATGATTGATTGTGTTGGACCTCTTCCACGTACCAAGTCAGGTAATCAATATCTTCTCACAATTATGTGTCCAGCAACAAGGTTCCCTGAAGCTGTCCCATTGCGCAAGATTACGGCCTCTGCTGTTTCAAGAGCCCTTGTTAAGTTTTTCACAGTATTTGGGATACCAAGAGTCGTTCAGTCGGACGAAGGGTCTAATTTCATGTCTCATCTTTTCTCTCAGGTGTTGAGGCAGTTGTCTATTCAGCATAGAACCTCATCTGCATACCATCCAGAGTCACAGGGGGCACTTGAGAGATTCCATCAGACTCTCAAAACTATGCTGAAGACTTACTGCAAAGAGTTTGAGAGAGACTGGGATGATGGCGTTCCACTGCTTCTCTTTGCAGTTAGAGAGGTGGTTCAGGAATCTCTTGGTTTTAGTCCGGCTGAGCTTGTGTTTGGCCATACTGTTAGGGGGCCTTTGAAATTAGTAAAGGAAAAGTGGTTGGCTCTTGAACATTTGACTCCTACTAACCTCCTGGACTATGTGTCTAATTTTTGTTTTAGACTGAGTGGGGCCTGTGAACTTGCCAAAGAGAATTTAATAGCTGCTCAGGGGAAGATGAAGACATGGTATGATCGAAAGGGTAAGCATCGGGTATTTTCTAAAGGAGATCAAGTGCTTGTGTTTTTACCAGTACCCGGTTCTGTGTTGCAGGCTCAGTATAGTGGGCCGTACATCATTGAACGGAAGGTTGGTGAGTGTAACTACTTAGTTAAGACTCCAGATCATAAAAGGAAAACCCGCATGTGCCATGTTAATTTACTTAAGCCTTACACTGACCGTGTTCAGACAGTATGTACAGAGGTCAAGGCTGTGGGTGTGCTGAATGTTCCGCCTACAGAGACAGAAGGAAGTGTTGCTGACTCTGGCATAGTTCAGGGTACATTGTCAAATTCTAAAATTTTGGCTGATTTGGATTCTCATTTGTCTTATTTAGGTCCTTCTGAACATATGGAAGTTATTCAGTTGATCTGTCAGCATTTAGCCCTGTTCTCTGATGTTCCAACCTGTACGAATGTCCTAGAGCATGACATTGATGTGGGTCAAGCTACCCCTATCAAACAACATCCATATAGGGTAAATCTTGTGAAACGCCAGCTTTTGCACAGAGAGGTACAGTATATGTTAGAACATGGCATAGCTGAACCATCTTCTAGTCCCTGGAGTTCACCGTGTTTACTGGTTGAGAAGCATGATGGTTCTCTTCGTTTTTGCACAGATTTTCGGAAGGTAAATGCCCTCACTAAGCCTGACTCCTATCCTCTTCCACGATTAGATGATTGTATTGACCAAGTTGGTTCTGCATCTTTTGTTACAAAGTTGGATCTTTTAAAAGGCTACTGACAGGTTCCACTTAGCCAGCGAGCCTGTGAGATGTCTCCCTTTGTGATGCCAGATCATTTTTGCCATTATAAGGTTATGGCTTTTGGAATGAGAAATGCACCCGCCACTTTTCAGCGTTTGGTAAATAAGGTGCTGGAAGGAGTTACAGGCTGTGAAGCTTACCTTGATGATTTGGTTATTTATAGTTCCTCCTGGTCTCAACATTTGGTCCAGCTTGAGGATTTGTTTGAGCGGTTAAAGGCTGCAAACTTGACTCTGAACCTCTCCAAGTGTGAGTTTGGACAAGCCACCGTGACTTATTTGGGCAAAATTGTTGGCCATGGACATGTGTTTCCAATAGGAGTGAAAGTAGAAGCCATTGTGAACTTTCCAGTGCCATCTTCACGGAGGGAATTGAAGCGATTTTTGGGTATGGCAGGATATTATAGGAGTTTTTGCACCTTTCTGCACCTCTGACAAACCTGCTTAGTCCTAAGGCTCTTTTTGTTTGGACTGAGGTATGTCAGGTTGCCTTTGACAACCTGAAGGCTTTATTGAGTAGTTCTCCTATTCTTGTTGCTCCTGATTTCAGTCGGCCCTTTAAGCTAGCTGTGGATGCTGGTGACTTTGGGGTGGGTGCTGTTCTGCTCCAAGATGATACAATAGGACTTGAGCATCCTGTGTGCTATTTTTCAAAGAAGTTCGATGTTCATCAGAAGCACTATTCTACAATTGAAAAGGAAGCTTTGGCTCTTATTCTTGCTTTGAAACATTTTGATGTGTACGTTTCATCCTGCATGCCACTTGTTGTGTACACTGATCATAATCCTCTCACTTTTCTCCACAGCATGAGTAATTCCAACCAGCGGTTAATGCAATGGAGCTTGTTTTTGCAAGGTTATGATCTTAAAATTTGTCACATTCATGGAAAGGATAATGTGTTGGATGATACTTGTTTTGTGTCATTGATGTTGCTTCCCTAGAGCCAGGGTTGTAACAGAATTAACACCTGTTCTGAGGTCCTTTTCTTTAGCTCCTCCTCCAGTCTGGTCCACACTTCATTTGTCACTTTTGACTTGAATCTGGGATCTAAGGCTGTGCCCTCCTCCAAAAACTGTCTGATATTGCCATCCTTCAAGACAAAAACACTTTGAGTCAATCACTGAATAATTCTAATGAAAACAAGTGCAAATTCAACAGGATTGCACTGCACACCTGGTATCTTTTTGAGAGGTCATTCCAGATAGTGTCCTTGATGGTCTTTGTGAAGGAAGAGTCCTCTTTATTCACGGTGAAGTGGTGCTGGAGTTTATTTAAGATAGGCAGAATCTGACCCAAGGTTGGGCTCCTTTCAGCAGAGACACAGAGGGTTGAAGTGTAAATTATCTTTGTAACTTTGACAAATTCTTCTGCTTTTCTAAAATCCTCATCAGAAACTCTCTGCAGTCTGTAAAATATAATCACATTCATTAGCTGGACTATAGATTCATGAGCAAAATTGTTCACACTGAAAATGGAATAAGCATTTAGAATAAGAACTGTTTTTGCCTGTCCTTGTCCATTAATTTCTTAAGACGATGGTCCGGGAGGTTGCTTGGATGGCAGGAAACTGCTCCAGGAATCGCTCCACCATGAGGAATAAGCTATTCCACCGTGTGTGCGTGGTTATCAAAGTGGCTGTTTATTTGCAGAAATGTTTTACTGAATGATTTAGCAAAGGATTTTTATTAAGGATAGGTTTAGCCAGGCTGGATCTTTTCAGCCACACCACCATTGCTCTGATCCTTCCTGCCCACTGTGAGACTGAGGTAATTGTGTAAAGCTTCTGAGCAGCAATATTGAGAGTGTGAGCAAAGCAGCAAATTTTTTTAATACTCATCTTTTTCACTGCATGTTTGCTGCATTGTCCACTGTCACAGCAACTACTCTGTCCTTTATATTGAATTCATCAAGAATATCTCCCATCTCTTCTGCTACAATGTCCCCTGTCTGGGATGTGTATACCGCCCTTGTATGTAGGACCTTCTCTTTCATGGAACCCTCTCTCACATAGTGAACTGACACTGTCAGGTAGTGGTCCTGTGCAATGCTGGTCCAGCCATCAGCAGTCACAGCCACATTCCTCACATCTTGCAACTCTTTCTTTTAGTATCAACGTAGCTAGGTATTTAAAGTCATCGAAACAGTACATAACATTACACAGCGTACATTAGGTCCGAAAAAGGATTAATAAATTGACCCCGCACAAACTTAAACTTAACTTTAAAGGTGCACAAGCATGAAGCGCTAAAAGTTAGCCGATTTTTTTATGTCTGTTTACCTGTCGGAGCCCCAGCCATCGCGCCGTTATCCTCATCAGTCACGGAGGACGACGCTTGCGGTGGGCATGTTGTTGGAGGCCCTGAGTCAGGAAAATACTGAGAGGATGATGATGACAGCACCGGCGTGATCTTCTTGCAGTCAAACACGGAGCAACTTTCTGCTCGTAAATTAATTCCGTGTACTGTTAGGTGTTTTATCATATTTGACGTGTTGCCAGTCTTGGACGCGATAACCTTTTTACAAATATTGCATCGCACGCTGTTGCCGTCAATCTTGGCATAACGTAGCCATACTTTTGATCGCTTAAACATCATTTGCATTAAATTTATGCTATGCTTTAAAGTGTAGTGTACATTTCAGCCTCACATTGGACAAGCTCTGGGCGAGTGGGCGTAACCGCCGTAAACTATTGATTTTCAAGGCAGCCTCGCCGCAGCCAATCACCAGCATTTGATCCGGGCACGTTAAGGATGCCGCACATTTTCTAGCTCACTGACGTTGACAAGATTATACCCTTAGGTATCGAAATTTGGTACCGAACGAAAATGATTTTTTCGATACTCGATAGTATCGAGACGATTCGGTCGGTGCTTAACAAGTATCGAACTCGATACCCAGCCCTAGTCAGATGTTATGAGAAGGAAATTCTTTTATTATTTCTGAATGTTGCTCAGTTAATACACAGCTTCAGAAGAAGATGCAGCAGCTCCGTCTCTTGTGTTTTTTTTCTTAACTGTTTATTTCCCCTCATCAGGCGGTGAGGGTGCTACACTTGCAACGGGAACAAAACCAAAGACTGGTATACTCCAGGAGTGCATTGCTGTCTCTCAGAAATCATCACTATGCAGCACCGGATTACCTGCCAGCGGCTATACGTGCACCACACACCGGGACCCGGCTGCGGCACAAGAGAGGGAGACAGGGAGGCGTTTGGGAGTGCCTCCACTGGCAAGCTAGTAAACCACCGCTGCCTTCAGTGATCCTAAGCAACGTGAGGTCGCTGGTGCCCAAGATGGATGAACTCCGTGCCATTACAAAGACCTGCTTTGAATATTGGGAGTCTAATCTTATGGTGCTTACAGACAGGTGGCTTCATGAGGGAATTCCGGATTCGTTACTCGAACTTGATGGATACATGTCGGTGTGCGCAGATCTGGGAAAAAAAAAAAAAAAAAAAAGTAAACAGAGTGGACTGTACATACAAAGTAAACTTTGTATGTACAGATGTGACAGACGGTGTAAACAACATAGAGTAAGATACAAGGTATGCACCCCTGATAACGAACTGCTCTGTGTCACTCAGACCTCACTATTTACCAAGAGAGTTTGGTTGTGTCATCATATGTGCAGTGTATATTTTCCACATAGAGGCAATGCACGTAAAGCTGCTGTGTGCTTTGCTGAGTGCGTACATGAGCAGCTTCAGCTCTCACCTGGAGCCCGTATTTTCTTTCTGGGTGATTTTAATCATTGCAAGCTAGAAACTACGTTAGCAGGCTTTGAACAATATGTGCGCTGCAACACCAGTAAAAGTAAAATTTTGGAAAATGTCATGGCAATGTCAAAAATGCATATGTAGCTAAATCAAAGCCTCCTCTGTCCAACTCATAATGTTGTGCATCTGATTCCTTCTTATAGGTCACTTTTAAAGACATGTAAGCCAGGGTATAAAACAATTAATATATGGACAGAGGATTCTATGGAAACACTTAAGAGCTGTTTTTTTTGTGCACAGATTGGTCCATATTTCACCAATTAGAGCTTGATGAGGCCACTGACACAATTAGTGATTACATTAACTTTTGTGTAGATAATGCGGTAGAAAAAAAAAAAAGGATGTTGTGGTTTATCCTAACAACAAACCCTGCATTACAAAGGATATTAAAAAAGTTGGCCTTTAGGAACAGGGATAAGGTAGGACTATTAGTGGCACAGAAAGAATTAAAATATCAGTTAAAAAAAGCAAAGGAATAGCACAAGCAAGCTATGGAACTTTTTTTTTTTACTTTACTTTTTTTTACTTTTTTTATACTTCTAACACAAAAAAACCTTGGGAAACAATGAACACTTACTAACATGAACCCTGCTAGGAAACATATTATAACATTGGACAACTTACAAAGAGCAAATGAGCTAAATGATTTTTATTTGAGATTTGAAGCACAAAATAATTTAGATGACTGTTACAACATATTACAACCATTGCCTGATACCAATGATACCCCCTGGGTGGAAGTAGACCCACGTGATGTGCAGCAACCAACAAGGCTACTGGGCCAGATGGGTTACGAGCATTTTTGTTAAAAAAAAAAATAAAAAAAAAACTGCACTGAAGAGCTTGCAAAAGCATGGTGTCCCTTATTTCAGCGATCTCTTGATACTTACACTGTGCTAGCCCTGTGGAAAAAGTTCTACATAACACATACGCACTGGTAACACAGGCCACAATAAAAGGCCACTCTAAAATGTGTAGTTTTATCACACAGCACAATGCCACAGATGTCATATGTTTTGAGGGAGAGTGCAATTGGCATGCTGACTGCAGGAATGTCCACCAGAGCTGTTGCTAGTGCACTGAATGCTCATTTCTCTACCATAAGTTGTCTCCAAAGGTGTTTCAGAGTATTTGGCAGTACATCCAACTGGACTCACAACCGCAGACCACGTGTAACCACACCAGCCCAGGACCTCCAAATCCGGCATCTTCACCTCCAAGATTGTCTGAGACCAGCCACCCGGACAGCTGCTGCAATAATCGGTTTGCATAACCAAAGAATTTCTGAACAAACTGTCGGAAACCATCTCAGGGAAGCTCATCTGCATGCTGTCCTCATCGGGGTCTCCACCTGACTGTAGTTCGTTGTCGTAACCGACTCGAGTGGGCAAATGCTCACATTCGATGGCGTCTGGCACTTTGGAGAGATGTTCTCTTCAAGGATGAATCCCGGTTTTCACTGTGCAGGGCAGATGGCAGACAGCGTGTATGGCGTCAAGTGGGTGAGCGGTTTGCTGATGTCAACATTGCGGATCCAGTGGCCCATGGTGGCGGTGGGGTTATGGTATGGTATGGTATGGGCAGGTGTATGTTATTGACAATGAACACAGGTGCATTTTATTGATGGCATTTTGAATGCACAGGGATACTGTGACAAGATCCTGAGGCCCTTTGTTGTGCCATTCATCCACGACCATCACCTTATGTTGCAGCATGATAATGCATGGGCCCTCATGTTGCAAGGATCTGTACACAATTCCTGGAAGCTGAAAACATCCCAGTTATTGCATGGCCAGCATACTCACCGGACATGTCACCCATTGAGCATGTTTGGGATGTTCTGGATCGGCGTATATGACAGTGTGTTCCAGTTCCTGATTTTGAGTGTCTGTAAACTGCTTTTAAGATGAATTGCTTTCTCTTTGAATAAAATGGTTAATAACCATCATTACCATAGTAAACTGCATTTTTGTTTTTAATTAATGTATTTACTTAATTATGTATTTATTTGATTATAATGTTTACATTAGAGTAACCTTATGTTGTGTGATGAACCTTATGTTGTACAAGTTCCATTTTCCAATAATTTCAGCTCAGCAGGATGTAAAATTAAAATCAAATACATGTAAGCAAAACAGGATCCGTATTTTTGAAGGGAAATGTGCATTTGAGTATAGCACACCACATCAGTCTGTAGTTCATCAGCTCATAGTGACACAAAGCGCAAATAGTACTTACATAGAAAGGTCAGAATAGACTTTATGGAATAAGTGCACATGCAGTAGCAAGTTGCTTTTTAATGCATATCTTTGCTGTTTTTAAAACAAAACAAAAGGATGCACTATATTAAAGGGTGTTTAAATTCACAAAAATCTGAGCTTAAGTTAATAATTATTTTACTAAAATGTTCACCATAAAGAAAGTGACGTAATTTGCTTTGCTTTGCTTTTTCTTTTTTTTTTTTTTTACAGTTGAGTTTGGACCCTGTTTCGGCTAAATAAACGGGGGGGGGGGGGGGGGGGGGGGGTGTTTGGGGGGGTCCTTGGAACCAACATGTTTGACATCAGTCTTTTTTGTTGTGAAGATGTACAGTACAGTTCATCAGTGTTTACATTCTTGACAGTCAGCGGTATGTAAATTCTAGGGGAGGTTCTCTATATTAAACCTTGCACTCATCCTCCCAAATTCCACAACTGAAGAGAAGTGATCATGGAACTAGTGAGTGTTAATAAAAATGATAACCATGAGACCTGCAGCAAGTACAATGAGATGGGACTGGACAGAGATGAAGATATTTATCCAAATCACAGCCAAAAACAGACTGAAGCAAGAGCTCAAAACAGTAAGACATTTGGTGTGATGCAGCAGTCATGTGTTTGTTTGTTTGAATAATTTATTTTGAATGGTTTCCTTCAAATGTTCTCGATCTTTACAAGTGCACTTTAAGGTCCATATATGTAATTCTGAACATATTTCTTAAAAGCCTATTTCAACAAGTAAACCGATCACAACTTTTATTTGAATTTTGATGTTTTCATGTTTTGCAGAAGGTTTGTCAGTAGGAAACAAGTGTCTTGTGTTTAGCACTGTGTGCTTTGGCCTCACATGCATTTTCCTGGTGGCTGCCATTGTAGTACTGCATATCATGCTCACGGCAGAGAAAGAAGTACAGGCTACACACATGTTACAGTCTGGTTCAAGATTCCAAACAGAAAAAGATCAGTTGCAGAACAGCTTCAACTCTTTGAGTCAAAAGAACCTGCAACTGGAGACCAGAGTCAATGATCTCATTGCACAGAAAAAACAGTTACAGAGCAACTTCAGTTCTTTGAGTCAGACAAAACTGGAGCTGGAGACCAGAGTCAGTGATCTCACTGCTGAGAAAAGCCAGTTGGAGACCGTTGTCAAGGAACTCACTGCTGAGAAGAGCCAGTTACAGAGCAACTTCAAGTCTTTAAGTCAAAAGAAAATGGAGCTGGAGACCAGAGTAAATGGTCTGACTACAGAGAAAGAGCAGATACAAATAAGATTTGACTCTTCAAGTCAGAACAAACTGGAGCTGGAGAACAGAGTCAAAGATCTCATTGCTGAGAAAAGCCAGTTGGAGACCGTTGTCAAAGAACTCACTGCTGAGAAGAGCCAGTTACAGAGCAACTTCAAGTCTTTAAGTCAAAAGAAACTGGAGTTGGAGACCAGAGTAAATGATCTGACTACAGAGAAAGAGCAGATACAAATAAGCTTTGACTCTTCAAGTCAGAACAAACTGGAGCTGGAGAACAGAGTCAAAGATCTCATTGCTGAGAAAAGCCAGCTGGAGACCGTTGTCAAAGACCTCACTGCTGGGAAAAGCCAGTTGGAGACCAGAGTCAATGATCTCACTGCTGAGAAGAGCCAGTTACAGAGCAACTTCAAGTCTTTAAGTCAAAAGAAACTGCAGCTGGAGACCAGCGTAAATGATCTAACTACCGAGAAAGAGCAGATACAAATAAGCTTAGACTCTTCAAGTCAGAGCAAACTGGAGCTGGAGAACAGAGTCAAAGATCTCATTGCTGAGAAAAGCCAGTTGGAGACCGTTGTCAAAGACCTCACTGCTGGGAAAAGCCGGTTGGAGACCAGAGTCAATGATCTCACTGCTGAGAAGAGCCAGACACAGAGCAACTTCAAGTCTTTAAGTCAGAAGAAACTGGAGCTGGAGACCAGAGTCAAAGATCTCACTGCTGAGAAGAGCCAGTTGGAGAGCAGAGTCAATAATCTTACTGCTGAGAAGAGCCAGACACAGAGCAACTTCAAGTCTTTAAGTCAGAAGAAACTGGAGCTGGAGACCAAAGTAAAAAATCTCACTGCTGAGAACAGACAGTTACAGAACAGTTTAAACCTTTGTGGTCAGAATAAACTGAAGCTGGAGACAAGAGTAAAAAATCTCACTGCCGAGAAGATCCAGTTGGAGAATATTGTTAAAGACTTCACTGCTGGAAAAAGCCAGTTGGAAACCAGTCTCAACAATCTAACTGCTGAGAAAAGCCAGTTACAGAGCAACTTCAATACTTTAAGTCAAAAGAAACTGGAGCTGGAGACCAGAGTCAATTATCTCACTGCTGGGAAAAGCCGGTTGGAGACCAGAGTCAATGATCTCACTGCTGAGATTAGCCAGTGGGAGAGCAGAGTCAATAATCTCACTGCTGAGAAGAGCCAGACACAGAACAACTTCAAGTCTTTAAGTCAAAAGAAACTGGAACTGGAGACCAGAGTCAATGATCTCACTGCTGAGAAAAGCCAGTTGGAGATCAGAGTCAATAATTTTACTGCTGAGAAGAGCCAGACACAGAGCAACTTCAAGTCTTTAAGTCAGAAGAAACTGGAGCTGGAGACCACTCTCAATAATCTCACTGCTGAGAAAAGCCAGTTGGACAGCAGAGTCAATAATCTCACTGCTGAGAAGAGCCAGATACAGAGTAACTTCAAGTCTTTAAGTCAGAAGAAACTGGAGCTGGAGACCAAAGTAAATAACCTCACTACAGAGAAAAGCCAGATACAAAGAAGTTTTGACTCTTTAAGTCAGAAAAAACTAGAGCTGGAGACCAAAGTAAAAAATCTCACTGCTGAGAAGAGCCAGTTGGAGAATATTGTTAAAGACTTCACTGTTGGGAAAAGCCGGTTGGAGACCAGTCTCAATGATCTCACTGCTGAGAAAAGCCAGTTACAGAGCAACTTCAATACTTTAAGACAAAAGAAACTGGAGCTGGAGACCAGAGTCAATGATCTCACTGCTGGGAAAAGCCGGTTGGAGACCAGAGTCAATGGTCTCACTGCTGAGAAGAGCCAGTTACAGAGCAACCTCAATACTTTAAGACAAAAGAAACTGGAGCTGGAGACCAGAGTCAATGATCTCACTGCTGGGAAAAGCCGGTTGGAGACCAGAGTCAATGGTCTCACTGCTGAGAAGAGCCAGTTACAGAGCAACTTCAATACTTTAAGTCAAAAGAAACTGGAGCTGGAGACCAGAGTCAATGATCTCACTGCTGAGAAGAGCCAGTTACAGAACAGTTTTAACTCTCTGAGTCAGAGGAAACTGGAGTTAGAAACTAAGCTACAAAAGTTATCTGAACAAGGTTTGCAAAAATAGATTTGTATGTAGTTGCACTTTATTAAAAAATAAATAAATAAATCTATAAATAAATAATACAATTATATGTTTGTTTTTTGAAAGCAACTGGCTTCATTTTCATGTCCACTGAGTCGAAGAGCTGGTCTGACAGCAGACAGTACTGCAGAGATCATGGTGGTGATCTGATCATTATCAAGAGTGAAGAGAAGCAGGTTAGTTTGTGTGAGTGTCTGTTACTGAATGAGAGGAATCACACTTATTCCTGTTTTTTTATTCACACAGAGGGTCATATCGTCATTAGTCAGTGAGACAGTGTGGATTGGTTTGTCTGACAGAGATTATGAGGGCTACATGTATTGGGTGGATAATTCACCACTGTATCGAGGGTAGGTGTACTACTGTACTGCGTTAAATTCTTTTCACTTTTGTTGTTGATTAACAGAAAATCTGATATATGTTATTCAGGTTTTGGCTTAATGGTGAGCCAAATGATCTAGAAGGAAAAGAGGACTGTATTGAACTGATCCCTTCACGTCCTGTCCTGAACAACTGGAATGATTTCCCATGCTCAGGGAAGAGAAAAGGGGTTTGTGAGAAATAGGGTTCATCACGTCTTCTTGTGGTTTTGCTTCTATTATCTTATAGAAGCATTCTTATTTTGAACACATAATTTCTGATTTAATCATTGTCTTTAAAAAAAAAAAAGAAAGAAAGAAAGAAAAAAGAAAAGAAAAAAAAACTGCAACGTGTTGATATGATTTTTTCTTTTTTTTTTTTTTTTTTAGAAGGAAATTAGTAATAATAATAAATTAATTATTTTCTTATTACCGTAATAAACTACTGTTTCTCATGGATGAATTAGGGTGATCTGAGACACCAAACCTCTGATGTTTTCATATTTTTCTCAAGCAGCTCTATATTATTATAATCTTATTCTGGCTGTTATCATGAGTTATCAAAGTGTCCAGATTGCCCTGATTCACTCTATTACTCTGATATTGAGTGTCTGTAAAACAGTTTTTTAGTTGAATTGCTTTCTGTTTGAATAAAATGTGCAATTACCATCATTACCATAGTAAACTTGGGGGTACCTCAAGAAACCATATATACAATTTCATCCAGTTTTATCTAAATATCCCATTTTGGACATGCAAAATCATATAAAGCAGTGGATCTCATCTGATGAAACACAGCTTCAGCTGAATAGCTTAAATTTATGTCACATAATCTTATGATTGTATGACGTTTGTTGAACTTGCCATACCTTGAACTTTTATGAACTGACCCACATTAGGAAAGTCCAAAATAGTCATAAATAAAGATACACTCTATATAGAGCAGTGGGAAAGACCTTTTTGACATTAGCCTGGTTATGTACTAGAGAGGATCCCGGGCACTATGTGTCAAAATATGATTTATTGCCAGTCATAAAAAATCCTCACCCCCACCCTCCCACCCCCGCAACTGGACACCTGTTTTTGTACAAAATCTATGTTGTAGTCTAGCATTACATTTTTAAAAAAGGTAGCGTTTTTACTGATACAAGAGTTAAAGTAAAAGAAAAAAAGAGTCGAGCATCTTACATTGATTTAAAACAAACAAAAAAAAAAAAAAGTATCAGACGCGATCGTTAAACAACAGCATAAGATACTTGTCAAAAATCTATGTTGTAGTCTAGCATTACAATTTTCAAAAAGGTAGTGTTTGTTACAAGTTAGAAAATAAAGAATCAGATATCTTACACAGTGTCCCGCGACAATACAACCTCTCTCCTCGCGGCCTAACTCAAAATGAAGTTAGGGCGCAGCGGACAAACCACACCCACAAACCTCACCCCTAACGCAGTCTAAGACCGTAAGTAGAGGCCTGCTGTAGTGTTGTGTTTAAAAAAGGTTGAGAGTGCTTTATCTTTTCCTCCACACAAAAATAAAAACGGTGTTTTTTGTTCTTTTTTTTTTTTTTTTTTTTTGTGAATTGGAAAAACAGAAAATTATTCTGCAACAATGGCAGAAGCATTAGCAGCACCTAAAACTCCTGAGAGACACATTGCAATTATGGGCGATCTTACTCTTGCCCCGAGGAAGATGAAACGTGGACCATGCCTGTCCGAGTTCCTCCACGAACCTTTGGAAAATGTTAAGTATGAGGTCCATTTATCCGGTAATCGTGTTTGCAGGTACAACTTTGACAAGACCAACAGGGAGGTTAGACTGAGCGCCGTGGATACTGATGAAAGGTTTACGTGCGACACGTGTAATGACCCCGAGTTGTTTTTCACCGCAAAGGACTGGTGTTTATTTTACAACTAATGTTTGGCGTGATCTAAAAGATGACAGCGATGACCCTCTGTTCGTAGGGGAGTGGAATGGTATGACACCGGGTATGCGGTATAGAGTGCTCGGAGACCACATTAACAAGTATGGCGATGATTACATTTATATACTCTGTACTGAACACACCTTGGGTCTACCTGAACGTGTCAGGCCAATATCTGAGGAGGATCATCTCAAATACTACACCATTAAATTCTTGTTTCAGTGGAAAGATGTACCTGTGTTAGAAGACATATTCGGAAAAATAGACAAATTGTTTAAGTGGTGTGAGGCGCTTGACAGGTACAATAACATAAAAGTGAAACTGTTTCACCCTGAACGATGTGTGTCCAGTCGTAAAGGCGTTCACATAGCTCCGCCTACAATCTACGATCATTAAATGCAGACCGACCGGACTCTCAAAGGAGAAAAAGCCTTGAACCGATACCCAACCAACATGTCTCAAGAAAATACTTAATTTCCTTTTAACGTTGCATGCGCTGACGACCCTACCACAACGGTCTTGACGACGGACAACACTACCAGACTGAACAAATTCTGTACAGAACTCGGATACCATAACCTAGCTTTCCTGGCGAGGTACAGACCCCCTAACGCGGGAGCCCCGGGCGATGGTTCACTCACCGGTACAACCTCTGCGGGTACCCTGGACACAGTCGATGGGTGCATTGGTGTGACAGGTCATAAGATCATTAAAGCTGTGGTAGCTATAATTCTGGAACACCTGATAGATGGGGAGCTAAGACAAAGTTGCTATGGTTGTGAACATGATCACCCGTCGCAAATACAACATTCGTGTCTCTATGAGGCACCTGCCTACTTTTTTCTAGGGTGTTTCGAAGAACTGTCGCAAAAATTGTTCAAACCTGATCTAAAATCCATTTTGGCCCGAACCTTGAAGCTGTTCGGTTTAACACCACACCTGCAAAGGATTCAGGGTGTTGTCGACTGTGTTCTGTGTGAGCTCAGAGATGAGATGTACATAGTGAAAGGTTTGGCGGAACTCAGGAAAAAGCTTGTGGACGAAACCTGTGAGCAGGCCATTTATGACGCTGTTGACAGCTGGAAAAAGAGTGCCAGCGCGGATTCTGACTAACCTGGAACATGGGGAACCTCTGAACCTCTGAATGTGAAGAAAACCTTAAAGTAGGCAACATTCTATGTCTTTGTACTTATGTAACCAATGTGTGTATAATGCTGTTGTCAAGAAACCGATCGGTGGATGTACGTGAAATTACTGACACATTAGTTGAATATATGATAGAGAAAAATTTTGTAATGTGTGTGAAATTCCTTCAATATCTAGATGACCTATAATTACTTCGTTGTATAACCAATCATATTTATTGTTAAAATGTTGTACCTGGAGTATCGATACATATGCAAATAAAAAACCTGTTTGACACTATCCGTTCCGTCATTATTATTATTAAAACAGTGGGGGTAAGATGTCTGAATTGATGAAAAAAGTGTACTACACGCCATCACACCCAGGGTCTTTGGGTGGTAAAGAACGCTTAAAACGTGGTGTGTTACAGGAATGCGGAGTAACTCTGAAAGATAAAGAAGTGGAAGATTGGTTGGCTGCTCAGGATGCGTATACATTACACAAAACGTCTAAGGTTACGTATGTAACCCCGGTTCCCCGAAGGGAACGAGACGCCGCGTCGAAACGCTTTGGGAACGCCTTCAGCGTGACCGCGCTCTGAATCACGTGTGCAATCAAACCAAAGGAAGAACGAAACGTCACAGGCGGGTGACGTCACTGACCAGGAAGCATAAAAGCACGTGCGCCAGAACGAGCGTCAGCTTCCAGGAGAGAAGCAGCGCTCGCAGGGACGCAGGAGGATGGCTACGAGACGCGGCGTCTCGTTCCCTTCGGGGAACCGGGGTTACATACGTAACCTTAGACGTTCCCCTTCAGGAACTCGAGCCGCGTCGAAACGCTTTGGGAACGAGATGCCCACGCCGCCAGACCCCTAGTCCCTGCCTAGGATGTGCTAGGAGCAAGGACAGAGGAACCAGGCGAGACCCGCAGGTCAAGTTCATAAAACCTTACAAAGGTCAAAGGTGTGGACCAACCCGCAGCGTTGCAAATATCTTGCAGGGGAACCCCAGCAAGAAAAGCTTTAGAGGCAGCCATGCCCCGGGTAGAGTGAGCTCTGACCCCTAGAGGAGGAGGGAGGTCAGAGGCCTCATACGCAGAGCAAATAGCGTCCACTATCCAGCGACTTATCGTTTGCTTGGAAGCAGGGAGGCCCCTTTTTGGGGGGCCATAACAGACAAACAGCTGATCTGATTTTCTCCACCTGGCAGCCCGGTGGACGTAAGCGTCCAGTGCTCGCACCGGACACATACAATTAAGCTTCTGCTGGTCAGCGTCCCGAAAGGGAGGTGGACAAAAGGCCTGAAGTACGACAGGCCGTGGTGTCGAGGAGGGGACCTTAGGGACATACCCCGGACGAGGGTAAAGGAAAGCTTTTGAAAGGCCTGGAGCGAAATCCAGGAAGGAAGGGGCCACAGAGAGGGCCTGCAGATCCCCAACTCTCTTAAGGGAGGAAAGAGCAAGAAGAAGGACAGTCTTTACGGTAAGAAATCTGTCAGGAATTTCCTCAACAGGCTCGAAAGGAGGCCTGCAGAGAGCCTCTAACACCACGGACAGGTCCCAGGGAGGGACACGGGGACGTACCGGAGGCCTCAGCCTCAGTGCACCGCGGAGGAAACGTGTAACAAGGGGGTTTTCTGCCCACAGAAAGACCACCGAGAGGGGCGTGGTAGGCCGCAATGGCCGCCACGTAAACCTTCAAGGTGGAGTGGGTTAACCCTGCGGATAGCCTATCCTGCAGGAACTCCAGCACTGAGCCAACTGGGCAGTTAACTGGGTCCTGCTGGCGGCGTCCGCACCAAGAAGTGAAAAGCTTCCACTTCAAGGCATACAGTTTCCTCGTAGAGGGAGCTCTAGACTGGAGGATGGTCTCAACAACCTCGGTTGAGAGACCGGAAGCTAAGAGGTGTGCCCCCTCAGAGGCCACACCCAAAGCTTCCACAGCTCCGGCCGGGGGTGAAAGATGGAGCCCCCTGCCTGTGAGAGGAGATCTCTCCTGACGGGAATCTCCCAGGGAGAGCCGTCGAGGAGAGAAATCAGGTCCGAGAACCATACTCGGCCCGGCCAGTACGGGGCTACTAGAAGAAGGGACACCCCGTCCCGGCGCACTCTCTCTAGAACTCCCGGGAGCAGAGCGATCGGGGGGAAGGCGTACAGACGTAGCCTCGGCCACGTCTGCACCATGGCATCCAGCCCCAGGGGAGCTGGATGAACTAGAGAGTACCAGAGGGGACATTGCGTGTTCTCCCTCGTGGCAAAAAGGTCCACCTGGGCTGGACCAAACACTCTCCAGATCTGCTCCACCACCTCGGGGTGAAGCATCCATTCCCCGGGCCTCGGCCCCTGTCTCGACAGGATGTCTGCTCCCAAGTTGAGATGCCCAGGAACATAAACTGCTCTCAGCGAGAGGAGTTTGTCCTGGGACCACACAAGGATCTGGTGCGCCAGCTTGTACAAGGGGCGCGAACGCAGACCTCCCTGGTGGTTGATGTAAGAGACCACCGAGGTGTTGTCGGTGCGGACCAACACATGGCGGTCTCTTAGGTCCAGGAGGAAGTGTTTCAGAGCCTGAAACACGGCCAGCATCTCCAGGCAATTTATGTGCCACGTGAGTTGGCGACCGCTCCACAGACCGCGGGCAGGGTGGCCACTCATGACCGCTCCCCAACCGGTGAGGGACGCGTCCGTCGCTAGCGTTACGCGGCGACAAGGAGCTCCCAGCACCGGGCCCTGAGACAAGAACCAAGGCTTCCTCCACATGTCCAGGGCACGTAGGCAGCGCCGCGTGACCCTGATCATGCGAAGTGGGTTTCCCCTCGGGGAGAACCCCTTGGTCTTGAGCCACCACTGTAGGGGTCTCATGTACAGCAGGCCAAAAGGTATCACGTTGGACGCTGCTGCCATCAGACCCAGCAGTTGCTGGAACTGCTTCACAGTGAGTGACCGGCCTTCCTTCACTCTCTTGACTGCAGTGAGGATCGACTCGATCCGAGCAGGAGACAAACGTGCCTGCATCGTGGTCGAATCCCACACCACGCCCAGATAAGTGGTCCTCTGTAATGGAGAAAGCACACTTTTCTTGGCGTTCAGTCTCAACCCCAGCGCCTTCATGTGAGCGAGAACGACATCTCGATGCCGAACTGCCACCATCTCTGACTGAGCTAGGATCAGCCAGTCGTCGATGTAGTTGAGTATGCGGATGCCCTGGAGTCGCAGAGGAGCCAGGGCTGCATCCACACACTTCGTAAAGGTGCGGGGGGAGAGTGCTAGGCCGAACGGAAGAACCCGATATTGGTAAGCTTCGCCCCTGAAAGCAAACCTCAGGAACTTCCTGTGATGAGGAAGGATGGAGACGTGAAAATATGCGTCTTTTAGATCTATCGTGACAAACCAGTCCTCGGACCTGATCTGAGACACGACTTGCTTGATGGTGAGCATCTTGAACTTCAGTCTCTTGACTGAGCGGTTCAGCAGACGCAGATCTAAAATGGGACGCAGGCCCCCATCCTTCTTCGGAACAATGAAGTACCGGCTGTAGAACCCGGGCTCTCTTTCGAGAGGAGGGACCACCTCGATTGCCTCCTTCCTCAGGAGAGTGACTACTTCCTGTTCCATTACCAGACCCTGCTCGGGGCCCACCAGCGTGGGAGAGACCCCGTTGAACGGCGGAGGTGGTGCGCCGAACTGAATGCGATAACCTCGCTCTACAGTATGCAGGACCCAAGCAGACACATTGGGCAGTAGTTTCCACGCTGCCAAATGATCTACTAAGGGAACCAGCCTCTCGAGGCTGGCCTCTGGTGTTATATGGGCCGCTGGAACGGTGTCCTGGAACGGTTGCCCGGCAGGAAGCACCTGAACCAGCGGTCCCAGAGACCCCCGCGGGGGGTGGCGAGCTCCCCAGCCCCGCTACGTTGCCGGGCGGGAAGAACTGGGGTGGAAGCTCGCTGGAGACCGCTGCGCCCTGAAACACTGGCAGGGTTGGCAGGGCGATCTCCCGGGGGCACGGGGGGGACCCGGACACCGAATACTGCGGTGCTACCCGTTTCCCCCCAGATGGGGCTGCCCCCGGCGGTCCCGACCCGTCAGGACCGCTTGGTCGAGGACCTCTTCGACTGAAGCACGACCCGCAGATCGGGCTTAGCCTGGGAGGTCCTCGACCTAGAGCGTTTGACCACTCGCTCTCGATGGGGAGGAGTGCGAGTGGCCACGCTCTGTTTCTGAGCTTCCCGGTACGAGGAGCTGGTAGACGGCTGGGGCTGCTCCGTCGCAGCAGCCCCGCGAGCCGGATGACGGCGAGGGAGGAACCGCTGGAACGCCGCCGCTTGCTTACGCGCCTCCTGGTATCTGTCGACGACGGCATTGACGGCGTCGCCGAACAGACCAGCAGGCGAAAGCGGGGCGTCCAGAAGGAAGACCCTGTCCTTCTCTTTCATGTCGGACAGGGTCAACCAGAGATGTCTCTCCGCGGCCACAAGGGCTGCCATAGACCGCCCAATGGCACGGGCGGTCTCCTTAGTGGCGCGGAGAGACAAATCAGCGGTCCTCCTGAGCTCAGAGATATCGCTATCTTTGATCTCCTCACCCTCATCCAGCTCTTTGAGCAGGTCAGCCTGGTACGCCTGTAACACCGACATGGTGTGCAGACACGCACCAGCCTGACCCGCAGCCGTGTACCCCTTGCCCACCAGCGCTGAGGTGACTCGCAGCGGCTTGGAGGGCAAGACCGGAGCCTTCAGAGACGATGCAGACTCGGGGGACAGATAGCTCGCGAGCGTCTGTTCCACCCGAGGCATCGCTCTGTACCCTCGCTCATCCAACCCCGCCACATAACCGTAATTATAGGAGGCGGGGATGAACAAGCGGGACGAGAAGGGTGCATTCCATGATCTCGACACCTCAGTGTGGAGATCAGGAAAGAAGGGAAGGCTCCGGCGAGCTGGAGGTGGTCGAGACCGCAGAAATCTCTCGTCCAACTTACTCTTCTGCGGTTCGACTAATGGCTCGGCGGGCCAATCGATGCTGAGCTTGGCCACCGCCCGAGTCACCACCTCCAGTAGCTCCTCGTACTGGGGAAACTGAGGTGCTGCAGCCTCATCCACACTCACCACATCAACCTCCTCGGAGGAAGATATGGGGAGCGTGGAGGCCGACCCCCGGGGGGAAGAAACCGCAGCGCGGGCTTCCGATCCCGAAGGCCGGGCAGCGGATCTGGTGGGTGAGGCAGAAGATAGGGGGTCACCCGTCTCCATACCCTCCACCAGATCCAGTTGCGAACCCCACGAGTGCAGCCGCCGCTCCGCCTCGGCGGAAGCGGGACCGGACCCGCGGGGAACGCTAATGAAGGACCCCTCCGCGGAGAAGAGGTCCTTCCGGGAGCGGAGCAGACGCATCGGCAATGCGTCGCAATGCGGGCAATCGGCCCGCTCGAGGGCCGATGCCGCATGCTCCGCTCCCAAGCAAGCCACGCATAGAGCGTGTGTATCCCCGCCCGAGATGTAACGAGAGCAGGGAGGAACACACGCTCTAAAACCTGGCTTGCTAACGTTTTTGGTTTTCTCTGCTTTCTTAGACATCTGTTCCAAAAAGAAAGTGGTGCAAACTAGCAACCAAAAAGGGAACAGCACAGACACAAACACAGAGCGCTGCTGAAAGACAGAAGCTGACGCTCGTTCTGGCGCACGTGCTTTTATGCTTCCTGGTCAGTGACGTCACCCGCCTGTGACGTTTCGTTCTTCCTTTGGTTTGATTGCACACGTGATTCAGAGCGCGGTCACGCTGAAGGCGTTCCCAAAGCGTTTCGACGCGGCTCGAGTTCCTGAAGGGGAACTGCACCTGTCGAATACAAGCGGAATAGAGTGGTGGTGTACGGAAAAGATGTACAGTTTCAAGCAGATCTGGTTGACATATCTGCTTATTCGAAAGAAAACGATAATATCAAATTTTTACTAACTTGTATAGACGTTTTCAGCAAGTACGCATGGGCTCGTCCACTGAAGAATAAGACAGGACAGGAGGTTGCGAAAGCATTCGAATCCATACTCAAAGATAATCGTGTACCTTTATCAGTCTGTAATTTTTGCAGTACACGATTTTTGAGTATAGTACACTTTTTTCATCAATTCAGACATCTTACCCCCACTGTTTTCAGAAAATAATGACGGAACGGATAGTGTCAAACAGGTTTTTTATTTGCATATGTATCGATACTCCAGGCACAACATTTTAACAATAAATATGATTGGTTATACAACGAAGTAATTATAGGTCATCTAGATATTGAAGGAATTTCACACACACATTACAAAATTTTTCTCTATCATATATTCAACTAATGTGTCAGTAATTCCACGTACATCCACCGATCGGTTTCTTGACAACAGCATTATACACACATCGGTTACATAAGTACAAAGACATAGAATGTTGCCTACTTTAAGGTTTTCTTCACATTCAGAGGTTCAGAGGTTCCCCATGTTCCAGGTTAGTCAGAATCCGCGCTGGCACTCTTTTTCCAGCTGTCAACAGCGTCATAAATGGCCTGCTCACAGGTTTCGTCCACAAGCTTTTTCCTGAGTTCCGCCAAACCTTTCACTATGTACATCTCATCTCTGAGCTCACACAGAACACAGTCGACAACACCCTGAATCCTTTGCAGGTGTGGTGTTAAACCGAACAGCTTCAAGGTTCGGGCCAAAATGGATTTTAGATCAGGTTTGAACAATTTTTGCGACAGTTCTTCGAAACACCCTAGAAAAAAGTAGGCAGGTGCCTCATAGAGACACGAATGTTGTATTTGCGACGGGTGATCATGTTCACAACCATAGCAACTTTGTCTTAGCTCCCCATCTATCAGGTGTTCCAGAATTATAGCTACCACAGCTTTAATGATCTTATGACCTGTCACACCAATGCACCCATCGACTGTGTCCAGGGTACCCGCAGAGGTTGTACCGGTGAGTGAACCATCGCCCGGGGCTCCCGCGTTAGGGGGTCTGTACCTCGCCAGGAAAGCTAGGTTATGGTATCCGAGTTCTGTACAGAATTTGTTCAGCCAGGTAGTGTTGTCCGTCGTCAAGACCGTTGTGGTAGGGCCGTCAGCGCACGCAACGTTAAGAGGAAATTAAGTATTTTCTTGAGACATGTTGGTTGGGTATCGGTTCAAGGCTTTTTCTCCTTTGAGAGTCCGGTCGGTCTGCATTTAATGATCGTAGATTGTAGGCGGAGCTATGTGAACGCCTTTACGACTGGACACACATCGTTCAGGGTGAAACAGTTTCACTTTTATGTTATTGTACCTGTCAAGCGCCTCACACCACTTAAACAATTTGTCTATTTTTCCGAATATGTCTTCTAACACAGGTACATCTTTCCACTGAAACAAGAATTTAATGGTGTAGTATTTGAGATGATCCTCCTCAGATATTGGCCTGACACGTTCAGGTAGACCCAAGGTGTGTTCAGTACAGAGTATATAAATGTAATCATCGCCATACTTGTTAATGTGGTCTCCGAGCACTCTATACCGCATACCCGGTGTCATACCATTCCACTCCCCTACGAACAGAGGGTCATCGCTGTCATCTTTTAGATCACGCCAAACATTAGTTGTAAAATAAACACCAGTCCTTTGCGGTGAAAAACAACTCGGGGTCATTACACGTGTCGCACGTAAACCTTTCATCAGTATCCACGGCGCTCAGTCTAACCTCCCTGTTGGTCTTGTCAAAGTTGTACCTGCAAACACGATTACCGGATAAATGGACCACATACTTAACATTTTCCAAAGGTTCGTGGAGGAACTCGGACAGGCATGGTCCACATTTCATCTTCCTCGGGGCAAGAGTAAGATCGCCCATAATTGCAATGTTTCTCTCAGGAGTTTTAGGTGCTGCTAATGCTTCTGCCATTGTTACAGAATAATTTTCTGTTTTTCCAATTCACAAAAAAAAGAACAAAAAACACTTTTTATTTTTGTGTGCAGGTAAAGATAAAGCACTCTCAACCTTTTTTTAAACACAACACTACAGCAGGCCTCTACTTACGGTCTTAGGTTGCGTTAGGGGTGAGGTTTGTGGGTGTGGTTTGTCCGCTGCGCCCTAACTTCATTTTGAGTTAGGCTACAAAAACAGGTGTCCAGTTGCGGGGGTGGGAGGGTGGCGGTGAGGAATTTTTGTGACGGGTAATAAATCATATTTTGACACACAGTGCCCAGGATCCTCTCTTGTACTACTTCAGTTGGAGACCAGATGCAACAACTATAATTGTTGAGAAATGCCATTAATAGATTGATTTTGAGTTTCCTGGCCATAAAGAAGGATCTGATTTTAGTTATAACAGCAGAACAGTGACACTTACTGAGAAAATGAAAATATATATATTCTGTTGTCCCCCATTTGTGTTTAATAGCTGTAAACAGGAAATCTTTATCTTACAATCTCTGTTTTCTATCATCATTATATTCTCTATCTCATAATGCCAGTGGTGCAGATTAAAAACATTATTAATTCCCATAATAATTCCAGTTCCAGACAATTGTCTCCAGTACAAAGGCTCAGTTAGACCTGTTTTAGGGTATTGAGTACATTTAAAGGTCACATGCAAGTTCCTGTTTTTGGATGTTGTAGCTGCTAACATGATCATGGGAAAAACTATATTGCTCTGACAAAATGAGGTTGAATATATATATGTATTTAATTATACCGTAATATGAGTTTACAGAGAGTTTTAGAATGAGAATTAAAGTCTAGATTCTTCCGAGTCTGAACTAATGAAACCACTTCCTGTGTAGGGTTTGCACTATTCAAAAACAAGGTACACATTATAAAGATTACAGCTCATCTGTATGTGAAGTACAAGGCGGTAATACTTGTATATAATTCAAAGACAATTCTAAACCAACCGGTAGCCGACTACGCTACCTGGATTTTAATACTGAGACCCAGGACTCAGTTTATTCTTTTCACCAATTTTAGTTCAATAAAACTTA
The DNA here is from genome assembly GCA_036247105.1 of Cirrhinus mrigala. Classification (NCBI taxonomy): domain Eukaryota; kingdom Metazoa; phylum Chordata; class Actinopteri; order Cypriniformes; family Cyprinidae; genus Cirrhinus; species Cirrhinus mrigala. The sequence continues at coordinate 5,339,392 of CM070007.1, forward strand.
TCTTTCTCACTGAGGGCAAGGCACCAACACAGAAACCCAAGAGGTAGATCTCATTACAAACACTTTTTTTTTTTTTTTTTTTATGAAAATAAAGTAAAAACAGCATGGAGAAGGAATGGTTTACGAGAAGTCCGTAAGCAGTCTTTAAGTAGTCCATGTGTAATGACTTTCTGGACAGCAGCAACAGTCAGTTTAGCCCCACTGCAACAGGTACTCCACACACCTCATCACTAAAAGAATAAAACAGAATACTGCCAGTATCTATAGCCTACTTCACACAAACGCACTACTACAATTCTCTTGTGCACACAATAAACCACAATCCACTCCAACCCAGCGTCACAACACACAAAAAAAGGAAAAGGATTTAAGTGTCTATAGGCTAGGAAATTGGCAATACACTTGTTTCAGTCTCTATTCACAACATTTAGCGATGTTAGATCAACGCAGATCTTCGTCTTTTAGAATGGCCAAATACTAAATGGGAACTCACAATATGACCGGGCAGCTATCTGCTACTCAGTCCCGTTGAAATCCCGCGTTGTACACGTAACATTCTCTGCCGGTGTTACGGTTTAACTGGTGACCCTGTTATCTGGTGACCAACTTCCTGGTTCAGGTCCTCCGCACCAGATGTGATGGAACGACCGTGGCAGATTCGCCGATTCTGAAAGCACAAACTGACGTGATATCAAGCTGTCTAATAAACGCACACTTGCTCATTACATGATTTTGGTATTCTTGTAAAGATTACAAATTATTGGTATGATGGCCCGTAGCGGCAGAACTACGGAAATAATAATAATAAAAAAAGCTTGTTTGGCATGGGTTTCGAACACGCGCAAAAAGCAGTCGCGCTATGAGACGACAGTAACGAACGCAATGAGCTGTTGAACTACGCTGATTCAGCTGCCGATATCTGGATTCAAGTAGGATTTTACTCTCAGCGTGACATTATGCAACTGGCTGAATCAAGAAAACGTGCCCGTGTTAACTTGTGACCTGTGTTTACTTGTTATGAAAACTAATATTAAAGGAAAAGTATATTACATTTTATGGTTTATGATGTTAAAGTACCTTTCATGGAGTCTCAGACAACTGTAAATTTGTGGCTAATGTGGTTTAATTACAAACGCTATTGTTAAACTATATTTACTATAGTAAAAACGTGGTACATTTTCTTCAGAGACTAGCTGATGTCTCCTTTAAATAATATACAAACTTGACGTTATTTCCACGTTGTTTTTCCGTTTTTCTCCTAGAAATACTTCGGAGACTTGTGATTTGATTTCTTGATTGTAGTGAATGACATGTAAGGTTAAATTCTAGTTGAAACGCTGCTTAGAAATGTTACTTTATAAACGTGTTAACTTGTTATTTGCGTTCAATAGGTGGTATGTTATTCGATTAACAGTATATAAAATATAATAGCCTTTTCTGTAATCGAAAAGCTGCAAATTAGTGCTGCTCTTTGTAACGTGTTACATTGTGGCTTGTGTTCACTAGCAGAATAATTCTGAAAGTATGACGTTGTTTTCTGCTTGTGAATATATTTGCAGTCGACATTACGTGTCGACAAGAGGCAAGAATACTAAACTAAGGGAACTAGGAAACTCAGGAACTCAGGAAACTAGGCAACTCTGAAAAGGTGCTAGCACTAGGGGAGCGCTAAATGCAACCGATACAGTTCTCCACAATACAACTCCACAATACTCCATGAACACGGAGGGAAAGTCTGGGGCTTTTATAGGGCGCCTGATTGGTCACAGGTGTCGATGCAATCAGCGTGATGGGTGATGGGAGTAGTAGTCCGGGGTGCAATGCAACAGTCTGTGTAATATGATGGAGCGAGAGCGACATCTGGTGGTGAGCGGACCACAGGTCACCGACCAGATTCATGACAGTGAGAAATAGGGCCTTCCTGTTATTTATGCTTTTACTTTTATTTTTTATGGAATCATTTTATTGTGAATACATTTCTAATTGAGAATTTTACCTTTAACAAAATCAGAAGTTGATTTTAAAATTAAAGTGAAAATGTAAACTTGTCATTGTTATTGCTATAATAAACCCACAACCTCAGTAGTCAATAGGGAACATCTTCTGTCAACATGATTTATGGCTGATCAATTGACCTTTTGACCTTTCCCCTTCCCCCACTACCCCTCCCCCACACGGGGCAACCCACGTGGCTGCCACATGTGTCACGGACCCACGTGACTTCTAACCAGATGTGTTGACCTTGTGACCCTCTAATGACCTCCTGTTGATGGGTTTACCAGGTGCCACGTCAACTTGTGATGGGTTTACCAGGTGTCGCGTCAACCTATGACATAGGGATAGTGGCATTTAATTATAGAAATGCAAATATGGCATTTCTGTGTGACCATCTGGCAACAGGTGTCATCAGGGTAGAGAGAAATATGTCACATGTTTACTACTACATGTTTAGTACTAGTTCACTAAACAGAGTTGTGAGATCCAGTGTGAAGTGCTTGAATTCAGTGAAGAATATAAATGACTCAGTTTAGAGCCAGAATTGTGTCAGAAATGCGGGTATATTTGTGTCGAATTGTATTGTATTATTAATGCACACATGTTAAAAAAGTATTGAAAGAGTAACGGAATATAATTGCAGTATTTTTTGTCATTAAGCTATGGTGTTTATGCAAATGTATTTAGACTACTGTTTTTCATACAGTTACCTAGAAACCATATTACATTTTTACCATGGTATTGAGATGCTATATTTGTCTTATTATCATAATCTATGGATATGGAAGAACAATGGTTAATTAAAATACTCAGTCAGAATCATTAAATTTCACCATATAAAAATGAGGTTGCTACTGTGATGCGGTCAGAGACTGATCCGGAGGCGTGGGATCCATTTGCGACGGCTTTATTAACAAAGAGGAGTACAACAGGCAGAGTTCAATCAACAACAAATGGGGATGACGCAGATAATCCAAAGAGTAAACGATAGTCCAGGCGAAAGGTCGGGGCAGGCGGCAATAAATCATACACGAGGAATAAACAGTCCAGTCGGCAACGATAAAGCAAAACAAAGGGGAAAACGCTCAGGATTGATAGTCTAGCTAACCAAAACTTCGCGAGGAACCCCGCCAACCTGGTGGTCTATAAATGGCCGCCAGAGGGGAAGTGACCCGGAGGACCCGGAACCGGAAGTGGGGATCCCAGGTACGGGGTGATGGGAAATGTGGTGCGTTAAAAGTCCCGTGAAGGTTCCCGTTGACGGTGGTCGGAGGGAGCCACAGAGACCGCGTTGGTGACAGAGCCCCCCCCCGCGAGCGTTGGGTGGCTTTCTGGCGACTGAAGGCTTCGAGTAAATCCTGATACACGGTGGGTATGGTGTTCTTGGTGATTTGGTTCTTGAGAGGCGTTTCTGACCTGGTTCTGGGTTGGAGGCAGTGTCCCTGGCAGTGAAGAGACCAACGAGTGATGGTACGGTTAGCCCAGGCGATGGTGGGTCCATGAAGATTTAGCCAGGGGTAACCCAGGATGATGGGTGACTGAGGAGACGAGATGACGAAAAGACGGATGGTTTCCTGATGGCTGGGTTCGACTCGGAGGGTGATGTCATCGGTGGTGTGGAGAACTTTGCCAGATCCTAGCGGTCGCCCGTCGAGGGCGGCCACTGTAACATGTGGAGCACAAGAGAGAACAGGCAAATGATTAGTAGTGACGAAGCCTGTGTCGATGAAGTTCCCCGCCGCGCCCGAATCTATTAGAGCAGTAGTTTCGACAGTAACATTCCCCGAAGACAGCGTTACCGGTATCTCACATCGATTAGAAGTGATTTCGAAACTACTCACCGAGGTTGGCGGGCGCGGCGGTCGAGTGGGACAGGTAGCCCTGATGTGGCCCGGTTGACCGCAATACAGGCACAAGCTTCCCCGAAGCCGTCTCTCCCTCTCCTCCGATGTCAATTTGGTGGCGCCTACTTGCATCGGCTCAGGCGCCGCGGCTGCGGAGGGTGTGGTCAGCGGCACGGGAGTGAAAGGCCGGCTCGCCTTACGGGCCCGCATCACGTTGTCCACTCTGATGGAGAGGTCGATATATTCCTCCAATGAGAGCCCCTCATCGCGGCAGGCCAACTCCACCTGTAAATCTGGATGCAGACCCTTTCGGTAATGGAGCTTGAGTGGAGCGTCGCACCATCCACTCTGGGCCGCAAGCGTGCGGAAGCTGAGGGCATAATCCGCGGCGGTCCTCCTGCCCTGCCGTAGAGCCATGATCTGCTCCCCTGCCTCGCCGTCCTCCGCGCTGGGTTGGAACACCTCCTTGAAACGTTGAATGAACGGGGAGAAAGATGGGAACGTGGGGCGATCCAGGCGCCAGATAGCGGTGGCCCATTCCAGCGCCCTCCCGGAGAGGAGAGGGCAGACAAACGCGATCTTGCACTCGTCCGTAGGGTACAGATGCGGCTCCTGACTAACAAAAAGGGAGCATTGTAACAGAAACCCCTTACATTTCTCTGGAGAACCGTCGAACTTCTCCGGAAAAGTGAGACGTGGGCTGGCGGCGGCAGCTTGGGCTCCCGGTGGTAGCGTGGTTACGGGAGTTAGCGCGGGTGGTGGAGTGAGCTGCCAGCCCTGCAGCGCCCTCACAAGCTGTCCAGTGAGATCGGTGAGGCGATCCAGTTGTTGCTGGTGAAGTAACAGCGTTGAGGCTTGAGCTGACAACTCCGAGGTGATCTGGTGAACCATGGTGGGGTCTGTTGACGGCGATGCCTGGGCGGTCGCTGGATCCGAAGGCGGCAAAGTTTTCTGTGATGCGGTCAGAGACTGATCCGGAGGCGTGGGATCCATTTGCGACGGCTTTATTAATAAAGAGGAGTACAACAGGCAGAGTTCAATCAACAACAAACGGGGATGACGCAGATAATCCAAAGAGTAAACGATAGTCCAGGCGAAAGGTCGGGGCAGGCGGCAATAAATCATACACGAGGAATAAACAGTCCAGTCGGCAACGATAAAGCAAAACAAAGGGGAAAACGCTCAGGATTGATAGTCTAGCTAACCAAAACTTCGCGAGGAACCCCGCCAACCTGGCGGTCTATAAATGGCCGCCAGAGGGGAAGTGACCCGGAGGACCCGGAACCGGAAGTGGGGATCCCAGGTACGGGGTGATGGGAAATGTGGTGCGTTAAAAGTCCGGTGAAGGTTCCCGCTGACGGCGGTCGGAGGGAGCCACAGAGACCGCGTTGGTGACAGCTACAATGTTTACAAATATTACTGATTTAATGAACATAAATCTACATCTGCATTCTAATTTAAGCTACTATCAAATCTGTATTGTTAAGAGACAAACTTATGTTAGATTACTATTAATATTATCATGTAACATAATCCTTTTTTTTATTTTAATTTTTTAAACAATATTACTTATTAAAACATGCTAAACTAAGATTTTTCTATTAAGATATATTTATTTTGTTAAGGAAAAATGACTGGGAAAAGTGTGAATAATTAAAAGAAAAAATGAAGTGATTGTCATGTTCTGACTATAAAGAATAGTTTAAAGCCACAATTAATCATCTGGTTTTTACAACTTTTACATTGTAGCAAAAATCTTTCTTTAAACTTGAAAGAAATAAAAATTTGACATTTATCGTGATAATTATCGATATGGACTGATATGAAAACATTTTTTTTTTAACTTTAAGTGTTTTAAATGTAATAGATGAACATATAACAGAAAAACAGTAAGACTCACTTTTCATGTTGAGGCCTTGTGTCTTGCGCCCGCTTCATAGACAGACTGGAAAGAATGCATGAAACCATTGTACTCGTGAAAAATAATAAATAAAATATGTTGAATGAATGCAAAATGTGTTTTCTTTGTTCAGTTAAGAAGCTTCATGTGGCCCCCTGCACTCCATGTTTGTACCATGTCTGAAACCCAGAAAAAAATTATTATTATTAATTCCACTCGAATGATAATCACCTCTGGGAAAATCATCAAGGAAAGAATAATTTGTTATCTGGTTTAGTTGTATGTAAAAACAAAACAAAACAAACAAAAAAAAAACAAATAAGCAAACAAACCAAAAACATCCCTTTCTTAAAGACATTGTGTCAAACTTATTTGGTAGCATGATTCTCGTTTCATAACGTATTGAGCACATAATTATGAGACTGATAAAAGTAGCGTGAACCTTTGTAGAAATAATCATATAATCATATAATCATATAAAATCTTGTAAGATTTAACATTTGGTAACCTTTTATTCAAATTTTCAAGCCAGATTAAAAAGTATAAAATGTACAATATGTGATTTTGGGAAAAAGTTTGAAAAATGTCTTTTAGCGTTTTCACCCATGGCCAGCAGTGCAGCAGTGTTGACCTTTCTGAATGATGTCATTGTGTGTGTGTGTGTGTGTGCGCTGTATCTCCTCCCTCACCCCTCCTGTCTCTCTGTGAGGGTCTGAAGCAGAGTGGTCTGCACTTTCACAACGGACAAGACATGGGACTGCAAGTTTTTGTTTATGATTCAGCTTAAACTATTACTATTATTTATTTATTTATTTATTTGTAAATCACTCATAATTTATATATATATATATATATATATATATATATATATATATATATATATATATATATATATATATATATATATATAAATTATTTTTACAACTGTTTTTTTGTAAATCACTCATCCATGTTTGGACATCATTGTGTAAAGATCTTCCTCTAAGCACTCTGGAAAATATAAGGGAGGTTTTTTTTTTTTTCCATATTTACTGTTACCTAAAACTATAGCAATTGTTTCTCTGTGTTTAAGTGCCATGTTTATTTTTATATTGAGTGTTATATATAGGCACATATTTTATTACCATTCTCTTTAAAGTACAGATAAGTTCCTTTTATACTGTAACAGGACTCTTAGGAAGCATGAATAGATCCAAGTGCGAGCTTTATTATACAGATTGTAGTCAAGATAGGCAGGGTCAGACACCAGCAAACAGTAATATCCAGGGCAAGGCAAGAGCATATTCCAGTAAATCAGGCAGAAGGTCAAAATACCAAGAGAGCAGTCCAAAAGTAACAAATAAACAAGGCAATAGAACAAGGCAAAACTATGGCAATGAAACAGGGCAAAAACTATGACTATGGAATAAAACCGTGGAATTAACAAAACAAGGCAATGAAAACAGGGAAAACGCTTGGTAGAGTCCACACAGGCAAACAATACTTAGCGGAGTCCTGTTTGGCATGGCCCTGCTTATATGGCTGCCAAAAACAACAACAGTCCAAAAGGGTGGGGGAGCAGAGGCAAAACTCATTAAGTAAAACTGGAGGACCTGGAACCTGGAACAGTGGCAGACAGGAAGCACTGGAGGACCTGGGTCGTGGAGCAGTGACCGACAGTGAAACACTGGAGGACCTGGGCCATTGAGCTGTGGCAGACAATGGAACCTTGGAGGACCTGGGCTGTGGAACAGTGGTAGACAGTGAAACACTGAAGGGCCTGGGCTGTGGAGCTGTGGCAGACAGTGGAACCTTGGCGGACCAGAGGCCATGGAGCTGTGGCAGACAGTGTAACACTGGAGGGCCTGGGCTGTGGAGCAGTAACCGACAGTGAAACACTGGAGGACTTGGGCCGAGGAGCAATGGCAGACAGTGTAACACTGGAGCAGAAGTCCACCATGGTAGATTCTGATGAGCCTGGAGCCATGGTGGAGCAGGCAGAGCAGGCAGCCATGGCGGGCCAGGTAGAGCAGGCAGAGCAGGCAGCCATGGCGGGGCAGGCAGAGTAGGCAGCCATGGCAGGGCAGGCAAAGCAGGCAGAGCAGGGGGCCATGGCGGGGCAGGCAGAGCAGGCAGCCATGGCAGGGCAGGCAAAGCAGGCAGAGCAGGGGGCCATGGCGGGGCAGGCAGAGCAGGGAGCCATGGCAGGGCAGGCAAAGCAGGCAGAGCAGGGAGCCATGGCGGGGCAGGCAGAGCAGACAGGAGCAAAGATACACAGTGGAACAAATGACATCCATAGCAGAACAGAGAGTTCATGATTGGCCTCTTTGGCCGTGACATGATGGGCAGAGAGTTCATAGGAGGACGCCGCCCCCTTAGGGGGTTCTGCAGCCGGAGCCGCCACCTCTGGGGGCATTGGCTCATGATCAGACGTGGCAGTGAGTTCATGGGTGGACGCCGCCTCCGTGGGAGGTTCTACAGCCTTTACTGACACCTCTGGAGGCATTGGCGCAAATTTGTGGTCAGAGGAGACCTCAGGAGCAGACTTGTGGTCAGACGAGGCCTCTGGAGCACAGTGTGTAGCCCACACGCTCAAAATGGCAACAGCCATTACAGGCATCACAGTAGATAGTGGGATGCCTGCCGGTCTTGAGGGTGTGGACGCTGTGGACATGGGGCCTGGGAGCGTGGGCTCTGCGTGGCTTAGGAGATGAGACGAGACTTGGTGAGGCTCTGGAAGGACGGCTAAGACCTGACAAGGCTCTGGGATGTCAGCTGATACGTGACGAGGCTCTGGGGGGTCAGCTGAGATATGATGAGGCTCTAGGAGGTCAGCTGAGACGTGACGTGGCTTTGGAAGGTCTGCCGTGACTTGACTTGACTCAGGGAGGTCTGCCGTGACTTGACTCGACTCAGGGACGTCTGCCGTGACCTGACTTGACCCAGGGAGGCCTGCCGTGACCTGACTTGACTCAGAAAGATCAGCTGTGGCTTGACTTGGTTCATGAAGGTCAGCTGTGACTTGACTTGGCGCAGGAAGATCAACAGTGGCTTGACTTGACTCGGGAACAACAGCAGTAACTTGACTTGGCTCATGAAGATCTGCTGTAACTTGGCTTGGCTCATGAAGATCAGCCATGGCTTGACTTGACTCAGGAACAACAGCAGTAACTTGACTTGGCTCATGAAGATCAGCTGTGGTTTGGCTTAATATAGACAACCCAGCTGTAACTTGACTAGACTCAGGGACAACAGCTGTAACGTGACTTGACTCAGGAAAAACAGCTGTAACATGGCTTGACTCAGGAACAACAGCTGTAACGTGGCTTGACTCAGGAAAAACAGCTGTATCTTGGCTTGATTCAGGAACAACAGCTGTATCTTGGCTTGACTCATGGAGAACAGCTGTAACTTGACGTGGCTCAGGAAACACAGCTTGACTTGGCACTGAAAGTGCAGCCCTGACTTGACACCGGAGGATCAGCCATCACTTGACTTGCCTTGGGTATGGCAGACATGGCGAAATGAGATTTGGATGAGATGAGTTTAGACTGATGAGGCTCAGCTGTGGCAGCCATCATGGCCGGGGACTCAGATGGGGCAGCCATCTTGTGAACAGGCTTGGGGATGGCGGCCATCTTGTGGACTGGCCTGGGGATGGCAGCCATGACTTGAGCAGGCTCTGGAGCGGCAGGCATGGTGTGAGCAGGCCCTGGAGCGGCAGGCATGGCGTGAGCAGGCCCTGGAACAGAAGACATGATGTAAGCAGACCCTGGAGCAGAAGACGTGACGTGAGCAGGCCTTGGAGCAGAAGACGTGACGTGAGCAGGCCCTGGTTTGGTGGACATGACTTGAGCAGGTTTTGGGTTGGCAGACATGATGTGAGTAGACTGTGGCTTGGTAGACGTGACGTGAGCAGGCTTTGGCTTGGCAGATAATGGGGGATAGCAGGGTTCCTCATCAGCTACCCCCACAGTAAATGGTGAACCAGCCAACTGGAGAGCCAAGTCAATGTACTGTTCAAGTGTCCAATGAATTTTCCCTCCAGGTAGGCAAGAATGAATGGGTTCATTTAATAATCTTCAATGGGCCGGTTACCTTGGCGGAGAAGAAAATGGCGTGATGCTGGATCCATGGTTGATCTGTATTCTGTAAGCTGCTGGATCTGTGGGTGGCAAAGTATTCTGTAATGGGACTCTTAGGAAGCGTGAATAGATCCAAGTGCGAGCTTTATTATACAGATTGTAGTCAAGACAGGCAGGGTCAGACACCAGCAAACAGTAATATCAGGGCAAGGCAAGAGCGTAATCCAGTAAATCAGGCAGAAGGTCAAAATACCAAGAGAACAGTCCAAAAGTAGCAAATAAACAAGGCAATGGAACAAGGCAAAACTATGACTATGGAGCAAAACCGTGGAATTAACAAAACAAGGCAATGAAAACAGGGAAAACGCTTGGTAGAGTCCACACAGGCAAAACAATACTTCACGGAGTCCTGTTTGCATTGGCCCTGCTCAAATGGCAGCCAAATAGGAAGTAACCATAGAAGCCGCAGAGGGAGCGGTAACAGTCAGTCAATGGGTGAGGGCTGCCTCTGCTAGCGTGGCGTTACATATACAAGAGCTTGAATGGTGTGTATGTGTGCATTTAGTTATATTTTAAGAACATAATTTGTCAGGACAAAACATTGTTTGAATCTTTTTAAAGAATCTAAAGTAAGTGAAACAGAATAAATCTAATATAAATTATACTTTATTAGGTTGAAACTAAACAAGCAATACATGATTCTACCAAATGTTTATTTAAATTTTAAAACATTATTATTATTAACGGGGCAAAACATTACAAAAAGTTTTATACACTCTCTACCAGTCTCTGTGTCTCACTCTGTCTCAGTCTGCCTGCTTGTGTGTGTGTGTGTGCACTTGGATGGGTTAAATGCAGAACACAAATTCTGAGTATGGGTGACCATACCTGGCCACATGTCACTCCTTTTTTTTTTTTTTTCTACTTTTTTTGAATTAAGTAAGCTGGAGTAAGCAGTTTCTGGCTAATAACATAAACAAAGTTTTCATTACTTTGTTAATGTTAGTTTATAAAAATACAATTGTTCATTGTTAGTTCACGTTAGTTCAAGATATGGCAACCGAGGCATCAGCTTTATATCTGGCATGGAGGGTTGATTGAACATTTTGGTTATGCGTTACACTCAGAAGTGCTTACTATGCAAGAAAAGATCTGTCACTTCTGTTTCATTGTGGCTTTTTCCTACCACTTGGCCATTCATGTAAATTATTAATAACCTCATTCAGTTCATTGTCATCAAAAATTAAGATCCAGTTTGGGTTTGTTTAGGTTGGTCTTTTGGGTGGTCACAGATTCATCTTGTTGGATTTTGTAGCTGTTAGCCTGATTTTGTAGTTTTGTGGATGTGGTTGAATGTACAAAATAGAGTCGTAGTTTGGGAGGAGAGTTTCACACTAGAAGTCTGTGTCCTTTAAGACCAGTACGCACAGAGACTCATATCTTCATTATTATTATTATACAAGAGCACAAAGCTCCATTTTGCGAACAGTGCAGTGCACAAGCCTTTAAAGTAATGTTATACTCCTTTGTCAGTGAGAGAGGTGTTCAGAATCAGCACATGATCACTGTCTAGTGGTCTTTGTTTTCAAGTGCGCAACTCGCTGTTCTTCTGCTGGTGGTTATCAAACAGAGTTGCATTACTATGAGGCGCCACGTAGGATTTAAATCAAACTTCGCTTATCAATACATATATAAAACACGTGCATATACACCTAGAAATTACTTGCATATACATGTATACTGTTGGATGTTCAAAATATATATATGAAATACAAGTGCACACTATTATGAAATCCATACCAATACATCTTTTATTAGTAATCAATACATATACACTTGTGAATAACTTGTATATACATATAAACTTAACGCATGCATACGCTAAAAAACACTCGCTTATACATATAAACTTGATCCATGCATATACACCTACAACAACACGCACATATACATATAAACTCGCTGCATGCAGACACACCTGTACATACTCGCACATACATATAAACTTGACCCATGCATATACACCTAAAAACACTCGCACATACATATAAACTCGTTGCGCGCATACACACCCATGAAACACTCACGCAAACATACAAAATAAATTTCAGGTAAGACGCATGCTTGAGTTGTGTATATACATATATGCAAGTGATTTCATATGTGGATGTGCGTGAACTTTTCAGTGCAAACGGAAGGCATCTCAGTGTAAACGGAAGTCATTTCAGTGTAAACGGAAGGCATTTCAGTGTAAACGGAAGGCATCTCAGTGTAAACGGAAGGCATTTCAGTGTAAAAGGAAGCAGCGGCACTTCCGGCGGAATCTCCAGATGCCGGGGCATTTTAAAACGCTTAATGTGATTAATGCATTAAAATAGTGTTTTAAAAAGACCTTTAATATAGCATACGATGTACCAGGGGCGAATTTCCACTGGGCACTTTTCAAAATCCCGTTCAGCACGCCGAGAGTTCGCGCGATCGTTCAAACAAAACCGAAAGTAAAACGCGCACGCGCCTTCAAAAGCAATTTTAATACCTTGCGTTTAGAGCGCGACTCCCCAATGCGTGCAAATTAGGCTACATAACATATTTAGGATGTTATTAGTATGCAGGCTATTGTGAAGTTGTTTATTTAATATTAATTGTATTCTATTTTTGCATGTTTCTGTCAAGGACTTTAATTTTGGTGTTGCGTCCTCTGAGAAGGAGGGTCTTATAATGTGAAGGAGGAGAGCAGAGTAGATTGTGGGGGGCACAGAGATTAGTGTTGATCTCTTCCCGAGTTCTAGGCCTTTGCTCAATAAAAATTACTAGTCGTCGGTATTTTCAAGTCTATCGTCTTTATTTACATCCACCCACGGCAGCTAAAACTCCACGTCTTACACTATTATAGGTTGTGTAGTTGTCTATAGCTCTCTATCATGATTGAAAAATTTTGGTCTCTATTTAAATTGTTTTAACTATGTTATGTTCTACTTTCTGAGTATGAATTATTACAATGCAGTAAAAGCATGGGCGTCGGAAGCAAAATAAATGTGGGTGGGGAGTATATGCCATTTTCTGTAGTGTGGTGCCTTACTATGTATATTACCTCTGCGCACTAACGTGACAACACTACAAAACGGGGCAATTGAAGTGTGTTTCTAGTGGCGTAAGGGATAAAGCGAATATCCAGTGTTTTTGACGCAAACGACCCGAGTTCGCGTCCACCTATTGCCGAAATCGTTCTTCTGCCTTTTCACATCTCATTTTACATCGGAAAGGCATTTGTTTTCAATAAACATAAAAATGAAGGAACTAATCTAAATGTTAGAATAAAGTATCGAGCAGGATTAGGTGTATCTGAGCAGCAGATACACTCAGATGCTTTATTTACTTTGCTGTGTTACAGAAGTGCATTCGTCATGTGGAATGGATTTGACTGATGGCGCTCTAAAAAGTGCGCAGACATATTCGCCGAATTAGAGAGGTAAAAGTGGGTGGGTCCGATATCGTTGGTCTTTAAAAGTGGGTGGGTCCTGTCCCACCCACATTCAATGGTTTGACGCCCATGAGTAAAAGACAACAACACTCAAGCACCATAAAAAGTTTTGCTACAAACTCAACTGACTGGCTTTATTCTCTCCTGTATGATTTCATAAGTCTATATAACTATATATATCCATAAGTATATATATATATATATATATATATATATATATATATATATATATATATATATATATATATAAACATTCCTTTCTTAATCGTATTAAGTGCGAACAATAAATGCAGCCATAGTAGGCTGCTCTCTCAGTATTCAAAGTGCAAACAGAGACTACACTTTTCAAACATGATAGAGAGCTATAGACAACTACACAACCTATTATAGCCTACATACTAATAACATCCTAAATATGTTATGTAGCCTAATTTGTACGCATTGGGGAGTCGCGCTCTAAACGCGGGGTATTAAAATTGCTTTTGAAGGCGCGTGCGCATTTTACTTTCGGTTTTGTTTGAACGATCGCGCGAACTCTCGGCGGTGCTGAACGGGATTTTGAAAAGTGCCCAGTGGAAATTCGCCCCTGGTACACCGTATGCTATATTAAAGGTCTTTTTAAAACACTATTTTAATGCATTAAGTCACGTTAAGCGTTTTAAAATGCCCCGGCATCTGGAGATTCCGCCGGAAGTGCCGCTGCTTCCGTTTGCACTGAGATGCCTTCCGTTTGCACTGAAAAGTTCACGCACATCCACATATGAAATCCCTTGCATATATGTATATACACAACTCAAGCATGCGTCTTACCTTAAATTTATTTTGTATGTTTGCGTGAGTGTTTCATGGGTGTATATGCGCGCAACGAGTGTATATGTATGTGCGAGTGTTTTTAGGTGTATATGCATGGGTCAAGTTTATATGTATGTGCGAGTATGTACAGGTGTGTCTGCATGCAGCGAGTTTATATGTATATGTGCGTGTTGTTGTAGGTGTATATGCATGGATCAAGTTTATATGTATAAGCCAGTGTTTTTTAGCGTATGCATGCGTTAAGTTTATATGTATATACAAGTTATTCACAAGTGTATATGTATTGATTACTAATAAAAGATGTATTGGTATGGATTTCATAATAGTGTGCACGTGTATTTCATATATATATTTTGAACATCCAACAGTATACATGTATATGCAAGTAATTTCTAGGTGTATATGCACGTGTTTTATATATGTATTGATAAGCGAAGTTTGATTTAAATCCTACGTGGCGCCTCATACATTACTGCAGGCGCCCCCTTCTGAATTGAGGTTGATTTGCATGTATTCGTTGTAAGGCCTCAACTGAGATGTCCATACCGTCATGGTTCGGTACGAATACATGTATCGTTACACCCCTAGTGGATAATTCACCACTGAAACAAGGGTAAGTGCTAAAACACTTGCAGAAAACCACTGTGGATTTATTTTAGTTTTTTGTATTATCATTATACAAATTAGACCATTACAATCTTTAGGAAAAAGCTGAAAACATATTTTCTAGAAAACACAATAATGGCAACCAGCCACAATTAAAGGAATGTTCTATAATTAAATGATATTGAGAAACTTCTCTGTTTTACTTTTCTGCATTTTCATTTCTGTACAGCTTACACTTAGAATTACCATGGTGGTACTGTGGATATTGTTGGCTTTTGTACTGTGTAATGAATTATTTGTGATTTTCCCATTTGTTAGCTACAAATAAAAGCATCTGCTTATTTCCTGGTTCCTAAACAAGAAATCTTTGGGGCTTTTATTATTGAAAAGGTAGGATTCTGATCATTTAACATTTGATCCATGTTTAGGTTTTGGTTCGAAGGTGAGCCGAATGATGAACATGGAAATGAGGATTGTGCTGAAATTATGGCTTCTTCTTTTACCTCCGTTCTGGACGACTGGAATGATCTCCCATGTTCAGAGAAGAGAAAAGGAATTTGTGAGCAATAAGGTTCATCCGGTCTTGTTTTGGTTTTGCTTGTATTTATGAAATCATTCTTCTTGTGATTATTGTGTAATAATCACCAGCTGAGATTCAGATGATCATTATTTTCTTGGCTATAATAAAGCCTCTGATGTGTTCATGTTTTGCTCCAAAAGCAGCTCTGTATTAATATGAGCTTATTTTAGCATGCATTGCATTTGTTGGTCTGAAGTGTTAAAGGGACAATCGGTTTGAAGTGTCAGTCTCAAATCGGTCTCAAGTCTGAAGTGTCAGATTGCCACAATTGACCATATTGTGATATTGAATGTTTGTAAGTTATGAGTTTTGAGTGGAATTGCTTTCTCTTTTAATAAAATTGTCAAGTACCATAGTAAACTCTTTTTCATACTTCATTCTTGTGTTTTTGCTTTAGTGCTCTATTGAGAAATTTCCTCCATTCCAGCAGGACGCAGCAGAGAGCAGGTTTATCAGACTAATCTTTTACTGGTACAATCAGGAAACTGCAGAGCATCAGGGATCTAGAGGCAGCTTAGAAGATGTGAGAAAATGAAGTGAAGGCTATTTAATTATTCGCACACAAATTACTGGACACTAACATATATACTGAGAAAACATGACTAGCTAAATTTGACAACTATGTACTGTAACTATTTACACCTATGTTGACAATTATTCACTGTAACAATGTTTTTAACGTTTTTTTTGTTTGTTTGTTTTTTTAGTGTAGTGTCAAATGAAATCACTTCCTGTGTAGACTTAGCACTGTTTTTTTAAACACTTTTCACTTTGCATACAACTGATACTGATTGTGTTTTAAAGTGTCTGAAGAATAAATAATGTTGGATTGTAGCTTGTTTCCCTCTTTTAAAAAACAAAAAAACAAAAAAAAAACAATAGAGCATACCTGCCTGAGAGTTTGAACATTTTGTTTGAAATTAAGCTGAGGCACATTAATTTATTCTTCTGCTTTTATATTAAGATGGTTTGTTCCATCATTGCAAAACACCGCATTGTTTGCTGGTCTACATGCGTGCGTCTGCACAATGTACCTGTTCACTGGATGATTGTGAAAGACAGAATGACTGCATCAATGTCTGAACTTTCAAAGCCTTAAAAGGGAAAATGACGCGAGATCAAGCTGCCCTGTATTAATTATAGCCTAATCGTTGCTGTAGATCAGGCCGCTGTCTGTGTTGTGTTACAACCACCAACAGCAACTCGATCGATTGAGAAATTGTGGCTTTTAACTTCACTAACTTCACTGCTTCACTATGAGTTTGCAAACACCAGCAGAAAACATCAAATTCTAAAGCTGGGTGTTGGATGGGTGTCAATGGCCGCAAACCTTTTTTCACAGTATAAACAGTAATTACTTGATTAATTTATTTAGTAGCACAGAATGTCACTCCAGCATGATGATGCATTGACGCTTCGAACCAGATAAAGAGAAGCAGACAGAGATGTCACAACTTTATCGCACAGGATAGGCCTAGTCCTCTGCTGAATCATAGCGCAGGTCCTTTCACCCGTCTTACCCAATAACTAACAGCGAGGATGAGGAGGAGGAGGATTGTGTATTTACAGAAGGAGGATGGATATATTGTGAATTAGTGTCTGACAGTTCAGAGACCGTCAGGGACAGACAGGCACGATGCGCGTGGACTCGCTGTGGTTGGTGGCTGTTGTGGTCTCATTACCCATCCTCTCCTTCTGCGACCCCCTGTGAGTATAACAACACACTACACACTAGGTCCTGCCTTCTTTTAAACACCTTTGATCTAAAGGCTTGGAATTCATTTTTTATTCAAATGTGACCCTGGATCACAAAACCAGTTATAAGAGTCAGTTTTTTTTAAATTGACATTTATATATAGGACAATATTTGGCTGAGGTACAGCTATTTGAAAATTTTGAATCTGAGAGTGCAGAGTGTATATTTATGGTAGAAAATGACAAAATACAAAAATAACTTCACTGTTGATCTTTACTTAATATCCAAATGATTTCTGGCATAAAATAAATAAATAATAATAATAAATAAAATTGACACATACAATGTATTGTTGGCTAATTTGTGGTCCAGGGTCACAGATATAGAATTTATGCAATTCTTTGACTAAATAAATAAATAAATAAATAAATAAATAAATAAATACATACATACATACATACATCATAAAAAAAATAGTCTATCATATTGTAGTTTCAATATACTAATTAATTTTAATGCAATATTAATATTAGATTTACTTTAACATTAATATATTTATATCATTTATATCCCATTTGTATATCCCCTCATTTATTAAGAGTAAGAAAAAGCAAAAGGTTAAGGCAAAACTTCCAAAATAAAATAGCTCTAAACATATGTTCTTAATTCTAAATTCTTAATTACCATCTCTTACACTTTTATTTACTTTTATACTTTATTTTGTATTCATTTATTTTTAAATATCTATGTAATATTAAAGTATTATAATGATATTATTACATTTATTTTAGCATTAATATAATATTTATATCACTTGAAGGTGATTTTTTTTTTTTATTATTGTGCATGGATCCCCTCGCGTCTCAGCCTCGCCCTTACCGGCTGATTTAAACCATTGCAGAATATTTCAATAACTATACAGTCCGGGAAGGTGGAATGGTTTGCGATAGCCAAAAATTCACAGATGTATTGCTCTAATGAATGCGGTCCTTGTTTTAATCTGAATAAAATCCTTGTTGTGTCCATACCTGTTGAATGTCCGTGGTGAAAGCTGCTGGATCCTGTTGTGACCGAGTGTTCTGTAATGTGGAGAGGGTGACGAGAGGCGAGGGGATCCATGCGCAAGCTTTTATTCAAAGGACGAGACAGATACATGGTCGGACAGGCAGGGTCAGAACAACAACAAACAGGTATGTTGGGACGAGGCACAAGAGTAGTCCGTGAGGCAGGCGTGGGTCGATCAGCGGCGAACATAATCCGTGACGCGAGGCAGAGGGGTAATCCTTACAAAGAGCAAGAGTCCAGAAGGCAGGCGGCGAGACAAACGAAAACGAGGAGGCCAGGCAAGAATACAAAACTAAGGGAACTCAGGAACTAGGGAACTTGGAAACTAGGGAACACGGGAACAAGGAAACTAGGGAACTAGTATACTCTGTAAAGGTGCTAGCACTAGGGGAGCGCTAAACGCGACCGACACAGTTCTCCACAAAACAACTCCACAACACTCGGTGAGTACCGAGGGAAAGTCCGGGGCTTAAATAGAGCTCCTGATTGGCCACAGGTGTTGGCGCAATCAGCGGGAAGGATGATGGGAGATGAATCCGGGATGTAGTGCAACAGTCAGTGTATAATGACAGGGCCAGAGCGACATCTGGTGGTGAGCAGACCGAAGGTCACCGACCAGGTTCATGACACCTCCGAATGATCTTAACGTAAATAAGAAGTGTTAAGTCTGAATTTGTGGTGGCTTTGCTTTAAATTAAATTATTACACGGCTCTGTGGAACACTTGATTCTGATTGGTCAGTCATGACATTCCAAGGTATGATATTCCCTGATAACAACTTGTAAAAGCTAATAACACAGACTCATCCAGGCAACTTAAGTCGGCACTATATGTTTGATAGTTTTTCCTTGGTGGAAGCTTTGCGTTTGGTTAGCTAATAAATTATTTTAAATCTCAATTCAATGTTATGTGTACAATTTCTTAATTCTGTCAACTTAGCGCTTGCTAGCAACTGATTTCTTCATGGAAGTTTACTTTCAAATATTTCAACTCAGATCAGTGTTTCGTGTCTAATTACTTACTTTTGTGGCAATCAGCTGTGTAATAAGTGGGATAATGTACATCCAGCCAGTTGTTACCACAAAATATATAGATGTATATTATCCCTTACTTATTATAATCTTAATTCAAGTGATGAAGGATTTTGAAAGTCTGACAGTAATCAGTGTTGAATGCTACTGTAAGCTTAACTCTGCCTGGTTTAAGTGTTTTAAAATGATTAACAGTTGAAAATATTAGAAATGTAGAAAAGTAGTCAAAAAGTAATCAAATGTAATAAGTTACATTACTTTAATTATGACTTTTCCAACCAAATCACTAGAAACGTAAAGAAATATATTTAATTTGTCTAATAAATTAATTTTGGAGAGCTTTCGTTTTCAGTAAATAAACCTAGTGCCATATATTGTGTAAAAGTGTTGTCTGTGAAATGAGATTAAGCCACATTCCTCCTAAATGAATGTATTTTGTACAGCTACGTTCTCTCGGCGCCCAATATACTGAAAGTGGGGGCCCCAGAGCAAGTGTTCGTGGAGGCACAAGACTACTCTGGAGCCAGTCTGAATGTTAAAATCTCAGTGAGAAACCCTAAAGATAACAACCGAGAAGTGACGAGTGCGTCGGTTAGTCTGACACCCGACAAGAACTACCAGGATCTGGTCGAGATAGAGGTGAGGCGCTTCACTCACATTAAATGTTTTGGGAGGAGATTGTTAAAATGTTTGAATGCAGACTTATTGTGTAGTACAATGGATGCTAGTTGTTGTGTTTTTTTATTGCGTGTCTGTAGGTTCCTGGAAATGCATTTTCCTTTGAAAAAGGAGTGGAGCAATATGCGATACTGCAAGCCCAGTTTCCACAGAATCTGCTGGAGAAAAAGGTCATGGTGATCTTTCAATCTGGACACATAGTTTTACAGACTGACAAGACCATCTACACTCCAGACAGCACAGGTGTGCTCATATTTGCTGCTCTGCATTTGTTTCCATCATAGTTCTCACATGAAGTTGGTCTTCTAATACTTGTCTTCTCCCTCTAGTTTATTACCGCGTGTTTTCACTGAGTTCAGGCATGACACGGCCTGTGGAAAGTGGAGTCAGAGTGGAGATCTTGGTAAATGTCTTCTCCTTCTGTGTATTAAAGTACAACGAAAACATGAGGTGCAAAACATGAGAGTTGTTGTCTCTTTGTGGAGACCTTTATACTCCACAGTATGTGTAGCTCTTGTGAATGTGTTTAGCTGTTGGTGTTCACGTTGTAATGCGTTTATAAATGGTTCAACATCTTCAATGTTGGCAGACACCTGATGGCATCAGCCTTGAGAGCAAATCTGTTTATCCTGGTGGAGGAATGGTGTCAGGAACCTTCAGCCTGACGGATCCGGCCAGGTGAGTACGAGTGAACAACCTTTTTCAATACTTGTAATGTTTTTGAGATACTTAAAACATAAACTTCATATTGCTCAGTTGTTTTCCAAAAATTACAGTACAAATTAATTACCCCATCTTTGTGCCTTTATTTTACATTTTATTTTAAATGTCTATTTGCAATGAAAAGTATTCAACATGTCATTCAAACAAACATATTGTACCGTGAGAAGAAGCTAATTTTAATCACAGTAAATGTATTTTTTTGTTTTATAATATAATATAATATTATATTATAAGAAGCACCATTTGCTGATTGTTGTACCGCTTTTGTGGAAAGTACCTTATCGTTCAATAAGGTTGTTAAATGGTAGATAATGTCTTTACTTTTTACTTTCCTTTTTCTTTAATTTCTGCTGTTTCATTTTATTTGCTAGGGAATTAAGAAATGACAGTTTGTTAAAATGACCTGTCATCTTTCAATTACAAAATGACCATGTATTTTGTTTTAAAATCAAATAAGTAAGTAAATAAATAAATAAATGTGTTTAATTTCTACAGTTTAATTTTATTTGATAGAAAAAAAAAAAAAAGAAAAAAAAAAACATTATTACACGCGGAGGTTTTCGGTCCAATAATTAACACCTCTGTTTTTTCAGAATTTAGCAGTAAGAAATTACTTGTCATCCAGTTTTTTATCTCAACTACACAATCCGTTCGTTTTTCAAATTGGTATGTTTCGCCGGGCCGCAAAGAAATGTAGAGTTGTGTATAATCAGCATAACAGTGAAAGCTAACACCGTGTTTCCTGATGATATCTTCCAAGGGTAACATGTAAAGCGTAAAAAGTAATGGCCCTAGTACCCTTGAGGTACTCCATACTTTACTTGTGATCAATATGATTTGAACCATGCCAATGCACTACCACTAATGCCAACATAATTTTCAAGTCTGTTCAAGAGAATGTTGTGGTTAACAGTAGGGGTGGAAATCTTCAGGCACTTCACAATCCGACCCGATTACAATTCTGGGAGTCACAATCCGTTTCCAAAACAATTCTTGATCTACATTTTTTCCCCAATTAATTCTTCTGCTGTGTAAATGCATCTTTACATTTTAACCAAAATTGCAGTTTCTATGCTTTTTGTTCATAGTTGGAATATCTGTATATGTCAGTACTGCCATTTTAAAAGTAGGAGAATCTTCACTGGTTTCACGATTCAGTTCAATTACGATTTTCATTATTAACTCAATATCACAATGTGTCACATTCTCGGTTTTCAGTATTACTGCACATGGCTACATTTTCATATAAATTTTATATCAAATTTATTTTGTTTTTATTATATAAGCAGGCTACTTAAAAAAAAAATACTTATTTAAAATAAGTGTTCTAAAATAAGTGTGTCCTAAAGTTTCAGACAATAGTTACGGGTTTTTCTTTTTTCCTCAGCATTATTGCCGTTTGATTATTACTGATGAGATCATAGATAGTGGCAGCTTTAACAGACTGCATTCATTTTTGTACGCGTACGCGCACAGTCGAACGCATAGCCTTTCAAAGTGAACTTCATTTTATGATGTGCGCGAACGCGGACGGTCGACACATGCTATAGTAAACTTCATCCATTATTTTCCCACATTAAGTTATGCCTGATATCTGATATTTTTCAACTCTTTTAAACCAAAGCTGAACTGTCTTATATCCTCTCGCTCACAAGCGCTTGTCAGTGTGAGCGTCTGTTGTTGTTGCAGTCTTCTCTATTTGTTGTTGCTGTTCCGTCTCTTTACTTTCGTTTTCTATTGTGACAGTGTCGCCTCCTGGTGGAACGACTGATTACTGTAAAACAACTTAAAAGCGCATGTGCGACCTGCGCGTACAAAAGTCGGGTGGTGCGCGTACAGCACGCGGGTACTGTTTTGGTGACGCAATTCGCGTCACGCGCACTGTACGCTTTCCCTTGCGTACGCGTAAAAAGTGAAGTAAACTTTGGCCATAATGCACAGATCTATTTCGATACATCAGATGTTTTGTCGGCAAGAGCAAATGCAAGTGCATTAACCGCAGCCGCAATCGATTTTCAGGACAACAAAGACAAAGCGCATGTGAAAGTCTGTCAGTGCGCGAGTTTCGTGCATCTAATAGTAGCCTACTGCATTCTAAACGGGATTAATGAAAGCATATTTAAAGTAAAACACGGTGGGTGGAAGCACACACTGTCAAGCAATTAGTGATGGGAAGTTCGGATCATTTTACCGACTCAGACCTTTGAGTCTCGTTCAGCAAAATGAACGAATCTTTTTTCGAGTCATTTCGTTCATTCCGTTCATTTTAGCAAAATATAATTTAAATGTTACGTGTTGCCTCCCTAACACATCTACTGCTTACACAACCGTTGATCACACTACAAACAAGACAAAACTATAATGCTATAAGAAACGGAAAAGATTTATTCATTGGTTACCTGGGTCTTTAGACTATGATTAGCTCACCTCGCCTCTTGTCTGACAAGTAGGGATGGGCGGATCGATTCTGAAATATCGATACTTTCGATACTGACGTTGTATCGAAAGGATCGATCCTCACGTAAAAATATCGATTCTAAAGTGCATTTTAACCATTAATTTTATTTATTTTACAAGAAGTTTGGTGCATAAAATAAGCCTCTAAGAGGAACAATAGACTATTAACGCATTATTGAGTCGGATAGAACTATTTCTCCTGCTCATCGGAACACACGCGAATGCTGTAAGACGGAACCAATCGATCACAGATAGATAGCGTTCGCTGCTGACGCTTCATTCAACATTGATAATAATCAGAAATGATGTTTCTTCCTCTTGTTCTCATGGCATTGAAATAATAAATTATTATTGAAAAAAATGTTTATTGAGTAGCAAAGTATATTAGAACGATTTCTGAAGGATCAAGTGACACTCAAGACTGGAGTAATGATGTTAAAAAAATTCAGCTTTGATCACAGATGCTTTTTAAATTACATTTTTCAAAATATATTAAAATAGAAAATAGTTATTTTAATTGTTCATTTTCCCAATCTTGCTGTTTTTACTGTTTTTTTTTTTTTTTTTTTTTTTTTTCAAATAAGTGCAGCCTTTGTTTAGCATGGTTAAAGCCATTACAAAATCGTACTGAAATATTTATTTTGATTAGGCTAGTTTGTGTAAGTAAATTTATTTAAACTGGTTGTTAAAAGTTCAAATTGGTTGTTATATCCTGTAATTGCTGTCTGTAAGAAACAATTTGTGCTAAAGTTAGGCCAACAGCCTGGCAGCTTTTTACACACACACACACACACACACACACACACACACACACAAAACACACACACAAAACACAGTTTGCACAGTTTTTGTAGTAAAACTGCAGTAACAACAAATTTACCATGGTTAACACTCTCTCTTTTGGCTTGCTTCCTTTTACCATGGTTAACACTACAGGAACATTATTTCAACCATAATATTTGTAGCAGAAACCATGGTAATAATAATTAATAATACTAATACTAATAATACTACTATTATTATTATTATTATACATTTTAGTACTTATGTAACACCATGGTTGTTTTTCATAAGGTACCCTCCAAGGTACACCTCTATACCTTATCTACCCTTAATGCGTGTGCACTTGTATGGTACTAGTATGCTCCCTGGCTTTTAGGGGTGAAGAAAGTTGCACCTTTGAGGTTACTGCCCAGTAAAGAGCTAAAATACTAAATTTTAGTACATTTTATTTCTGACAGTGTTATAAAAAAAACAAAAAAAAAAAAAACATGCGTATGAAATGTTTAAAACACATGACTTTCAAATATAATGTTAATTTATAAATAATAATTATAAATATAAATAAATAATTTAAAAGATCAGTTTAGTTTAGAGGTATCGGTATCGGTATTGATATCGACGATACTTGGCTTGAAAATATCGGTATCGGATCGAAAATAAAATACGAGGTATCGCCCATCCCTGCTGACAAGTTTTCGGGTTTGAGTGGTTCGTTCATCACGTGACAGCCCCATAAGCTTAACCTATGCAGTCTGAGCCGGAAAGAGAATTGATTAGTTCATCTTTTGAGTCTTCGGGTTCGAGTCGTTCGTTCATCACGTGACAAAAAAAAAAAAAAAAACAAGCACAGAATGGATTCCGAAATATTCAGAATCCATTCAGAATCATTGAAGAGAGAATCGCGATGCATCGGAGAATCGATTTTTTCTCCCACCCCTAGTCAACAGTGTCAAACGCAGCACTAAGATCCAGTAGCACTAATAGAAAGATACAACAACGATCGGATGACAAGAGCAGATCATTTTTAACTCTAATAGCAGTCTCAGTGCTGTGATAGGGTCTAAAACCTAACTGGAAATCCTTACAGATACCATTTTCTGTAGGAATTGTGAGGATACCACGTTTTCCAATATCTTTGACAGAAAAAGGAGATTTGAGATTGGTCTGTAATTAATTAATTTGTTGGGGTCAAGTTGTGTTTTTTTTTTTTTTTTTTAATGAGAGGCTTAATAGCAGCCAGTTTGAAGGTCTTTTAATGACGTTTTAATCTGGTGTCCAAATAGCCCAGGGTTGTGGAAACTCGTGGCATGGCACAAGAACAGCCCACAGAAGAACTTCTCCAGTGAATTTGAAGTCAAAGAATATAGTAGGTGTCTCTGCGAACAACATTACACAAAGATACACCCATGACATCTGCAATCTGCTGATATCAACCCAGCTTCTTCCCTTTTCTCCTGCAGTTCTGCCTAGCTTCGAGGTCTCTTTGAGTCCACAGAAAGCCTTCTTCTACGTGAACGATGACAGCCTAACAGTCGATATTGAAGCCAAGTACAGTGCAGTTTTTTTGTATAAAGGCTATAAGCATGTTTCTAACTGAAAATTGCTAGCAAATACAGATACAGCAGCATTTTAATAAATGTTTAGAATGCATTATATAAGTGTGTGTATCCTTAAGGTATTTGTTTGGAGAGACAGTCAGTGGTCACGGATTTGTTGTATTTGGTGTGGTGACTGAAGATAAAGGGAAGATAAGTATACCGGGCTCCTTACAGAGAGTGCAGGTACTACACACATGAAAACACCAGACTGACATCAGATTTTAAAATAATTTACCCCATTTAAGAACCATTTTTTAAACCACCAATTTAAGAAAGTGAAAAAAGAAAGTTTGGCCCTCATGAACACTGTAAACCCCATAAACACATTTTATGTGTTCATTATATGACACACACAAAGAATAATGAGTCTAATGAGATTTTTTTTCATATGTGGAGAAAAAGTGGACATAAACAACAGCAATCACACAGATCTGATCAGTATGGACACAAACTATTGGTTCTGTGTTGAATGTCAGATCTTGGATGGAAGTGGAACAGCAGAGCTGAGAAAAAAACACATCCTACAGACCTTCCCAAACATCATGCAGCTTGTCGGACATTCACTGTATGTTACAGTGAGCGTGTTAACTGAGTCTGGTAAGAACTACACCAAGTCTGGTGAACCTTCTTCCTGGAAAACAAACTTAATATTTTTAGGTCTCGAAAACGTTATTATTAAACTGATTATTGTCATTCTTGTGTTTCAGGCAGTGAAATGGTGGAAGCACACAAGAAAGGCATTCAGATTGTGACGTCACCGTACACCATCCACTTCAGAAGAACACCACATTACTTCAAACCTGGGATGCCCTTCGACATCTCGGTATAGAACTTTGACCAAAAGCAAAAAAAAAAAAAAAAAACACAGTGGGAATGTTGGGATTTTTGTTGGCTTTAAATTATGCTTGCATCATTCTATATATATATATATATATATATATACTGCTCAAAAAAATAAAGGGAACACTTAAACAACACAATGTAATAGGCAATTAGCAAGACACCCCCAATAAAGGAGTGGTTCTGCAGGTGGTGACCACAGACCACTTCTCAGTTCCTATGCTTTCTGGCTGATGTTTTGGTTAGTTTTGAATGCTGGCGGTGCTTTCACTGTAGTGGTAGCATGAGACGGAGTCTACAACCCACACAAATGGCTCAGGTACTGCAGCTCATCCAGGATGGCACATCAGTGCGAACTGTGGCAAGAAGGTTTGCTGTGTCTGTCAGCGTATTGTCCAGAGCATGGAGGCGCTACCAGGAGACAGGCCAGTACATCAGGAGACGTGGAGGAGGCTGTAGGAGGGCAACAACCCAGCAGCAGGACCGCTACCTCCGCCTTTGTGCAAGGAGGAACAGGAGGAGGACTGCCAGAGCCCTGCAAAATGACCTCCAGCAGGCCACAAATGTGCATGTGTCTGCTCAAACGGTCAGAAACAGACTCCATGAGGGTGGTATGAGGGCCCGACGTCCACAGGTGGGGGTTGTGCTTATAGCCCAACACTGTGCAGGACGTTTGGCATTTGCCAGAGAACACCAAGATTGGCAACTTCGCCACTGGCGCCCTGTGCTCTTCACAGATGAAAGCAGGTTCACACTGAGCACATGTGACAGACGTGACAGAGTCTGGAGACACCGTGGAGAACGTTCTGCTGCCTGCAACATTCTCCAGCATGACCGGTTTGGCAGTGGGTCAGTAATGGTGTGGGGTGGCATTTCTTTGGAGGGCCACACAGCCCTCCATGTGCTCGCCAGAGGTAGCCTGACTGCCATTAGGTACCGAGATGAGAGCCTCAGACCCCTTGTGAGACCATATGCCGGTGCGGTTGGCCCTGGGTTCCTCCTAATGCAAGACGATGCTAGACCTCATGTGGCTGGAGTGTGTCAGCAGTTCCTGCAAGACGAAGGCATTGATGCTATGGACTGGCCCGTCTGTTCCCCAGACCTGAATCCAATTGAGCACATCTGGGACATCATGTCTCGCTCCATCCACCAACGCCACGTTGCACCACAGACTGTCCAGGAGTTGGCGGATGCTTTAGTCCAGGTCTGGGAGGAGATCCCTCAGGAGACCATCCGCCACCTCATCAGGAGCATGCCCAGGCATTGTAGGCAGGTCATACAGGCACATGGAGGCCACACACACTACTGAGCCTCATTTTGACTTGTTTTAAGGACATTACATCAAAGTTGGATCAGCCTGTAGTGTGTTTTTCCACTTCAATTTTGAGTGTGACTCCAAATCCAGACCTCTATGGGTTAATAAATTTGATTTTCATTGATAATTTTTGTGTGATTTTGTTGTCAGCACATTCAGCTATGTAAAGAACAAAGTATTTAATAAGAATAGTTCATTCATTCAGATCTAGGATGTTATTTTAGTGTTCCCTTTATTTTTTTGAGCAGTGTATATATATATATATATATATATATATATATATATATATATATATATATATACATATTCTATTTATTTATTTATTTTTTGACCTGGGTTTTGCATAAAGGTCTATGTAATAAATCCTGACCAAACACCTGCTAAAAACGTGGAAGTGGAGGTCAATCCTGGAGGGATCAGAGGTCAAACAAGAGACAACGGTATTGCGAAGGTTACCGTCAACACTCCAGGAGGCTCTTCCACACTGGAGATCATTGTAAGACCTGCCATCTCAACAGCACTGATGTTCAGTCAGTTTCACTGGTGATTTAAGGGAAGACAGATCAGCTAACAGACGTTCAAAAAATAATATATTTGTTAATTCCAGGCAAAGACCAGAGATCCACAATTAAGCAATGATCAGCAGGCAGTGAAGAAGATGACAGCTCAGGCCTACAAGCCCAAAGGCGGCTCCAACAACTACCTGCACATCGGCATTGGGGCTGCAGAGCTTCAGATCGGTGATCAAATGAAAGTCAGCCTGAACTTAGGAAGAAGTCCAGGAGTGAGAGATCAAGATTTCACCTACATGGTGAGGGACAGCCATACCATGATTCAAGAAGAAACATTATGAAGTATACAATCTGTTGCTTAAGTGTCTTCATCTGCTTCATTTTCAGATCTTAAGTAAAGGTCAGATCGTTCAAGCAGACAGGTTTAAGCGAAGAGGACAATCTTTAGTGTCTCTGTCTCTACCTGTAACCAAAGACATGGTGCCGTCATTCCGCTTTGTGGTGTATTACCACGTGGGCTGGTCCGAGGTGGTGTCTGATTCAGTCTGGGTCGATGTGAAGGACACGTGCATGGGAACGGTAATTTAACCCTGGTGATGGAACACTAAGAATTAATCTTAGTTTGTTATTTTGATCTATATTATTTGATCTCACAGCTTAAAGTAGAAGTTCACGATCCAGTCAATGTATATGAACCTGGTGAAAAGTTTGACCTGAGAATAACAGGAGATCCTGGGGCCAAAGTTGGGTTGGTGGCTGTGGATAAAGGCGTTTATGTTCTGAACAACAAGAACAGAATAACTCAAACAAAGGTTTGTGGATCAGAATTGAATCTTTCCACTGTAACTGAAAAAGAGGTAACATTCCTTTTTCTCTTTGACTTGTTTTTCCCTAACAGATCTGGGATGTCGTTGAGTCACATGACATTGGCTGCACAGCAGGAAGTGGAAAAGACAGTATGGAAGTTTTCAGCGATGCCGGCCTGCTGTTTGAGTCCAGCTCTGCTGGAGGCACTGGCGTCAGAACAAGTACTTTAATTTTTTTTCCGGACATGTTCAAAAAGATCTATGTGTAGACTTTTATAACCTGTCAATGAATGAAACTCTTGACATTGTTCTTTTCCAGATGCTGAATGTCAATCTTCATTGCGAAGAAAAAGACGAGCAGTAACCACTGCACAGCTCCACCAATCTCTATGTACGAAAGCCATTTCAATCAATCAATCGATCAATCGATCAACATATAGTTAAAAAGGAGTAATAGATAGAAGGATATACTGTATTGTATCCAACTTTTGACCACCAAGGGCTGACCCCAGATCCCCCATGAATTCCTAGGGCATGTCCCAAGATTTGGCATTAGTTTTCATTTGAGAATAATTGCCAAGAAACTGCCATCAACTGTTGTCAGTGAATGACAGATTAACTGTTTGATACATCAGGAATTTGTGGATAGCATTTGACCAGCACTATACCAACGTAGTATCAACATAACACAAATTTGAGGATGGTACGAAGAAAGCTCTAGGATGAGTTTGAGGAACTTGGGATGTCCCGAGGAATGAGAGAGGAAGGATTTTCTAGACCTCATGGTTAAAACATTAAAAGTAGAATCACAAATGCAACTTTCAGCATTTGAGATAGAGACCTCAAATTTGGCATGTAGACTTAGGAACTATTTACTGTTTATAATATTCATTTGCTCTTTTATCTTATAATATCTGTTTTACTTTTATAATAAAATAGCATGTTTAACACTATAAAATTGTAGAAGAGAATCAAGAAACAAAACAGCACCGGTATCAGTATCAACTGATACTCAGAATTTTGGGGCCTGAATGACAATTCAGACTGACCGAATTTTCTGTAATCTTAGGTTTACAACAATTTTGTAACCTTTTATTGTTACAGCTTTTACAGCTTTATAAAGCTTTCTTTCAGACTTGTCCTCTCTGTCCATTTTTTTTCTTTTATGTTATCTACCTACAGCCAACAAATACTCTGGCATTGAGAGAGAATGCTGTGTGGATGGACTGAAGAGACTGGATGATTATAGCTGTCAGTATCGGGCATCTTTCATTGTGGATGGAGAGGAGTGCGAACAGGCTTTCCTGCACTGCTGCACTGAGATTACCGCCCATTACCAAGAGCCAGATGAAGAAATGATTCTAAGACGTAGTAAGATCATTCTTTCAGACAATCTCAACTCTCTTGCAGATCTGCTTGGCG
Organism: Cirrhinus mrigala; assembly: GCA_036247105.1. Taxonomy (NCBI): domain Eukaryota; kingdom Metazoa; phylum Chordata; class Actinopteri; order Cypriniformes; family Cyprinidae; genus Cirrhinus; species Cirrhinus mrigala. The sequence continues at coordinate 5,369,601 of CM070007.1, forward strand.
TCAGAACGTGCTTCTTGAGCAGGATAATTTACCCCAGAGATGTTACAAGTTTTGGTTCTACAATTGCAGAAACTGATACAACTGGAATAATCCTTGTGAAAAGAGCTGGTTCTGTTTTGTGTAAATAAAGCAACCACTCTTTCACCCACAGGTGAAAGCGAGGATTTTGTGAACTCGGATAACATCGTGACACGTACACTTTTTCCCGAAAGTTGGCTTTGGGAGGAAGTGGTGCTGCCCAAATGTTCATCACTGAACCGCCAGTGGTGAGTTTGATTTGCAGTTTCCAACAGTCAGTACTCAGCCAAAGATGTTCCAGTTTTAGTAAAAAAAATATATCTCTCTTTTAGTCAAACAACCACCTTTCCCAGGGATGGACTCAAACTGAAAGACTCCATAACTACTTGGGAAATCACAGCCATCAGCTTGTCCAGCACTCATGGTACAGACTCTTGTTGTAAACACACAATTCCTATTAAGGTCTTGTGTATTGCATTTGCAGCATGCTGTTGATTACCTCAGACAATAATTGCATTGTGTCACTCAGTGTTTTCTCTGTACTGGTTGGCTTCATTGGAATAGCAATGTTCCAGGCCTGCAGTGCATGCTTTTTATAAGAAGCTGATCTCTTTTTTTCTCTGCAAAGGTATCTGTGTGGCAGATGTCCATGAGATGACAGTGGTGAAGAACTTCTTTATTGACCTAAAGCTGCCATATTCAGCCGTGCGCAACGAGCAAATTGAAATCAAGGCCGTTATCCACAACTTGTACAGCAAAAGAGTAAAAAAGGTCAGATTGGAAGAATGATTTACCATGGCAGACCTTATCAGACAGGCCCTCAGCATGTTGAACGAATATGCTTTGGCCACTATCAGCATTCTTTTCTTCATAAGGAATATTTCTCCTTGTAGGTACACGTGGAACTGATGGAATCCAAAGACATCTGCAGCCCGGCTAGCAAGAGAAGAAAGTTCCAAACCATGGTGATGGTAGATGCTAAATCATCATACTCTGTACCTTTTGTTATCGTCCCATTAGCTTTGGGACGCCACGGCATTGAAGTGAAGGCAGCTGCTGCAGGACGTGGGAGTGATGGTGTGAGGAAAGAACTCCTAGTGGTGGTAAGAAAAAATGATGAGACAGTTCCTTGCAGAGTGTAGGTTTAGCATAATGTAAACAGATCCCAAAGGATGACATAAAGTGACATCAAGAAATGAACTGGCATACATTTCCCGCAGCTTTCGTAGAGGTTTAAAGATCACTGCAAGCTTGCTAATTTCTAAGAACTCACATCCGACTCTGAACTATGTAGCACTCTCTCACTTCTTTACTTAATTTCTTTAGTCTGAAGGCGTTTTGACCAAACTTAATGAGAACCTACAATTCAGTCCTTCTAAGAAAGGTAAGGGGATTCCAACAAAACACATAGATACAAAGAAATTGGCTTTTCATTAAAGCTATAGTCCACCCATGAATTCAAATTCTGTCATTTACTCACCTTATTGTTCAAAAATGGCATGATTTGCTTGAGGACAGAATTTTCATTTTTGGGTTGACTATTACAAGTTCACTGTCTTCAGCCCTTGTTAATTTTTGAAAGCGTTGTCACTTCTGACCTGGATCAGATACTAAATAAAGGCCACACCAGTTACTGAAATCCATGTCCTGCATGTGCAAATAGGCGTGAAGTATGACTGTATTACTTGTATTTCTGGAACAGGTGGTGAACATGTGGAGGTTATCAAGAGCCTGATACTGAAGGACCAGGCACCCAATACACCATCGATCACATATGTGTCAGCAATAGGTGACTCTTCTAACATCTGCTCTAAGTTTGTAAAATAAAAATATGCTTTTGCTTTATTGCTACCAGTATGTCAATCTCTTGTGCACAGGAGATACAATCAGTATAACAATAGAGAAGGCTATTAGTGGTCAGGCCATGGGTTCCTTGATTATCCAGCCTGGTGGCTGTGGGGAGCAGAACATGATTGGCCTAACGATGCCCGTCATTGCAACGCATTACTTGGACAAAACCAATCAGTGGCACACCCTGAATGCTGGGCTTAGGCAGACAGCTGTTACATACATCACGAGAGGTAAACTAAACACTGGAAAGTCAACTATTCTGCTCCAAAATATTTGCTTCATATAGTATGCCCTTTTTATTGTCTTGATGAACAGGTTACAATCAACAGCTGGCATATCGTAAAACTGACGGGTCCTATGCCGCATATATTAGCCGTCCAAGCAGCACCTGGTAGCTAACATATTTCTCAATAGTTCTGCTTAGTCAGTAATGAACTGTTAATCAGGAATCTCACCATGATTACAACCAGAGGTGGACATTCCAGGGGTCAGAAAGTAAAAGTCCTGCCATATATTTGTTTCACCCATGAACTGATGAAATGATTTCACCAGAGGTGGAACCAAGTCCTTCTGTTCAAGTCACAAGCGAGTCTCAAGTCAAATCCCAAGTCCTCAAAGAGTTAAAGGTAATTGATAATTAAGTGACTAATTAAATAATGATTGTGCATTAGTGATGAACACCTGCTGTTACTGAGAATTACAGAGGATCAGATGTTGATGTTTTATTGGTTAAAATGATGCTACCATCATGAAGATCAGTGTTTGCTTTAGTTGGGCTCTTGACCCTTTTAGTAATTCAAAGTAAATTGCTTCTAAGCAATTGCAATATTGTATCACAACAAGTGTTTGCACATTATTATTATGGTGACAGAGACTAATTATGTTAGATCTTTCTATGCCACAACTTATGTAGTGTTGTAAAATAGTGAGATCAAGACTGTATGTGATCTGATTATATGGAAAGTAGCTTTATTTGTGTTAAGGTTTTGAAAGACCAATCCTGTGAAGCTTGGCATGGAATTATAGTGCAGTTGTGAGAATTCTTTTATACGTGGGGCATGTAAATATTTTAGTTTTGTGCTGTTTAGACACACGCAGACATCAAGAACCAGCATATGAATCTCAACAATGGTGACAATCAACTAAATTCTTCATGCTGCAATGCATGCTGGGTAACACCATAGTAAAAACTCCCATCATGCACTACAGCATGAAGAATTATTGTCACCACTGTTGAGGATTGTATGATAAATGTTCAGGTCTAAAAGCCTGAGCTGCTGCAAATTTCCCCCCAATATTTAAGCTTCACAGTGGCATTTTCTAATTCAGCTTTTTATCCAGTTGTTTGATAATTTGTGTCAATCCACAAACCAAAGAATAGCCATTACATGATATTCACTCAAATGATTTAAAAGCGAAACATGCTATCTAACATGTTATCTCTGCTACCATAATAATAATAATAATAATAATGGGCAAACACTTGTTGTGATACAATATTGCAATTGTTTAGAAGCAATTTACTTTGAATTACTAAAAGGGTCAAGAACCCAACTAAAGCAAACACTGATCTTCATGATGGTGGCATCATTTTAACCAATAAAACATCAACATCTGATCCTCTGTAATTCTCAGTAACAGCAGGTGTTCATCACTAATGCACAATCATCATTTAATTAGTCACTTAATTATCAATTACCTTTAACTCTTTGAGGACTTGGGATTTGACTTGAGACTCGCTTGTGACTTGAACAGAAGGACTTGGTTCCACCTCTGGTGAAATCATTTCATCAGTTCATGGGTGGAACAAATATATGGCAGGACTTTTACTTTCTGACCCCTGGAATGTCCACCTCTGATTACAACTCAAATTTTGTTTTCTTTCTCCTAAAGGTTGACAGCATATGTTGCTAAAGTATTTGCCATGGCCAGTAACATCGTACACATAAACCAGAATGTGGTCTGCTCTGCTCTCAGTTGGCTCATACTGAACAAGCAGTTACCTGATGGTGTTTTCAGAGAAGATGCCCCAGTAATTTCTGGAGGGATGACTGTGAGTGAGACCTGTTTTAAAAACTATAGCACTGAACGAAAAAACTAAAATTGCGTATCTTTACTCACCTCTATGTCATTCTTAGCAAAACTCCAAAAGTGCCTAAAAGTAGTGCATACAGCTTATGCATTATGTTCCAAGTCCTCTTAAGCCCATAAGAGATTTGTTTAAGGAACAAACCAAAATTTAAGATATTTACTATAAATATCAGAACATCGTGGAATTTGATGCAGCAACTTTGAAGCTATAAGCTACTCTGATGTCTCTATATGGGGCAACAATGACAAAAAAAAAGCTATGTTTTCAAACAGGTCTATACACTGCTGTTGCCATTGGCCAAATAATCCCACCCCAAACCATTTATTGAGTTAGAAGTTTTGAACCCTTCAAACAAACATAAAGATTGTTTTCTTAGCAGTTTAAGCTGGAATATGAAGAAAGCATTTGGACGTCGCAACTATTACACAGCAGCATTAACCTGCAAGGATCATTTCACTATGAAAGTAAACTGATACTTTATCTTCTCAGTCTCAAGGTGTGACCACACTTGCCATAGCTTGGCATAATTTTGCTGGCAAAATAAAGCAGGGCCAAATGTGACAAAATAGCATGAATAAAATATGGTAAACATAATGAAATAAACTTACACTATTCTACCAGCTCTTTTTGTGGATCATTTTATGATGTTAAAGTGAAGTGTTGGCAGAGTAGATGCTGCTTGTCCAACTGCGGTTCTTCTGTTTTGCTTTGCTGCTAAGTTTTGAGTCTCCGGCCACACAGAAGTCACCGTCGAATATTAACCAGAAAGCTGGTTAGTGGTCAGTGCTGCCAGTTTGCGTAGGGCGATTTCTTTGTTGCTGGAGGTTTGTTGAAATGACTGGATTTCATCCACAAAATTTCACAGCGCAATGGTAAATGTGACCATACCTTTACTCACACCTTTAATAATTTCTAATATCACAATTTCATCTCTGTGCACAGGGGAATGTACATGGGGAAAATACACAAGCATCCATGACGGCTTTTGTGCTAATTGCTCTGCAGGAGGGGAGAGGCATTTGTGCCGGCCAAATCTCCGTAAGTCATGCAAGGCCTTAAGTTAAAATGCAACCGCTGACAAAGCTAACATGTTTCTGCCACTCCTTGTAATTTATTCTGTCCAATCAATCTTTTGTTCTTTAGAGTCTTGACAGTAGCATGTATAAAGCCATTGTTTACCTCAGATCTCAGATACATGGTCTGACAAATCCATACGCAGTGGCTATGACATCTTATGCTCTTGCCAATGGAAATGCACTTGACAAACAAGTCCTGTTGAGAAAAGCCTCTGCAGGTAAAGATGCAACCGTTTCTGTTGAATTCATGTGAACAGTTAAGTTGACCTGTTCAGAAAACAATGTGACTTGACTGTTGATTTGTGCTTAAACGCTCATGTGTCAACGCTGCACCTATTTCACCCTAACAACATTAACATGACTTGTTGTACTTGCCAAGTATCAAAGCTAAATGATTAGGATGCCTAAAAACATTACAATTCATTCAAACCAATAAAGACAAAGATACAAGCTTATAAAGAAATCAGTAATGATTGGCATAAACAAATTCAATACAAGTTTTTTTGTATAGCGCTTTTCAAATTGTTGCAAAGCAGCTTTACAGAAAATTAAAGTTTCTACAATATATTTAGTAGTAGCTTACTAGTGGTGACTATGTCAAGTTGACGTACATATGGCAGAGATGTATGGTAAAAATCAGTTAATGACGTAATTAGACAGACAATGATCACTATTAACAGTAATGAATTATGTTGCAATCAAAAGCAAAATTCAGTAGTGCTGTATATTGTTTCCGGGTTGGCATCATCTGAGGTCCTCTGAGGGGTTGGCATCATCTCTTCTTAGGTGTTCTGGATCCAGACTGAAGCTTGTGTAATTCCTAGTTACCACAGGATGTCAATCAGGTGGCAGAAAGAGAGGAACAAATAGGGACATAATTAGTGTAGCTGCTCTTCAACCAAGCAAAAATGATTTGTTTAACCCAAGCTAAAGAATAATAATGTGCATTTGATCAGATATAACTGCAGTACAAGATTATGAGATGCACTGTTTGAATGCTTGACTAAAGAGATGTATCTTTAATCTAGAATTAAACAGAGAGTGTGTCCAAACTCCGAACATTATCAGGAAGGCTATTCCAGAATTTGGGAGTCAAATGCGAAAAAGCTCTACGTCCTTTAGTGGACTTTGCTATCCTAGGTACTACCAAAAGTCCAGCGTTTTTCGACCTTAGGGAGCATGCTGGATTGTAGCGTGGTAGACGACTAGTTAGTAGTGCAGGAGCTAAACCATTAAGGGCCTTATAGGTAAGAAGTAATATTTTGTAACTGATGCGGAACCTAATGGGCCCTTAAATGCCTGCATAGTTTTGTAGTTGATCTATGAGTATGTCATGATCTATAGTGTCGAACACAACACTAAGATCAAGTAATACTAGCAATGAGATGCAGCCTTAGTCTGACACAAGAAGCAAGTCATTAGTGATTTTAACAAGTGCAGTCTCTGTGTTATGATGGAGTCTGAAACCTGACTGAAATTCTCCATCGAGATAAACAAATCAACAATGACAACACAATATAAAACTAAAAGTCAACAAATATAAAATCTGATTGTTTTTTCTTATCTGCTCTCCAAACACAAAAAATTGTAACAGTCCATATGGTGAAAAGTGCTATACAAATAAAACTGAACTGAACTGAACTGAATTAATCCCATACAGATGGAAGTCACTGGCCTGTCCCTGGAAGCAGTAGCTTTACTTTAGAGGCTTCGGCCTATGCGCTTCTGGCTCTCGTAAAAGCTCAAGACTTCCAGAGTGCAGCTCCCATCGTAAACTGGCTCAACAACCAGAGGCAATACAGTGGAGGATATGGCACGACTCAGGTTTGTAGTGTACATCCAACATGTGTCCACATGTTTAAAATGCAACATTTAAGAAAAGGCCATAAACAATTTAAGACCAAAAAGGCGAAGCCTACTCATGAAAAACCGTTCAACCTTGTCTCTTCCATCCCAGGCCACCATCATGGTGTTCCAGGCTGTAGCTGAATATAGGATTCAAGTGAAAGACATAAAGCAGTTAGACCTGGAGATGACCATCCGAGTGGAAGGCAGCCAGAAACTGGTTGTGTGGAAGTTCGACAAAGAAAACTCTCATCTCACACAAACAGAAAAGGTGAGTTTTGCCGAAAGTAAGTATTCACTTAATCACAGTCGGTTAAAAGAGGTCATCCGATGCTAAGTTCACTTTTTCATGCTGTTTGAACATTAATGTGTGTTAGCAGTGTATGTACAAATCTACCCTATAATGATAAAAATCCATGCAGTGGTTTTTAATTAATCTGTAAAAATAATATCCCCTTTTTCAAATCGAGCCATTCTCAGATGCCGGTGTGGCGTCACACCGACAGATGCCGCTCCCACAATAGCTGATTGACATGAGCTCTCACCTCAGACCAGCTGTCACAGTCCAGTAACTTTCCATGTTCTGATGCCAGAGCAGGGATGTAAATTAGACTAGAATATCTCCGATTGAGCGATTGAGGTGTTGTGTTGCTGGATGTAATAATGAACATAGTGGTCATCATTTACTTCTGACATCTGACATCAATGATGTGAAGATGCAGTAGATGACATTTGTTTGTGAAGGGAATGCGCCTCCCAATCTACATATATCTGTCTATGTTCGCGCGAATCATTCATGATCCAGCTTCACTTACAGCAGAAGTGAGTATAAGCGTTTTTTTATGAATCTTTGCGATCGCCTTTCCTTATAACCTGGTAGTTAGGAAGTTTAGCGGCTAAATGCGGCTAAAGTAAACAACACCGTCTTTCCACAGAGAGAAGAGAGGGGCGGGGTGAGCAGAGCTCATTTGCATTTAAAGGAACAACCCCTTAGAATGAGATGATTTTTGCAGAGCTGATTTTGGCAAGGTAAAAAGGGTGTTGTTTTATAAAACCATTGAGAATTTTTAATCAAAGTATATTAGAGACTTTTCATTAAGACCCTAAAGAATGATATCAACTTGTGGAAAATGGGCATCGGATGACCCCTTTAAGTGAACGTAAACAACTGATAAAAATGAAAGTGTATCATTATAGTGAACTGGTGTATTAGGTCTAAAAGTGACCACAGCCTAATATACCTGCTGCTGTATGTTTCATTAATGTTAATCAAACAAGGACTTTAACAAGGATTAATCTATATTTCATTTATGCAGTTAAGACTATGCAACAAGTTAATGCAACAAGTCACTGCGGTCATGAGCAACTATTATTGATGTATACCTGGTTTAAGATGAAACTTCCATTTTTTTCAGTCTAATATTAATCAGCTACATGTGATATCTTTTATCAAGATGAAATTATTTATTTATTTATTTATTTATGAACAGATTCCATCCAACAGGCAGATCACCATCAGTGCCAAGGGTTCTGGAGAGGCCTCTGTAACTGTGAGTGACTTAATAATATATCTCTGCAATAATCAGAGATAAATGCTGAAAATACAAATACATCGGACCTTAGAAACTGTCTTTAAATGTGTTTCGTGTTGTTTTCTCCTCTGCAGGTTGTGACGGAGTACTATGCAAAACCAAAAGAAAGCAAAAGCACTTGCAATAATTTTCAGCTTGCATTAGCTTTTGAAAGGAGTGATAAAGGTTGCATTTTATTTATAACATTTTGTTTATCATAAATACAATATATTTTTAATTTAAATAATTTATGCTAATAATGCTCATAATTTCATGCTGCTCTATCACTGGTGTCATTTGGTGTTTTGCATAAAAATAAAAGTAAAGCCCTTTCGCTTACAGTGTAAAAGGTTGTAATAATTTTTATTTACTAAAAAAAAAAAAAAGTTAGTCATGAAATCTTGATGGTCCTAAACTTGGCTTAATTTTCTTGATGCAAAACAAAATATAATGAAACAAAAGTTTGCTCATTTTTGGGGGTGAAATATGCCTTACAAGTTTAGAAATAAATGCCCATTGCTATCTTGTGTACTTTGATATTTATTTGGCACATGAATTATCCAGAGCAACTATGTCACAGTTATCGTCATGTGTGTAGAATGAACCAGGAGGAGAGCGGAAATCCAATAAGTGTGATTTATTATGAAAATCCAAAGAAAACATAATCCAAAACAGCAGGGGAACGATAGGGGAAACGGCAGGGTAAACGCAAGCACGACGAGAAAACAGCTGAATAACAAAATCACAGACACTAACACTGGGGAACAACCAAACTTAAATACAGGTAACAACCAATCACAACAGGACAGGTGACAATGAAGACAATGACGTGGCTAACGAGGACAGGAACAGGAAGACCAAATATGGGCACACACTGGGAAAACACAAACAAACAGTCCAAAAGGCACACACAGGTCTGACAAACTAACAAATACAGAAAATAACTGGACATTTGTCTTTCTTTTCTTTTCTTTTTTTTAGTAACATATCAAGGAGCAACTGAGAGTTACAAACTTGTAATAAAAACCAGGTGTGCAAATACATTCCATTGTCATCACAATTCTGCCCTAATCAACTGAAAATCAAAGTTAAAGCTTTCGAATTTCAGTTCTACAAAATGGTATCTCTGTACAGTGAATAATCTTTATAAAATGATAGAATGTTTAGTTTAACCAACATTATGTTCACTCCAGGGTTTGGTCAAGAATTACAGTATTTTATTATGACCTTTTTTCTGTTTTGTTGCAGCTGCTGTTTCTGCTTTTCTGTCTGAACCCCTATAGTGCTATAGAAAGCTTACTTCATTTGCTTCGATGCCTCCACAGATATCTGTCTGCTGACAGAGACGCCACTATGTCTATATTGGACATATCATTGTTGACGGGATTTGTTGTGGATGAAAATGATCTTAAGGCGGTATGAATCACATTGCATTATTCACATTTGCTTTTTTTTTTTTTTTGCTCAGTTTTCTCACAATTTTCATTCTTTGTGCTCCACTGGATGTTATGGTGGCCACATTGTCAAACTCTCCAATACTAACTTTTGGTTTCTGTTTGTAGCTGTCAACTGGATGTGACAGGATGATTCAGAAATTTGAGATGAACAAGCAGCTTTCAGAGCGAGGATCCCTCATCCTCTACCTGGACAAGGTCTCTGTGTCAGCAAAATACCAATATAAAAGTTTTGTAATGTTAAAAAAAAAAAAAAAAAAAAAACTTGCAAGTGAGGCTATCATCAAGAGAACAGTTACTATAGTTGTAGATTGCTCCCTAAATTCACTAACTACCATAATTAGTGATTATTGTGAGAATGACTACACAAATTCTATTAATATTATCTATTAATATTAAAATTAGTTTTTTGTATTTTTCTTATAATTATTATTATTTTTTTTAATTTTAACTAAAAATGCAAATTAATGCAAATCATTTAATAAATTCTAAATGCCTACTGTAAGGTGTCTGCTATCTGCTCTTCAACTCTCTGCAGATTTCTCATACCAGGGAAGATAGGATTTCATTCGGGCTGCACAGAATAATGAACGGAGGTTTCCTTCAACCAGCAGCAGTCACTGTATATGAATACTACTCTATAGGTATGAAGCTGATGTGGACGCAGACATGCGATATTGGTTTAAACAATCACACTTGTGGATTTAGTCTGACTGACAGACCTTGTTAATGTACTACACAAGGTCTGTAAGATTGTACATTTTACTTCCTAGTCTACACTAACATTAGAAACAGTACAAATAGCATTAGTTAGATGGCAGATTTTTTTTAAGCTATGACTCTGGATAATGGATTTTTAGAACAGAGATTACAGTTTTTCCACTGAATCTCTCATATTCTATAAATGAGTCTATTTAAAAATATTCATTAATTTAAACTAATTCATTACGTAAAAAATAATTTAAATGATTGCCACCTACTGGCATAATGTATAATAACATATACAGTCTTTCTTTGAAATTTTTGATAGTGGCTGCCGCAACATCAGAGTCTATATCTGGACAATAAACTTATAGCCCAATACTTTCATTATAACTTAATGTTTGTTACACAGAAATTTAGCCTAGCATGTAGACTGTTTGTAAAGCTGTTTCAAACATAAAGCTTAAGTGATGAGTGATGCTTTCTCTGGATCAACAGCTGCATGAAATCAGGTTTAAATATTTCAATGCAGTTGAGATTTCAGAGGTTTAATAGACATCATATAGCGGAATTATCGTCATTCAGAAATAAGATTGCTTGAATCAATATTGCAATCTTTTAATGAATTGTGCATAGGCAACACATGAGCCTATAGCCTATGGCTGTATCCGATATCACTCTCCATCCACCTTATTTTCCCGATAGAAGTGGGTGCAGCCATTTGTAATTTTTTTTTGTGTCTGACTTCCGGTCTCATCCGCTTCCAGCTATTTTTAGCTGCACAAAAAGCTGGTTTTGCTGCTTGATATTGCAAACTGGTGTGTCTTACCATATTATTTTAATGTATTATCTTAATTATGAACACACTGGTTTGTAGTGCAAACTGTTTCACCATTTACTGCACTTCGATATTCTTCTCGTTATTTCCCTATGGTGGATTATGAACCGGACGTCTAACACATCACCAAAAAAACAGCTTACTTCCGCATTGAAAAATAAGGTGGATACCCTCATTCACTATACCCTACATTAGTCCACTAATATAGTCCACTTGAAGGAGCGAAGAAAACGAGTGAGTGAATTCAGACACTGGGGTGCACCAGAAGGACTGCTGCTTTTGCATAGTTTGTGCTTGCTGTTTAATAATCATTTTACATGGACAAACTGGCACCTCCAGTAGTAAGATTAAAGGCTTGAACTCTCATGGAAATTATGTATAAACCCGTTACATAAAGTTACATAATTTAATAATACATTTACAATAAATTTGTACCTTTTTTTGTATTACGCCATGGACAAGTGCTTTATAAAATAAATGAATGGATGGATGATTCAGCTGTGGGCACCATCTTCTTACAACATTCAGGAATTCATTCACTCCATGAATCTCACTGCGCATTATGGGTATTCTCTAGCCGTTTAGCGTGCACCGGTTGGACACTCATTTTTGCAGTGCATTGTGGGATCGAATGAGTGCAATGGAGAGAGTCCACTATGGTATCGGGCATGACTGAAAATAGCTGTCCCCTTTGGGCGGCGATTGCGGATACAGCCTATGTATTTTTGTACTGTATGTCATATTTGTACCAGACCTCAAAAGTAACCCAAACCCTGGCCCAGGCCTGGGCAGCCCCTTCACTTGCATTGGTCACATGCAGATCATGGATAAACCGTTACGATTTAAACTTTCATTGGTGCGCTTTGTGGAGGTCAGGCTTGTGCTTGTGTGTGTGTTTGTTTGGTACTCAAGGAATCCTCTGTAAAAAAACAAACAAACAAACAAAAAAAAAACAATAGCAGTTGAAACCACCACATCACTAAACATTTCTCTCTTTCCACCTTTTCGATTTATTTACATTTTTACATCGTATTATCATCCTCTCTCTATTTTAATTCTATTTTATCTATTTGTTTTCTTTTTTATTAAACAAAGACTTGCGCTCTACTTGTTTTCTAACTGCTTGTTTTCTTTAAAAAAAAGGCCTCTTACGCTAGCTTTCTCTATTCTTTTTCTATTCTATTCTATTTGTTTTTATTTATTATATAATTAACAAAAAATATTATATTTATTATTATTATAGTTATGACTTGTTTTGGCATTATTTTCATGGCTGACTGCTTTAATATCTTTGATGCTGCAGCACAGTGAATGCTGTGTGACCCATGTGATTTCATTCTGTCATGTTTAGAAAATCGCTGTGTGAAGTTTTATCATCCAACCAGGAAGGAAGGAGCTCTTCAGAAAATCTGTAAGAATGACGTCTGTCAGTGTGCCGAAGGTAATGCGATTCATTTTAATAATACTTCTAAAAAAAAAAAAAACTGCAAAGAAGACATGCAAAGTTCTACTGTTAATCTGCAGCAGGTTAATTTCTCTTTCCATCGCTAAAACAGAAAACTGCAGTCTTCAAAAGAAGGAGAAAATTCTTGAGGCTCACCGTAATAAGAAAGCCTGTGAACCTACAATAGATTATGGTAATTTATTACATATGTGTGTGTGCATGTTTTGGTGCAATGAGTGAGAATGATTTTAAACTTTTTTTTTTTTTTTTTTTTTTTCTATATGATTATTAGTTAATGTGGTGATCAGTTAGATGCTATATCAATCTAATCCATTTTTACAGTTTATAAAGCTGTTGTGTTGAGAGAAAATGAGGACGCCTTAACAGTCTACTACGATATGAAGATTGAACTTGCCCTCAAAACAGGTATAACTCCTCACGCCAACCACAGTATGTAAACGTTTGTAAATTTTGTCAGTTTAAAGATAATATTCTGCTTATTTCATCAGTAAGATATAAAGTGATGTACAAGTTTAAATCCATACAAAATAATCTGCTCACATCTGGTCTTAATGGTCTTCATCTTATCAGACACTGGTGAATTTTGCTATGTTGTGTATGCGTACAAACTCAGGAGAGAAATTCAAACATGTCACATGTCATACATAAATTTGTGTAGGTCCAGAAAAAGATGTGGCAGGGATGCAGCGTACTTTCTCCTTGCAGATCTCTTGCAAAGAAGCTTTGAATCTGAAGCAGGGTGAGAGCTATCTGATCATGGGCCAGGCTGATGATGTCCAAATGCAGGGCAGAATGTAAGTGCATTTGACCTGTGATCCAAAGTGTGTGCGTCCTGATCTGTGAATGTGCAGAGAGCTTGAAATATGAAATACTTTTTGAATAGTCACTGTGCAACAACAAATATTTATTTATTTATTTATTTTGCCTTTTTAGGGCTTACTGGATTTAGTTTGTCATGTAAGCCCCTCTTTAACATGCTCTTCCTCTGGTGTCTCCTCAGCGGTCAGTATGCTCTGGGCGAGAGGACGTGGTTGGAGTTTTGGCCCAGCTTGGAGGAGAGCAAGACAAGTGCTGAGCTCAAAGAAAAATACAACGGCATGTTGAGTCTCCAGCAGGATCTGCGCTTCGGCTGCAGCTAACAAGTCTAATGCCAGACTATTGCTTTGAGATGCCCATTGGGAAAATGAAATATTATAAAACAGAAAAATCAGTATAGCTTCATTTTAAACCTTAAATGTATGTTAAACATGAGATATGAGTTCATTTTGAATGTTGCTTTTTTTATTTTTAGCAATTATCCTGTTACTCAGTGATGAATTTATGTATAATACATCATGACTTGCTTCTTAAGGCAGTGTTGTGACACATGCATGTCTAGGCAAACTTCCATAATAAACATGATCTAGCAAGATCATCTGCTCTGATCCTTATTCACTATCCCAAAACAGCAAACTTTTAGAAGGTTCAGGTTTAATAGTGATGCCTAAATGCAGTTTTTGAACTCGGATCGCCTTGATTATAATGTTTACTTAAGAGTAACCTTATGTTTTGTAATGAACCTTATGTTGTGCAAGTTCAATTTTCCAATAATTCGAGCTCAGCAGGATGTAAAATTAAAATCACATACAGTAAATGTAAGCAAAACAGCGTCCGTATTTTTTGAGGGAAGTGTTTGGACCCTGGTTAAAATTAAGTTTCTGCAAAATAAAGAGAAGTTGATGTTTGACATCAGTCACGTTTTTGTTGTGAAGATGTACAGTTCATTAAAGTTTGCATTCTTGACAGTCAGCAGTATGTAAATTCTAGAGGACGTTCTCTATATAAAACCCTGCTCTCGTCCTCCCAAATTCCACAGCTGAAGAGAAGTGATCATGGAACTAGTGAGTGTTTATAAAACTGACAACCACGAGACCTGCAGCAAGTAAAATAAGATGGTACTGGGCAGAGATAAAGATATTTATGCAAATCAGTGCCGTAAAACATTTGAATTTACATCATTAGTTTATAAAATAAGTTATTATGGAGTTAATACATTATGACACATTTAATTAATAACAGTTTATTGATTACTTAATCCATGAATCATATGGAATGTTTATTAGTTGCTGGTGTAGTAATCATTAATAAACGGTTTAGTTCTTCATGAATTATACATTAACTTGTGATGATCTATGCATTAATTAAGCATGAATTAATGCATATTTGTGCACCCGTATTGTAAAGTGTTACCACTTCAACTCTTTGAGTCAGAAGAAACTAGAGTTGGAGACCAGAGTCAATGATCTCACTGCTGAGAAAAGCCAGTTACAGAGCAACTTCATCTGTTTAGGTTTTGCTTAAAAATGGGCTGTAAGACCACCACAACTGACGACGCACCTGTTCTCCAACCACATAACTTGAACTGCAACAATCTAATAACAAATACTTCTGTAAAAATGTTTCATTCACTTACTTTCACTTCTGTACTTATACCCTTGAAACCTGTCATTGCATGTGTTGTTTCTCATTTGTTAGTTGCTTTCTGCTAAATTAATAAATGCAAATGTCATTATCCTTATTGCTTAGTTGCTGAATAAACCTTTTAAGCGGTCCTAAAAATTAAAAATCTGATTCATGTTATTCAGGTTTTGGTTCAGAGATGAGCCGAATGATGCTGATTGAAATGAAGACTGTATTGAAATTATACCTGGACGTTTTATGCTGAACAACTGGAAGGATCTGCCATGCTAACAGAAAAAAAAAGGGGATTTGTGAGGCTTCCAAGTTCCACCTCTTAAAGTTGTGATATTTCTTTTTTTTGTTTGTTTTTTTTTTTCGTTTTGTTTTTGTTTTTTCACTTTTATATAATGTTTCATGTTTTATTTTCATTTCTGATTAAGGCTCATGCCACGCTACTGTCAGCTCATTCTATTGTATCTAAATCTCCATTTGATTTTTGATTTTCTTATATAAATGCGCAAAATGTCAATGATCAGATGAAATTTGAGATAGAATTGTCTATAAAAGCACTGACATTATAAATAATAAACTCATACTATTAGGTTTCTCATATAGTAAACAAACAAGGGTGTGTTTTTTGTTGTTGTTGTTTATTTTTTTATTTTTTTTATTATTTATTTATATTATTTTTTTTATTATTTTATTTTTTATTTTTTGTTTGTTTTGTTTTGCTTTTTACATTTATGTAGGCTATTCATATACTAATTTAGAAAAAAGTGAAATAAAACGCTGACCCCTACATATACACTTTGTAAATGGCTTATTTTGAATCTCCTGTTGCTACCTACTTGTGTAAACATTAGGGTGCACCAAAAAAAAAAAAAAAAAAAAAAAAAAATCAAATGTAAGATTTTTTGTTTCTTTATTCTTCTTTATTTATTTATTTATGCATTTATTTATTTATTTATTTTTTTACTTGAGTGACTGCAAGGAAGGGTCAGAGGTGTGTGGATCCATTTGCAGCTTTATTAAAACAAACTCAAGGTCAGACAGGTGGGGATCAGAAACAGCGTTAGGTATAACAGAGACAATCTAAAAGAGTTAACCGTGGGCGGGCATGAGTTGGGGCAGGCGGCTATTAGAGCAAACAATAATAGTCCAAAGCAAAGAAGTCAGAGGGCAGGCGGCAAGGAATCAGCGATCGTTAAACTGGCCACAGAGGCCTGATTCATGACAGAGACAAATTGACGTGTAGGCTAAGTGTGGTAACCCATATTTTTACCCATATGGGTTTGTCCTCTGCACACATACAGCAGTGAGTATAGACAACACACTGTGCACACACACCCAGAGCAATGAGCAACTGGGAGTTTGGTGTCCTGATCAAGAGCACCTCAGTTGTGGTTTTTGAGGGTGGGAGAGAGTGTGTGAGAGTATTCATTCACTTTCCTGGGAAACTGACGGGAAATGTGTGTATAGGTGGGGGGAATGCCACACTCTGAACAATAACCATGGCAGTGAGAAAATAAGAAAAGTAAATCATTTAAATATATAAATAAAAAATGGCAAGGCACTGAACCCTCAATTACTCCTAGACGTCACAGCAAAAATAGCTGCCCACTGCTCCGGTTGTGTGTTCACAGTGTGTGTATGTTTGCTACTCGCTGTGTGTGTGCACTTAGATATATTAAATGCAAAGCATAAATTATGAGTATGGGTTACCATACTTGGCTACACATCACGTCACATCACTTTCATTGTTTTGCGGTGAAGTTACAATGATTTTTCCAGTTTTCGATGTTTTACAGTCAAAGAATGTAATAAGTCATATACTTCTAACTGTATTATAGGTTTGGTAATGTTGCTAGAGCATTGTAATGCTAAAAGGTCCAGTCAGGCCTGCTTAAGGGTGGTGAGCCTGTATGCAGAGAGATTCAAAGTATTTTTATCTGTCTAACCTAATGAAGCCACTTCCTATTTAGGGTTAGCCCTATACTTAAAAGAAAAAAGAAACTGCGCCTATCGTTCAACCACGACTCATCTGTGAACACATGCCATCAGACATAAGAGCGAATAATGGAATTAGAGGCCATTTACGAAAATATCGAAAAAGAAGATATTAAAGACACACGTGCACCTCAGATACTGAGTGGCTGCCAGGATAAAAGAAAAGCTCAAAAGTGCAGTAAGTAAAATGTTTAATTTGAAGCAAAAATAGTAAAACTAAAGTGCAAGGAAATGAGAAATATGTGTAGAATTTTTTTTAGAAAATTTAAAAAACAAAAAAACAAACAAACAAAAAAAGTCAATGTTTCTGCTTTTTAATTAAATGTATTACCATGGAATTATTTCATCTTTTCAGAAAAAGTTATTTTTTTTAATTTATTTTTATTTTTTATTTATTTATTTTTATTTTTGCAGAAATGTCGCTGTCATTATAAAAAAAAATATATATATATCTGCTTATTTAAAGGTGACCTATTATGTCCCTTTTCACAAAATAAGTCTCTGATATCCATGGAGTGTGTATGTTAAGTTTTGGCTCGAAAAATACCTGACAGATAATTTTGTATAGCTTCTTTTGTAGCACAAAGATTTCTCCCTAGGGCATCCAGAAGAAAAACAAAAAAACAAATAGTCTTTGACTAAGCTGGAGGCTGCAACGATCTATCACGCCACATTAAAGAGCACCAAAACGGTATTCATTGCTTGACTTTCCTAATGAAATGGACAGAATTTGAAATCTGAGACATATCAAAAGTAACACAAAGCCTAGCCTATTGCTATTTATTGCAAGGAAGACGCACTACTGTTCATTCTTCAACTGAAAACAGCATAGACCAAAAGATCGTTTGTGAATTAAAAATCGATATTGGTTCATTAAAATGAAAATCTACTAAAATCAAGTTTTTTCAAAAAGAAAAAGAAAGAGTTAAATTAGTTTTAAATTAAATTTAATAAGCTTTTTCTTCCTTCTCTCTTTTTTTTCCCTTTTCTTTGCTCTTTTCAGTGGTTTAGTTTTGCATGCACAGGAGAAAACAGAGAAAAGACTAACAAAATGACATATAATAGGAATTAAATAAATCAGCCTACACTGCATATGTTTCAGTTAAATAATTAGCAAATTTAAAAAAAGCGAAAGGGGGGAAAAAAGTATTTTTCATTTCATTTTTATGGCCACACCCCCTGCCCAAAGTAGCTGGGCCTGTATATAAAGGATCATGTTGTTATTTATTTATTTATTTATTTTATGTATGTGTACATTAAAAGTACACTTCTGGCTGCAGGAGCAATGCTGAACTAAGTGAAGATAAATGATCAAACCAATCAGATAAGAGTAAATGGAAAGTCAACAAGAGCCTACGATTGGCTACAAGAAGAAGGTGGACCCGCCCTCCCCCTCAAGCCTGCAAAACTCAATAAGTGAGAGAACTGAGCCAAAACTCTAAGCACAGCTAAAAGAAAGAGGTTGTTGTGCCCTATTCTGTCCTCCCACCAAGTAGGAGGGGAGGGGATAGGATTAGGGGAGGAGTTAGGACTAGGGGTGGGGTTAGGATTAGGCAATCAGGTAGTGACTTCAACGTGGATGGTAATAATTTGGGGTCAAAATTGGGCACAACAGTGGAACAGTACATATCGGATTATCTCGGGAAGTCATTTAGACATTTTCAACAGTTCTTTTGCAGTTCAGGCTGTTGTTTCTCTTGCAAATCACGGGTTCACAGGCTTACATTACTTTTGACCGTATTTTGTAAGTGCAGAAAAATGCAAGTCAGAAGAATACAGGTCATAGTTATTTTGTGTTAGCAAAAAGCCACAGTCTCACAATACATGAATTAGACTTACGAATATCAGTAAAATGCTGCAGATTATTTTTTCTTACACTTGATTCACACATTAAGGCTGTTTGAGTCCATTTGAGTGTTCACAGGCTCCTCTTGTTGGCTTTTGAAGCTGACAGAGTATACAAAATGTACAAAATACAAACAGTATAGCAGTACGACTTAAAGTCGCTATTCTTGTCAAAGGCCAGTGTGAAATGAAACAACCATCATTACGAAAATAATCTTGCCGTTTTTATTCTTCATTTCATACTTTATATTTGTTCATCTGTCTTGTTGCTCTATAAAAGGAGAGATTTCCTCCAGTCCAGCAGGAAGCCATAGAGAGCAGGTTTATCAGACTGAAGTGATCAGAGAGGAAGACAAACATCAGATCCAGAGCACTTGCTGCTGGTTAGGGTTATGCGTCATCCAAACGCTCACACTTGCGGTCTTGGCCACTTGAAAGCACGTATGTGCGACAGGAAGTAAGTGCACAAGACTGTCCCAGGTCTTAAACATGCCAAAGTGCAGTGCCCTTAACACACACTAAATCCACACTATCTTGAATACCGCTCAGGAGCAATATTTGAGGCTTAGTGTATCCCATCATGCATCATGTTCTGGAAATAAATCATGAGACTTTTTGCCGAGATCTCGCGAGAGGTCACAAAAACCTTTCCAATGTAAGTTAAATTTTAATATAATAGATATTACATCTAATTTGGTAGATACACAAAGCACAAAGCCGAGTTTCCTGTATCATCGATATAAAGGTCCAGTTTGGACTCCTCTTGTTTTGAAGCGGATAACGGATAAAAAAACGGATAACGAAACACAAATATAGTAGTACAGCTCTGCAGAGAGTTTTTAAGTGAGAAAAAAATTTCACACCAAAGGGTAGTGTGAAATGAAATCACTTCCGCTGTACATTTGGCACACTTTAAAAACACTTGTGTTTATTCTAAATATCACAGTTCATCTGTGAAGACCTGCTGTAAGACAGTGAATAATGGACTTAGAGACCATTTATGAAAATGTTGAACGCAGAGGTATTAGGAACACAACTGGATCTCGAACTCAGACTCACGGCCAGGATGAAAAAAAAGATCTAAAGCACAGTAAGAAAAAAATACTTTAGAGCAGAAATGGTGTCACAGATGGTGTTATTGGTGTCAGTAATGTTTGAGGAAATTAGAAAGGTTACATACCATTTAAATATTAATTATGTCAATGTTTCTGCATTTATATTAAATGTATTAATATATAGTCAGTAGAATGCCTGTTGGGAGACCATCACAATAAAGAGTTAGCAGATATTGGGTAGACAGTCTACAAACACTCTAATGAGAGTTAGTTGACATGTAGGTGCAGCGTTATTTATTGTCAACAGAATGTTTAAAAGGGACCATCAAAATAAAGTGTTACCAAATTCAAAAGCTCTACAGCATTATCTAAAGAAAAAAAGATAGACTGTATTTAAGGCTAATTTGAAACTTGATTTATAATGATATAAAGGGTATCAACTGCTATTTGTGTTTTCTTCCTGTTTGGCAGGAGGAAGTAGATGTTTGGTGTTGATGACAGTGAGTCTCGGGCTCATTTGTGTTCTTCTGCTGGTCTTCATCATACTGCAGCACATCACCATCACAGCAGAGAGAGACCTGATGAAGAGTTACAAGAACATCAGCTCTTTGAATCAGCAGAAACTGGAGCTGGAGAGTAAAGTCACTTCTCTGAGTTTGGAACTAAACATGGATGCTTCTGAACGAGGTTAGCTCGCATTTGTTCTCATGCAAGTACTTTATTTATTTATTTATTTATTTTTCTTGTTTTCTTTGTATTTTATAAATACAGTTTTTAAAATTGTGTGTTTTATTCTTTTGTTTGTTTGTGTGTGTGTGTGTGTGTGTGTGTGTGTGTGTGAAAATATATGGTTTAGTTTGTTTTTTCATGTCCAGTGAGTTGAAGAGCTGGTCTGACAGCAGGCAGTACTGCAGAGATCGTGGTGCTGATCTGGTCATTATCAACAGTGAAGAGAAGCAGGTGAGTTTGTGAGTGTTTGTTACTGAATGAGAGGAATCACACTTACTCTTGTTTTTATTCACACAGAGGTTCATTTCTTCTTTCACCAAGGAGAGAGTGTGGATTGGTTTGTCTGACAGAGAGCAGGAGGGCAACATGACATGGGTGGATAATTCAACACTGAAAAAAGGGTAAGTGATAAACATCACTGTATTTGTTTAAGTCTTTTTGATTCTCTTTTTTAAAATGAGGCAATCGCAACCTACAGAAAACAGCTGAAGACAAAACTCTTCCACAAACACCACAAATAAAGATAGTTTAAATACTGTAAATTAAATTAAGAAAACGCTTTCTCTCTTTTTCTTCATTTTCACTTCTACTCAAACTTCTGTATTACTTTAGTTTACTCTTGAAACATGCTATTATACTGTGAGTTTTGCTGATTCATTAATTTGTTTTCCTAAAAAAACTGAACATCTGATACATGTTGTTCAGGTTTTGGTTCAAAGGTGAGCCGAATGACTATGGAGGGAATGAGGACTGTATTGAAATGAATTATGAAACAGAGACCCTGAACAGCTGGAATGATTGCTCATGCTCTGATAAGAAGAAGGGGATTTGTGAGAAATAGGTTCATCTTGTCCTCTTGCTTTTACTATCTAATAAATTAATTATTAATTAACTAATATATATATATATATATATATATATTGAATTGCTTTCTGTTGGAATAAAATCTTCAATTACCATCATTACTATATGTTGTGTTCTTTTGTACATATTGGCCAACAGGTGGCGGTAGTAGTATGTACTATGTGTAAGTGGGTACTAGGTGGAAGCGAGAGGTTGGACTCGTCCTTTTTTTTCTGTTCTGCATGCGCTGTACCGTTATACTGCTTCATCTAGTTAATTAAAGGATTCTTTATTTGAGAACGCCTCTTCATTGTTCCTCACTAAGGATTTAACAAATTGGCGACAAGGTACTTTTGTCTTAAGGATGGCAGCTGTTTCTACTTTTCCTGCGCCATTTTTGCCATGTCCTGGAGAACCAGCTATACCTTTCGATACGTGGCTACGGATGTTTCGGAATTATCTGCTTGTTGTTGGTGCTTCTGGGGACACATGGCCGATCGAACGCAAGCGTGCACTCCTTTTACATTGTCTGGGGACTGAAGGCCAGCGATTGTTTTATACGTTGCCGAATCAAGGTGATTCAATGGAGAATGCCATCACGGCCTTGAAAGCACATTTTGCTCCTCGCAGGAATATAGTCGCTGAGCGTCATGCCTTCAGGAAACGTGTTCAGGCACCAGAAGAAAGTATAATTCAGTACGTGGCTGCTCTACGAGATTTGGCGAGTACCTGTGACTTTGCAGCTACTCTGGACGAAATGTTGCGTGATCAGTTGGTGGAGAATGTGTCCAGTCATCGAATTCGTGAGAGATTGCTTCTGGAATCCGAATTGACTCTTGACAAGGCTATTACTATTGCTTCACAAATAGAAGCTGCTGGTGAACAAGCCAAGTTTTTATCCTGTGCAAGCCATACATGCAAAGCCTACAACTCCACCTGCATCTGGACGCTGTCGCCGTAGACCGCCTTTAAAGCCACCGCCTGCAGCGCATGCTTCAAAGCCTTCATCTACTGCACCTGCTTCGTTACCCCGTGAGTGTTATCGTTGTGGATCTAAGAAACACCTCGCAAATGATCGCAGTTGTCCTGCTGCATCAGCACAGGGTAATAACTGTCAAAAGATGGGACATTTTCGCGGGTGTGTCGCTCTGGACAAGTACGCTCAGTGCGTGAAATTGACTTACCTGAGGTTCAGATCCTTTACATGCACGACTCACTAACTGATAAAATTAGGTGTAGTGCTGTCATTGCGACCGCAACTACATCTGTGCCTATCGAGCTTACCGTGGATTCAGGGTCATCTGTTTCTATCTTGCCGAAAATTGTGTATGATACACACTTCAAGAAAGACACTTTGCAGCCTCCTTTAGTGAGACTAGTGACGTATTCTTGTGCTCCGATTCCCGTACTTGGATGCTTACCTGTCACTGTCTCTAAGGATGACTTCACCTGCTCCACGTCATTCTTCGTGGTTGAATCTGGCACAGCTCCGCTTGGGATGGATCTTATTAATGGGCTACATCTTCGTTTTGAAGGCAGTTCAATTTTGCCAGCGCACACATCAGCTCCTGTGTTGCGATTGTCTACTTTGACACCTTTACCTGCTTTGGGGTGCGCAAAAGGCTTTGTGCACAAGGTAAAGATTTCTTCAGCTGTGACTCCTGTTCACCAGAAACTCCGCCGGTTACCCTTGTCTGTTAAAGATGCAGTCAGTGAGGAAATACGGCACCTTCTCGTGTTGGGCGTTGTCGAGAGAGTGGATGCTTCGCCGTGGGTCTCCCTGATAGTGGTAGTACAGAAGAAGTCGGGTGCTATTCGTATGTGTGTGGACCTACAAGAGCCCAATAAGGCTGTAGTTACAGATAGCTACCCATTACCACACATCGAAGAAATGTTGTCCTTGTTAAGGGGCACGACTGTATTTTGCACTATCGATCTGGAGAGTGCTTACTTCCAGTTGCTATTGCATGAGGAAAGCCGTGATCTGACCTCCTTCATTACAAATGACGGGCTTTTCAGATTTTGCCGTGTCCCGTATGGTCTTGCTTCGGCGCCCTCTGCTTTTCAAAAAATGTTGGCGACAGTTTTACAGGGACTTCCAAACGTTGCCAATTACCTGGACGACATCATTCTTTGGGGACGTACACAAACAGAACATGACAACACGCTCAAGGCTGTCGTTCAGCACTTACAGGATGCTGGGCTGAAGTTGAACCAATCGAAATGTCAATTCAACAAAACCAGTCTGCGTTTCCTGGGACATACTGTGAATGCACAAGGAATTCAACCTGATGAGGATCACCTCTCCGCTATTCTTCATGCACCGGCCCCAAAAGATGCGCCCCAACTCCGCTCTTTCATTGGCTTACTATCGTGGTACAACAAATTCATCCCAAATTTTGCCACGGTGATTGAACCTTTGCGCACTTGCATCAGACAGGGATCGGACTTCGTCTGGTCGGAAGAGGGCCGTTGAAAAGTGGCGAACTTACTTGTGGGGTCGTAAATTCCTCCTACGCACAGACCACTAGGCGTTAACTGTGCTCTTCTCATCTAAAGGTACTGATCGCGCCGGAATGCGCATTGCGCGCTGGGCATCCCGGGTTACTGTGCTTCAACTATGAGGTGATTTACCGGCCTGGGGGTTTAAATAATACAGCCGACTGTCTTTCTCGCCTGCCGTTGACTGTTTCGGATGAAGACTTCTTGGATGCTGAACCTGAGTTTGTCGCCTTTCTGTCTCCTGCGATGTCACCTCTGACGCAGAGTGAGGTTGCGACGACCTCCGCGTCATGCGCTGAATTGAATGCATTACGTGCACAAATATCTCGCGGTTGGCCCTCGTC
Source organism: Cirrhinus mrigala (assembly GCA_036247105.1). NCBI lineage: Eukaryota > Metazoa > Chordata > Actinopteri > Cypriniformes > Cyprinidae > Cirrhinus > Cirrhinus mrigala. The sequence goes on from CM070007.1 coordinate 5,394,277, forward strand.
TTCATGTGCTGTGGATAGTAATTTACGTCCATATTTTCAACTATGTTGAATCCACGTACTATTGTGTCTGATAACGGGACCCAGTTCACATCAGCGGAATTTTCTACATTCCTGAGAGAGAGAGACATTTGACACATACGTACTTCTTTGTATCATCCTGCCACGAATGGGGCTGTGGAGGGCTTCCATCGCGTGCTGAAAAGCTGCATTCAGTCTGCTGTTCTGGAAGCAAAGCCATGGAAGTCTACAGTCACGGAATTTCTCCAGGTGTATCGTGCTACACCTCATTCTGCCACAGGACTGTCTCCTTTTGAGTTGCTTCATGCCAGAAAGATGTGAACGCATCTTAATGTCCTTCCCCCTCCTACCACACAGCAGAATGCGCCTGCGCTTCTTCAGCGAGTCTCTTAGAAACAAAAGAAAATGAAAGCATAAACCGACTCCAGACGCGTAGCTCGCACTCCTGATTTTAAAGCGGGTGATTGGGTGCGTGTGCGCATTCCAACTCATGTTCCGAAAGCGCATCCAAGATTTACCAACCCTCGTCAAATTGTGCGTAAGCTGGGTGCGTGTACTTACCGCATGGATCCTGTGGACTTGTCGGTTCAGGTTCTTCCTTCTCTCTCCCCTCTGGCTCCTCCGGCGCCCGAGGTTCTGCAGAGAGCTTCTGCATGGGTTAGTCGACCTCCTCGTTGGCTGGATGTTACTTAGTCAACTTTGCATTACGTGACTATGAAGGATGAGTAATTCATCAAGTTTTGGTACGAACTTTAGTGAAACATTATACTTTTATGTGGTTTGATTGATGTAAATAATTATGTCATGTAACAAAGTGTATACTTTGCTAATTTTGTAACTTTGTTATTTTGGTCCACCTTTGTTTGTCAATATTAGTAAGGCAGTTGTTTTAAGTGACGGGGGAATATGTTGTGTTCTTTTGTACATATTGGCCAATAGGTGGTGGTAGTAGTATGTACTATGTGTAAGTGGGTACTAGGTGGAAGCGAGAGGTCGGACTCGTCCTTTTTTTTTTCTGTTCTGCATGCGCTGTACTGTTATACTGCTTCATCTAGTTAATTAAAGGATTCTTTATTTGAGAACGCCTCTTTGTTCCTCACTAAGGATTTAACACTATAGTAAACTTGGCATTTTTTATTTTATTTTTTTTTTATTATTATTATTATTATTATTATTATTATTATTATTTTTATATCATACTTCCTATCTGCTGTATTGCTCTCTGGAGAGATTTCATCCAGACCAGCAGGATGCAGCAGAGAGCAGGATTATCAGAGAGGAAGACAAACGTCAGAGCCTGTTTTTCTACCAGTTTGTGAATGATTTTGTTTTGTATTGTGTTGTTTTAATCTAAAGAATTACTTTCAAAACTTAAAATTAATAAATAAAAAATATACATTATTTTGGCTTAAATCAGCCCTGTGGATAAAAAACATGACACCCCCCACCCCACACACACACTTCACCAAAGTCACACCATTGATTGTGAGTATTGCTAATTCATGAATTAGTGAGGTGAATGGCATGATTAATGATTCCAGTTTTCAGGCCAGTTACAGCAAAGTAAGCAGAAAGTTTAATTTGAAGCAAAAGCAGTGACGCAGATGGTATCGCTAATGTTTGAGGGGATAAGAAATGCTAAAAAATAATCTGAGAAACCATTTATTCTTGTTTGCTTATTTATTTTACCATATGAAGTACGCTTTATGTTTACAATAATTTCAGATGTTTGTCATTTTAAAAGAACATGCTCTTTAAAAAGACTCATCATTTGCCATGTGTGTTTGTCAGGAGGAAGTAGATGTTTGGTGTTGATCACAGTGCTGCCCTACAAAGGCAAAAAACCTTAACTCGCTAGAGAGTGAAAATGAGAAAACTTGAGAAGACTTTAAAGTTTTTTATTTGTCCAGCCAAATTAATTATTGGTAGGACACTGGAAATTTGGCAATTAGATGTTTTAGCAATGAAAATTATCTACATTAAAAAATTGTGAGCTCAAACTTGATTTTTACCCCTATTTCGAAGTTAACGTACTCTGCCTTTGCAGTGTCTGCAAAAAGTGAGAAGTCACACCAAGGCAAAATGTGGTAACGTCCTCTGTGTACCACTAGAGGGAGCCTGAGTACCACTACTGGTACTTGTACCACACTTTGCTGTGCTCAGTAACCTAAGAAAATGCTAACCTAAAAGAACGACTTGTGGATTGACGTGAATGCCAGCAAGCAGGAATGGCCAGAATGCTTGTGGACTGATTTTATCGGGTTACAAGATAAGGTAGGATATGGATTTAATTGCAAACTGTTCGTAGCCTACTGATTTTATAATTGATCATGCTACATGCTACGGCATTCAATTCCACACAACTAGAAGTGACAGCCTGCTGAATAATCTGCATTATAAAAAGGAAAAAAAAAATAATTAAAGATTATTCATGATTACATATTGTTGTCAAAATATCTCTGCACAGTGTGTTATTATATGGAGCTGTCTAGCCGATCGCTATCTATCCAATTTGTTTGTCTAATGCTTCAGTGACAGATCAGATGTATGAAAGTATACAAGTTACACCGTAATTAAAACGCGGCAGACTTTGCAGTAAAACAAAGGCAGAACACCGTATAACTCAGAGTCAGCACCGTAACTTCCTACCGACGCGTGGCTAAACAAAGGCAGAACGCCCTAACTCACACAGAGACACATATCTGCATTAGTCAGTGAGAGAGTGTGGATTGGTTTGTCTGACAGAGAGAACCAGGGCAACATGACATGGGTGGATAATTCACCAGTGAAACAAGGGTAAGTGTACTGCTGTATTTATTTATTATGTTGTTGTTGTTGTTGTTGTTGTTGTTTATTAATAAAAAATTTGATACATGTTATTCAGGTTTTGGCTTAATGGTGAGCCGAATGACCAAGGGGGAAATGAGGACTGTATTGAGCTGATGCCTTCACATCCTGTCCTGAACAACTGGAATGATCTGCCATGCTCTGAGAAGAAAAAAGGGGTTTGTGAGAAATAGGGTTCATTTAGTCTTGCTGTGGTTTTGCTTCAAAGTAATTGATGTTCAAAAGAAAATGTAAAATTGTCACTTTTATTGCTATAATAAACTCAAGGGTGATAAAACACTCATATTGTGGATTTATGTATTTTAGTGTTTTTCCATCATATTTTCATTTTAAATACAGAACCGTCACAATGTCTAGACAATTCACAAGCACCACAATCAAAGCAAAACTTTACGTTTCTGCACATTCACTTTTTCTAGTTTCTGTAGTTAAATGATAAATGTAAAAATACAATTTCGAAACACTTAAACGAGAAGTCCACTTCCAAAACAAAGATTCACATACTCACCCCCTGCCATCCAAAATGTTCATGTCTTTCTTTCTTTAGTCATAAAGAAATTATGTTTTTGGAGGAAAACATTTCAGCATTTTTCTCCATATAACAGACTGATATGGTGCCCCGATTTTGAACTTCCAAAATGCAGTTTAAATGCGGGTTCAAACAATCCCAAATGCGGTTGTAAACGATCCCAGCCGAGGAAGAAGGGTCTAGCATGATGATCAGTTATTTTCATTAAAAAAATACAATTTAAATACTTTTTAATCTCAAACACTCGTCTTGTCTTACTCTGCCTGGACTATGTGTATTCTGGCTCAAGACAGTTAGGGTATGTCGAAAAACTCGTATTTTCTCCCTCAACTTCAAAAATCATTTCAAAATCACCCTACATCACTGCAGAAGTACCAACCCAATCTTTGCAAAGTGAACATGTAAAGAAGATCAAACACCTTTAACAAAAAAGGTAAAACAGTGATAGGACGACTTTGAAGTTGAGGGAGAACATGAGATGGGAATTTCTTTGACATAAACAGTCCAGGCAGAGCAAGACTGTCATGAATCCTGTTCGGTCTGCCCGCCACCAGAGGTCGCCTGTACATTTCACTAACATTTCACACCACACAGACTGTTGCATCACACCCCGGACTACGTTTCCCATGATCCACTGCGCTGATTGCTCTAACACCTGCATCCAATCAGATGCTCTGTTTAAGCCTCGGACTTCCCCTTGTTTCTCACCAAGTATTGTGGAGTTTGTATTGTGAAGTGGTGTATTGGAGTTTGTATTGTGTATCCCTTTAGTTTCCTAGTTCCCTGAGTTTAGCTTTCTCACCTGGTCTTCTCGTTTTGTCTGTCTTGCCGCCTGCCTTGTGGACCTCTCGCTCGTTTGTTCGGATACCCCTTTGCCTCACTCTTTGGATTACATTCGCCGCTGATTGACCCTCGCTTGCTTCACGGACTATTCTTGTGTCTCGCTCCTACATACCTGTTTGCTGTTGTTCAACCCTGCCTGTTTCTGACCGTGTCTTTGTCTTTGCCCAACTAATAAAAGCTTGCATTTGGATCCGCTCGCTTCACGTCTCCCTCGCTCCGTTACAAAAACAAGACTAGCGTTTGACATTAAAAAGAATATAAATTGTATTATTTTTATGAAAATAACTGAACGTTATGCAAGATAAGACCCTTCTTTCTCAGCTGGGATCATTTAGAACCGCATTTAAACTGCATTTTGGAAGTTAAAATCCGGGCACCATATCAGTCCATTATATGGAGAAAAATGCTGAAATGTTTTCCTCAAAAAACTTAATTCCTTTATGACTGAAGAAGGAAAGACATGGACATCTTGGATGACAAAGGGGTGAGTACATTATATGTGAATCTTTGTTTTGGAAGTGGACTTCTCCTTTAAGACCTTTGACGATAATCTAGCTAATTTAATTTCTAAAGAATCACTGTGATGTGTACTGTTTTGTGAGAATTGTGGGATCAGTTACAAACTCCCAACTGTATTTTCCCACCCTTGAATGATACTACGGAAAAGCGAAGCCACACAAAGTGAAATCAGAAGTAAGCAACTTAACCCCTTCACAAGAGGAGAGTCGGGTGATTTGAGCCTGCAGGGAAGTTGAGCCACCCCTTGTTTCTAGACAACCTTAAACAGAATTATCCATTTTACTCACCCTGTGATAAAGAGAGGCCCATTGTTAAATACATCTAGGTTCAAAAAAACTTTTTTTTTTTTTCCCTGTTTAAAGTGATTTGTTAATGTTCAAGGACTCATGCTTCTTGTGTCTGAACAATTACAGACAAATCTGAAAAAATATTGCACATGTTTGTGCTTTAGGAAGTTATGAGGCTAAACTGTTAGCATGAGGTTAGCTCTAAACTGCTGGATGATACAAGTTTGTTAAAATGATAGGAGTGGGGTAATTTGAGCCAAAATCCCTGGGGTAAGTTGAGCCAGTGGATCACCCCTTCTTATGATTACAAAGTATTATTTTATTGTATTTCTATGTTATATTTCATTAATTTTAGACCAAGCATTTTTGATTACATTCTTTGTTTTGAATTTTTTTTTTTTTTTTTTTTCAGAAAATGTTAAATCTTTTTGATGTTGAAATGTTCCCTTCACAATGCTCTAGTCTATTACAAGGCTTACACATAGATTTTAATACATAATTTTTTATTGAATTTCTCTTCATTTGATACAGCATTAGCTGAAAATGTTAAGTTTTACTTCAGCATAATCAGTGGCACAGTTTAACTCCATGTGGCTCAACTTGCAAGTGCATCTGCATCACTGTATTTAACGCATGACTATGGAGAGATTTCCTCCATCCCAGTAGGATGTAGCAAAAAGCAGCTTTATCTTTGAGTAAGCAAACAATGTGATTATTATTCATAGCTGCTAATCTGAGGGTTATTAGAGTGACGCAACTGAAATGAAATGTCGTCTTTCAAGTTAATGTTAGATGCATAGATGAAACACTTTTGCCTTTTTCTTATTGTCAGACACCATTATTGTTAGTGTATTTCAGATAAACACAGAATGATAATACTAATGATACGACTGATAATATCTCATTCACAGGTACTATTTAGAAAATTCTTGGTTGATATTTAAAGTGTGTCATATTGTGAAGAGAGGCTGGTAAAATGTAAAATTTGTTTTCCACCCGTTTCAGATCAATTTCACGTGTTTCCACATCCCTGGTTTTCAAGAACGACCCATCACTAGCTGTTGCAGCCATGCTGTTCTGTGGGAACATTTAACAACTTTTTGAAAGGGGCAAACATTTCTAGAATCACTGTGGCTTTGTATTATTATTATTTTTTTTTCAAACCACCAAATATTCAGCTAAAATACCGTTAATACAGCTCAGCAATTTGAAATGTATGTAAAATTAGCCATTTTTTTTCCTGTTTTAAAGCAGCATAGCCTGCCCGTGTATGAGGGGGAGTGACTGTATTACTATTAATGTTAACGGCGAATTGGTTTTGTCACTGTTATTTACTTGGGTGATGAGCATATAAGTGTGAGTAATTGCAGAAAACAACGACTAAACTAGTCTATCCGTAGTCTATCCGTAGTCCAGCAATTGTAACTGGTTTAATGGGGCAAATCTGGTTGAAAGAAATCTCTGGGTGAATTCTCACACCTCAAACATTTTTGAACGATACCCAGCCCTACAGCTGACTCGTAAAGTTTTTGATATTCTTCATATTTTGTGTGGTGGTCAGTTCACACTGATAGAAACTAATCTTTTCCAATTAGTTTAAACTGTTTTTTTTTTTTTTTTTTCCTAAACTTGTCCATTATCTTTTTTTTTTTTTTTTTTTGTCAAATTCTTCTAAATGCAAGAGTGCACTCTTTAGAGGTGTTTTGAATGGTTTTTGCAAAATACTCGATGTTACATCACAAAACAACAATTACGATATTATCGCAGTTGATATGTATCGCACACCCTTCCTTGTACGGCTCCGGGGGGTGAATAAGAGCCTCCTGTAGCAAATTGATGTGTTTTTGTAAGGAAAAAAAATCCATATTTCAGGGCTCTACAGTGCAACCATCAAAAAGTATTTTGGAGCAGCAGGGCGACTAACCCGATCAGCATATTTGTGTTTGCGCTCAGGGGAACTTCAATGATTTATACTTGTTTTTTTAACGTGTTTTTGTGGCGTTGAGATATGTATCATGGACATATGTTGCTGAGTGACAGCTTTGAAAGATTATTAAGGGAGTTGCAAATGTGATAAATTAATACAACAGTTCAATAAACAAGGTTAATATTTAGTGATGTACATGACTCTAACAATATTGTCTGATTTTGCTCTATTTCGTCAAACGAAATTAGTTTCAAAGTCACAGCATTATAGTTTAACCTGGTACACTTTGCAAATGAGAACATGTTCATTTGAAATTTTAGCCACTAAACTGTGGATATGCAGACTTACAAAGAAAAAAAAATCCATCAAAAATGACTTGGCCTTACAAAAATTAAACGGTCTGAAGCTGAGTACAATTAAAACCTGACATTAAAAACAACAACACCCAACCAAAATGCATTTTTACAATTATACAACACATGGACGATGGACAATAATCTAATAAGGTATTTATAATAATATAATAAGGTTTTTTTTTTTTTCATTTTTGAACCTTTGTTGAAAGTTTCAGTGGATCCAACTCCAGGAAAAGTTTTTGGGTGAATAAAGGCGTCCCATAACGAATTGATGCATTTTTGTAAGAAATACTTACAGACATTTACAAAGGCTCAGAGGTGGGGTGGATGTTTTAAATTCATTATGTTGTCAGATAAATGTTTTAAATGTAAAATTTTTAATATAGAACTACTGTTTGATTGAAATGATTTAACTAACTGAAATGATTCTTTAAAAATAAAAATAAAACGAAATAAACTTGACTCAATATAACAATAATTGAGTCATTGACTCACTAGATACATTTAAAAATGCAGTCATTCATAGCCTACCTCTCTCATTCAGCATGAATCCAATTAAATGTGTCCATATTTGCGATGTATTTGAATGCTAAACTATTATTTATTAGTAAACCAGGCTTTGTACTTAATGCGTGTAAAAACATCCTGACATGAGCAAATATGTGTTTGGCCCGATCTCAGGCTGAACGGCACGGATTGTACTACGCAGTACGCACTATTTTAATTAATCAGTGTATATGGTTGGTTGAATGTATTTTATTCTGATAATGAACAGGCTGCAACGTTTGCAATGCTGTATGTGTGTGTGCAAGGTGCCGGCGCAATCGAACAGCAGAAACAAACAACAAAAAGATTCCACACAAACATGAACCAAACTCAGCAGATTATACTGTATGTCACTCAGTCTTTTCCTTTCATTTTGTTAATCTGTTAATTTGGCTATTTAAGTTAAATATATTACGCATATTTATTTATTTTATATATAGACTATGATTTGATAAAAACAGATTTTGTTATTTTTAGTTTAACTTAATTTTTGTTGCTTGTCTACGTTCGTCCGCCACATTCTTTCTCTTCTCCGACCCCGCAGCTCTCTCTCTCTCTCTCTCTCTCTCTCTCTCTCTCCGTTAGCTTAGTGTTAGTGGCACCAGTCCAGGTAATTCCAGGAGTTATTCATGCTATTTCTCCTTGTTGAGAGTTTGGTGTCGCACATAGATTACACCTGATTATGCATTCTGTTGCGTTTGATAAAAATCACACTGACACAGGGAGTTGCATCAACTTATCTTTTACTTAGCCTTCCTTTTCCCGGATCTCAGTAAACAAACGCATCCATTGGTCAGGCATGACAGAATGCTTTCAGCACAATCAAACACGATGCATCACTGAACATTAACTCAATGCGTTATCAAACAACACTTGGGAACACAACATTTCCCCCTCTCCTACAGGGTTTCAAACATGAAATGTTGACACAAAGTCCTGCAAGTGAAGTCAGAGGGCAGGCGGCAAGGAATCAGAGATCGTTAAACTGTCCAGATCAAACACAGGTAATCCACAAAACAGGGTAAACGCTCAGAAATGTAGCCATAGCAAAAACAAGACTTCACGAGGAGTGAGAGTCTGGAAGCAGTTTATAAAGCCTGGCTAATGGGTGGCACCTGTGCAGCTGATCAGGCCCAGGCACGGGGTATATGGGAGATGTAGTCCGAATTGGTTCGTACTCGGGAGAGGGTGCCCTCCGGTGGCGATCGGAGGGAGCCACAGAGGCCTGATTCATGACAGAGACAATATGACGTGTAGGCTAAGTGTGATAACCCATATTTTTACACATGTAATGGGATATGGGTTGAGTACTACAAGTCCCAGCAGCCCCAGCGTTATATAAGAAGGTAGTGAAGGTTATTTGTTCTTTTTTCACTTCCGCTTTTAATTTTGGGGACATCGCGGCAGAGTTTGAACTTTGTAAAGAAGGATATAGCACTTCAAAGGAATGGCAGCAGATAAGCATTTACGTTAAATACTGCCGGAGCTTCGTCAAGAACTGAACATATGATGCACCAATCAAGGAGTGTTGTGGCTGAATTATTTCCTGACTGTTCGTTGTTTGACCATCCCAGTCGAAATAGTGAATGTTAGAGGGATGCACAGTTACCGTTTACTTTAGATTTAATATATTGTTTGTTCATCACTTTTGCTACGTGAATTTGGGGACCCAGAGTGACAGAGGAGACGTTAAGCCCCAAAGAAACTGGGTTTATGGTGATTGTGATCTGATGCTGACTGGTGTTTGTTATTTGCATTGCCCACTGTTAATTAAGTTTTTTTTATTTCTTTCTTTTGTTGGTTTGGTTTGGTTTCTTACGCCAGCGGTGGCCACTGAGTTGACCTCACTGTGTGGATGGCGGTGGTGAGGTGGCTGGGTTTGTGTGGTGGGTTGATCACTTTATTTTTTTGGTTATTTTTGTAGGTTTGCTGTGTGACTGCTGTGAGCTTGACTGCTGTGAGAACACTCTTGCTCCTGTGCCATTTCTGTCTTCACTTTCTAGGTAACCTGTGGCCATCTATGGTTGGTTTTCTTTTTTTTTTTGTTGCTATTTTTATTTACTTCTTTTGATGTTTATTTTCTGTTGTGGGTATTTGCATTAAAGATCCGTGATGTGATGTTTTAATATTTTGATGTGTCTGAATAAAAATGTACTTGTTGACAAAAGCCACCCCATGGCCCCTTTCGCCTAGTTATTATTGACCTCTGAGGGTCATACTATCACACACATATGGGTTTGTCCTCTGCACACATACAGCAGTGAGTATAGACAAAACACTGTGAACGCACACCCAGAGCAATGGGCAGCTGGGGGTTTGGTGTCTTGATCAAGAGCACCTTTTTGAGGGTGGGAGAGAGTGTGTGAGAGTATTCATTCACTCCCCCACCTACATTCTCAGTACTGACGGGAAATGTGTGTAGGTGAGGGGAACGTGTGAATGCCACACTCTAAACAATAACCATGGCAGTGAGAAAATAAGAAAAGTAAATAATTTAAATATATAAATAAAAAATGGCAAGGCACTGAACCCTCAATTACTCCTAGACGTCACAGCAAAAATAGCTGCCCACTGCTCCGGTTGTGTGTTCACAGTGTGTGTATGTTTGCTACTCGCTGTGTGTATGGGTATGGGTTACCATACTTGGCTACACATCACGTCACATCACTTTCATTGTTTTGCGGTGAAGTTACAATGATTTTGCCAGTTTTTGATGTTTTACAGTCAAAGAATGTAATAAGTCATATACTTCTAACTGTATTATAGGTTTGGTAATTTTGCTAGAGCATTGTAATGCTAAAAGGTCCAGTCAGGCCTGCTTAAGGGTGGTGAGCCTGTATGCAGAGAGATTCAAAGTATTTGTATCTGTCTAACCTAATGAAGCCACTTCCTATTTAGGGTTAGCCCTATACTTCAAAGAAAAACGAAACTGCGCCTATCGTTCAACCACGACTCATCTGTGAATGCATCAGACATAAGAGCGAATAATGGAATTAGAGGCCATTTACGAAAATATCGAAAAAGAAGATATTAAAGACACACGTGCACCTCAGATACTGAGTGGCTGCCAGGATAAAAGAAAAGCTCAAAGTGCAGTAAGTAAAATGTTTAATTTGAAGCAAAAATAGTAAAACTAAAGTGTAAGGAAATGAGAAATGTGTAAAAAATTTTTTAGAAAATTAAAAAAAAAAAAAAAAAAAAACTGTGAGTCAATGTTTCTGCTTTTTAATTAAATGTATTAACGTGGAATTATTTCATCTTTTCAAAAAATTTTATTTTTTTAATTTATTTTTATTTTTGATTTATTTATTTTTATTTTTGCAGAAATTTCGCTGTCATTATCAAATAATATAATTGCTTATTTAAAGGTGACCTATTACAGTATATCCCTTTTCACAAAATAAGTCTCTGATGTTCATAGAGTGTGTATGTGAAGTTTTGGCTCAAAATCCCTGACAGATAATTTTGTATAGCTTCTTTTGTAGCACAAAGATTTCTTCCTAGGGCATCCAGAAAAAAAAAAAAAAAAAAAAAGTCTTTGACTAAGCTGGAGGCTCCAACGATCTATCACGCCACATTAAAGAGCGCCAAAACGGTATTTATTGCTTGACTTTCCTAATGAAATGGACAGAATTTGAAATCTGAGACATATCAAAAGTAACACAAAGCCTAGCCTATTGCTATTTATTGCAAGGAAGACGCACTACTGTTCATTCATCAACTGAAGACAGCATAGACCAAAAGATCGTTTGTGAATTAAAAATCGATATTGGTTCATTAAAATGAAAATCTACTAAAATTGAGATTTTAGGCTGGCAAAAACAAAAAGAAAGAGTTAAATTAGTTTTCAATTAAATTTAATAAGCTTTTTCTTCCTTCTCTCTTTTTTTATCTTTTCTTTGTTCTTTTCAGTGGTTTAGTTTTGCATGCACAGGAGAAAACAGAGAAAAGACTAACAAAATGATATATAATAGGAATTAAATAAATCGGCCTACACTGCATATGTTTCAGTTAAATTAGGGGAGGAGTTAAGACTAGGGGTGGGGTTAGGATTAGGCAATCAGGTAGTGACTTCAACGTGGATGGTAATAATTTGGGGTCAAAATTGGGCACAACAGTGGAACAGTACATATCGGATTATGTCGGGAAGTCATTTAGACATTTTCAACAGTTCTTTTGCAGTTCAAGCTGTTGTTTCTCTTGCAAATCACGGGTTCACAGGCTTGCATTACTTTTGACCGTATTTTGTGCAGAAAAATGCAAGAAGAATACAGGTCATAGTTATTTTGTGTTAGCAAAGCCGCAGTCTCACAATACATGAATTAGACTTACGAATATCAGTAACATGCTGCAGATCATTTTTTCTTACACTTGATTCACACCTTAAGGCTGTTTGAGTCCATTTGAGTGTTAACAGACTCTTCTTGTTGGCTTCTGAAGCTGACAGAGTGTACAAAATGTACAAAATACAAACAGTATAGCAGTACGGCTCTGCAGAGAATTTTTAGGTTGGACTTAAAGTCATTATTCTTGTCAAAGACCAGTGTGAAATGAAACCACCATCATTACCAAAATAATCTTGTCCTTTTTTTTTCTTCATTTCATACTTTATATTTGTTTATCTGCTTTGCTGCTCTATAAAAGAAGAGATTTCCTCCAGTCCAGCAGGAAGCAGTAGAGAGCAGGTTTATCAGACTGAAGTGATCAGAGAGAGAGACAAACATCAGACCCAGAGCACTTGCTGCTGGTTGGGGTTATGCCTTGTCCAAACACCCACACTTGCGGTCTTGGCCACTTGAAAGCTTGTACATGCGACAGGAAGTAAGTGCTCAAGACTGTCCCAGGTCTTAAACATGCCAAGGTGCAGTGCCCTTAACACACACTAAATCCACACTATCTTGAATGCCGCTCAGGAGCAATATTTGAGGCTTAGTGTATCCCATCATGCATCATGTTCTGGAAATAAATCATGAGACTTTTTGCCGAGATCTCGCGAGAGGTCACAAAAACCTTTCCAATGTAAGTTAAATATTAATATAATACTTAGATATTACATCTAATTTGGTAAAAACACAAAGCACAAAGCCGAGTTTCCTGTATCATCGATATAAAGGTCCAGTTTGGACTCCTCTTGTTGGCTTTTGAAGCGGATAACGTGACTGAATGGACAAAACACAAATATAGTAGTACAGTTCTGCAGAGAGTTTTTAAGTGTGAAAAAAATTCACACCAAAGTCTAGTGTGAAATGAAACCACTTCCTGTGTACATTTAGCACACTTTAAAAACACTTGTGTTTATTCTAAATATCACAGTTCATCTGTGAAGACCTGCTGTAAGACAGTGAATAATGGACTTAGAGACCATTTATGAAAATGTTGAACGCAGAGGTATTAGGAACACAACTGGACCTCGAACTCAGACTCACGGCCAGGATGAAAAGGATGATCTAAAGCACAGTAAGAAAAAAATACTTTAGAGCAGAAATGGTGTCACAGATGGTGTTATTGATGGTGTCAGTAATGTTTGAGGAAATCAGAAAGGTTACATACCATTTAAATATTAATTATGTCAATGTTTCTGCATTTATATTAAATGTATTAATATATAGTCAGTAGAATGCCTGTTGGGAGACCATCACAATAAAGAGTCAGCAGATATTGGGTAGACAGTCTACAAACACTCTAATGAGAGTTAGTTGACATGTAGGTGCAGCGTTATTTATTGTCAACAGAATGTTCAAAAGGGACCATCAAAATGAAGTGTTAAAGTAAAGCTCTACACCATTATCTAAAGAAAAAAGATAGACTGTCTTTAAGGCTAATTTGAAACTTGATTTATAATGATATAAAGCGTATCAACTGCTATTTGTGTGTTTTCTTCCTGTTTGTCAGGAGGAAGTAGATGTTTGGCGCTGATCACAGTGAGTCTCGGGCTCATTTGTGCTCTTCTGCTGGTCTTCATCATACTGCAGCACATCACCATCACAGCAGAGAGAGACCTGATGAAGAGTTACAAGAACACAGTTGAAGAGTTCAATCAAACCATCAACAGCTTACAGGACAATTACACTGATCTAATGAATAAAAAACTCCAACTGCAGAACAACTTCAGCTCTTTGAGTCAGCAGAAACTGGAGCTGGAGAGCAAAGTCACTTCTCTGAGTTTGGAACTAAACATGGATGCTTCTGAACGAGGTTAGCTCGCATTTGTTCTCATGCAAGTACTTTATTTATTTATTTATTTATTTTTCTTGTTTTCTTTGTATTTTATAAATACAGTTTTTAAACTTGTGTGTTTTATTCTTTTGTTTGTTTGTGTGTGTGAAAATCTATGGTTTAGTTTGTTTTTTCACGTCCAGTGAGTTGAAGAGCTGGTCTGACAGCAGGCAGTACTGCAGAGATCGTGGTGCTGATCTGATCATTATCAACAGTGAAGAGAAGCAGGTGAGTTTATGTGAGTGTTTGTTACTGAATGAGAGGAATCACACTTACTCTTGTTTTTATTCACACAGAGGTTCATTTCTTCTTTCACCAAGGAGAGAGTGTGGATTGGTTTGTCTGACAGAGAGCAGGAGGGCAACATGACATGGGTGGATAATTCACTACTGGAAAAAGGGTAAGTGATAAACATCACTGTATTTGTTTAAGTCTCTTTTTTAAAATGAGGCAATCTCAACCTACAGAAAACAGCTGAAGACAAAACTCTTCCACAAACACCACAAATAAAGATACTTTAAATACTGTAAATTAAATGAAGAAAACTCTTTCTCTCTTTTTCTTCATTTTCACTCCTGCTCAAACTTCCAAATTACTTTACTTTACTCTGGAAACATGCTATTATACTGTGAGTTTTGCTGATTCATTAATTTGTTTTCCTGAAAAACTGAACATCTGATACACGTTGTTCAGGTTTTGGTTCAAAGGTGAGCCGAATGACTATGGAGGGAATGAGGACTGTACTGAACTGAATTATAAAACAGAGACCCTGAACAGCTGGAATGATTGCTCATGCTCTGAGAAGAAGAAGGGGATTTGTGAGAAATAGGTTCATCCTGTCCTCTTGCGGTTTTGCTTTTATTATCTAATATATTAATGAACTAATAATTTTTCAGAATGAAATTACAAAATTAGCTTCATTTTCTTATTGCTGTAATAAACTACTGTTTCTCATGGTGTGAATTAGGGTGCTTTGTGACACCAAACATGTTTTCATGTTTTGCTCCATCACGAGCAGTGCTATATAAATATGATCTTATTCTAGCTGTTATCATGAGCCTCATTTGTTGATCTGAAGTGTTGAGGTGAGAATTACAGTAAAGTACAGAAGTCTAAAGTGTCCAGATTGCCCTGATTCACCCTGTTATTCTGATATTAAGTGTCTGTGAAGCTGCTTTTGAGTTGTTTTGCTTTCTGTTTGAATAAAATCTTCAATTACCATCATTACTATAGTAAACTTGGCATTTTTATTTTTTTTTTAATTTTTTTTACTATTATTATTATTTTTATATCGTACTTCCTATCTGCTGTATTGCTCTCTGGAGAGATTTCATCCAGACCAGCAGGATGCATCAGAGAGCAGGTTTATCAGAGAGGAAGACAAACGTCAGAGCCACACACACACACACACACACACACACACACACACACACACACACACACTTTGCAAACCAAAGTTACGCCATTGATTGTAAGTATTGCTAATTCATGAATTAGTGAGCTGAATGGTATGATAAATGATCTCAGTTTTCAGGCCAGTTTCAGTGATCAAACTACTGAAAAATATCACCTGCAGGGCAACTTTAACTCTTTAGGTCTGATGAAAATTTAGTTGGAGATCAGATTCAATTACTATAATTGTTGGAAAATGCCAGTAACAGTTTTGTTTTGAGTCAATCTGTCACAGTGCCGCTACAACCACTGCAACATTGAATCTTAAAACTGCTGCCACCAGAAGTCGGTTGGCTAGTTGTTGTACCGTTTGACTGAAATTGTAACGTGTACTTTTGCCGTAGGGCCTGAGACGAGAACAAAAGAGTGGAATGCTGCCAAGTGAATCATTAAAGTCCCAGTGCTTTTATTCATGACAGCTGTCTCATCACTCGTGCTACATTCACATTTCAAAATAAACAAAAATAAATCAACAAAATTTCCAAAACAAACTTTACGAAACATAAAAAGAAAACATGCTGAAAGCAGCAAAATACAGCCTAGGCACTAGCCTCAAAGAACAGACTGACACTCAAATCTTACATTTGACTTAAAATACAAGGTCTTGGGCTTCCAGTGGCCCACCCCCCCTCTACACCCAGAAACCCTCCCCTATATACCCAGAAACCCTCCCCTATATATCCAACCTTCCCGCCAAACACAAGCGGGACAAACCATTAACGGGGTTATTTCAGGATGACAGAAGATAGTTCAACAACAGTATTAAAACATACACATTCAACAGATTCTGATAATCAAGGCTAGAATATAAATCAGCAAAATGCTCTCCGACATTAAATCATAAACAAATATCAATAAACAATATAACCCTGTAACTGATGTTCACATGAAAATCCAGTTCATCATCACACAATCTTCTGCCATTCAGATCCCCACTCCATGATTTTAGTTATACCATCTCAGTTAAAAATGGCAGAACAGTGACACCTAGCGAAAAATTGGAAATATGAATATCCTGTTGTCACCCATTTGTGTTCAAAAGCTGTAAACAGGAAGTCATTATCCCACAGTCTCTATTTTCTACTGTCCTCCTGTCTATCTCTTAATGCCACAGTGTTGCAGATTAAAAATTCCCATATTAATTCATTTGATTCCAAAACAAAACACTTTGGTACAATTTAGATACACACATCAAGAATCACCGTATGAATCTCAGCAATGGTGAGAACAAGTCATGGGTGAGGTTTTGTAGTGTGCTGATACTCAGCATGCATTGCAGCATGAAGCTTTCGATTGTCACCATTGCTAAGATTCATCTGCTGATTCTTTATGTCTCCATTTGAGTATAAATTTCACAGTAGTTCTAAATTTTAACTATTAAATCCTTAGTTTCTGCTTGCCACATTACCAAAATTTGACTCCTAATGAGTCTAGCAAGACTCAAGACCAGTTCAGTAGATGATGTTCACGCCCAACTAGGAATAACCGACATCAACAAACCAGCATTGCTATAACTATTGCATCATAAAAACCCAGTTAAAGCAAAAATATCTATGTTTAAATATCAAGAGTCAGGAGCCCAATTAAAGCAAACACTGATCTCCACAATGGTATCGTCAAACAAAACAATAAAACATCATCATCTAAACATCTGTTCATTCTCAATAAGATCTTCTATAGACATCTGACAGAAATAAAATCAGTCTGGTTAGAAATGCATGAAGTTGGTAAAGCTGTGTGTTGAGTTGTTTAAATTTTCAGTTGATTTCATCTAAGGCTGTGGCTGAAGTCAGTGATATAGTTCTTGTATTTGTTTTGTTTCTCTTTCAATCAGTGATTCTGCTCATTAACAGCAGCTGTTCATCAGTGTCTGAAGTCACTCATTAGTTTTCATTATCTCTGTAAGGTGGACTATATTAGTAAACTCATGTAGGGAATAGTGAATGAGGGTGTAGAGTTTGATTTGAAACACAGTCTCTGAGTGTCGATTTTGAACACTGTTAATTCACGATACATAGCAGCAGGCTACTTTTTCGAAAATGACAAATAATACCCAGAATGCACTGTTTTAATGGAAAACAGCATGTTACTGTCAAAATTTGGCCGTTTTTTTACAGCGATTTTTAACAGTGTGTGTAGGGTTTGCGCTATTTTAAAACACGGTACACCTTATAAAGATCACAGCTCATCTGTGCACAGACACTGTACTCTACTGTAAGTGAGAGCAAATAATGGAATCAGGGAACTTTTATGTATGCAGAAATGTTAATAACAGGTCTGGACCTCGAACACAGAGTTGCTGCCAGGATGAAGGAAAAGTTTGAAAGCAAAGTAAGCAGAAAGTTTAATCTGAAGCAAAGGCGGTGACGCAGATGGTATCGCTAATGTTTGAGGGGATAAAAATGCTAAAAAATAATCTGAGAAACCATTTATTCTTGTTTGCTTATTTATTTGACCAAATGAGGTACGCTTTATGTTTACAATAATTTCAGATGTTTGTCATTTTAAAAGAACATGCTCTTTAAAAAGACGTGTGTTTGTCAGGAGGAAGTAGATGTTTGGTGTTGATTACAGTGCTGCCCTACAAAGGCAAAAGCCCTTAACTCGCTAGAGAGTGAAAATGAGAAAAATGACTTTAAAGTTTTTTAATTGTTCAGCCAAATTAATTATTGGTAGGACACTGGAAATTTGGCAATTAGATGTTTTAGCAATGAAAATTATCTACATTAAAAAATTGTGAGGTCAAACTGTTTTACCCCTATTTCAAAGTTAACGTACTCTGCCTTTGCAGTGTCTGCAAAAAGTGAGAGGTCACACCAAGGCAAAATGCGGTAACTTCCTCTGTGTACCATTAGAGGGAGCCTGAGTACCACTACTGGTACTCGTACCACGCACTTTGCTGTGCTCAGTAACGTAAGAAAACACTAGACATAGCATAACAGCTTTTATATTGACTTGAATGAAATAGCCTAACCTAAAAGAACGACTTGTGGATTGACGTGAATGCCAGCAAGCAGGAATGGCCAGAATGCTTGTGGACTGATTTTATCGGGTTACAAGATAAGGTAGGATATGGATTTAATTGCAAACTGTTCGTAGCCTACTGATTTTATAATTGATCATGCTACATGCTACACGCGTCCAACTAGAAGTGACAGCCTGCTGAATAATCTGCATTATAAAAAGGAAAAAAGAAATCTTTAAAGATTATTCATGATTACATATTGTTGTCAAAATATCTCTGCACAGTGTGTTATTATATGGAGCTGTCTAGCCGATCGCTATCTATCCAATTTGTTTGTCTAATGCTTCAGTGACAGATCAGATGTATGAAAGTATACAACTCACACCATAATTAAAACGCTGCAGACTTTGCAGTAAAACAAAGGCAGAACACCATATAACTCAGAGTCAGCACCGTAACTTCCTACCGACGCTTGGCTAAACAAAGGCAGAACGCCCTAACTCACACAGAGACACATATCTGCATTAGTCAGTGAGAGAGTGTGGATTGGTTTGTCTGACAGAGAGAACGAGGGCAACATGACATGGGTGGATAATTCACCAGTGAAACAAGGGTAAGTGTACTGCTGTACTTATTTATTTATTTATTTATTTATTTATTATGTTGTTGTTGTTGGTGGTGTTTATTAATAAAAAATTTGATACATGTTATTCAGGTTTTGGCTTAATGGTGAGCCGAATGACCAAGGGGGAAATGAGGACTGTATTGAGCTGATGCCTTCACATCCTGTCCTGAACAACTGGAATGATCTGCCATGCTCTGAGAAGAAAAAAGGGGTTTGTGAGAAATAGGGTTCATTTAGTCTTGTTGTGGTTTTGCTTCAAAGTAATTGATGTTCAAAAGAAAATGTAAAATTGTCACTTTTATTGCTATAATAAACTCAAGGGTGATAAAACACTTATATTGTGGATTTATGTATTTTAGTGTTTTTCCATCATATTTTCATTTTAAATACAGAACCGTCACAATGTCTAGACAATTCACAAGCACCACAATCAAAGCAAAACTTTACGTTTCTGCACATTCACTTTTTCTAGTTTCTGTAGTTAAATGATAAATGTAAAAATACAATTTCGAAACACTTAAAGGAGAAGTCCACTTCCAAAACAAAGATTCACATACTCACCCCCTGTCATTCAAAATGTTCATGTCTTTCTTTCTTTAGTCATAAAGAAATTATGTTTTTGGAGGAAAACATTTCAGCATTTTTGGTACCCCAATTTTGAACTTCCAAAATGCAGTTTAAATGCGGCTTCAAACAATCCCAAATGCGGTTGTAAACGATCCATGTCATGAATCCTGTCCGGTCTGCCCGCCACCAGAGGTCGCCTTTACATTTCCTTATCATTTCACACCACACAGACTGTTGCATCACACCCCGGACTACGTTTCCCATGATCCACTGCGCTGATTGCTCTAACACCTGCATCCAATCAGATGCTCTATATAAGCCTCGGACTTCCCCTTGTTTCTCGCCAAGTATTGCGGAGTTTGTAATGTGAAGTGGTGTATTGGAGTTTGTATTGTGTATCCCTATAGTTTCCTAGTTCCCTGAGTTTAGCTTTCTCACCTGGTCTTCTCGTTTTGTCTGTCTCGCCGCCTGCCTTGTGGACCTCTCGCTCGTTTGTTTGGATTACATTCACCGCTGATTGACCCTTGCTTGCTTCACGGACTGTTCTTGTGTCTCGCTCCTACATACCTGTTTGCTATTGTTCAACCCTGCCTGTTTCTGACCGTGTCTTTGTCTTGCCCAACTAATAAAAGCTTGCATTTGGATCCGCTCGCTTCACATCTCCCTCACTCCGTTACAAAAACAAGACTAGCGTTTGACATTAAAAAGAATATAAATTGTATTATTTTTATGAAAATAACTGAACGTTACGCTAGATAAGACCCTTCTTTCTCAGCTGGGATCATTTAGAACCACATTTAAACTGCATTTTGGAAGTTAAGGGCACCATATCAGTCCATTATATGGAGAAAAATGCTGAAATGTTTTCCTCAAAAACTTAATTCCTTTATGACTGAAGAAAGAAAGACATGGACATCTTGGATGACAAAGGGGTGAGTACATTATATGTGAATCTTTGTTTTGGAAGTGGGCTTCTCCTTTAAGACCTTTGACGATAATCTAGCTAATTTCATTTCTAAAGAATCACTGTGATTTGTACTGTTTTGTGAGAATTGTGGGATCAGTTACAAACTCCCAACTGTATTTTCCCACCCTTGAATGATACTACGGAAAAGCGAAGCCACACAAAGTGAAGTCAGAAGTAAGCAACTTAACCCCTTCACAAGAGGAGAGTCGGGTGATTTGAGCCTGCAGGGAAGTTGAGCCACCCCTTGTTTCTAGACGACCTTAAACAGAATTATCCATTTTACTCACCCCGTGATGAAGAGAGGCCCATGGGATAATTGTTAAATACATTTAGGTTCAAAAAAACTTTTTTTTTTTTTTTTCCCCTGTTCAAAGTGATTTGTTAATGTTCAAGGACTCATGCTTCTTGTGTCTGAACAATTACAGACAAATCTGAAAAAATATTGCACATGTTTGTGCTTTAGGAAGTTATGAGGCTAAACTGTTAGCATGATGTTAGCTCTAAACTGCTGGATGATACAAGTTTGTTAAAATGATAGGAGTGGGGTAATTTGAGCCAAAATCCCTGGGGTAAGTTGAGCCAGTGGATCACCCCTTCTTATGATTACAAAGTGTTATTTTATTGTATTTCTATGTTATATTTCATTAATTTTAGACCAAGCATTTTTGATTACATTCTTTGTTTTGAATTTTTTTTTTTTTTTTTTCAGAAAATGTTAAATCTTTTTGATGTTGAAATGTTCCCTTCACAATGCTCTAGTCTATTACAAGGCTTACAAATAGATTTTAATACATAATTTTTATTGAATTTCTCTTCCTTTGATACAGCATTAGCTGAAAATGTTAAGTTTTACTTCAGCATAATCAGTGGCACAGTTTAACTCCATGTGGCTCAACTTGCAAGTGCATCTGCATCACTGTATTTAACGCATGACTATGGAGAGATTTCCTCCAGCCCAGTAGGATGTAGCAAAAAGCAGCTTTATCTTTGAGTAAGCAAACAATGTGATTATTATTCATAGCTGCTAATCTGAGGGTTATTAGAGTGATGCAACTGAAATGAAATGTCGTCTTTCAAGTTAATGTTGGATGCATAGATGAAACACTTTTGCCTTTTTCTTATTGTCAGACACCATTATTGTTAGTGTATTTCAGATAAACACAGAATGATAATACTAATGATACGACTGATAATATCTCATTCACAGGTACTATTTAGAAAATTCTTGGTTGATATTTAAAGTGTGTTATATTGTGAAGAGTGGCTGATAAAATGTAAAATTTGCTTTCCACCCGTTTCAGATCAATTTCACGTGTTTCCACATCCCTGGTTTTCAAGAACGACCCATCACTAGCTGTTGCAGCCATGCTGTTCTGTGGGAACATTTAACAACTTTTTGAAAGGGGCAAACATTTCTAGAATCACTGTGGCTTTGTATTATTATTATTATTTTTTTCAAACCACCAAATATTCAGCTAAAATACCATTAATACAGCTCAGCAATTTGAAATGTATGTAAAATTAGCCATTTTTTTCCTGTTTTAAAGCAGCATAGCCTGCCCGTGTATGAGGGGGAGTGGCTGTATTACTATTAATGTTAACGGCGAATTGGTTTTGTCATTGTTATTTACTTGGGTGATGAGCATATAAGTGTGAGTAATTGCAGAAAACAACGACTAAACTAGTCTATCCGTAGTCCAGCAATTGTAACTGGTTTAATGGGACAAATCTGGTTGAAAGAAATCTCTGGGTGAATTCTCACACATCAAACATTTTTGAACGATACCCAGCCCTACAGCTGACTCGTAAAGTTTTAGATATTCTTCATATTTTGTGTGGTGGTCAGTTCACACTGATAGAAACTAATCTTTTCCAATTAGTTTAAACTGTTTTTTTTTTGTTTTTTTTTCCTAAACTTGTCCATTCTTTTTTTTTTTTTTTGTCAAATTCTTCTAAATGCATTTTAATAGACTGAATCATGCAGTCAAAGAACACACTCTAAATGTGCACATGCGTGCACTCTTTAGGGGTGTTTTGAATGGTTTTTGCAAAATACTCGATAATGTTACATCACAAAACAACAATTACGATATTATCGCAGTTGATATATATCGCACACCCCTCCTTGTACGGCTCCGGGGGGTGAATAAGAGCCTCCTGTAGCAAATTGATGTGTTTTTGTAAGGAAAAAAAATCCGTATTTCAGGGCTCTACAGTGCAACCATCAAAAAATATTTTGGAGCAGCAGTGCGACTAACCCGATCAGCATATTTGTGTTTGCGCTCAGGGGAACTTCAATGATTTATACTTGTTTTTTTACGTGTTTTTGCAGCGTTGAGATATGTATCGTGGACATATGTTGCTGAGTGACAGCTTTGAAAGATTATTAAGGGAGTTGCAAATGTGATAAATTAATACAACAGTTCAATAAACAAGAAGTTAATATTTAGTGATGCACATGACTCTAACAATATTGTCTGATTTTGCTCTATTTCGTCAAACAAAATTAGTTTCAAAGTCACAGCATTATAGTTTAACCTGGTACACTTTGCAAATGAGAACATGTTCATTTGAAATTTTAGCCAATAAACTGTGGATATGCAGACTTACAAAGAAAAAAAATCCATCAAAAATGACTTGGCCTTACAAAAATTAAACGGTCTGAAGCTGAGTACAATTAAAACCTGACATTAAAAACAACAACACCCAACCAAAATGCATTTTTACAATTATACAACACATGGACGATGGACAATAATCTAATAAGGTATTTATAATAATATAATAAGGTTTTTTTTTTTTTTCATTTTTGAACCTTTGTTGAAAGTTTCAGTGGATCCAACTCCAGGAAAAGTTTTTGGGTGAATAAAGGCGTCCCATAACGAATTGATGCATTTTTGTAAGAAATACTTACAGACATTTACAAAGGCTCAGAGGTGGGGTGGATGTTTTAAATTCATTATGTTGTCAGATAAATGTTTTAAATGTAAAATTTTTAATATAGAACTACTGTTTGATTGAAATGATTTAACTAACTGAAATGATTCTTTAAAAATAAAAATAAAACGAAATAAACTTGACTCAATATAACAATAATTGAGTCATTGACTCACTAGATACATTTAAAAATGCAGTCATTCATAGCCTACCTCTCTCATTCAGCATGAATCCAATTAAATGTGTCCATATTTGCGATGTATTTGAATGCTAAACTATTATTTATTAGTAAACCAGGCTTTGTACTTAATGCGTGTAAAAACATCCTGACATGAGCAAATATGTGTTTGGCCCGATCTCAGGCTGAACGGCACGGATTGTACTACGCAGTACGCACTATTTTAATTAATCAGTGTATATGGTTGGTTGAATGTATTTTATTCTGATAATGAACAGGCTGCAACGTTTGCAATGCTGTATGTGTGTGTGCAAGGTGCCGGCGCAATCGAACAGCAGAAACAAACAACAAAAAGATTCCACACAAACATGAACCAAACTCAGCAGATTATACTGTATGTCACTCAGTCTTTTCCTTTCATTTTGTTAATCTGTTAATTTGGCTATTTAAGTTAAATATATTACGCATATTTATTTATTTTATATATAGACTATGATTTGATAAAAACAGATTTTGTTATTTTTAGTTTAACTTAATTTTTGTTGCTTGTCTACGTTCGTCCGCCACATTCTTTCTCTTCTCCGACCCCGCAGCTCTCTCTCTCTCTCTCTCTCTCTCTCTCTCTCTCTCTCTCTCTCTCTCCGTTAGCTTAGTGTTAGTGGCACCAGTCCAGGTAATTCCAGGAGTTATTCATGCTATTTCTCCTTGTTGAGAGTTTGGTGTCGCACATAGATTACACCTGATTATGCATTCTGTTGCGTTTGATAAAAATCACACTGACACAGGGAGTTGCATCAACTTATCTTTTACTTAGCCTTCCTTTTCCCGGATCTCAGTAAACAAACGCATCCATTGGTCAGGCATGACAGAATGCTTTCAGCACAATCAAACACGATGCATCACTGAACATTAACTCAATGCGTTATCAAACAACACTTGGGAACACAACATTTCCCCCTCTCCTACAGGGTTTCAAACATGAAATGTTGACACAAAGTCCTGCAAGTGAAGTCAGAGGGCAGGCGGCAAGGAATCAGAGATCGTTAAACTGTCCAGATCAAACACAGGTAATCCACAAAACAGGGTAAACGCTCAGAAATGTAGCCATAGCAAAAACAAGACTTCACGAGGAGTGAGAGTCTGGAAGCAGTTTATAAAGCCTGGCTAATGGGTGGCACCTGTGCAGCTGATCAGGCCCAGGCACGGGGTATATGGGAGATGTAGTCCGAATTGGTTCGTACTCGGGAGAGGGTGCCCTCCGGTGGCGATCGGAGGGAGCCACAGAGGCCTGATTCATGACAGAGACAATATGACGTGTAGGCTAAGTGTGATAACCCATATTTTTACACATGTAATGGGATATGGGTTGAGTACTACAAGTCCCAGCAGCCCCAGCGTTATATAAGGAGGTAGTGAAGGTTATTTGTTCTTTTTTCACTTCCGCTTTTAATTTTGGGGACATCGCGGCAGAGTTTGAACTTTGTAAAGAAGGATATAGCACTTCAAAGGAATGGCAGCAGGTAAGCATTTATGTTAAATACTGCCGGAGCTTCGTCAAGAACTGAACATATGATGCACCAATCAAGGAGTGTTGTGGCTGAATTATTTCCTGACTGTTCGTTGTTTGACCATCCCAGTCGAAATAGTGAATGTTAGAGGGATGCACAGTTACCGTTTACTTTAGATTTAATATATTGTTTGTTCATCACTTTTGCTACGTGAATTTGGGGACCCAGAGTGACAGAGGAGACGTTAAGCCCCAAAGAAACTGGGTTTATGGTGATTGTGATCTGATGCTGACTGGTGTTTGTTATTTGCATTGCCCACTGTTAATTAAGTTTTTTTTATTTCTTTCTTTTGTTGGTTTGGTTTGGTTTCTTACGCCAGCGGTGGCCACTGAGTTGACCTCACTGTGTGGATGGCGGTGGTGAGGTGGCTGGGTTTGTGTGGTGGGTTGATCACTTTATTTTTTTGGTTATTTTTGTAGGTTTGCTGTGTGACTGCTGTGAGCTTGACTGCTGTGAGAACACTCTTGCTCCTGTGCCATTTCTGTCTTCACTTTCTAGGTAACCTGTGGCCATCTATGGTTGGTTTTCTTTTTTTTTTTGTTGTTATTTTTATTTACTTCTTTTGATGTTTATTTTCTTTTGTGGGTATTTGCATTAAAGATCCGTGATGTGATGTTTTAATATTTTGATGTGTCTGAATAAAAATGTACTTGTTGACAAAAGCCACCC
The DNA here is from genome assembly GCA_036247105.1 of Cirrhinus mrigala. Lineage (NCBI taxonomy): Eukaryota > Metazoa > Chordata > Actinopteri > Cypriniformes > Cyprinidae > Cirrhinus > Cirrhinus mrigala. The sequence goes on from CM070007.1 coordinate 5,420,293, forward strand.
CATGGCACCCTTTTGCCTAGTTATTATTGACCTCTGAGGGTCATACTATCACACACATATGGGTTTGTCCTCTGCACACATACAGCAGTGAGTATAGACAAAACACTGTGAGAACACACCCAGAGCAATGGGCAGCTGGGGGTTTGGTGTCTTGATCAAGAGCACCTTTTTGAGGGTGGGAGAGAGTGTGTGAGAGTATTCATTCACTCCCCCACCTACATTCTCAGTACTGACGGGAAATGTGTGTAGGTGAGGGGAACGTGTGAATGCCACACTCTAAACAATAACCATGGCAGTGAGAAAATAAGAAAAGTAAATCATTTAAATAAATAAATAAAAAATGGCAAGGCACTGAACCCTCAATTACTCCTAGATGTCACAGCAAAAATAGCTGCTCCGGTTGTGTGTTCACAGTGTGTGTATGTTCGCTACTCGCTGTGTGTGTGCACTAGATATATTAAATGCAAAGCATAAATTATGAGTATGGGTTACCATACTTGGCTACACATCACGTCACATCACTTTCATTGTTTTGCGGTGAAGTTACAATGATTTTGCAAGTTTTTGATGTTTTACAGTCAAAGAATGTAATAAGTCATATACTTCTAACTGTATTATAGGTTTGGTAATGTTGCTAGAGCATTGTAATGCTAAAAGGTCCGGTCAGGCCTGCTTAAGGGTGGTGAGCCTGTATGCAGAGGGATTCAAAGTATTTTTATCTGTCTAACCTAATGAAGCCACTTCCTATTTAGGGTTAGCCCTATACTTAAAAGAAAAAAGAAACTGTGCCTATCATTCAACCACGACTCATCTGTGAACACATGCCATCAGACATAAGAGCGAATAATGGAATTAGAGGCCATTTACGAAAATATCGAAAAAGAAGATATTAAAGACACACGTGCACCTCAAATACTGAGTGGCTGCCAGGATAAAAGAAAAGCTCAAACGTGCAGTAAGTAAAATGTTTAAATTGAAGCAAAAAATAGTAAAACTAAAGTGTAAGGAAATGAGAAATGTGTAAAAAAATTTTTTTGGAAAATTAAAAAAAAAAAAACTGTGAGTCAATGTTTCTGCTTTTTAATTAAATGTATTAACATGGAATTATTTCATCTTTTCAAAAAATGTTATTTTTTTTTATTTATTTTTATTTTTTATTTATTTTTTTTTATTTTTGCCGAAATGTCGCTGTCATTATCAAATAATATAATTGCTTATTTAAAGGTGATCTATTACAGTATATCCCTTTTCACAAAATAAGTCTCTGATGTCCATAGAGTGTGTATGTGAAGTTTTGGCTTAAAATCCCTGACAGATAATTTTGTATAGCTTCTTTTGTAGCACAAAGATTTCTCCCTAGGGCATCCAGAAAAAAACAAACAAAAAAAACAAATAGTCTTTGATTAAGCTCGAGGCTGCAACGATCTATCACGCCACATAAACGGTATTTATTGCTTGACTTTCCTAATGAAATGGACAGAATTTGAAATCTGAGACATATCAAAAGTAACATAAAGCCTAGCCTATTGCTGTTTATTGCAAGGAAGACGCACTACTGTTCATTCATCAACTGAAAACAGCATAGACCAAAAGATCGTTTGTGAATTAAAAATCGATATTGGTTCATTAAAATGAAAATCTACTAAAATCGAGATTTTAGGCTGACAAAAACAAAAAGAAAGAATTAAATTAGTTTTAAATTAAATTTAATAAGCTTTTTCTTCCTTCTCTCTTTTTTTATCTTTTCTTTGTTCTTTTCAGTGGTTTAGTTTTGCATGCACAGGAGAAAACAGAGAAAAGACTAACAAAATAACATATAATAGGAATTAGGAGGAGGAGTTAGGACTAGGGGTGGGGTTAGGATTAGGCAATCAGGTAGTGACTTCAACGTGGATGGTAATAATTTGGGGTCAAAATTGGGCACAACAGTGTGTTGGGAAGTCATTTAGACATTTTCAACAGTTCTTTTGCAGTTCAAGCTGTTGTTTCTCTTGCAAATCACGGGTTCACAGGCTTGCATTACTTTTGACCGTATTTTGTAAGTGCAGAAAAATGCAAGAAGAATACAGGTCATAGTTATTTTGTGTTAGCAAAGCCACAGTCTCACAATACATGAATTAGACTTACGAATATCAGTAACATGCTGCAGATCATTTTTTCTTACACTTGATTCACACCTTAAGGCTGTTTGAGTCCATTTGAGTGTTACCAGACTCCTCTTGTTGGCTTCTGAAGCTGACAGAGTGTACAAAATGTACAAAATACAAACAGTATAGCAGTATGGCTCTGCAGAGAATTTTTAGGTTGGACTTAAAGTCATTATTCTTGTCAAAGGCCAGTGTGAAATGAAACCACCATCATTACCAAAATAATCTTGGCGTTTTTATTCTTCATTTCATATTTTATATTTGTTTATCTGCTTTGTTGCTTTATAGAAGGAGAGATTTCCTCCAGTCCAGCAGGAAGCCGTAGAGAGCAGGTTTATCAGACTGAAGTGATCAGAGAGGAAGACAAACATCAGATCCAGAGCACTTGCTGCTGGTTGGGGTTATGCCTTGTCCAAACACTCACACTTGCGGTCTTGGCCACTTGAAAGCATGTACACGCGACAGGAAGTAATTGCACAAGACTGTCCCAGGTCTTAAACATGCCAAAGTGCAGTGCCCTTAACACACACTAAATCCACACTATCTTGAATACCGCTCAGGAGCAATATTTGAGGCTTACTGTATCCCATCATGCATCATGTTCTGGAAATAAATCATGAGACTTTTTGCCGAGATCTCGCGAGAGGTCACAAAAACCTTTCCAATGTAAGTTAAATATTAATATAATACTTAGATATTACATCTAATTTGGTAAAAACACGAATGTAGTAGTACAGCTCTGCAGAGAGTTTTTAAGTGTGAAAAAATTTCACACCAAAGGCTAGTGTGAAATGAAACCACTTCCTGTGTACATTTAGCACACTCTAAAAACACTTGTGTTTATTCTAAATATCACAGTTCATCTGTGAAGACCTGCTGTAAGACAGTGAATAATGGACTTAGAGACCATTTATGAAAATGTTGAACGCAGAGGTATTAGGAACACAACTGGACCTCGAACTCAGACTCACGGCCAGGATGAAAAGGATGATCTAAAGCACAGTAAGAAAAAAATACTTTAGAGCAGAAATGGTGTCACAGATGGTGTTATTGATGGTGTCAGTAATGTTTGAGGAAATCAGAAAGGTTACATACCATTTAAATATTAATTATGTTAATGTTTCTGCATTTATATCAAATGTATTAATATATAGTCAGTTGAATGCCTGTTGGGAGACCATCACAATAAAGAGTCAGCAGATATTGGGTAGACAGTCTACAAACACTCTAATGAGAGTTAGTTGACATGTAGGTGCAGCGTTATTTATTGTCAACACAATGTTCAAAAGGGACCATCAAAATGAAGTGTTACCGAATTCAAAAGCACTACAGCATTATCTAAAGAAAAAAGACAGACTGTCTTTAAGGCTAATTTGAAACTTGATTTATAATGATATAAAGGGTATCAACTGCTATTTGTGTGTTTTCTTCCTGTTTGGCAGGAGGAAGTAGATGTTTGGTGTTGATCACAATGAGTCTCGGGCTCATTTGTGCTCTTCTGCTGGTCTTCATCATACTGCAGCACATCACCATCACAGCAGAGAGAGACCTGGTGAAGAGTTACAAGAACACAGTTGAAGAGTTCAATCAAACCATCAACAGCTTACAGGACAATTACACTGATCTAATGAATGAAAAACTCCAACTGCAGAACAACTTCAGCTCTTTGAGTCAGCAGAAACTGGAGCTGGAGAGCAAAGTCACTTCTTCTGAACGAGGTTAGCTCGCATTTGTTCTCATGCAAGTAATTTATTTATTTATTTTTTCTTGTTTTCTTTTTTTAAAATTGTGTGTTTTATTATTTTTTTTGTTTGTTTGTGTGTGTGTGAAAATCTATGGTTCAGGTTGGTTTTTCATGTCCAGTGAGTTGATGAGCTGGTCTGACAGCAGGAAGTACTGCAGGGATCGTGGTGCTGATCTGGTCATTATCAACAGTGAAGAGAAGCAGGTGAGGTTATGTGAGTGTTTGTTACTGAATGAGAGGAATCACACTTATTCCTGTTTTTATTCACACAGGGGTTCATTTCTTCTTTGACCAAGGAGAGAGTGTGGATTGGTTTGTCTGACAGAGAGCAGGAGGGCAACATGAAATGGGTGGATAATTCACTACTGAAAAAAGGGTAAGTGATAAACATCACTGTATTTGTTTACGTCTTTTTGATTCTCTTTTTTTAAATGAGGCAATCCCAACCTACAGAAAACAGCTGAAGACAAAACTCTTCCACAAACACCACAAATAAAGATAGTTTAAATACTGTAAATTAAATTAAGAAAACGCTTTCTCTCTTTTTCTTCATTTTCACTCCTGCTCAAACTTCTGTATTACTTTAGTTTACTCTTGAAACATGCTATTATACTGTGAGTTTTGTTGATTCATTAATTTGTTTTCCTGAAAAACTGAACATCTGATACATGTTGTTCAGGTTTTGGTTCAAAGGTGAGCCGAATGACTCTGGAGGGAATGAGGACTGTATTGAAATGAATTATAAAACAGAGACCCCAAACAGCTGGAATGATTGCTCATGCTCTGAGAAGAAGAAGGGGATTTGTGAGAAATAGGTTCATCCTGTCCTCTTGTGGTTTTGCTTTTATTATCTAATATATTAATTAACTAATAATTTTTCCGAATGAAATTACAAAATTAGCATCATTTTCTTATTGTTGTAATAAACTACTGTTTCTCATGGTGTGAATTAGGGTGATGTGAGACACCAAACCTCTGATGTTTTCATGTTTTGCTCCATCACGAGCAGTGCTATATAAATATGATCATGTTCTAGCTGTTATCTTGAGCATGATTTGTTGATCTGAAGTGTTGAGGTGAGAATTACAGTAAACTACAGAAGTCTAAAGTGTCCAGTTTGCCCTGATTCACCCTGTTATTCTGATATTAAGTGTCTGTGAAGCTGCTTTTGAGTTGAATTGCTTTCTGTTTGAATAAAATCTTCAATTACACTGTCAGAAAAAAAGGTACAGTTCTGTCGCTGGGGCGGTACCCTAAGGTACAAAGTGAAAAGGTACAAATATGTACTTTTAAAGTACTAATATGTACTTTTAAGGTACCAATATGTACCTTTAAGGTACTAATATGTACTTTCAAAGCATTAAAATGTACCTTTAAGGTACTAATATGTACTGTTTAGGGGTAGGCAAGGTACAAAAATGTACTTTTTCACTTTTGTACCTTAGGGTACCGCCCCAGCGACAGAATTGTACCTTTTTTTCTGAGAGTGTGCCATCATTACTATAGTAAACTTGGCATTTTTTATTTATTATTATTATTATTATTATTATTATTATTATTATTATTATTATTATTATATTGTACTTCCTATCTGCTGTATTGCTCTCTGGAGAGATTTCATCCAGACCAGCAGGATGCAGCAGAGAGCAGGATTATCAGAGAGGAAGACAAACGTCAGAGCCTGTTTTTCTACCAGTTTGTGAATGATTTTGTTTTGTTTTGTTTTAATCTAAATAATTACTTTCAAAACTGAAAAATAATAAATAAAAAATAGACATTATTTTGGCTTAAATCAGCCCTGTGGATAAAAATCAAGGGGTGGGTGGGGGTTTGGGCATATACCATTTCATCCAGTTTTAGCTAAATATCCCATTTTTGGACATGCAAAATCATGTAAAGCAGTGGATCTCAGCTGATGAAACACATAATGCCTCATAATGTCATGTGATTTTATGATTGTATGATGTTTTTTGAACTTTCCACACCTTAACCTCGTGAACTGACGCACATTAGGGAAAGGCCAAAATAAACATTAATGAAGATACACTGTATAGAGATCAGTGGGAAAGACCTTTGTGACATTAGCCTGGTTATTGCAGTACTGTGAGCAGGGGCATAATTTCCAATAGGGACTTTTCAAAATCCTGTCATCTTTTTTGTTGACTGTTTCTATATAGTTTCAGTTGTGATTCACTTTTTTCTTTGTGTGTGTGTGTGTGTCATGCTGTTATATCAGGTGACACATATTCTTTTTGGCAGAATTTATAATTTATAATCAACTTAATTATTTCCTGTATTATCCCCCTCCTTAGTTGGAGATTAGATTCAATGACTATAATTGCTGAAAAATGCCAGTAACAGTTTTGTTTTGAGTCAATCATCTGCCATTCAGATCCCCACTCCAAGATTTTAGTTATACCATCTCAGTTAAAAATGGCAGAACAGTGACACCTAGCGAAAAATTGGAAATATGAATATCCTGTTGTCACCCATTTGTGTTTAAAAGCTGTAAACAGGAAGTCATTATCCCACAATCTCTATTTTCTACTGTCCTCCTGTCTATCTCTTAATGCCACAGTGTTGCAGATTAAAAATTCCCATATTGATTCCAGGTACAGTCGACAGTCTTTGATACAAAGGCTCAGTTAGGCCTATTTTAAGGTATTTATCTGTCTTAATGGCCACAGATTCCTCTTGCTGCACCAAGGAGAGACCTGATAAAGAGTTACAAGAACACCGTTGAAGTGTTCAATCAAACCATTAACAGCTTACAGAACAATTACACTGATTTAACACAAAAGAAACTGACGCTGGAGATCAGAGTAAATAACTTCACTGCTGAAAAAAAAAAAAAAAACAGTTACAGAGAAGCTTTGAGTCTTTGAATCAGACAATACTAGAGTTAGAAAGCAAAGTCACATCTCTGAGTGATGAACTGAAGAAAGATGAATCTAAACAGAGTCAGTAAAAAATTGGTTTTGTGTTGTTTCTTTACTTCTCTTGGTCTTCATGCTTATAATTATTAATTGTGTTTTGGTCAGGAAATCTGGTCCTTAACCACTAAGTATTTAGATTGCAATTAATAATTTGATACAATGCACTTATTGTGTACATACATGCATTTACATTGTGCTTAGATTTTAAAAATACCTGCATGTATAGAGAACGAGGGCAACATGACATGGGTGGATAATTCACCAGTGAAACAAGGGTAAGTGTACTGCTGTACTTTTTTATTTATTTATTTATTTATTTATGTTGTTGTTGTTGTTGTTTATTAATAAAAAATTTGATACATGTTATTCAGGTTTTGGCTTAATGGTGAGCCGAATGACCAAGGGGGAAATGAGGACTGTATTGAGCTGATGCCTTCACATCCTGTCCTGAACAACTGGAATGATCTGCCATGCTCTGAGAAGAAAAAAGGGGTTTGTGAGAAATAGGGTTCATTTAGTCTTGTTGTGGTTTTGCTTCAAAGTAATTGATGTTCAAAAGAAAATGTAAAATTGTCACTTTTATTGCTATAATAAACTCAAGGGTGATAAAACACTCATATTGTGGATTTATGTATTTTAGTGTTTTTCCATCATATTTTCATTTTAAATACAGAACCGTCACAATGTCTAGACAATTCACAAGCACCACAATCAAAGCAAAACTTTACGTTTCTGCACATTCACTTTTTCTAGTTTCTGTAGTTAAATGATAAATGTAAAAATACAATTTCGAAACACTTAAACGAGAAGTCCACTTCCAAAACAAAGATTCACATACTCACCCCCTGCCATCCAAAATGTTCATGTCTTTCTTTCTTTAGTCATAAAGAAATTATGTTTTTTGAGGAAAACATTTCAGCATTTTTCTCCATATAACAGACTGATATGGTGCCCCGATTTTGAACTTCCAAAATGCAGTTTAAATGCGGGTTCAAACAATCCCAAATGCGGTTGTAAACGATCCCAGCCGAGGAAGAAGGGTCTAGCATGATGATCAGTTATTTTCATTAAAAAAATACAATTTAAATACTTTTTAATCTCAAACACTCGTCTTGTCTTACTCTGCCTGGACTCTGTGTATTCTGGCTCAAGACAGTTAGGGTATGTCGAAAAACTCATATTTTCTCCCTCAACTTCAAAAATCATTTCAAAATCACCCTACATCACTGCGGAAGTACCAACCCAGTCTTTGCAAAGTGAACATGTAAAGAAGATCAAACACCTTTAACAAAAAAGGTAAAACAGCGATAGGACGACTTTGAAGTTGAGGGAGAACATGAGATGGGAATTTTTTTGACATAAACAGTCCAGACAGAGCAAGACTGTCATGAATCCTGTTCGGTCTGCCCGCCACCAGAGGTCGCCTGTACATTTCACTAACATTTCACACCACACAGACTGTTGCATCACACCCCGGACTACGTTTCCCATGATCCACTGCGTTGATTGCTCTAACACCTGCATCCAATCAGATGCTCTATATAAGCCTCGGACTTCCCCTTGTTTCTCACCAAGTATTGTGGAGTTTGTATTGTGAAGTGGTGTATTGGAGTTTGTATTGTGTATCCCTTTAGTTTTCTAGTTCCCTGAGTTTAGCTTTCTCACCTGGTCTTCTCGTTTTGTCTGTCTTACCGCCTGCCTTGTGGACCTCTCGCTCGTTTGTTCGGATACCCCTTTGCCTCACTCTTTGGATTACATTCGCCAATGATTGACCCTCGCTTGCTTCACGGACTGTTCTTGTGTCTCGCTCCTACATACCTGTTTGCTATTGTTCAACCCTGCCTGTTTCTGACCGTGTCTTTGTCTTTACCCAACTAATAAAAGCTTGCATTTGGATCCGCTCGCTTCACGTCTCCCTCGCTCCGTTACAAAAACAAGACTAGCGTTTGACATTAAAAAGAATATAAATTGTATTATTTTTATGAAAATAACTGAACGTTACACTAGATAAGACCCTTCTTTCTCAGCTGGGATCATTTAGAACCGCATTTAAACTGCATTTTGGAAGTTAAAAATAAGGGCACCATATCAGTCCATTATATGGAGAAAAATGCTGAAATGTTTTCCTCAAAAAACTTAATTCCTTTATGACTGAAGAAGGAAAGACATGGATATCTTGGATGACAAAGGGGTGAGTACATTATACGTGAATCTTTGTTTTGGAAGTGGACTTCTCCTTTAAGACCTTTGACGATAATCTAGCTAATTTCATTTCTAAAGAATCACTGTGATTTGTACTGTTTTGTGAGAATTGTGGGATCAGTTACAAACTGTATTTTCCCACCCTTGAATGATACTACGGAAAAGCGAAGCCACACAAAGTGAAATCAGAAGTAAGCAACTTAACCCCTTCACAAGAGGAGAGTCGGGTGATTTGAGCCTGCAGGGAAGTTGAGCCACCCCTTGTTTCTAGACGACCTTAAACAGAATTATCCATTTTACTCACCCTGTGATGAAGAGAGGCCCATGGGATAATTGTTAAATACATTTAGGTTCAAAAAAACTTTTTTTTTTTCCCTGTTCAAAGTGATTTGTTAATGTTCAAGGACTCATGCTTCTTGTGTCTGAACAATTACAGACAAATCTGAAAAAATATTGCACGTGTTTGTGCTTTAGGAAGTTATGAGGCTAAACTGTTAGCATGATGATAGCTCTAAACTGCTGGATGATACAAGTTTGTTAAAATGATAGGAGTGGGGTAATTTGAGCCAAAATCCCTGGGGTAAGTTGAGCCAGTGGATCACCCCTTCTTATGATTACAAAGTGTTATTTTATTGTATTTCTATGTTATATTTCATTAATTTTAGACCAAGCATTTTTGATTACATTCTTTGTTTTGAATTTTTTTTTTTTTTTTTCAGAAAATGTTAAATCTTTTTGATGTTGAAATGTTCCCTTCACAATGCTCTAGTCTATTACAAGGCTTACACATAGATTTTAATACATAATTTTTATTGAATTTCTCTTCCTTTGATACAGCATTAGCTGAAAATGTTAAGTTTTACTTCAGCATAATCAGTGGCACAGTTTAACTCCATGTGGCTCAACTTGCAAGTGCATCTGCAACACTGTATTTAACGCATGACTATGGAGAGATTTCCTCCAGCCCAGTAGGATGTAGCAAAAAGCAGCTTTATCTTTGAGTAAGCAAACAATGTGATTATTATTCATAGCTGCTAATCTGAGGGTTATTAGAGTGACGCAACTGAAATGAAATGTCGTCTTTCAAGTTAATGTTAGATGCATAGATGAAACACTTTTGCCTTTTTCTTATTGTCAGACACCATTATTGTTAGTGTATTTCAGATAAACACAGAATGATAATACTAATGATACGACTGATAATATCTCATTCACAGGTACTATTTAGAAAATTCTTGGTTGATACTTAAAGTGTGTCATATTGTGAAGAGAGGCTGGTAAAATGTAAAATTTGTTTTCCACCTGTTTCAGATCAATTTCACGTGTTTCCACATCCCTGGTTTTCAAGAACGACCCATCACTAGCTGTTGCAGCCATGCTGTTCTGTGGGAACATTTAACAACTTTTTGAAAGGGGCAAACATTTCTAGAATCACTGTGGCTTTGTATTATTATTATTATTATTTTTTTCAAACCACCAAATATTCAGCTAAAATACCGTTAATACAGCTCAGCAATTTGAAATGTATGTAAAATTAGCCATTTTTTTCCTGTTTTAAAGCAGCATAGCCTGCCCGTGTATGAGGGGGAGTGACTGTATTACTATTAATGTTAACGGCGAATTGGTTTTGTCATTGTTATTTACTTGGGTGATGAGCATATAAGTGTGAGTAATTGCAGAAAACAACGACTAAACTAGTCTATCCATAGTCCAGCAATTGTAACTGGTTTAATGGGGCAAATCTGGTTGAAAGAAATCTCTGGGTGAATTTTCACACATCGAACATTTTTGAACGATACCCAGCCCTACAGCTGACTCGTAAAGTTTTTGATATTCTTCATATTTTGTGTGGTGGTCAGTTCACACTGATAGAAACTAATCTTTTCCAATTAGTTTAAACTATTTTTTTTTTTTTTTTTCCTAAACTTGTCCATTATCTTTTTTTTTTTTTTTTTGTCAAATTCTTCAAAATGCATTTTAATAGACTGAATCATGCAGTGAAAGAACACACTCTAAATGTGCACATGCGTGCACTCTTTAGGGGTGTTTTGAATGGTTTTTGCAAAATACTCGATAATGTTACATCACAAAACAACAATTACGATATTATCGCAGTTGATATATATCGCACACCCCTCCTTGTACGGCTCCGGGGGGTGAATAAGAGCCTCCTGTAGCAAATTGATGTGTTTTTGTAAGGAAAAAAAATCCGTATTTCAGGGCTCTACAGTGCAACCATCAAAAAATATTTTGGAGCAGCAGTGCGACTAACCCGATCAGCATATTTGTGTTTGCGCTCAGGGGAACTTCAATGATTTATACTTGTTTTTTTACGTGTTTTTGCAGCGTTGAGATATGTATCGTGGACATATGTTGCTGAGTGACAGCTTTGAAAGATTATTAAGGGAGTTGCAAATGTGATAAATTAATACAACAGTTCAATAAACAAGAAGTTAATATTTAGTGATGCACATGACTCTAACAATATTGTCTGATTTTGCTCTATTTCGTCAAACGAAATTAGTTTCAAAGTCACAGCATTATAGTTTAACCTGGTACACTTTGCAAATGAGAACATGTTCATTTGAAATTTTAGCCACTAAACTGTGGATATGCAGACTTACAAAGAAAAAAAATCCATCAAAAATGACTTGGCCTTACAAAAATTAAACGGTCTGAAGCTGAGTACAATTAAAACCTGACATTAAAAACAACAACACCCAACCAAAACGCATTTTTACAATTATACAACACATGGACGATGGACAATAATCTAATAAGGTATTTATAATAATATAATAAGGTTTTTTTTTTTTTCATTTTTGAACCTTTGTTGAAAGTTTCAGTGGATCCAACTCCAGGAAAAGTTTTTGGAGACCTCCGAAGTATATTTAAAGGGTAAGTTCATCCAAAAATGAATATTAGCCTATGATTTACTTGGTGTAGGTGTATATGACTTTCTACTTTTAGACAAATCCAATGGGAGTTATAATGACATTGGGTGGGAGGTAGTGTTCTACAGTCCAAAAGAAAGTCAGATAAAGTGCATCCATCCATAATAAAAAGTGCCTCACACAGGTCCAGGAGGGTGAATAAAGGCGTCCCATAACGAACTGATGCATTTTTGTAAGAAATACTTACAGACATTTACAAAGGCTCAGAGGTGGGGTGGATGTTTTAAATTCATTATGTTGTGAGATAAATGTTTTAAATGTAAAATTTTGAATATAGAACTACTGTTTGATTGAAATGATTTAACTAACTGAAATGATTCTTTAAAAATAAAAATAAAACGAAATAAACTTGACTCAATATAACAATAATTGAGTCATTGACTCACTAGATACATTTAAAAATGCAGTCATTCATAGCCTGCCTCTCTCATTCAGCATGAATCCAATTAAATGTGTCCATATTTGCGATGTATTTGAATGCTAAACTATTATTTATTAGTAAACCAGGCTTTGTACTTAATGCGTGTAAAAACATCCTGACATGAGCAAATATGTGTTTGGCCCGACCTCAGGCTGAACGGCACGGATTGTACTACGCAGTACGCACTATTTTAATTAATCAGTGTATATGGTTGGTTGAATGTATTTTATTCTGATAATGAACAGGCTGCAACGTTTGCAATGCTGTATGTGTGTGTGCAAGGTGCCGGCGCAATCGAACAGCGGAAACAAACAACAAAAAGATTCCACACAAACATGAACCAAACTCAGCAGATTATACTGTATGTCACTCAGTCTTTTCCTTTCATTTTGTTAATCTGTTAATTTGGCTATTTAAGTTAAATATATTACGCATATTTATTTATTTTATATGTAGACTATGATTTGATAAAAACAGATTTTGTTATTTTTAGTTTAACTTAATTTTTGTTGCTTGTCTACGTTCGTCCGCCACATTCTTTCTCTTCTCCGACCCGCAGCTCTCTCTCTCTCTCTCTCTCTCTCCGTTAGCTTAGTGTTAGTGGCACCAGTCCAGGTAATTCCAGGAGTTATTCATGCTATTTCTCCTTGTTGAGAGTTTGGTGTCGCACATAGATTACACCTGATTATGCATTCTGTTGCGTTTGATAAAAATCACACTGACACAGGGAGTTGCATCAACTTATCTTTTACTTAGCCTTCCTTTTCCCGGATCTCAGTAAACAAACGCATCCATTGGTCAGGCATGACAGAATGCTTTCAGCACAATCAAACACGATGCATCACTGAACATTAACTCAATGCGTTATCAAACAACACTTGTGTGGGAACACAACATTTCCCCCTCTCCTACAGGGTTTCAAACATGAAATGTTGACACAAAGTCCTGCAAGTGAAGTCAGAGGGCAGGCGGCAAGGAATCAGAGATCGTTAAACTGTCCAGATCAAACACAGGTAATCCACAAAACAGGGTAAACGCTCAGAAATGTAGCCATAGCAAAAACAAGACTTCAGGAGGAGTGAGAGTCTGGAAGCAGTTTATAAAGCCTGGCTAATGGGTGGCACCTGTGCAGCTGATCAGGCCCAGGCACGGGGTATATGGGAGATGTAGTCCGAATTGGTTCGTACTCGGGAGAGGGTGCCCTCCGGTGGCGATCGGAGGGAGCCACAGAGGCCTGATTCATGACAGAGACAATATGACGTGTAGGCTAAGTGTGATAACCCATATTTTTACACATGTAATGGGATATGGGTTGAGTACTACAAGTCCCAGCAGCCCCAGCGTTATATAAGGAGGTAGTGAAGGTTATTTGTTCTTTTTTCACTTCCGCTTTTAATTTTGGGGACATCGCGGCAGAGTTTGAACTTTGTAAAGAAGGATATAGCACTTCAAAGGAATGGCAGCAGATAAGCATTTACGTTAAATACTGCCGGAGCTTCGTCAAGAACTGAACATATGATGCACCAATCAAGGAGTGTTGTGGCTGAATTATTTCCTGATTGTTCGTTGTTTGACCATCCCAGTCGAAATAGTGAATGTTAGATGGATGCACAGTTACCGTTTACTTTAGATTTAATATTTTGTTTGTTCATCACTTTTGCTACATGAATTTGGGGACCCAGAGTGACAGAGGAGATGTTAAGCCCCAAAGAAACTGGGTTTATGGTGATTGTGATCTGATGCTGACTGGTGTTTGTTATTTGCATTGCCCACTGTTAATTAAGTTTTTTTTATTTCTTTCTTTTGTTGGTTTGGTTTGGTTTCTTACGCCAGCGGTGGCCACTGAGTTGACCTCACTGTGTGGATGGCGGTGGTGAGGTGGCTGGGTTTGTGTGGTGGGTTGATCACTTTATTTTTTTGGTTATTTTTGTAGGTTTGCTGTGTGACTGCTGTGAGCTTGACTGCTGTGAGAACACTCTTGCTCCTGTGCCATTTCTGTCTTCACTTTCTAGGTAACCTGTGGCCATCTATGGTTGGTTTTCTTTTTTTTTTGTTGTTGTTATTTTTATTTACTTCTTTTGATGTTTATTTTCTTTTGTGGGTATTTGCATTAAAGATCCGTGATGTGATGTTTTAATATTTTGATGTGTCTGAATAAAAATGTACTTGTTGACAAAAGCCACCCCATGGCCCCTTTCGCCTAGTTATTATTGACCTCTGAGGGTCATACTATCACACACATATGGGTTTGTCCTCTGCACACATACAGCAGTGAGTATAGACAAAACACTGTGAGAACACACCCAGAGCAATGGGCAGCTGGGGGTTTGGTGTCTTGATCAAGAGCACCTTTTTGAGGGTGGGAGAGAGTGTGTGAGAGTATTCATTCACTCCCCCACCTACATTCTCAGTACTGACGGGAAATGTGTGTAGGTGAGGGGAACGTGTGAATGCCACACTCTAAACAATAACCATGGCAGTGAGAAAATAAGAAAAGTAAATAATTTAAATATATAAATAAAAAATGGCAAGGCACTGAACCCTCAATTACTCCTAAACGTCACAGCAAAAATAGCTGCCCACTGCTCCGGTTGTGTGTTCACAGTGTGTGTATGTTTGCTACTCGCTGTGTGTGTGCACTTAGATATATTAAATGCAAAGCATAAATTATGAGTATGGGTTACCATACTTGGCTACACATCACGTCACATCACTTTCATTGTTTTGCGGTGAAGTTACAATGATTTTGCCAGTTTTTGATGTTTTACAGTCAAAGAATGTAATAAGTCATATACTTCTAACTGTATTATAGGTTTGGTAATTTTGCTAGAGCATTGTAATGCTAAAAGGTCCGGTCAGGCCTGCTTAAGGGTGGTGAGCCTGTATGCAGAGAGATTGAAAGTATTTGTATCTGTCTAACCTAATGAAGCCACTTCCTATTTAGGGTTAGCCCTATACTTAAAAGAAAAAAAGAAACTGTGCCTATCATTCAACCACGACTCATCTGTGAACACATGCCATCAGACATAAGAGCGAATAATGGAATTAGAGGCCATTTACGAAAATATCGAAAAAGAAGATATTAAAGACACACGTGCACCTCAGATACTGAGTGGCTGCCAGGATAAAAGAAAAGCTCAAAAGTGCAGTAAGTAAAATGTTTAATTTGAAGCAAAAATAGTAAAACTAAAGTGTAAGGAAATGAAAAAAAAAAAAAAACTGTGAGTCAATGTTTCTGCTTTTTAATTAAATGTATTAACATGGAATTATTTCATCTTTTCAAAAAATGTTCTTTTTTTAATTTATTTTTATTTTTTATTTATTTATTTTTATTTTTGCAGAAATGTCGCTGTCATTATCAAATAATATAATTGCTTATTTAAAGGTGACCTATTACAGTATGTCCCTTTTCACAAAATAAGTCTCTGATGTCCATAGAGTGTGTATGTGAAGTTTTGGCTCAAAATCCCTGACAGATAATTTTGTATAGCTTCTTTTGTAGCACAAAGATTTCTCCCTAGGGCATCCAGAAAAAAAAAAAAAAAAAATAGTCTGCAACGATCTATCACGCCACATTAAAGAGCGCCAAAACGGTATTTATTGCTTGACTTTCCTAATGAAATGGACAGAATTTGAAATCTGAGACATGTCAAAAGTAACACAAAGCCTAGTCTATTGCTATTTATTGCAAGGAAGACCCACTACTGTTCATTCATCAACTGAAAACAGCATAGACCAAAAGATCGTTTGTGAATTAAAAATCGATATTGGTTCATTAAAATGAAAATCTACTAAAATTGAGATTTTAGACTGGCAAAAACAAAAAGAAAGAGGTAAATTAGTTTTAAATTAAATTTAATAAGCTTTTTCTTCCTTCTCTCTTTTTTTTATCTTTTCTTTGTTCTTTTCAGTGGTTTAGTTTTGCATGCACAGGAGAAAACAGAGAAAAGACTAACAAGATGACATATAATAGGAATTAAATAAATTGGCCTACACTGCATATGTTTCAGTTAAAAAATTAGCAAATTAAAAAAACCAAAAGGGGGGAAAAAAGTATTTTTCATTTATTTTTTATGGCCACACCCCCTGCCCAAAGGAGCTGGGCCTGTATATAAAGGATCATGTTGTTATTTATTTATTTATTTATTTTATGTATGTGTACATTAAAAGTACACTTCTGGCAGCAGGAACAATGCTGAACTAAGTGAAGATAAATGATCAAACTAATCAGATAAGAGTAAATGTAAAGTCAGCAAGAGCCTACGATTGGCTACAAGAAGAAGGTGGACCCGCCCTCCCCCTCAAGCCTGCAAAACTCAGTAAGTGAGAGAACTGAGCCAAAACTCTAAGCACAGCTAAAAGAAAGACGTTGTTGTGCCCTATTCTGACCTCCCACCAAGTGGGAGGGGAGGGGAGGGGATAGGATTAGGGGAGGAGTTAGGACTAGGGGTGGGGTTAGGATTAGGTAATCAGGTAGTGACTTCAACGTGGACGGTAATAATTTGGGGTCAAAATTGGGCACAACAGTGGAACAGTACATATCGGATTATGTCGGGGAGTCATTTAGACATTTTCAACAGTTCTTTTGCAGTTCAAGCTGTTGTTTCTCTTCCAAATCATGGGCTATAGGCTTGCATTACTTTTGACCGTATTTTGTAAGTGCAGAAAAATGCAAGAAGAATACAGGTCATAGTTATTTTGTATTAGCAAAACCGCAGTCTCACAATACATGAATTAGACTTACGAATATCAGTAACATGCTGCAGATCATTTTTTCTTACACTTGATTCACACCTTAAGGCTGTTTGAGTCCATGTGAGAGTTCACAGACTCCTCTTGTTGGCTTCTGAAGCTGACAGAGTGTACAAAATGTACAAAATACAAACAGTATAGCAGTACGGCTCTGCAGAGAATTTTTAGGTTGCACTTAAAGTCGTTATTCTTGTCAAAGACCAGTATGAAATGAAACCACCATCATTACCAAAATAATCTTGTTGTTTTTATTCTTCATTTTATACTTTATATTTGTTTATCTGCCTTGTTGCTCTATAGAAAGAGAGATTTCCTCCAGTCCAGCTGGAAGCAGTAGAGAGCAGGTTTATCAGACTGAAGTGATCAGAGAGAGAGACAAACATCAGACCCAGAGCACTTGCTGCTGGTTGGAGTTATGCCTTGTCCAAACACCCACACTTGCGGTCTTGGCCACTTGAAAGCATGTACACGCGACAGGAAGTAAGTGCACAAGACTGTCCCAGGTCTTAAACATACCAAGGTGCCTTAACACACACTAAATCCACACTATCTTGAATGCCGCTCAGGAGCTATATTTGCGGCTTAGTGTATCCCATCATGCATCATGTTCTGGAAATAAATCATGAGACTTTTTGCCGAGATCTCGCGAGAGGTCACAAAAACCTTTCCAATGTAAGTTAAATATTAATATAATACTTAGATATTACGTCTAATTTGGTAGAAACACAAAGCACAAAGCCGAGTTTCCTGTATCATCGATATAAAGGTCCAGTTTGGCCTCCTCTTGTTGGCTTTTGAAGTGGATAACGTGACTGAATGGACAAAACACAAATATAGTAGTACAGTTCTGCAGAGAGTTTTTAAGTGTGAAAAAATTTCACACCAAAGGGTAGTGTGAAATGAAATCACTTCCGCTGTACATTTAGCACACTCTAAAAACACTTGTGTTTATTCTAAATATCACAGTTCATCTGTGAAGACCTGCTGTAAGACAGTGAATAATGGACTTAGAGACCATTTATGAAAATGTTGAACGCAGAGGTATTAGGAACACAACTGGACCTCGAACTCAGACTCACGGCCAGGATGAAAAGGATGATCTAAAGCACAGTAAGAAAAAAATACTTTAGAGCAGAAATGGTGTCACAGATGGTGTTATTGATGGTGTCAGTAATGTTTGAGGAAATCAGAAAGGTTACATACCATTTAAATATTAATTATGTCAATGTTTCTGCATTTATATTAAATGTATTAATATATAGTCAGTAGAATGCCTGTTGGGAGACCATCACAATAAAGAGTTAGCAGATATTGGGTAGACAGTCTACAAACACTCTAATGAGAGTTAGTTGACATGTAGGTGCAGCGTTATTTATTGTCAACAGAATGTTTAAAAGGGACCATCAAAATGAAGTGTTACCGAATTCAAAAGCTCTACAGCATTATCTAAAGAAAAAAGATAGACTGTCTTTAAGGCTAATTTGAAACTTGATTTATAATGATATAAAGGGTATCAACTGCTATTTGTGTGTTTTCTTCCTGTTTGTTAGGAGGAAGTAGGTGTCTGGCGCTGATCACAGTGAGTCTCGGGCTCATTTGTGTTCTTCTGCTGGTCTTCATCATACTGCAGCACATCACCATCACAGCAGAGAGAGACCTGGTGAAGAAATACAAGAACACAGTTGAAGAGTTCAATCAAACCATCAACAGCTTACAGGACAATTACACTGATCTAATGAATGAAAAACTCCAACTGCAGAACAACTTCAGCTCTTTGAGTCAGCAGAAACTGGAGCTGGAGAGCAAAGTCACTTCTTCTGAACAAGGTTAGCTCGCATTTGTTCTCATGCAAGTACTTTATTTATTTATTTATTTATTTATTATTGTTTTCTTTGTATTTTTTAAATACAGTTTTTAAAATTGTGTGTTTTATTCTTTTGTTTGTTTGTGTGTGTGTGTGAAAATCTATGGTTTAGTTTGTTTTTTCATGTCCACTGAGAAGAAGAGCTGGTCTGACAGCAGGCAGTACTGCAGAGATCGTGGTGCTGATCTGGTCATTATCAACAGTGAAGAGAAGCAGGTGAGGTTATGTGAGTGTTTGTTACTGAATGAGAGGAATCACACTTATTCCTGTTTTTATTCACACAGGGGTTCATTTCTTCTTTCACCAAGGAGAGAGTGTGGATTGGTTTGTCTGACAGAGAGCAGGAGGGCAACATGAAATGGGTGGATAATTCACTACTGAAAAAAGGGTAAGTGATAAACATCACTGTATTTGTTTACGTCTTTTTGATTCTCTTTTTTTAAATGAGGCAATCCCAACCTACAGAAAACAGCTGAAGACAAAACTCTTCCACAAACACCACAAATAAAGATAGTTTAAATACTGTAAATTAAATTAAGAAAACGCTTTCTCTCTTTTTCTTCATTTTCACTTCTGCTCAAACTTCTGTATTACTTTAGTTTACTCTGGAAACATGCTATTATACTGTGAGTTTTGCTGATTCATTAATTTGTTTTCCTGAAAAACTGAAAATCTGATACATGTTGTTCAGGTTTTGGTTCAAAGGTGAGCCGAATGACTCTGAAGGGAATGAGGACTGTATTGAAATGAATTATAAAACAGAGGCCCTGAACAGCTGGAATGATTGCTTATGCTCTGATAAGAAGAAGGGGATTTGTGAGAAATAGGCTCATCCTGTCCTCTTGTGGTTTTGCTTTTATTATCTAATATATTAATTAACTAATAATTTTTCAGAATTAAATTACGAAATTAGCATCATTTTCTTATTGTTGTAATAAACTACTGTTTCTCATGGTGTGAATTAGGGTGATGTGAGACACCAAACCTCTGATGTTTTCATGTTTTGCTCCATCACGAGCAGTGCTATATAAATATGATCTTATTCTAGCTGTTATCATGAGCCTCATTTGTTGATCTGAAGTGTTGAGGTGAGAATTACAGTAAACTACAGAAGTCTAAAGTGTCCAGTTTGCCCTGATTCACCCTGTTATTCTGATATTAAGTGTCTGTGAAGCTGCTTTTGAGTTGAATTGCTTTCTGTTTGAATAAAATCTTTAATTACTATCATTACTATAGTAAACTTGGCATTTATTTATTTATTTATTTATTTCTTCTTCTTCTTCTTCTTATTATTATTATTATATTGTACTTCCTATCTGCTGTATTGCTCTCTGGAGAGATTTCATCCAGACCAGCAGGATGCAGCAGAGAGCAGGTTTATCAGAGAGGAAGACAAAGGTCAGAGCCAAAGTGTTTTTCTGCCAGTTTGTGAATGATTTTGTTTTGTTTTGTTTTAATCTAAATAATTACTTTCATTATTTTGGCTTAAATCAGCCCTGTGGATAAAAATCAAGGGGTGGGTGGGGGTTTGGGCATATACCATTTCATCCAGTTTTAGCTAAATATCCCATTTTTGGACATGCAAAATCATGTAAAGCAGTGGATCTCAGCTGATGAAACACATTGCTTCATAATGTCATGTGATTTTATGATTGTACATATTCTTTTTGGCAGAATTTATAATTTATAATCAACTTAATTATTTCCTGTATTATCCCCCTCCTTAGTTGGAGATTAGATTCAATGACTATAATTGCTGAAAAATGCCAGTAACAGTTTTGTTTTGAGTCAATCTTCTGCCATTCAGATCCCCACTCCATGATTTTAGTTATACCATCTCAGTTAAAAATGGCAGAACAGTGACACCTAGCGAAAAATTGGAAATATGAATATCCTGTTGTCACCCATTTGTGTTTAAAAGCTGTAAACAGAAAGTCATTATCCCACAATCTCTATTTTCTACTGTCCTCCTGTCTATCTCTTAATGCCACGGTGTTGCAGATTAAAAATTCCCATATTGATTCCAGGTACAGTCGACAGTCTTTGATACGAAGGCTCAGTTAGGCCTATTTTAAGGAATTTGGTTTTGTGTTGTTTCTTTACTTCTCTTGGTCTTCATGCTTATAATTATTAATTGTGTTTTGGTTAGGAAATCTGGTCCTTAACCACTAAGTATTTAGATTGCAGTTAATAATTTGATACAAAGCACACCAGTGAAACAAGGGTAAGTGTACTGCTGTACTTTATTGATTGGTTGATTTATTTATTTATTTATTTATTTATTTATTTATTATGTTGTTGTTGTTGTTCTTGTTTATTAATAGAAAATGTGATACATGTTATTCAGGTTTTGGCTTAATGGTGAGCCGAATGACCAAGGGGGAAATGAGGACTGTATTGAGCTGATCCCTTCACATCCTGTCCTGAACAACTGGAATGATCTGCCATGCTCTGAGAAGAAAAAAGGGGTTTGTGAGAAATAGGGTTCATTTAGTCTTGTTGTGGTTTTGCTTCAAAGTAATTGATGTTCAAAAGAAAATGTAAAATTGTCACTTTTATTGCTATAATAAACTCAAGGGTGATAAAACACTCATATTGTGGATTTATGTATTTTAGTGTTTTTCCTTCATATTTTCAAATACAGAACCATCACAATGTCTAGACAATTCACAAGCACCACAATCAAAGCAAAACTTTACGTTTCTGCACATTCACATTTTCTAGTTTCTGTAGTTAAATGATAAATGTAAAAATACAATTTCGAAACACTTAAAGGAGAAGTCCACTTCCAAAACAAAGATTCACATACTCACCCCCTGTCATCCAAAATGTTCATGTCTTTCTTTCTTTAGTCATAAAGAAATTATGTTTTTTGAGGAAAACATTTCAGCATTTTTCTCCATATAATGGACTGATATGGTGCCCCGATTTTGAACTTCCAAAATGCAGTTTAAATGCGGCTTCAAACAATCGCAAATGCGGTTGTAAATGATCGGTTATTTTCATTAAAAAAATACAATTTAAATACTTTTTAATCTCAAACACTCGTCTTGTCTTACTCTGCCTGGACTCTGCGTATTCTGGCTCAAGACGGTTAGGGTATGTCAAAAAACTCATATTTTCTCCATCAACTTCAAAAATGATTTCAAAATCACCCTACATCACTGCGGAAGTACCGACCCAGTCTTTGCAAAGTGAACATGTAAAGAAGATGAAACACCTTTAACAAAAAAGGTAAAACAGCGATAGGACGACTTTGAAGTTGAGGGAGAACATGAGAATTTTTTCGACATACTCGCATACCCACATTTCGACATAACTGGCATGAACCGAAAAAAAAAAAAAAAAAACAGTCCAGGCAAAGCAAGACTGTCATGAATCCTGTCCCGTCTGCCCGCCACCAGAGGTCGCCTTTACATTTCATTAACATTTCACACCACACAGACTGTTGCATCACACCCCGGACTACATACTGCGCTGATTGCTCTAACACCTGCATCCAATCAGATGCTCTATATAAGCCTCGGACTTCCCCTTGTTTCTCACCAAGTATTGTGGAGTTTGTATTGTGAAGTGGTGTATTGGAGTTTGTATTGTGTATCCCTTTAGTTTCCTAGTTCCCTGAGTTTAGCTTTCTCACCTGGTCTTCTCGTTTTGTCTGTCTCGCCGCCTGCCTTGTGGACCTCTCGCGCGTTTGTTTGGATCATCCCTTTGCCCCGCCCTTTGGATTACATTCGCCGCTGATTGACCCTCGCTTGCTTCACGGACTATTCTTGCGTCTCGCTCCTACATACCTGTTTGCTGTTGTTCAACCCTGCCTGTTTCTGACCGTGTCTTTGTCTTGCCCAAATAATAAAAGCTTGTATTTGGATCCGCTCGCTTCACGTCTCCCTCGCTCCGTTACAAAAACAAGACTAGCTTTTGACATTAAAAAGAATATAAATTGTATTATTTTTATGAAAATAACTGAATGTTACGTTAGATAAGACCCTTCTTTCTCAGCTGGGATCATTTAGAACCGCATTTAAACTGCATTTTGGAAGTTAAAAATAAGGGCACCATATCAGTCCATTATATGGAGAAAAATGCTGAAATGTTTTAATCAAAAAACTTAATTCCTTTATGACTGAAGAAAGAAAGACTGATTACATTATATGTGAATCTTTGTTTTGGAAGTGGACTTCTCCTTTAAGACCTTTGATGATAATCTAGCTAATTTCATTTCTAAAGAATCACTGTGATTTGTACTGTTTTGTGAGAATTGTGGGATCAGTTACAAACTGTATTTTCCCACCCTTGAATGATACTACGGAAAAGCGAAGCCACACAAAGTGAAGTCAGAAGTAAGCAACTTAACCCCTTCACAAGAGGAGAGTCGGGTGATTTGAGCCTGCAGGGAAGTTGAGCCACCCCTTGTTTCTAGACAACCTTAAACAGAATTATCCATTTTACTCACCCTGTGATAAAGAGAGGCCTATTGTTAAATACATCTAGGTTCAAAAAATGTTTTTTTTTTTTTTTTTTTTTTTTTTTTCCTGTTTAAAGTGATTTGTTAATGTTGAAGGACTCATGCTTCTTGTGTCTGAACAATTACAGACAAATCTGAAAAAATATTGCACGTGTTTGTGCTTTAGGAAGTTATGAGGCTAAACTGTTAGCATGATGTTAGCTCTAAACTGCTGGATGATACAAGTTTGTTAAAATGATAGGAGTGGGGTAATTTGAGCCAAAATCCCTGGGGTAAGTTGAGCCAGTGGATCACCCCTTCTTATGCTTACAAAGTATTATTTTATTGTATTTCTATGTTATATTTCATTAATTTTAGACCAAACATTTTTGATTACATTCTTTGTTTTGAATTAGTTTTTTTTTTTTTTAGTTTTTTTTTTTTTCAGAAAATTCTAAATCTTTCTGATGTTGAAATGTTCCCTTCACAATGCTCTATTCCATTACAAGGCTCACACATAGATTTTAATACATAATTTTTATTGAATTTCTCTTCCTTTGATACAGCATTAGCTGAAAATGTTAAGTTTTACTTCAGCATAATCAGTGGCACAATTTAACTCCATGTGGCTCAACTTGCAAGTGCATCTGCATCACTGTATTTAACGCATGACTATGGAGAGATTTCCTCCAGCCCAGTAGGATGTAGCAAAAAGCAGCTTTATCTTTGAGTAAGCAAACAATGTGATTATTATTCATAGCTGCTAATCTGAGGGTTATTGGAGTGAACTGAAATGAAATGTCGTTTTTCAAGTTAATGTTAGATGCATAGATGAAACACTTTTGCCTTTTTCTTATTGTCAGACACCATTATTGTTAGTGTATTTCAGATAAACACAGAATGATAATACTAATGATACGACTGATAATATCTCATTCACAGGTACTATTTAGAAAATTCTTGGTTGATATTTAAAGTGTGTCATATTGTGAAGAGAGGCTGGTAAAATGTAAAATTTGTTTTCCACCCGTTTCAGATCAATTTCACGTGTTTCCACATCCCTGGTTTTCAAGAACGACCCATCACTAGCTGTTGCAGCCATGCTGTTCTGTGGGAACATTTAACAACTTTTTGAAAGGGGCAAACATTTCTAGAATCACTGTGGCTTTGTATTATTATTTTTTTTTTTTCCAAACCACCAAATATTCAGCTAAAATACCGTTAATACAGCTCAGCAATTTGAAATGTATGTAAAATTAGCCATTTTTTTCCTGTTTTAAAGCAGCATAGCCTGCCCGTGTATGAGGGGGAGTGACTGTATTACTATTAATTAGTTACTACATTACTATTACATTACTATAAACGCCGAATTGGTTTTGTCATTGTCATTTACTTGGGTGATGAGCATATAAGTGTGAGTAATTGCAGAAAACAACGACTAAACTAGTCTATCCGTAGTCTATCCGTAGTCCAGCAATTGTAACTGGTTTAATGGGACAAATCTGGTTGAAAGAAATCTCTGGGTGAATTCTCACACATCGAACATTTTTGAACGATACCCAGCCCTACAGCTGACTCGTAAAGTTTTTGATATTCTTCATATTTTGTGTGGTGGTCAGTTCACACTGATAGAAACTAATCTTTTCCAATTAGTTTAAACGTTTTTTTTTTTTTTTTTTTTTTTTTTTTTTTTTTCACATTTTATGGGCATTTTACCTTTATAAAGCCATTTTTCCTAAAATTGTCCACTATCTTTTTTTATTTTTTGTCAAATTCTTCTAAATGCATTTTAATAGACTGAATCATGCAGTGAAAGAACACACTCTAAATGTGCACATGTGCACATCCACCCCACCTCTGAGCCTTTGTAAATGTCTGTAAAACATTTCTTACAAAAATGCATCAATTTGTTATGGGAGGCCTTTATTCACCCTCCTGGACCTGTGTGAGGCACTTTTTATTATGGATGGATGCACTTTATCTGACTTTCTTTTGGACTGTTGAACACTACCTCCCACCCAATGTCATTATAACTCCGACTGGATTTGTCTAAAAGTGCCATGAGGGTAAGTAAATCATGAGCTAATATTCATTTTTGGATGAACTTACCCTTTAAATATACTTTGGAGGTCTCCAAAAACTTTTTCTGGAGTTGGATTCGCTGAAATTTTCAACAAAGGTTCAAAAATGAAAAAAAAAAAAAAAAAACTTATTATATTATTATAAATACCTTATTAGATTATTGTCCATCGTCCATGTGTTGTATAATTGTAAAAATGCATTTTGGTTGGGTGTTGCTGTTTTTAATGTTAGGTTTTTTTAATTGTACTCAGCCTCAGACCGTTTAATTTTTGTAAGGCCAAGTCATTTTTTTTTCTTTGTAAGTCTGCATATCCACAGTTTAGTGGCTAAAATTTCGATTTAACATGTTCTCATTTGCAAAGTGTACCAGGTTAAACTAGAGTTGAAGAGCCCTCATGTCATTCCAAACCACTAAGACCTTTATTCATTTTCAGAACACAAATAAAGAGGTTCTTGATTGAATTCAAAGTCTCTCTGGTCCTCGATAGACACTGAATTCTTGTGTTTCTCTTTCCTTCAGTGATTCTGCTTGTAAACAACAGCTCTTCATCATTATTGGTCAATCATGACATAATGATGTCCTTAACTCCAACACTGTGTCAATGCTACTTGAACACTCTGTAGTGTGGAAACACATGAACACTGAGCAGGGTTTGTTTAACACTGGGAACTATTACAAGCTTTACCTGTTTCATACACGAATGACTGATGCATTTGAATCACATTATGTTTAATTGATTTGTTTATATTAAAACTATGTAATCTAAATGCATGGAGTTTGTGTCCACTGAAAGTCATATGATGATGATTTGAATCGAAAATATAGGTTATGGTACAGGCAGGCTATCAACTAATTAATGAAAACTGAATGGGACGACAAGAAAAAAATGACAGAGCTGTTTTCAACACATTAAGCTTTTAAATAAATAAATATATATATATATATATATATATATATATTATATATATATATATATATATATATATATATATATATATATACACGTAACTTGCATTTTAAATTCTAAAACAGTTAAAATGCTAGTTCTTTGGCTAATTTTTCTTTCTTTTTCTTTACTCCCTTAAACTGCTGAAGACAGCTCTTCAGCAAAAACCACAACCATAAATGAAAGAAAAAGTGTTATCTATTTCACATTTCTGCCTATTCACTTCTGCTATAGCTTCTGATTAATCTTTGCAGTACTGACAAGGGCGTTTTTCGTCCGAGAACTCAAGGGAGACATCATGCCTCCTTGGAAAATTGATGAGAAAAAAAAAAAAAAAATAAACACAGTACTAAAATACAAAATGCAAATATTACGACTGGATAAATCACTCATTTTTCTAAAGTGACTGTGTGACACTGTCCAAAAGCAACAACAGAGGGTAAAGTTACAGGCCACATCTCTTCCCTCCATTAGGCCAATTGATATTTAACAGAACATAAATTATGTCACATGACAGGAGGCAATGTCTCCATACTCTGCGCTATGATTGGCCTATTACTTTTTCACGAAATCGTGCCTTTCTTTAGCATGCTCATCCCTCAACCATACATTGGTCTGAATGAATGAATGAATTGGGCTGAATGGTATCAGCAGGACTACTTAAAAAGTAACTAAACATCTTACCCAATTACATATAAACTCGTTATGCATGTCACATTCAAAGGGGGAGCAATCAGTTTAGTGAAGTTAAAGCTGGAGTAAGCAGTTTCTGTGCTAAAAACATGAACAAACAATGAACAAAATGTTCATTTATTAATCTTTGTTAATGTTAGTTAATAAAAAATACAGTTGTTCATTGTTAGTTCATGTTAGTTCAAGATCTGGCACTTAGGGTGTCATCTTTATTTCTGACATGGAGGGCTGATTGATTGAACATTTCAGTTATTGAATATTTTGGCACTCAGATGTGCTTAATATGTAAGAAAAGATCTGTCACTTCTTCTGTTTCTTCTGTTTTCCTACCACTTGACCTTTCATTTAAATAATTAATAAGCTTATTCAGGTAATTGTCATCAAAAATAAAGGTCCAGTTTGGCCTGTTTAGGTTGGTCTTTTGGGTGGTCACAGATTCCTCTTGTTGGATTTTGTAGCTTTGTAGATGTGGTTAAATATACAAGATACAGTCGTAGTTTGGGAGGAGAGTTTCACACTGGAAGTCTGTGTCCTTTAAAGGCCAATGTCAAATGCAATCACTTCCTGTGTAATTTTAGCACTATTATAAGAAGAGCAGTCATCATTCTAAAGATTACAGCTCTTCAGTGAAGATGTATGACAAGACACAGGAGCAAATCATGGATTTAGAGGCCATTTATGACAGTGATGAAGACACCACTGGACCTCGAACAACCAGTTACAGCCAGGCTAAAGGAAAATATCAACAGTGCAGTAAGCAGAAAGTTTAATTTGATACATGAAACTGTGTCAGCAGTGTTTGAGGAATTAAGAACTGTTATGTACAATTAAAATCACTGTTTTCTCAACAACCCTGTTTTTGTGTGTGTGTGTGTGATAACATAATTATGGTGATATGTCAACATATCTCAATCCCTGTGATTATGAAAGAATAAATTCTCTAAAAAGGCATGTCTGTTATCTAAGCACAAAGGCAGATTACCTAAAAAAAATGAATTGAAATAATAATAATACAAAATGTATTAACTGATATTTCCATGTTTTTGGTTGTGTTTGTCAGGAGGAAGTAGACGTTTGGTGTTGATGACAGTGAGTCTCAGCTCATTTGTGTTCTTCTGCTGGTCTTCATCATACTGCAGCACATCACCATCACAGCAGAGAGAGACCTGATGAAGAGATACAAGAACACAGTTGAAGAGTTCAATCAAACCATCAACACCTTACAGGACAATTACACTGATCTAATGACTGAAAAACACCAAGTGCAGAACAACAGCTCTTTGAGTCAGAAGAAACTGGAGCTGGAGACCAGAGTCAAAGATCTCACTGCTGAGAAAGACCAGTTACAGAGAAGCGTTGGATTTTTGAGTCAGAAGAATCTGGAGCTGGAGACCAGAGTAACTTCCCTAAGTGAGGAACTGAAGAAAGAAGCATCTAAACAACATCAGTGCACCTATGATTTTGTTGTTGTTTCCTTGTTTTTTTTTTTTTTTTTTTATGTTTCATGTACATAGTTTTATAAAGTTAATGTTTCTGTGTGGCTCAGGTTTGTTTTTCATGTCCAATGAGGAGAAGAGCTGGTCAGACAGCAGGCAGTACTGCAGGGATTGTGGTGCTGATCTGGTCATTATCAACAATGAAGAGAAGCAGGTGAGTTTGTGTGAGTGTTTGTTACTGAATGAGAGGAATCAAACTTATTTCTGTTTTTATTCACACACAGAGACACATACTTTCATTAGTCAAGGAGAGAGTGTGGATTGGTTTGTCTGACAGAGAGAACGAGGGCAACATGACATGGGTAGATAATTCAACACTGAATCAAAGGTAAGTGTACAACTGTACTTTCTTAGACTCTTTTTAGTTTGGTTGTTTTTTAATAGAAAATCTGATACATGTTTTAGGTTTTGGAATAAAGGTGAGCCGAATAATCAAGGAGTAAATGAGGACTGTGTTGAACTGATACGTCACTTCCTGCCCTGAACAACTGGAATGACCTGCCATGCTCAGATAAGAGAAAAGGAGTTTGTGAGAAATAGGGTTCATCACGTATGGTTGTGGTTTTGCTTCTGTTATCTAATATAATCATTCGTATTTAGAACACGTAATTTCTGGTTTAATCCTCGTCTTTAAAAAGGTTGATCAGTTGATATGATTTTTTTTTTTAGAAGGAAATTAATATTATTTTCTTATTGCTGTAATAAACTACTGTTTCTCATGGATGAATTAGGGTGATCTAAGACACCAAACCTCTGATATGTTCATGTCTATATTATTATGATCTTATTCTAGCTGTTATCTGTTAAACTACAGATGTTTGAAGTGTCCAGTTTGCCCTGATTCACTCTTTTTTTCTTATATTGAGTGTCTGCAAAACCGCTTTTCAGTTGAATTGCTTTCTGTTTGAATAAAATGTTCAATTACCATCATTACCATACTAAACTTGGCATTTTATTTATTTATTTTTTTTTTTTTTTTCATGTCGTACTCCCTCCTTGTATCTGCTTTGTTGCTCTATGGAGAGATTTTCTCCAGTCCACTAGGATGCAGCAGAGAGCAGGTTTATCAGACTGAAGTGATCAGAGAGGAAGACAAACATCAGAGCAAAGTGTTTTTTCTACCTATTTGTGAATGTTTTTTTTATGTTTCAGTCTTAAGAATTTCTTTCAAAATCAAAGTAATTTTAAAACTGAAAATTAATAAACAAAAACTACAAATTATGTTGGCTTAAATCAGCCATTTGGATAAAAATCAAGGGGAAAAATACCTGAAGAAACCATATATACCATTTCATCCAGTTTTATCTAAATATCCCATTTTTGGACATGAAAAATCAAATAAAGCAGTGGATCTCAGCTGATGAAACACAGCTTCAGCTGAAGAACTCAAATTTATGTCACATAATCTTATGATTGTATGACGTTTTCTGAACTTGCCATACCTTGATTATTCATGAACTGAAGCTCGTTAGGGAAGCCTGAATTAGTCATTAATGAAGATACACTGTAAACAGATCTTGGGAAAGACCTTTTTGACATTAGCCTGGTTATTGCGGTACTGAGTATTGTTAATTCATGAACTACTGATCTGAATGGCACAAATAAGGACTGACATGATAAATGATCTCTCATACACAGATTATGTTTCAGACTGCAGGACAGTTACAGTGATCAAACTACAGAAAAATATCAGCTGCAGGACATCTTCAACTCTTTAGATCTTAAGAAACTTTAGTTGGAGACCAGATTCAGTGACTGTAATTGTTGAGAAATGCCATTAATATATTGATTTTGAGTTTCCTGGCCATAAAGAAGGATCTAATTTTAGTTATACCATTTTAGTTAAAACAGAAGAACAGTGACACCTACTGAGAAAATGAAAATATGAATATCCTGTTGTCACCCATTTGTGTTTAATAGCTGTAAACAGGAAATCTTTATCTTACAATCTCTATTTTTTAACATCATCCTCTCTGTCTCTTAATGCCACAGTGCTGCAGATTAAACACATTATTAATTCCCATAATAATTCAAATTCCAGACAATTGTCTTCAGTACAAAGGCCCAGTTTTAGGGTGTTTAAGAGTCTATTTTGATGGTCACATGCAGGTTCCTGTTTTTGGATATTGTAGCTGTTAAAATGATCATGGGAAAAACTCCAGATTGCTTTGACAAAATTAGGTTGAATATGCACAATATATTCAGTTATACCGTAATATGAGTTTACAGAGAGTTTTAGAATGAGAATGAAAGTCTAGATTTTTCTGAGCCTGAACTAATAAAACCACTTCCTGTGTAGGGTTTGCACTATTTAAAAACACGGTACACATAAAGATTACAGCTCATTTGTGCACACATACTGTACTCTGCTGTAAGTAAATGATGGAATCTGGACCTCAAACACAAAGCCGCTGCCAGGATGAAGGAAAGGCTCGAAAGCAAAGTAAGCAGAACATTTAGTTTAAAGCAGAGACTGTGTCGTAGTTTCGCTAATGTCTAAGCGGATGAGAATATAAAAGAAAATCTAGAATACTCTTTAAAAAGCCTCATAATTTATCTACCAACCAATGTAGATTGCTTATAAAAGTTGATTTGAGATGTTATATCTAATAATATGCAGTGAATTGTCATTAATTGATATTTGTGTGTTTTGGTCGTGTTTGTCAGGAGGAAGTAGATGTTTGGCGTTGATCACAGTGAGTCTCGGGCTCAGTTGTGTTTTTCTGCTGGTCTTCATCATACTTCAGCAAAGCTTACAGGACAATTACACCGACAACTTCAACTCTTTGAGTCAGAACCTGGAGCTGGAGACCAGAGTCAAAGACCTCACTGCTGAGAAAGACCAGTTACAGAAAGATTTTGACTATTTGAGTCAGAAGAAAGTGGAGTTAGAAAGCAGAATCAGGTCTCTGAGTGATGAACTGAAGAAAGAAAGATCTAAAGGAGGTTAGTACAAACCGGGGAAGCCACTACAGCTGAGCAAAATACATGAGGTATATACATGTAGGCCAGTGTTCGAACTGAGACGTGTTCTAGTGCCATTAGCCTACACAAATTTGATTGAGCTTACTGTTAAATTAAATATGTAGACTGAAGACCTACAACCAATGTCGATACTTGTCGATGCTCTTGCCTCCATGTTCATAGACTAAATATTTATTCCTGCAGGGACAGTCTGACTAAAAAGCAATATCAAATATACACATTAGGTTATATAGCCTATATAATGCTATTCAGTAATTACATCAAATGCATCAATGCAATGACAATTCACAACATTCATTACTGTTAAATTAGTCATGTAAATGGAAAGACAGACTCAGTAGTAGCTATGTTGCAGCAGGTGCACCGAAACTTTTTCATGCACAACATCACTGCTGGTGGGAGGGGCGCCGTCTCCGCATACTTTTTGGGGGCCTCACAGATGTGCGGTTTGCCACTGGAAACAGTCTTACCTTTTTTGTTCAAATATAAATGTTATGTGTATGCTTTAAAAAAGAATGTGTTTCTTTTAGCCAGTATTTGGGGTCCAGATGACTTGTTCATGTCGACTGAGGCAAAGAGCTGGTCTGACAGCAGGCAGTACTGCAGGGATCATGGTGGTGATCTGGTCATTATCAACAGTGAAGAGAAGCAGGTGAGTTTGTGTGAGTGTCTGTTACTTAATGAGAGGAATCACACTTATTCCTGTTTTTATTCACACACAGAGGGTCATATCTTCATTCATCAAGGAGAGAGTGTGGATTGGTTTGTCTGACATAGACAGTGAGGGCATCATGAAATGGGTGGATAATTCACCACTGAAACAAGGGTAAGTGCACAATCCAAGTTGGTTACTTAATGAGTTAAAACTTTGGGATACCTAAAGATTGCAGTTCTGAATAACTGAAAATCTGTCACATTTTATGCAGGTTTTTTTCTCCACATGAACCAAATGATGCAGATGGAAATGAGGACTGTGTTGAAATGCAATTGTGCACACAATGTTCTGGTTCCAACATGAACGTCTGGAATGATATCTTATGCTCCAATTTAAAAAAAGCAGTTTGTGAGAAATAGGGCCATCCTGTCTTGTTATGCTTTTACTTTTTACGGAATCATTTTATTGTGAATAGATTCTGATTGAAGTTGAGAAGTTGATTTTTAAAAGTGAAAAGGTAAACTTGTCATTATTATTGCTATAATAAACCAACAACCTCTGCTTCTCTTGCCTATTATTCTGATATTAAGTGTCTGTGAAACTGCTTTTTAGATTATATGGTCAATAATTTTTTTTTTTCTTCTTTTGGTGAATTTTTGGTGCATTTTACATCATCCGCCCGGAGCTGTTTCCATGTACAACTGTTAGCGCAAGCTAGAATAAAGTGATTATTATGTTTTAAATATGGATATTTTTCTTACAAAAACACACTGATTCACCCCCCAGTGCCATATGAGACACTTTTTTTATTCCCACCCGAACCATGAACCGGGTTCATTTAAATCCCTTGTGGCTTCACTTTGCTTGCCATCATTACTTTGTTAGTTTCCTGTTTATCTGTATTGCATAAATCGCTGTGTAAATAAAGGTGACTTGACTTTTTAACTTTCTCAATCAGTTTACGTTTATAGAGTTTCACGACGCGTCATCAATCGGCCATATTAGCGGCACCAAATGTAAACAATGGCACTGAACCGAACGAAACTTGCATATTTTGCTGATTATTGCTGCTGAAAATGTTCATTTATTTTCATGTTTTGGGCTGTACTAATCAGTCCGACTGGGAAAACATTCAGAGTACTATAGACTGCCAAAAGTTATAACAAATCAAGGAGAAGGGTGAAAAAAAAAAAAAAACTGTCTGAGGAACAAAAGGCGTTTGTGGTTGGCCAGACTGACCAGGATTTCCAGGGTAGGAATCTTGACAACATTTGTGTTTGTTCTTATCACTTCTGGTCAAGAAGGTGAAATATTAGGCTAATATCTTAATTAATGCTGCTTGTATGTATCTTTACCACCTAGTAATTTTAGTTTGTCAAAATATTGCACCCTTGCTTACTAAGTCATTCTCTATACTTAGCAGCTTCCACACGGTTTTTTCAGCATAAGGCAGCATTAGGCAGCATAAATAAGCAGAACAACGTATTTAGTGGTACATTAACCGTGCAATCCATGCCGTTGTTTACATCCGAGTATTGCCGATATGGCCGTGCATCCAGCTAAATGATCAAATCATGACATAAGTGCAAACCTGAAAAGTTACATCTAAGTAATCAATATTTTTTAATTTTTTTATTTTTTTTTTTTGTGGTGATCAGTGAGGATGTGGTCTTTTTACAGAAGCTCATACATTTATATATAAAAAAAAAAAAAAATCTGCTAGAAAAAGTTCTCACATTTAGGAAAATGTTCATTTGAAGTAAACTATGCATCCCATTCCCTGGCCTTATGGCTGTTGTAAATTTAACTAACCAGCAGAAGACACTTTTTGGCTTTGATTCTCTTCCTGGTACAACAATGCTTCATGAGGCGTCATTTTCTTATGCTAATTAGCCAGGCAGCGATAAAAGGAAGTAAGATGAAATGAGAAAGCTCATGTGTCAGAGAACCCACCAGTGTAACTCAATGACAGAAAGGTTCGTACACTAGAGGGCGCAAAAGATCATTCTTGGACTGGGATTAAGATACAGTGGACTGTTTGTAGTGAACTTGTAGCAAGTGAAACATTTCAGCATAAACATGTTTACCCCTCAGATGAAAATTAAATGTAGTATGTGTAACACAAAAAAGCTGTGAGGAAGACTTGCGTAGAAATGAAAATGAGGATATTTCAACTTCAACTCTTTGAATCAGAATCCAAATTTGGAAAAAATGTTCCTAAATTAGTTGGCCTGTGAATTAACTTTGTTTCAGAAACTGAACATTGTTCTGCTTGTACATTACATATATGAACTTTTTAATTAACTTTATTAAGATGTTGTGGTTACATATTTTATGGAGTACCGTAGCAATTCCAGATTATTTTTTTCTTCACACCTGAACAACTGGAATGCTAAATGGGAGAAAAAGGGATTTGTGAGAAATAGGGTTCGTCATTGTTATGCTTTTACTTACATGTGTTTAAATGTAGAACACAGTCATAGTTTGGGTGTGAGAAGTTTCATACTGGAAGTCGATGTTCTTCACAAATACCAGGGTCCGATGAAATCACTTCCACTGTAGATTTAGCTCTATTAAAACAAGAGCAGGCATCATTTTAAAGACCAGATCCTTGCTGTTAAGACGTTCTACAAGACACAGGAACAAAAAAGAAATGGAATTAGAAGACTTTTATAATAATGCTAAATGCAAAAATGTTAAGGACAAAAATGGACTTCAAAGACACTGCAATTATGAAGAAAAAGCTCAAAGCTGCAGTAAGAAGAACATTTAATCAATGAAAATTTTAAGGCAATGAAAACTGTTAGATACAATTTCAGTCATTGTTTTGTAAGAACAATATTGTCAATGTTCCTTTCTATTTAGTGTTATATTCTAGTTTGCAATACTTTATTTTTGAAACTTACATCCTGATGATACGGGGTGTATAAATTAATATTTTTGTGTATTTTTCCTGTCTGACAGGAGGAAGCCGATGTTTGTTGCCGATCACTGTGTGCCTTGGGATCATTTGTCTTCTTCTGATTGCTGGCATCATACTGCAGTACCTTCGGGCCACTACTAAGCAAGGTTAGTACAAATCATTTTATGTTCAAGTAGCTTCATTTTCCTTCATTTTTTTTTTTTTTTTTTTTTTTTTTTTTTTTTTCATCTTTTACATATACAAAGTCTATACTTGTCAGGATATCTGTGGGGTCCAGATGGCTTGTTTTTGTCCAATGAGGAGAAGAGCTGGTCTGACAGCAGACAGTACTGCAGGGATCGTGGTGCTGATCTGGTCATTATCTACAGTGAAGAGAAGCAGGTGAGTTTGTGTGAGTGTTTGTTACTGAATGAGAGGAATTTTTTACTTACACAATTGCTTTTACTTACACACCGAGGCACATATCATCATTTATCAAAGACAAAGTTTGGATTGGTTTGTCTGACACAGAGAATGAGGGAAACATGAAATGGGTGGATAATTCACCACTGAAACAAGGGTAAGTGCAAAAACCAAGAAAACCAATGTGCGTTTTATTTGAATTTTAACTTCTGCTTCTGTAATATTTTAGTTTATTTCTGAAACTATTGTGCTACAGCATGTGTTGTTAATTAATAAATTGCTTGTGACAATTATAATTTAGTTGCAAAATGATGAAAACTTTGACACATTTTATTCAGGTTTTGGGCTGAAGGTGAGCCGAATAACTATCGTGGTAAAAACGAGGACTGTATTGAAATGAAACCTTTAGATCCTGTCCTGAACAACTGGAATGATGTCTTGTGCTCTGAGAAGAAGAAAGGAATTTGTGAGAAATAGGGTCAATCCCATCCTATCATGCTTGCCCTTTTTTTGTTGTTGTTGTTTTATGCATCATTACTCCATATTCATAATATAAAAATGTCACTAATTCTCCCTAACAGTCTGATTTGCTTTCTTTTTTTAATAAAACGGTCAATAACCATCATTACCATAGTAAACTGTATCTTTGTTTTTATTTATTTATGTTTTGTTTTTATTTCTTTGTATCTACCTGAGGTTCAGAGTGACGTGATCGAAAAAATAAATAAATAAATAAATAACATTGTCTTTCAAGTTCCAACAACATTTTAGCTATAGATTCATGTTTTTAAAGACATATATAGACAACTGACATGTATTTACAAAAAATCAAGTTCATTACTACAAGAAGTAGTATAAAGAATTCATGTAATTGTTCATGCAATATTTAAATCTAGAATTTATGTAGAAAGAAAAAGTGCTGTCCTTTTATTTTCTCTCGCACAGTGCTCCCCAACCTCTATGTTCCTTAAAAAATCTAAATATAAAATGAAACCATTTTCTTAAAACAAAATGAGAAGTGTTACATAAAGTTCATATTTTTTTTAAGGAATGTGTCATCTAGTTTCTGTTCTTTTGAATTGTATTAATATGGAACGATTTTTCATGGAATTTACTTTATAATATGTTACTGTATGACAATTACAGATTCTCATTATGAACAACACACAAAAGGCCTGACTATTGTCTAAAGACAAGGGTGGATTACTTACAAAGACTTATTTTTAATAATATATTTGATATCTGTCCTGTTTGTCTGGAGTAAATAAATGTTTTGATCACAGCAGGGCTGCATTTCCCAAAAGCATCATAAGACATTGTAAAGAGCAGAACCATAGTTACCAGTGGAGCTACACGCTCAAACTTAGGGTTACAATGATTTTCCAAAACCTTTTAGACACCTGTCTAGGATGACAAAAAGTTTTAAATGTCATATTATTAGACTGGTCTGCTAATATATATATGTTACCAGGAGTGAATGACGAGAGGCGAGCGGATCCATGTGCAAGTTTTATTAAACAAACAAGACAGATACAGGGTCGAGCAGGCAGGGTCGAGACAGGAGCAGACAGGTGTGTCACAGGCAGTCGAAGAGAATGATCCGATAAACCAGAGCGATAATCCACAAGGCAGGCAGCTAGACAGACGTAAACGAGAAAACCAGGCGGGAGATCAAAAACCAGGAACTTGGAACAAGAACTAGGAATACAACAATACAATAACGATACAACGATACAACAATCCATGAAGTGCCCTGGGGGGGACAGGGGTTTTTATAGAACGCCTGATTGGTCACGGGGGCTGACGCAATCAGAGCGGTGGAGGATGGGAGATGCAGTCCGAGATGCAAAGTAACAGTCAGAGTGTGTAGGTGAAGCGAGAGTGACATCTGGTGGTGAGTGGACAACAGGACACCGACCAGATTCGTGACAATATATATATCAAAGTTTTTTTTTTTTTTTTTGTATTTTACTCCTAAACTTTGAAATAGACTTCCTGATAATGCTTGGGGCTCAAACACACTCTCTTAGTTTAAATTAGAATAAAATACATATTTTTAGCACATATTTAGTATTCACATAACACATTTCAGCCTTGCAGTTATGAATCCTCCTGTTATGTGATGAAATAAATCTTTTGTCTGAAATAATATGAACGGCAGTTATGCTAATCTTTCTGCTTCCTGTTTCTCAGGATGCCCAGCCCGACGTTACTATACAGTAAAATCCCCAGTGTTAAATCAATACTGCTTCAGAGTGTCTTTGGTCTCACTCCAAACAGTGTTAAAGCAACACTGACACAGAGTTAAAGTAAATCATAGAAAAATTGTTCATGTCTGAAACTGAATCTCTTTACCATTTAAGTATTACAAGACCATATGTTTAATTCTTTTTTCTTGTTTGTTTTAATTGTTTTGTAGTGATGTAGATAAATCTCTGACATCTACAAAGAGGAAAAAAAGGAAATACTCTGTGATGATTCAAATGCTTTTTAAGCAGAAAGTATAATCTGCCACATCAAGCATTTGACTCAGCAATGTGCAAAGATTCACAGAATAACACAGTTACAATTGCTTAGAAGCTCTTTACTTTCAAGTTTTAAAAGGATCAAGAGTCCAACTACAGCAAACACCAACCTCCATGATGGTGGTATCATTTTTTGACCAGTAAAATATTAACATTTGAACCTCTGTTAATTCTCAATAAGATCTTCTGCAGATGTCTGACAGAATATGGTCAGACTGGTTCATAATAAGTAAAGCTTTGTGGAGTTATTTAATCATACTCTGCTGAGATCTTGAGAGATTTAATGTTTTCTTTTATTTAGTTGATTTCATAAGGGTGTGTTTTGTTTTGTTTTTTTTCTGCTGGTTGATTCTACTTGTTAACAGCAGATGTTCATCACTAATTCTCAACAAGCACTTAATTAATGACTTAATTATCTCATTAACTTTAACTATGCGTCAGTGTTACTTTAACACTATTTGGAGTGGAACCAAATAGACTGAGTAGTATTGATTTAACACTGGATTTTACTGTGCATAAATAAATTACATCAAAAGAAAACGCTTGTGTATGTCATATTTCTGCATTTTTACTTGTGTTGTAGCTTCTGCATTTTTCCTCTAAGAACTCAAGGGAGAAGTCAGTGCCTCATCAGAACATGGATGAGAAAAAACCCACAGTACCAAAGTAAACAGTGGAAATATTACGAAATATGTCAGAGTGTAAAAATAATGGCAGTGGAACGTGACTATCGACAACAGAACCCATTATAATCTGCAATTTTGTCTACACTGGATGCGACACGGATTGACAAGACAAATGACCAACAGTAAACTGATGTCCTTTTCTATTTCTGCCATAGTCTGAGCATTCACTTTGCTTAAAATATAAAAATAACAATTTAAAAAAAAAAAAAAATGACACTGTCCAGCAGCGGCACCAGCGCTATACAGCGAGAGGCTGCATTTCTCTTGCCTCCCTGAGCCTGTTGAGTTTCGACA
This sequence comes from Cirrhinus mrigala, assembly GCA_036247105.1. Taxonomy (NCBI): domain Eukaryota; kingdom Metazoa; phylum Chordata; class Actinopteri; order Cypriniformes; family Cyprinidae; genus Cirrhinus; species Cirrhinus mrigala. The sequence goes on from CM070007.1 coordinate 5,459,448, forward strand.
GACCGCAGTGCATTGAGTTTGGTAGAGGGAAGTCACTTGACTGGAGGCAATGCCTCCATTGCTCTATGACTGGCCTAATACCCAGGGCACAGATTATGCTATCCACCCTGTAAGAGCGGATACGGCTGTTTGTAAATGTTATGGGTCTGGCTTCCAGTCTCATGTACAAAACAGCTCATTTTGCTGCTTGATATTGCAAATTGGTGTGTCTTACCATATTATTTTATTGTATTATCTTTATTATGGACATTCTGATTTGCAGTACAGTTTTATCGTTCACTGCACGTTGTTATTCTACTGTGTTACTTCTGTGTTAAAGAAAAAGGTGGATTGCTCCATGATTTACGAGGCGTCATTTCCTAATGCTGAGGAGCTTGGACGTGAGGAGAGGAACTAAGAAAACAAAACAAGGATGCACAGTTAAGAAGAAAGCACCTGTTATTGTCAGATAAGAGAATTAGCAATTAAGCAGAATGTCAGAAAGTAATGTAAAGTCCATGCGATTGCCCAACGGAGGTATCCAACGGTGGATGAAGGTTTCTTGTGTGTTCAGTCTTTTCAGCACGCAAAGTTATTTGATTTAAGTTAACTTCAAATCTGCCAAATTTGGGTTAGAATGCCAATCATTACTGATCGTTCATAGGATAATTTATCTAGACATCTGATGATACTATTTACTCTTTAATATTATTGTATTGTTCATACGGGTGCTCATGTTACTCAAAGATATCGCTTAAGCCGTTAGCGTACCTTACGGTCGCATACTCGTCAGTCTTGGTTATTAGACAGAGGTAACTGACTAATACCTTAGATGGCCGCCCCTAAGCTTGCTCGTTCTAAAAAATATTTTTATTTAGTCCCCATAGATCTGTACACACTTGAATAAAGCAACATTATTTCTAGTCAGAGCTCACGACAACTACTATAGGTATAAGCCGACCAACCAAGTTTTGACATTTTAGTGTTTTTTTTTTTTTCCTGACCTGGAAAGATTACAGGTTCTTCTAAACTTGCTTCAACCAGGTCTCTGCTCACACTGAAAAAAAAAAAATGTAATTTTATGGAAAATAACTGTGATTTTTTCAGGTTGTTTTCTTTTATTTTGAATTGCAGTCAAAACTCTGTAAAATGATCTCTAAATTAAAAACTTGGTTGTTCTTTTAGCAGATGAGCGTTTCACTTATCCAAAGATGTTCTGAGGGCAGAAAGGAAAATGATTAGTTGAGGAAATTTGGACGTGTGGAGGGAATACTTCAGACAGAAACGTTATTAAGGCTTCATGGGAGGCATTTGCTGCAAGGTAAGTGAATTTACCATGTATTTTATTTAAAAAATAATAATAAATCAACATAACTCTAACGTTTACTGAGATAATTAGCCGGCAAAGACGCACAGAACAGGTAATCATCGACTACATATCATATCATCAACTGCTTTATCAGTCGATCGCACCAAAGCTGCTTATGGGGTAGATTGAGTAAAACATGCTTTTCCAATGCTACCGCGCTGTCTGTGATACCGATATGAGCGACAACAGAACTCGTTCAAATCTCCGTGACATTTCATTAGTCAGTTAGCGCTAGCATTAACATCAGCGCTGCTCTCAGGGCAGGAGTAAAATAACAGTACTAAACTGAATTAAGCACTGCTCTCAGGGCAGGAGTACTCAATAGGTTCATATTACTGTTATTTTTACTAAACTATGCCCAGTCAACACGTGAGATCATGCGATGTTCACAGTGACATCACATCATTCTCATTGTGTGATACTCAAGAGTGTGAGTAATATGTGAGCTCATTGTGAATTCAAAATGTTGTGCAGGTTGAGAGGAGGCACTGCAAATATCGGTCACCAGGGGACATTCTACTTCCTGTTTCTCAACACTATCACAGTGGTGTCACATGATGAGCTCACAGTATGAGTGCACACCCAGATAACAAATTTATGTTATAAGAACCTTCTCCAAACATACACAGCAAAATCCCCAGTGTTAATTTAACACTCTGAGTGTGGACACATATAAACACTGAAGCAGTGTTGAAGTTAACACTGAAGCAGTGTTGAAGGTAATGATATAATTAGGTGATTAACAAAGTGATGATTGATCATTATTGAAGACACCTGATGTTAACAAGCAGAATCACCAAAGGAGAAAACCAAAATTTTTAAGCAACCATTATAGTGGTCAATGTTTGCATTAGTTGGGCTCTTGACCCTTAAATCTTTAATACTAGATTTTGTTTGACTGCTGTATTTGAGTTGAAACAGCCAGACAAGCCGAAAGCTCAAGTCACCAGCTGATTATGTTTTAACATATTCATTGTTTGACGTAAATCATTTAGAGTATAATCTCTAAGTTATTTTTTTTTTTGCTTACTGTAATTGCCTTAACAATCCACAGAAGATCCAGCACTTCCTATACATCTTGGAAAGTTTTTTTTACAACCTGTTCAAAAAAAAAAAGTGTTTCACATAGGCACACATAGACATCAAGAACCAGCCCATGAATCTCAACAATGGCGACAAACGGCATATTCAGATAAACAGATCAACTCTGAACTCTCATAATTTATTCATGCCGCAATGCATGATGGGAGTCATGGATGAGTTCTGATTGGCTACAACACGCTACAATAATGATCAATCATCACTTTGTTAATCACCTAATTATCTCACTAACTTTAACACTGCTTCAGTGTTTATATGTGTCCACACTCAGAGTGTTAAATTAACACTGGGGATTTTGCTGTGTATAACTGATGTGTAACTATGTTTGTAAACCACATTTGTCATAAGTCAAACATTTTAAACTGCTGTGTCATATAAAAACAGAGAAACATCAAGAATCAGTGTATGAATCTCAACAATGGTGACAATCAAAAGCTTCCTGCAGCAATGCATGCTGGGTACCTAGTCTCCGTGCAGTGAGTGCACTTTGACCTCACATTGTAATCATAGTGTGAGCACACATTGAGGACGCTGTGAGGTTACACTTTTAGCTCACTGTTACGTCACATTGTGACCACATGGTGAGATCAGTGTGAGATCAAATTGTTGACTGGGTGCGCTGCTCTCGGGGCAGGAGTACTCAATAGATTACTGTTATTTTTACTAAACCATGCGCTGCTCTCAGGGCAGGAGTACTCAATAGGTCCGTATTACTGTTATTCTTAGTGTACTATGCACTGCTCTCAGGTCAGGAGTACTGAATAGGTTCATATTCCTGTTATGTTTACTAAACTATGCGCTGCTCTTAGGGCAGGAGTACTCCATAGGTTCGTATTAATGTTATTTTTTCTAAACTATGCGCTGCTCTCGGGGCAGGAGTAAATCTAATAGTACTAAACTGAATTATGCGCTGCTCTCGGGGCAGGAGTATTCAATAGGTTCGTATTACTGTTATTTTTTACTAAACTATGCGCTGCTCTCAGGGCTGGAGTTAAAAATTACAGTACTAAAGTGAATTATGCGCTGCTCTCAGGGCAGGAGTACTCAATAGGTTTGTATTCCTGTTATTTTTAATAAACTATGCGCTGCTCTCAGGGCAGGAGTACTCAATAGGTTTGTATTCCTGTTATTTTTAATAAACTATGCGCTGCTCTCAGGGCAGGAGTACTGAATAGGTTCATATTCCTGTTATGTTTACTAAACTATGCGCTGCTCTTAGGGCAGGAGTACTCCATAGGTTCGTATTAATGTTATTTTTTCTAAACTATGCGCTGCTCTCGGGGCAGGAGTAAAAATAACAGTACTAAACAAATATAGCTGCAAGCAGCAATTGCGGGGCCAAGCACAACAGAGGCAGAATGAGGAGCTAAGCACAGCAAGGAGCAACAGACCGACCTCAACAATGAGTAATTAAAGCCATTTTAGGATGATATTAGTTGAAATGGCTGAAAAATCATAAATACAATCAATAATAATATAATTTAATGGCTTATTACTTTTGACCAATAGGTGATGCTGTTTTCAAACTGATGTGATGGGTTCTGTGTGAGGTGACAATGACGCCCACAAAGTTTGGTGTCATTATGTCAAAGCTTTACAGAGATACAGCCTCAGAGGTATTTTGGCATCATGCCACAAATGTGTAGTGGCGCTGTACGAAGACGGTTTTGTCTATCGACACGAAATCCATAACTTTTTGTCAGCACAGTCTGAAGATAATTTGAGTCAAATTTGGTAAAAATCGGACTAACAGTCTAGGAGGAGTTCGAACAAATAAGTTTTGTACATTAATCAAAACAGTGGAGAGGAAGTTTGGCCAAGTATGGTATAATTGGTATGTTTGTTGTCGGCATGACCCAATGAATGTTTTGAGACCAGTTTCATTACAATAGGCTAATGTAATCAAAAGCTATTATCATTTTTGGAAATTTCATTATTAATGTTTAATGAATGGTGTATTACTTCTGACCAGTAGGTGGCACTGTTACCAAATTGATGTGGCGTGGTCAGTGTGAGGTGACAATGGCACATATAAAATTTGGTGTCAATATGTCAAAGGTTTGCGGAGATACAGCCTCAGATGTAGTTTGGCATCTTTCCAGCAAATTCATTGATGCGCTAAATGGAAACGGTTTCGTATATTGACACGAAATCCATAACTTTTTGTCAGCATGGTCTGAAGATGATCTGAGTCAAATTTGGTGAAGATCGGACTAACGGTCTAGGGGGAGTTCGAAAAAGTATGTTTTGTACATGAATCAAAATGGCGGACAGGAAGTTTGGCCAATATTGGCATAATGGGTATCAGTGTTCTCGGCTTGACCCAAGGAATCTATTGAGATATTGAGATTTCATTACAATAGGCTAATGTAAGCAGAAGTTATTAGCATGTTTGTAAATTTCTTTATAACTTTTGACCACAAGGTCAAACTTTTTAAGTACTGTCAGGGCATGGTGCCGAAGACACATACCGAGTTTCGTAACGATACGTCAATGCGTTCATAAAATATAGTATTTTTGGACAAAATTCAATATGGCCGACACCCAAAATGGCTGACATGGGAACGGTTGGATACGGTTGGACTCGGCATGATGCACCGGATCTAAAGAGACCAGTTTTGTGATTTTTGACCTAAGCATTCAGAAGTTATAAGCAAAAATATCCATTTTTCATATATCCTGACCACTAGGTGGCACTGTGCCGAAACACTGCAGGTAGCCTCAGATCATGCTTTTTATGACACACACCAAGTTTGGTCTGAATACGCCAAACCGTTGAGGAGATATAGCCTCACAACCATTTTTGCTCGCTTTTCGTAGAATTCATTTGCGCGTTATTCGAGAACGATTTGACTAATCGACTTGAATTCCATAACTTTTTGCCAGCATGGTCTGAAGATGATTTGAACCAATTTTGGTGAAAATCAGACAAACCGTCTAGGACGAGTTCGAAAAAGTAGGTTTTACGAACAAAAATTTATAGGAAAAAAACTAAACCCTACAATTGAAATTTGGACTTTGGAATTTCATTCGACTTGGCATGAGCCAAGGATTCAGAGGAAAAAAGAATTTTGATTCTGTGCCTTACGGTTCAAAAGTTATTAGCATAAAATTATTGAAATTTTGGACAGGTGGTGGCGCTAGAGAGTTTGAGTTAGAGACTCCAAACTTACTATGGTCAATAATGGGACTGTCCTCTATCAGTGTGCCAAATTTCACAACTTTCCCGCAAGCGGTTCTATTAGTATTACTGTTAATTTTAGTGTACTATGCACTGCTCTCAGGGCAGGAGTACTCAATAGATTCGTATTTACTGTTATTTTTACTAAACTATGCGCTGCTCTCAGGGCAGGAGTAAAAATAACAGTACTAAACTGAATTATGCACTGCTCTTTGGGCAGGAGTACTCAATAGGTTCGTATTATCGTTATTTTTTACTAAACTATGCACTGCTCTCAGGGCAGGAGTACTGGATAGGTTCATATTACTGTTATTTGTCATGTACTATGACTATAGTCCTGTCATTGACTCTTTCATGTAGTTTTTCTTCTTTTTGCAGAAAAACTTCTTGGAAAAAGCAGAAGTCATCACTGGTCCATACTTGGAGAAAGGGAATCTCTGGACTTTCTTTGTAAGTTCATCTAGTTTTAGTTGAGAATCTTTTTTTTTTTTGAAGTGCCCATATTAAGTGTCAGAAACTCCAGTCTCACTTCCTGTTACCAATTACCTGTTAGGTTTGTTTGCATAATTCCAGCCTATGGACTTCATTAGCTCTCCCTCAAACGTCTACTTTGATCTGCCCTCAGTCATTGTGGTTGTAGCTGAGGCCAGAGTATAGTAGGCTCTAGGAGTGGCAGGGTTTAAAGATGTATTACATGTCCTTAAGAAATTGTCAATTTTGAGGGAGTTGTAAGTGATTTTTATCTTTAATCTTATGATTTTGCTAGTAATTCTGTTTGTTTACATTGCTGTATTTCAGATGCTGTGCAGTGAGATGGTCAGTGATGTAGTGTTCCTGGCATGGAAGTTTCCTGCTCAAAAGAAAGTGTTCCAGAAAATATATGAAAATGAGGATGTTCATGATTCAATATCCCAAACTAAAGCCTTTACGTAAAATTTCTTTTTTTTTTCCTTTCTTTCTTTTATCATGACTGTCAGTGTAAATTGAAACAAAATTCTTTATGCATTTCAATTGCAGGAAGACCGTACAAACATTTCTGGAGACTTTGAGAGACTGGTTTTGAGAAGATATTGAGAAGATATACCTTGGGCTTGGTTTAAAGGGAGCCTGTTCAAATTTGTTGACTCATGTCTAAAATAAAAATGAAAAATACAAAAATAAAAAACTTAAAAACCTCTAGGAATGATGATATCCACTAGTTAAGACTACAGCCATTTAATGATACATCTTGCTGAACTTTTTTGTTGTGAAATGTCCTCTGTTTTATACATGCATTTAATTCACTGGATTTGTTTGTAATTTGTAATTGTATAAAAACAGAAAGAAGTCCTAATTAAACTTATTTTATTGTAATATTGGACCCGTAAACTGATTATTTTCAATCAACATTTCTTTCATTTTGTTCTTAAACAGTCTGTACAACAGACATTGAATGATACAACATTAACAACACGGTTATTAAAAAAAATAAATAAATAAATAACTCACAAGTTATAGTTAAAAATATAGCTGCAAGCAGCAATTGCGGGGCCAAGCACAAAAGAGGCAGAATGAGGAGTTAAGCACGGCAAGGAGCAGCAGACCGACTACAACAGTGAGTAACTTAAGCCATTTTAGGATAATATCAGTTGAAATGGCTGAAAAATCATAATTACAACCAATCGTAATAAAATTTAATGGCTTATCACTTTTGACCAACAGGTGGTGCTGTTTTCAAATTGATGTGACGTGTTCTGTGTGAAATGACAATGACACACACAAAGTTTGCCGTCATTATGTCAAAGCTTTGCAGAGATACAGCCTCAGATGTAGTTTGGCATCTTTCCAGCAAATTTGTTGATGCGCTAAACGAAAACGGTTTCGTATATCGACACGAAATTCATAACTTTTTGCCAGCATAGTCTGAAGATGATCTGAGTCAAATTTGGTGAAGATCGGACTAACAGTCTGGGAGGAGTTCGAAAAAGTAGGTTTTGTACATTAATCAAAATGGCGGACAGGAAGTTTGGCCAATTTCGGCATAATGGGTATCAATGTTCTCGACTTGACCCAAGGAATCTATTGGCATCAGTTTCATTCCAATAGGCTAATGTAAACAGAAGTTATTAGCATTTTTGTAAATTTCATTATTAATGTTTAGTGAATGGCGTATTACTTCTGACCCATAGGTGGCACTGTTACCAAATTGATGTGGCTTGGTCAGAGTGTGGTGACAATAGCACATATAAAATTTGGTGTCAATATGTCAAAGCTTTGCAGAGATACAGACTCGGATGCAATTTGGCATCTTTCCAGTAAATTCGTTGATGCGCTAAACGAAAACGGTTTCGTGTATCGACACAAAATCCATAACTTTTTGTCAGCATGGTCTGAAGATGATCTGAGTCAAATTTGGTGAAGATCGGACTAACGGTCTAGGAGGAGTTCGAAAAAATAGGTTTTGTACATTAATCAAAATGGCGGACAGGAAGTTTGGCCAATATTGGCATTATGGGTATCAACGTTCTCGGCTTGACCCAAGGAATCTTTTGACATCAGGTTCATGACAATAGGCTAATGTACGCAAAAGTTATTAGCATTTTTTCGAAATTTCGTTATAACTTTTGACCACAAGGTGGCGCTGGCCCCAAAATTTTTATGTACATTCAGGGCATGGTGCCGAACATTTTTGTAATTAATGTCGAAACGATACGCTAATCCGTTCTTAAGATACAGCATTTTAAAGCTAAATTCAAAATGGCCGACACCCAAAATGGCTGACATGGGAAAATTGGATATGGTTCGACTCGGTATGACACACCGAATCTAAAGAGACCAGTTTTGTGATTTTTGGACAAATCATTCAGACGTTATAAAGAAAAATAGCCATTTTTCGTATCTCCTGACCACTAGGGGGCACTGCACCGAAACACTGCAGGTAGGCTCAGGTCATGCTTGTTATAACACACACCAAGTTTGGTGTCAATATGACAAACTATTACGGAGATATAGCCTCACATTGATTTTTGCTAGCTTTTCGTAGAATTCTTTCGCGTGTTATTCGTGAACGGCTGGACGAATCGACTTGAATTCCATAACTTTTTGCCAGCATGGTCTGAAGATGATCTGGATCAATTTTTGTGACAATCGGTGCAACGGCCTAGGACGAGTTCGAAAAAGTAGGTTTTACGAACAATTGAGAATAGCGAAAAAACTAAACCTTACGATTTTTGAATTTTGGTGTCCATTCAACTCGGCATAAGCCAAGGAATCAGAGGAAAAAAGAATTTTTGTTGTGTGCCTTACGGTTCAAACGTTATTAGCATAAATCTTTTGAAAGTTTGGACAAGTGGTGGCGCTAGAGAGTTTGAGTTAGAGACTCCAAACTTGCTATGGTTAATGTTGGGACTGTCCTCTATCAGTGTGCAAAATTATACAACTTTCCCGCAAGCGGTTCTATGGGCTGCCATAGACTTGCGGCGGAAGAGGAAGAAGAAGAAGAAGAAGAAGAAGAAGAAGCGGAATAATAATAACGCCAACGGATACAATAGGTGCCACCGCACCTCTGGTGCTTGGCCCCTAATTACAAGTCTTAATTTCTCTGCAATAGTCCATGGGAGGAACATTAAGTGGTTGCACAAAAAATGACTGGTACTTTTTGTAATCACATTTATGTATCACCAAGTGAACTCTGTGAGAGAACTCTATTCGGACAGTAGGAACATATGTGAAAATTTATGTACATGGCACCTCAGTGATAAAACTCATGGATTTGATTTATTCACAGTGTGATCATATGAACCCAGGAATGCACTGCTCATATGGCCTGTCACATAGTTGTCTGCTATAAATTAAATGGCACATTCTTGGATTAAGAATAAATTTAAATTTAATATGTTATTTAAATCTCAGGTTCAAAAACAGACCCACTATAGCTGAAATGGTTTTCTTAAATTGTATCTCTCAAAATAATAGGTGTCATGAGAAATGTGAAGATAGCAGAAATAAGTTGCATGCAACCTCTTATTTACATGAGGTAAATCAATCACGTTTATTTATACAGCGCTTTTTAACAAAACAGGTTGTGTCAAAGCAACTTTACAGTTTTTAATAGGACAATAGTGTGTCAATAATGCAAAAGTTCCATGTTGCAGCAAAGTCAGATTGCAGAGGACTCATTTAGGACATTTAGGGATGTAGAGGTGGTCTCTAGGTGCTGATCCATCATCTGGTGACCTTGGAATAAGAAAGAAACAGACTAATATTAGTGTAGATGCCATTCTTCTTATGATGCAATGAGTACATCAGGTGTTATGGAAATTATTCCCGGTTCTGGCTGACCTAATTAATGCAGCCTAACCATCCTTTAACGGACTTGAATTATAGAAATGTGTTAATGTGTTGTGTTGGCCAGGTTAAAGAGATGGGTCTTTAATCTAGATTGAAACTGACAGAGTGTGTCTGCCTCCTGAACAGTGTTGGGTAGATTGTTCCAGAGTCTGGGCGCTAAATAAGAAAATTATCTGCCGCCACAGTTGATTTTGATATTTTGGGTATTTTCAAAGTTTTGAGAACGCAGCAGACATGAGGGACTATAATGACAAGGCTGCTTGGTTTATATTTTTATGTATGTAACTGTAGGCCTATATTTTAAAATTGTATTGCATACCTATTACTGCCATAATAATGACTAATTTAAAATGTTTAAGTACTTTTCTTGTCTTTTTGTTCTTAACAGCTCCTACCCGCTGTGCTGGAGAAGTTATGAAATATTTTTGAATCGACTTCTTCGACCACACAACCTTGGTGCCTAAAAAACAGCATGTAATTTGGCTGGGAATTTTTACGAGGGTGATGGGAGAAAAACACCAACATTCTGGATTCAGATGGCCCTGTAAATGTGAAAAATCGCTTGCATCCCCATGATTAACAGTTACCGACTGAATCTGGCTATTATGTGCTTTTATCAGGTGGATCCAAACTTACACCATTTTTCATACATCTCCATTTTTGCACCATTTTGGACTCGACAGTATCAGATCTTCAGTGTTAGCTCCTTTGATTTGTCCAGATTTTGCAACTCCTCCAGGTAACTGAAGAATAAAATAAAAGATCAATCAATCATACAGAAATTGTCTACTGATTTATAAATATAATGGTAATGTAATACAGACCAACTGAGTACTACTGCACCGAGAGCAGTGCATAATTCACTTTAGTACTGTTATTTTTTACTCCTGCCCTGAGAGCAGTGCATAGTTTAGTAAAAATAACAGTAATACGGACCTATTGAGTACTCCTGCCCCGAGAGCTTCGCATAGTTTAGTAAAAATAACAGGAATACAAACCTATGGAGTACTCCTGCCCCGAGAGCAGCCCATAGTTTAGTAAAAATAACAGTAATACGGACCTATTGAGTGCCCCTGCCTTGAGAGCAGTGCTTAATTTAGTTTAGTACTGTTATTTTTACTCCTGCCCTGAGAGCAGCGCTGATGTTAATGCTAGCGCTAACTGACTAATGAAATGTCACGGAGATTTGAACGAGTTCTGTTGTCGCTCATATCGGTATCACAGACAGCGCGGTAGCATTGGAAAAGCATGTTTTACTCAATCTACCCCATAAGCAGCTTTGGTGCGATCGACTGATAAAGCAGTTGAATGAAAATGCATACGATATGATATGTAGTCGATGATTACTTGTTCTGTGCGTCTTTGCCGTCTAATTATCTCAGTAAACGTTAGAGTTATGTTGATTTATTATTATTTTTTAAATAAAATACATGGTAAATTCACTTACCTTGCAGCAAATGCCTACCACGAAGCGTTACCCATACAGAAATGTAATATATGCTTATATGAAATACCCATATATTGAATACTTGTTTTATATATGCCATATCCATATATGATTCCTATTAGAAAATGGAACAATTTCATATATTGACATATAAGTCTACCCCATACAAAAATATATGTTTATGTATGTATAATACATGTATTGCCATATATGAAATGTATATAATTATTAATATATGTGAGATATATGTACGTTTTTATTATGTTATATACAAATTAGACATATATGCATGAAATATATGGTTTCATATATTTAATATTTTAATATGTGATCTTTGATCTTTAAATAGAGGTTATAGACACATGTAAGACACTCTACAAAGTTGCAGTGCATTGCACATTTCACACCTTTAGCCTTAAATGTTAAATGGTACAGAAAGCTACACAAAGAAGCATCTTTATTTAAACAGAATTTATTTAAACAGAAAAAGAAAAGTTACTGACCTGCACAATCAAACAGGACAAAAAAGAAACAATTACATATATAACTGATCAAAACACTGAACAGGCATAAGAAATAGAACATCAATTGTAGTGGTTGAGCTAAAGGTCTACAGGTTTGTATTCCCACAGCTTGGTTAGTTTTTCGTTTATTGCCATCCCCAGTAGGCCCCAGGTGAAGAAATTTCTGGATTCCAGCATCTGTTTAAAAAAAAAAAAAGTAAACGTTAGGTTTTTATAAGATAATTACAATGAATTTTTTGAACCATATATGATTTCAGGAAATGCACCACATTCAAAAGCAACTTTTTAACTTTGGTAGTGTTGGGTGGTACAGTAAACTAAACTTGATTTTAGTCAACATGATATTAAAATATAAAACCTGCTTAAATCTTGCAATCCAACATTGTACCAAAGTTTAATTTAGGTTTTTAGTTAGAACTGTGCCTATATCTTAAAGTAATTAACTACTATAAGATGACAAATATACTGAGTATTAAACATGGTTGGTAAAGTTAAAGATTATTTTAAAACTGCAGAATACTCATTATTTATGTAATAATTATAAATTGTAGTTGTAAAATATTCCCAGATACCACAAGGACATGGCAGAACAACGACAGAGCACAGCCTGCATGCCCATTCAAATAATATGTCTCTATATACATGAAGAACTAAACTATAGTAACCCAAATGCTCAATGACAGAGTTCACAGCTAAGGTTACAATTTAATTTGCTATTTAGCATCAATGAAATAAAGTGTTTACATTCATAATACCTAATATGTGCATCGAGAATGTGGCCTGGAGAAAATAAATAGAGGGGTGGAACTATGACATGGATTTTTGAATGACAATTTTGATTAAATCCCCTAAAATAAGGTCCACGGTTCACACAAACTCATAATATTTTCACGTTTTATTCTATGACATAAAACACACCAGTTAAACCCCACTCTTGATTTTTTTATTTTATTTTTTTTTAAACTGTTATGTTTCTTAAAAAAGGTGGTCGCTAACATGCTGCTAAATGGGACTGCAGGCCCTGTCGGAGGCATTAAACATCATCACGCTGAACAGTTTATCAATTTACAGTATTTTCCAATTGTAGTATAATTTATAGTACAATTAATTGTAGAATAACCAATTAATAGTTTCCCGCATGCGACACAAGTCTTTGGATGGAAGATGCTCATTTGATCGCTTTCCTACTGATATGACTCTCTCTGTATTTCTACCATAAATATTACAATTATTCCATATAAACAACACATTTACTGCCTTTGTCACAGTCAAAGTGAAACTTTAATAATCTATAGTGCTTAAAGCCACGTTAAAAATAAATGTTTAGGGCCACATGAAGCTGTTAGAAAGCAGATAGATTAAGGATTTTCTAGAAGCAAGGATAAAATAATATTTTGTGTACCCACCCTAACAAAATGATAGCTGAAATGTGGTACTTCTTTCACTAAAAAAAAGTTTAATCTAACCATATCCAAAAACTCACTCACTCTACTGTTATTTAATAGATTAAATGCACTAGAATTTTATTAAATAGTACAAGAAGACACATTTTTAACTAAAATATTTTATTGATTTGATTTGTTTACATGTATATTGCAGATGCTAGTTTTGGTTTCAATAAAATATTTAACCTTTTCTGTGTAGATGCTCCATCATTCACATCACTGCCATCCACATCTGCAGGTGAGAAATAATGTTTGCATACCTGTTGACTATGGAAGAATATTATTTTAATGTGTATATTATTTTAATGTTTAAAAACAGTAAGTGTACCCTTCTGTCATTGTATTCATCATTTTTATTGTTAACAAACAAACCACATTCATCCCCCACACTTTGGAAAAGCTTGCTACGCCCCTGGTCTTCGTGCCCGTCTATAAAATCATTGTCGTTTGTTATGTGAAGGTACTGGCACATTTGTTATCCTTCCACTAAGAAAAACATCTTACCGCAGATGACTGTTTGTTTAGCCGCAGCCATTGCTCAGACTCTGCCGTTAACGCGGGTGTGTTTGAATTTTGGCGCATGCGCAAAAGCGGTATTGTGACATTCACACAATCGCTCATGTATTTTAATGAAATGCGTTTTAGTTCATTGATGAAGAGAGCACATATGGACAAACAGTTACATGAAGTGTTTCCCCCCCTCAATAACTCTATAATACATTCCTACAAGTAACTTTTAGTACATTGGCATTTTTTGAACAGGTTATATATTCATCTCTACTTTTTCCCCCTGAAAACTGAATTGAAACAATGAATAAAGTTAAGCAATGAATTGTGTTATATGATTTACAATAAGCAGTATCTTTTAGGCATATATGGTTAATAAACTTGCATAAATTCAATATATACATTGGTAACAAATGGTCAAAACATAGAGTACCATATATAATTTTGATATATATTGTTAACATATATGGTCATATCATATAATACAATATACCATTTAATATATATTGTAAACATATATGGTCATAACATACAATACCATATAAAAGTTAAACATATATATACTTTCAATATATGTTTATATACAAATTGTACTATGGGAAATTCATATATGTTATAAACATATATCTACATGTATCCAGAAGATGGATATATGTGATAATAATATATTGCCATATATTTAACATATATGAGAGTAGCACTTCTGATATAGGTATATATATGTCATATATTACATTTCCGTATGGGTAATAACGTTTCTGTCTGAAGTATTCCCTCCACACGTCCAAATTTCCTGACCCCGCCTCTGCTTCAATTTCATTGGTTGAATCTGTAAACCAATCATTTTCCTTTCTGCCCTCAGAACCTTTGGATAAGTGAAACTCTTATCTGCTTTATAACTGTTCTACTGGTATGATTGGGGAGCTCCCTTTCTAAATGTATGTAGGTGAGAGTGGGGAGAAAAGTAACACGATTTTCTCAGAGCCTGGACTACATTTGCTTTCCAAGCTATGACAGCACATTCAGCAAGCAACCCTTGACGGAGATGAGACATATCATGTGATTTCGTCATCGTTTCCCGCGGTTAGGTCCGGAAAGCTGTTTTTGAGTATAATAAGTAAATTACTGAAGTAGTAATTGTTTCAAATTAGTTGTGTGTGTCACTATAATGGACTATGGATACAAAACTTCTTCTGAATATATATATATATATATATATATATATATATATATATATATATATATATGCATCAGTTATTTCTGGTCTTTGAACCTGATTGGCTGGTAAGAGTGCAATATTATTAGAGTTTCACAGTTTGTTATCATATCACTCCGCTTGCAGTACTTCTTACAGCGAGTGTCATGGCAGACACCCAAATCCAGTATCATTTTATAAACATTACTGTTTTTGTGTCACAGAATGTAGTTTTAAGAGGTTTTCAGGTGAGAATGTACTTGTTTATAGTTTAAATATGCAGTTTGTTAATAAAGATAACGTCTGTTTAAAAATTTGCTTTGCGTTTTTGGACATGTGAGCTCCAGATGGTCAGCGGCTGTTCAGGGGTCATGAATCCACCCGACAGCGCCTCACCTCGGCCAGATAATCTACTGTTTGACAAATACCAAGGCCATGTGGTAATTTAATTGCCATCCGAATCCACATCTCTGAGTTTACAAGAAGAAATCAATTCAAAATTCACTGTTTAAAACCTTATTGAATACTGCCAAACACTGTACGGTATCTGTTCTACTTTACTGTAATTTTCATGCATATTTATTTCTGAAATGCTGGAAAGTATTTAAAAGAACAATACGTCATAACTGCTTCACCACAGCGAGTGTAAGCAGAAAGAGAAAATCACATAAATTTTCAAAGTGAGTGTTTGTTATGGCAGCAGCAGGTATGCAATGCAATTTTAAAATGTGTATTATATACAGTTAAATACATAACTATATTGCGTGTAATTATGTACAACTATAGTCTATTTTCCTATTTTTTAACAGATTTAAATAATCACATAATAAATATGATTACATATTATTAAAATGAGCTCTACTGGTATGATTGGAGAGAAAAGTAACGCGGGATGAAAGTAACAAAGCAATTTTCTCAAAGCCCTGACTACATTTGCTTTCCAAGCTATGACAGCACATTCAGCAAGCAACCCTTGATGGACATGAGACATATCACGGGATTTCATCATCGTTTCCCGCGGTTAGGTCCGGAAAGCTGTTTTCAAGTACAATAAGTAAATTACTGAAGTAGTAATTGTTTTGAATTAGTTGTGTTGTGTTTTTCGCTTCATGTGTCACAGTAATGATCAGTTATTTAGTGATGTAACATATACTGAAGTTTGCCTTTTCAGAGTTTTTCAGTATAAAAGTAAATTGGGTCTAAATGTCAGGAGTTTCTGTGGGGACGAAAGTAACACTTGTTACTTTTGTCCCCCCTACAGTGACAACAAGTGTTTTTTTTTGTACTTTGTACTGTGTCCTGCATCATTTAGTTGTATTATACCAAACGAATATGCTAAGAGTGAGGGTAAGGTTCATGTGTTTCTTAATATTTAGCGTTTTTTTTTTTTTTTTTTTAAAGAAACGTTGAATTACGGTTAATAAATATGATTACATATTATTAAAATGTTTTAAATATGCTTAGACTACATTTTACATAATAATAATGTAATGAGGACTCTGGGAAGCGTGTAAGATCCAATTGTGAGCTTTATTAACAGATCGTAGTCAAGACAGGCAGGGTCGATAACCAAACAAACAGTAATATCCTGGGCAAGGCGAGAGCGTAAATCCAATAAACAGGCAGAGTCCAAAACCAGAGAGAGCAGTCCGAAAAGTAACAAATAAACAAGGAAATGAAACCAGACAGAACTATGGCAATGAACGAGGCAAAACTGTGGCAAAAACAAAGACAAAACTATGACAAGAAACCAAACCGTGATAATCAAAAAAACAGGGCAATGAAAACAGAAAAACGCTTGGTAGAGTCCGCATGAGCAAAACAATACTTCGCAAGGGCCTGTTTGTAAATGGCCTCCTTTTAAGGCCACCAAACAGGAAGTTACCAACGAAGCAGCAGAGGGAGCAGCAACAGTCAGTCAGTGGGTGAGGGCTCCCTCTGCTGGCGTGGCGTTACAAATAAGTATTTTTAAATACATTTTACATGTAATAAGAATAAATTTGTAAATAAAGTTCATTTTATTTCCAGCAACAATCATGTGACTGGCAACGTGAGAAGCGAGTTCCTAGTTTGTAGGATCACAGAACTCACTCCTCCACTGTGAATAAATCACCATCTGAATCCATGAGTTTTATCACTAAGGTGATATTTATTTTTATTTTTATTTGTGAATTTATTTTAATAGATGTCTATATTAGAAACAATTACTGTCCGAATAGGGCTATAGACAGACTGCAGCAGGTTTCACTTTAAAAGCAGTGCTGTTTCTTTAAAACCTAATGCTTGACATGGATCTGACACATATTTATTTTTCTCCCAACTCTTTATAGTCATTTAGGAGTTTATAACTCCTTTAAGACTTTACAACTCATTTAAGGTTTATAAGTAATTAGCAAGATTTTAAAATCTATACAGTGTTTAATAGGGAATCAGCACAATGTTGACTGAACCCAGTTAATATGGTCATACTTCCTGGTTCCTGGTGTTTATTAAGTGTGCCCATCACCCAATCACCCAATAAAGCATTACAATAATCCAACTTTGAGGTCATGAACATCACTGAACCTTCATGAAGTGTACATATGAAGTAAACTTGCTCACTCAAAATCGAGGGGTCGAGGTTCTGTCCATATAACTTCCCTCGTCCATTTCATGAAGTTTAACACGCTTTAAACTGGCAGCGGGGATTACCAAGGAGGAAGTACTTTTGCAAGACGTTTGCGAGTATGTGTCTTAAAGCGATGTGGAATGCAGCCATGCATTACTGCATCATCAATATAAAGGTCCAGTTTGGCCCGTTTGAGGCTGTTCAAGTCCACCTGAGTGTTCACAGATTCCTCTTGTTGGCCTTTGAATTTGATAACGTTGAATGTTCAAAACAGAGAGGTCTTTATTTTTGTTGAATGCCAGTGTGAAATGAAATCACTTCCTCTGTATATTTATAATTCTAGAAAAATGCTAATCATTCTAAAGGCGCAACTCATCTGGTGAAGACGTACTTTTAGACACAGTAAATAATGGATTTAAATAACATTTATGAAAATGTTGAACTCAGAGATATTAGGAACAAACCTGGACCTCAAACTCAGAGTCACAGCCAGGATGAAAAAAAGGATCTAAAGCACAGTAAGAAAAAATCACCTTAAAGATGGTGTTGTTAATAGTGTCACTATGAGGAAATGAGAATGGTTTTGTACAATTTAAAAAATATTTATTCTAAGGACAAAATGTCAGTGTTTCTGCATTTATATTATAAGTTGTAACATTATTTCAATTATTTTTTATTTACTTTTTTCACATGTTCTTGTTTGGATATTTTACCATATAGCAACATTTTGTCTATATAGCAATGTTTGTCTTAGAAAAAAAATATATAAAAGCTCTTCAGCATTATCTAAGACAAAGACTGATTGTCTTAAAGGTTCAGTTGAAACTAAATTCCTAATAACATGCCATGTATCAATTGATATTTGTGTGTTTTGGTTGTGTTTGTCAGGAGGAAGTAGATGTTTGGTGTTGATCACAGTGAGTCTCGGGCTCATTTGTGTTCTTCTGTTGGTCTTCATCATACTGCAGCACATCACCATCACAGCAGAGAGAGACCTGATGAAGAGTAAGAACCCAGCTGAAGAGTTCAATCAAACCATCAACAGCTTACAGGCCAATTACACTGATCTAATGATTGAAAAAGACCAACTGCAGAACAACTTCAACTCTTTGAGTCAGAAGAAACTGGAGCTGGAGACACGAGTCAAAGATCTCACTGCTGAGAAAGACCAGCTACAGAAAAGTTTTGACTCTTCGCATCAGAAGAAAATGGAGCTGGAGAGCAAAGTCACATCTCTGAATGCAGAACTGAAGAAAAAAGCATCAAAACTAGGTCAGTAGATATATCATGTGCTTGCTTGTGCCTTTGTTGTGTTAAACAGTAAAGCATGTCTTGCTGAATTCAATTGCAGTTTATAAGATGTGTATTAAATAGGTTATTATCCTGCAACAGCCCTTGTGTGAAGACTGAAGAGTGTAAAGAGTTGTGTTATCATAAACGTTATGTCAAAACTGATTTTGATTGAATTTATGGCCAGATTTATAATCTCTTACCTCTCACCCAGGCAATAGGGTTTTTATGGTGTTGTTCCTTCTTTACCTGTTGCTCTCTTCCAATCTGGAGGTGTTTGGGTTTCTTCCTGATTATTTATTTATTTATTTATTTATTTATAGAACCTTTCAAAACAAAGTTACAAAGTGTTTTACAATAAAAAAGATATAGCAGTACAGCAATAACGTACAAAAATACCATCAGGATTAAGAAAAGGCTCACATAAGATAAAAGTGAGTTTTAAGAGACTTAAAAGAGGATATAGTTCTTGGCAGATCTCCCCAGGCAGGAGGTTCCGTCACCTTTAGTTGCAACACGTTCTCACTCCCAACCCTGCACGTCGAAAGATGAAAGGGGTACACTCTTAAAGGTACCCGCTAAAGGGATACCTTGTGTGTCAACAATCGATGCCAAAGGGTCCTGACCAAGAGTCAGTATGTGACGAGTTGGGAGTGAGAATGTGTTGCTAGTAAGTAGTAGTCGAGATATTGGAACCATTAATAAAGCCCTACCAGAGGATCTCAAGCAGTGATCAGGCCCATAAGGAATTAATAAATCACAAATATAGGTAGGAGCCTGACACTTCAAGGTTTTAAAAACAAGCAGCAAAATCTTAAAATAAATTCTAAAACTTACAATACAGAGCAGCAAGATTTGGTGTAATGTGGTCACTTTTTTTAGTGCGTGTTAAAAGCCTAGCAGCCGCCTTTTTGATTAGCTTTAATCACCATAAAACAGTTCAGGGTCAAAAATTACATCTAAATTCCAGGCCTCTTTTTGGGCATTATTAGATAAGGCACCCAGACTAAAAGAGATTATTAATGCTAGTACTAGTGCAGGACATAATATGGGATATATATCTCCCATATTACATGTGAGCAATATCACACAAGTAATAGCTGTATATCGACACGCTGTGATCACAGTGCTGAAATACAGCCGTATCTCACATCTACGAGTATGACATTGCGTTTATACAACAGTTCAACGGCACAAGTGTGTAAATACATAAACAAAATAACAACGGAGTGTCTTTAAAAGCCCTCCTTTGTGCAGAACTACTTCGTCCTGCCAAAAATACAAATCTAAAGTTGACAGTTTAACAGCTGAGCCCAAGCCTCTGTTACTAAATTGAAAATGTCACTTTTTGCTTCAATGAAAGCTTATTGTATTGCTGTATTAAAAGCTCACTGTATTACGTAGAGTATGGGAGAGAGATGGACTGGGCGAGTGTAATTACCTGCATCTGATGCAGCATTCATTCTTCAGATCAGTCTCGTATTCAAAATAACCATTAGTTTGAATATCTGCGTTATCTTTGTCCTAACGTTAATATCCTATCATCTGTTAATGGTGATTTTGCTGCTCAGTGCATTTGTTAGCTGTGTCAAGCTGTTGTTGAAACTAAAAATAACTTCTGTTTATAGCGTTAGTGCTGACTCATAAAAACAGTCTCTTGTTACCATCTAATAGCAGAACAATATAACTAAAATGACCATAATGAACATGCACCATTCTCAATACTAAACACTTTTAAATACTACTATATATATATATATATATATATATATATATATATATATATATATATATATATATATATTAATAATAATATTAAATAAACAATAACAACAGCCATCTTTAAAGTTGCTAGGCAATTCAGTCATACAAAGACAGTGCTCTGTTATACAGCATTCGATTTACATAAACATGATGAAATTTTGCCAAAACTATTTGCTCTGGAACAAATAATAATTTAATGAGACTAAAAATTACCTTTAGATTTACCCAAAACAAATTATATCTGAAGTTTAACCACAACAGAGACATCAGAGCCAGCGATAAATTCCAGAAGATCTGGCAGAGGGGAGACTGCTCTCGGGCAGATTCGCGAGTGCTGAATGGTCACTGACGCCCTGGAGCTCATATGTCCGAAAATGTTGAGACAAATTTTTAAATAGACGTTATCTTTATTAACAGACTGCATATTTGAACTATAAACAAGTACATTTTCGCCTAAAGACATCTTAAAACTACATTCTGTGACACATTTTTTTTATTTAAAAAATGACAGTGGATTTGGGCATCCACCATGACACTCGAGTTCTGTTGGACTTTAATACCGCACTCTTATCAGCCAATCATAATAATAAGATAATAACATACACATTTCTGTGTGGTTCAGGTTGGTTTTTTATGTCCAATGAGTTGAAGAGCTGGTCTGACAGCAGGCAGTACTGCAGGGATCGTGGTGCTGATCTGGTCGTTATCAACAGTGAAGAGAAGCAGGTGAGTTTGTGCAAGTAAGTTTCTATCAAGGGCATTTCCTCCAAGGAGGCAAGGGAGGCAGTGCCTCATCAAAATATTGAATGAGAGGAAAAAAAAAAAATGTAGCACAAAAATAAAACAAATGTTACAGAATATAACATTAAAAAGTGTATAAATCATTCGTTTTCTTTCTAAGGAAATGTTGTCCAACAGCGACACCAGGGTAAATATCGCAATATGATTGGATATGACTAGTTATGTTCGCTGTGATTGGTTCATGCAATAAATCATGCCTCTTGTGTTTGTGCATGCTCCGAACAATTGATTTAATGGCGTTAATGGTAAGACTAATTTAAACAAGTAAGTAAACAACTCACACGTTTAGATATAATAACCTTGTTATGCCAAAATAAGACTTGAAATGGTCTGAAAACCTGATCTGTAGGAGTTTTGGTAAGGAATCATCTTAGTGAAATTTAAAGTAAATCTACATTACATGCACCCAAATAATCCACTTGTAATCGGATTGACAGTTCAAGCTGATTGAAAAACGTTCATGTAAACACCCTAATTAATCCCACTGAGCTGGATCAGAATGAAATTTCGATCTGATTGAAGGGGGTGGTTTATTCCTTTTTCTAATACGATTGAGAGAGTGCATGTAAACACTCGATCGGATTGAAAACCGAAACTGAAAGGACTGCGTATGTGCAATGACGCAGAAATAGCGTAATGATGTATGACGCACGGAACGAGCGGTTCTTTCTTTTGAATGAAGTGTTGTATAATGCGAGGGATGTTCATTTTGGTTGTTTTTCCTAACCAGCAGACGACGTTCATTAACTGTCGATAACCAATTTCATTCTATTTTAACCATCCAGAAAAAGACCTTTTAACTAGAGGTGCACCAATGTATGTGCCAACAATCTGTATCGGGACAATTAGGCATTATCAGTTACAAATAGTAACATTAAAGCAGGCCATTTGACTATATGACCCATAGTTCAAGCCAGCATTGCCAGATCCGCAGTTTTTCTCTACACGCCTGTATACATAGCGCGCATCGCATCCAATAATCACAAAGAGCTCTGTGCTTTCTTACTTCTAATAAGAAACAACGTCTCAGCTTTATAATCCTGTACGTTCTATCACGAAAGCAACAAATGCCGCTTTGATGCTTTTAAATGTGACATGAAAGATCGCTATTGCACCTCATTTTAAGCAGCAACACGGAGCGTGAGTCTTTTCCAGTTTAAAAAGTTACAGCGCAAAATACACATGATGAATGTACGATAAGGTATGATGGATTACCAAAATGTATCATGTCTAATGTAATCGCGCAATCAGTGTTTCAAACGCAGAAAGATGCCAATAAAACAGACTGTGAACAGTATGTGACATTCACCTCAGCAAAGTTATCCGCTGTTTACAGTTAGCTATAAAACAACACTAAAGAGGAGGGTTTTTTTTTTTTTTTTTTTTTTACATAATGTATTTGTACGAGCTTAAAAGATGCTCAAAGGGTTCGGTTAGGCACTAGTAGAAATGGTGGGGGGAATTTCCGGTTAGAGAAACTGAAGCAAGAGAGCGGATCCCAGTTAGAGGGTTTATTTGAATTATTTCTGTATGTATAAGGTAGTACATGCAAAGTGTGTGCAGGTATATGTGTGGTAGGAACAACAAACATACAGTAGTCCATATTCTTGCACAAACAAACCAGAAGTCAGTCTTTCACCTATAGACTGCCCCTGCTGCATGTTCAGGCTTGTCTTGACTTGTCCAGACATGTACAAACATTAATTCTATTATATACCTAAAGACACCCCTAGGGCGCGTTGTTTGAACGTGGTAGAAAGCCCATCCTAAATAGCAGGATTAGGGTTGTCACTATTCTTGAGTCTGGGAAGTGGGATTAACCAAGCCACCGGCCTGACGTAAGTTCGATCTTGAACCTGAACTGGCCAGATGGCCAGATGGCTCATGGAAGTTGTGGGTCCATGATGAGCACTACCTGGTCAGCCCTGAGTTTGTCATTGTCCCTTTGCCATTTTTGTCTTTCCTGGAGACTTGGCAGGTAGTACTTGATAAATCTAGCCCAGAATTGGTTTGCAAGTATTTGACTATGCCTCCATCTTCTAGTTGCTAGGAGATTTCTGGAGTCATAAATTACTTGTGGGAGGGATGAGTCATGACGACCCATTAACAAGATGCTAGGTGTGATCGGGTCTGGGTCTGTGATATCGGATGATACATAGCCCAAAGGCTTGGCATTCATAATGCCCTCCACTTCAGTAAGAACAGTGTGAAGGACAGTTTCAGGGACCTGTTTCTGTTCCTTCAAGATGACCTTTAAAGCTTGTTTCACCAATTTTACTTCTCTCTGCCAAATACCGCCAAAATGTGGAGCACTGGGAGGAATGAATCTGAAAGAGATTTTCTGTTCAGCCAATTGAGAGGCAGACACTTTCACGCAACCCTGGAATTCATCCTCATGAAATGTCCTTGAACAGACATTTCTGTCTCCTGCGTTTTTTTTAGCTTTCTTCACTTATCTCACATGAGTTCTTTCAATACCTAAGAGGATGAGGAGGATGAGCTAGAACTTGTCGGGACTCTAAGCTGCGCCAGGCCTTGCGGCCTTGTCTTTCCATTCCCCAAAGACCACAGGACTTCAGCTGGGTCCCTCTCAGCTCTTGGTTCTTCTTCAGTTTTCACATGGGAAGAAACTCCCAGTCACCATCGAGTCAGAACATCTTTGGAGTTCATCACTCTTCGGACCCGGAAGAACGTGATCGCGAATTCCAAAACCACCACTGCTCCAAACCATCAAGACTTTCACCCGAGACTGCATTCGGACACTTGTTCATCGACCAAGGCAATGCAAGTATCGTACATTTAACTAAACAAAACAGAGGTTCAGTATAAGCTGTAGACAGCACTGATGGTTTCACTCAGGTGGTTAACTGACTCTTTTCATAGCTACATTTTCTTGTCTCTCTAACTGCTTCTCACTTGCCCTTCTCCCATGTATGAGTGATTTTATGTTTGTTTGTTTAGATTAGTTATGTGTTAGTCCTTTGTTAATAAAACTCTTGTGCACAAATTGCATGAGTTTTGATTCTGATTCTGCCTTGCAAATTAATGTCCCTTTATGATTCCGATTCAAGCTACATGCACTAATGCAATAGTACTTTAAGAAAGTTATTTTCTGTGGCCAGGAAAATATAATTTCTTAGAGTTGATATAAAAATTATACTGAATGTTCGCTGGACGAACAGATTAGTTGATGAAAATTGAATTCTGCTACAGTTACTACTGGCACTATTAATTACAGCTACTACTATTAATCAGAATTAATTGTAATTATTTATATACATTTCCCTTTTGAGCTAAATCGCTACACAGTGGAAAAGGAAGGGGGCTTGTAAAGCCTAAGACGAGCTGTTGGGAGATCTGCCATCATGGGGATCTTAGGTTGGGCACGCCACTTTTGGCACTCAGTACAGGCGAGCTGACATTTCTTGATGGCTGCTCTGCCTCTCAAAATCCAATAGTGACGTCTGAGCTCTGCAAGGACTCTTTCTGGTCTGGGGTGAAGAAGATTGGCATCATATTCCTTGATAAGGAGTTTGGTCAGTTGTTGATGGGGATCAAGCACTATGGGATGTTAAGGTCATTAAGGTCTATATGTTCAGCATGACGTAGTCTCCCTCCAACCCTAATTAGTCCAGTGTTTTCATCATATTCAAGAGATAGGGATACCAACCAGCTATTGGGTGGTAATGGTTGGTTTGATGAGAGAGCCTTGACCTCCCCTGGAAATGAATCCCTTTGGGCTTTCTGGAGGAGAAGCCTCTTTGCTGAGACATAATGCTTGGCTTCATCGCTATGGGTGGAAGATTGAGCCGCCCCGTGGAGGCATGCCACTGTGGCTTTTATCAAGTCCTTCCAGGTCTTATACTGATCTGCGTCTGGCAGTTGAACATCAAGACTAGTACAGAGGTGGCGACAGAGTGCTGATTTCTTTAATTCGGTATCCGGTTCAGGGTCAGCAGCCGGCATGTTTGGCCAGGAGGCTTCAGATTGATACAAGAAGTCTGGTCCGTTAGCCCAACGACATGATTGTGTCAACTCCTTCAAGGACTTTCCATGGGTTATATCATCTGCTGGGTTTTTCCCAGAATCCACATACCTCCAAGAGCTAATGTCTGTGAGGGACTGGATTTCAGCGACTCGAGTCCCTACGAAGACCTTATACCTACAGGAGTCAGACAGCAGGTCTTTTATTTTACTTTCGCTTGAAAAGCAAATCCTCCGTCCCGTCCGCTATCCTTTGTATTCACGTTATTTTTGCCGCTCCTGCTGACGTGGCGAGTATAAACCAGGCTCTGCTCCCAAATCGCTCGCACTGAAAGCGCCTCTCTCACTCACTGCTGCACTGTCTGAAGCTTGTGCTTTATGCATGGAGCAGAGCAGAACATCCACTGGCACAAATGCAATCACATTTGAACTTGCACATCCTCCAAAAAATCTTGCAGTCTAGAGTCTTGCAAATGATAGGGTTCCATGCAACCCAAACAGCATCATTAGGACAGATTTTTTTCCTTTAAGAAAGTCACACTATTGGTATCGGTATTGGTCAATATCATTCTGAATAATCGGCTATCGGTATCGGCAGAGAAATTCAGTATCGGTGCATCTCTACTTTTAACTGATTGTATTAATCAGTCAAAATTATTTTCGTCGGTTAAGGGTTAACCGGTTAAAATGAGCATCCCTAATAAATGCCTGTCCAGTCATAATCTCTCCTTTCACTCAGCATCTGTGAAGTGGAGCATGACAACCTTCCACCAGTCCTTGTTTTGGATTCTCATCCACAGCAAACCCTTTTTGGGCGCAGGGAGTGGCATTTTTACTGCATGATAAATATGAGTTGCATAGCACAGCGGTTTATATGTATATTTATCTAGAAATGGATAAATATTAATTCTGCTGTTAAAAAACAAGTAAAGTAACAGTATAGGAAAGTGGTTATTATGTGCAAACAGTGAGAAACTCTATATTTGTGCAGTGTGCACATGTCAAAAAAAAAATCTATTCCGATTTAAACCTTGTGACATATAAACACGCACATCAACCCCATCACTTTATTTAGCGTTCATGTAAACACTACATTCCGATTCATCAATCGAAATGAATGTAATCCGATTGAACCAAAAAGTGTGCATGTAAACGTAGCCAGTGTATGTGACCGACATTTAATGGTCTTCGATGACCGATGATTGAGACTTCTTCACTTCTTCTTACAGTACTTGATTGGATTGATAAAAAAAAAAAAAAAATCTAATTTCAGAACACTACTGCACATCACTAGTTTTTATCTTTTACTGAATGAGAGGAATCACACGTATTCTTGTTTTTATTCACACACAGAGATTCATTTCTTCATTAACCGAGGAGAGAGTGTGGATTGGTTTGTCTGACATAGACAATGAGGGCAACATGAAATGGGTGGATCATTCACCACTGAATCAACAGTAAGTGATAAATATCACTGTGTATTTGTTTGTTTTAGTTTTTTTATTCTTGTTATAAAAATGAAGCCATCACAACCTTCGAAAAACAGCTGAAGACAAAACTCTTTCAAAAACATGGCAACTAATGATACTTTAAATACTGTAAATTCAATTAAGAAAACTCTTCTTCTCTTTTTTTTTTATACTTTTCTGCACTTTGACTTCTGCTCAAGCTTTTGTATTGTTAGTTTACTCCTGAAACAAGCTGTTATACT
This sequence comes from Cirrhinus mrigala, assembly GCA_036247105.1. Lineage (NCBI taxonomy): Eukaryota > Metazoa > Chordata > Actinopteri > Cypriniformes > Cyprinidae > Cirrhinus > Cirrhinus mrigala. The sequence goes on from CM070007.1 coordinate 5,486,683, forward strand.
GTTAGCATTGTTGATTCATTAATTTGTTTTCCTAAAAAACTGAAGAGCTGATACATACATTGTTCAGGTTTTGGTTCAAAGGTGAGCCGAATGACTACAAGGGAAATGAGGACTGTATTGAACTGAATTACAATAGAGAGACCCTGAACAGCTGGAATGATTCCCCATGCTCTGAGAAGAAGAAAGGGATTTGTGAGAAATAGGTTCATCTTGTCCTGTTCTGGTTTTGCTTTTATTATCTAATGTAATCATTCTTATTGTATACGCATAATTTCTGATTTAATCCCTGCCTGTTAACAAAACTGGAAATTGCAAAAATTAACATTATTTTCTTATTGCTTTAATAAACTTCTGTTTCTCATGGGGTGAATCAGGGTGATCTGAGACACCAAACCTGTGATTTGTTCATGTTTTGCTCCATTAAAAGCAGCTCTATATTACTATGATCTTTTTCTAGCTGTTATCATGAGTCTCATTTGTTGATCCCAAGTGTTGATGTGACAATCACAGTAAACTACAAAAGTCTAAAGTGTCCAGATTGCCCTGATTCACCCTGCTATTCTGATATTGAGTGTCTGTAAAACTGCTTTTGAGTTGACCTGCTTTCTGTTTGAATAAAATGTTCAATTACCATCATTACCATAGTAAACTTGGCATTTTTGTTTTCATTTCATACTTCCTCCTTGTGTATCTCCTGTATTACTATATGGAGAGAATTCCTCCAGTTCAGCAGGAGCAGCAGAGAGCAGGTTTATCAGACTGAAGTGATCAGAGAGAAAGACAAACATCAGATCCAGAGCACTTGACGCTGTGTTTCCTGCATCATCAATATAAATGTCCAGTTTGGTCTGTTTAAGGCTGTTTGAGTCCATTTGAGTGTTCACAGACTCCTCTTGTTGGCTTTTGAAGCTGATAACATACAAAACACAAATATAGTAGTACGGCTCTGCGGAGAGTTTTTAAGTGTGACTGAGGGACTTTATTCTTGTAGAAGGTCAGTGTGAAATGAAACCACTTCCTATGTAGACATAACACTCTTGTTAGATCGCTGTCTCCATGCCTGGACAATTAAGATCCAGCCCCAGACACCAGATCCCATCAGAAAATATCAGTTTGTCCAGTATCAGAACAACTCGTCAGCAGAGAGGTCTAATACACAAACCCTGTTAACAGGAGGTCTTGTCTGGTACCCAAAAATACCCAAAACACTAATAACAGTCTTCTATCAGACAAGAAGTTGACTGAGGAAAAAGCCAATGAAAGTGAAGAGCAGAAGCAGGAGACAAAGTAAAGATGGTAAAAAGGAGCAGAGTTTATTGAATAGTCTTAGTTGCGTATGCCTCAATGCTCAGATTTCGTCTGAAGAACACAAATCCAACAAGTATTGTTATACCAAACTGATTCACAACAACATCCCATAAACCTTGAGTTTCTATAAACATTCTCTTGTTTCTCGTTCATGAAGACAAACAGCCCTTGAAACCACACAGTCATAAGCCTAAACAACAATGGAAAAAAATATATAAAAAAACAAATATAATATAATATAAATGACTAATCACTTAATGAATCAATAAAATGAATATATAAATGACTATAATGATTATTATAAATGATTATATGATTAAACATGAATAAATGAATGAAGAATAAATGAAGAATATATAAAAAGAAAGCAAAACACAACACAGATGTATGGTTGCCCTGAGGCAAAACACACACAGTTTGCACCTGAGGATCGTCAGATCCTTCACTCTTGCAAACACTAATTAACATTTTAAAGATCACACCTCATCTGTGAAGACGTACTTTCCAACACAGTGAATAATGGATGTAGAAGCTATTAAAATATAAAAATACTGAACACAGAGATATTGAAAACACAACTGGACCTCAAACTCAGTCACAGCCAGGATGAAGGAAAAAATTGAAAGTGCAGTAAGAAGAAAATTATCTGAAACATCACTGTGTATTTATTAGTTTTAGTTTTTTTTTTTGATTATATTATAAATAAGACACTTTTGAATTCTCTAAATTATATAACAAAAAAAGTGTATTCTTGAAACGTGCTGTTATCCTGTGAGTATTGAGTTGATTCATAATTTTGTGTTCCTGAAAAAAATGAACATCTGATACGTGTTGTTCAGGTTTTGGCTCAAAGGTGAGCCAAATGATGGTGGTGGAGATGAGCACTGTATTGAACTGAATTTTAAAAGAGAGCAGTCGGGATGGTCAGCTGGAATGATCACTCGTGCACAGAGAACAAAAAAGGCATTTGTGAGACAGAGTTCATCCAGTCTTGTGGCTTTGCTTCCATTATCGAATGTAATCATTCTTATTACGACTGCATAATTTCTGTTTTAGTCCCTGCCTTTAAAAAAACAATCAGCTGATCTGAAATTTGTTAGATGTAGAAAATGTAAAATTGTCATGATTTTCTTGCTTTTAATAAACTTCTGTTTCTCATGGTGTGAATTAGGCCGATCTGAGAGACCAAACCTCCAACATCTTCATGTTTTGCTTCATCACAAGCAGCTCTATATTAACATAATATCATTCTAGCTGTTATTATAGGTCTTATTTGTTAGTCTGAAATGTTGAGGTGACAATCACTGTAAACTACAGTGGTATAAATTATATTTACTATTGTTCCGAGTTTGTCTGTTAAACTGCTTTTAAAATGGTGAAAATAGCAGAACAGTGACACCTACTGAGAAAATGAAAATATGAATATCCTGTTGTCACCCATTTGTGTTTAATAGTTGTAAACAGGAAGTAATCATCCCACATTCACTATTTTTTACCATTATCCTCTCTGTCTCTTAATGGCACAGTGGTGTAGATTAAGAACATTATTAATTTCCTTCCAGGTTTTGTCGCATGCCATCAATACAAAAGCCCAGTTAGGCCTGTTTTTGAATCCATCTTGATGGTCACAGATTTCTCTTGTCGGATGCTGTAGCTGCAAACATGGTCAAACTCCACATTTCTTTGACAACATGAGGTTGAATATGCAGTAAATATTCAGCCATACAGTAGTATGAGTTTACAGAGAGTTTTGGAATGAGAATGAAAGTCTAGATTTTTCTGAGCCTAAACTAATGAAACCACTTCCTGTGTAGGGTTTGTACTATTTAAAAAACACGGTACACATTATAAAGATCACAGCTCATCTGTGCAGACATACAGTACTCTACTGTAAGTATAAGCAAATAATGGAATCAGGGACCTTTTACGTATGCAGAAATGTTAATAACAGATCTGGACCTCGAACTCAGAGTCGCTGCCAGGATGAAGGAAAAGCTCAAAAGCAAAGTAAGCAGACCATTTTGTTTAAAGCAGAGACGGAGTCCCACATGGTTTCGCTAATGTTTGGGGGGATGAGAAACTTACCAAAAAAAACAATCATTTTTATTCGAAACTGCTATTTTATGTTTACGTTTTCAGCATACTTTGCTGTTTGTGTGTTTTACCGTATACAGTACAGTAGTTTTACGTTTACAATACTTCTAGATTTTTATGAATATAAAACAACATGCTCTTTAAAAAGCCTCATCATTTATCTACCAACCAAGGTAGACTTACAAAGGTTGATTTGAGATGTTATGTCTAATAATATGCAGTGAATTGTTGATAATTGATATTTGTGTGTTTTGTTCATGTTTGTCAGGAGGAAGTAGATGTTTGGTGTTGATCACAGTGAGTCTCGGACTCATTTGTGTTTTTCTGCTGGTCTTCATCATACTGCAGCACAACACCATCACAGCAGAGAGAGACCTGATAAAGAGTTACAAGAACACAGTTAAAGAGTTCAATCAAAACATCAACAGCTTACAGGACAATTACACTGATCTAATGACTGAAAAACACCAACTGCAGAACAACTTCAGCTCTTTGAGTCAGAAGAAACTGGAGCTGGAGACCAGAGTAAACAACCTCACTGATGAGAAATACCAGTTGCAGAACAACTTCAACACTTTGAGTGTGAAGAACCAGGAGTTAGAAAGCAGAATGAAGACTTTAAATGATGAACTGGAGAAAGAAAAATTTAAAAACAGTCAGTAAAAATGTGGTTTTGTTTCTTTACTTCTCTTTATCTTTACACATATAGTTACATTTTTAATTGTATTTTTTTTTTTTTTTTTTTTTTTTTTTTTTTGGTTAGGAAATCTGTGTGGTCCAGTTTGTTATTTTATATCCAATGAGTTGAAGAGCTGGTCTGACAGCAGGCAGTACTGCAGGGATCATGGTGCTGATCTGCTCATTATCAAGAGTGAAGAGAAGCAGGTGAGTGTCTGTGAGAGTGTATGAAACTGAATGAGAGGAATCACACTTATTCCTGTTTTTATTCACACACAGAGGAATATATCTTCAGTCATCAGTGAGAGAATGTGGATTGGTTTGTCTGACATAGAGCAGGAGGGAAACATGACATGGGTGGATAATTCACCACTGAATCAAGGGTAAGTAGTGAAACCATGGTGGATTTATTATGAAGATAATACTCTTCCACAAACGCCACAATCAAAGATTTTTAGCAAAATAATTCTTTCTTGCACTTTCTCCACCAACTTCACTTTTGCTGTAGCTATTGTACAAAGTTTATTTTTTGATACATGTTATTCAGGTTTTGGTTTGGAGATGAGCCAAATAATTCAGGTGGAGATGAGGACTGCATTGAACTGATACCTGGAGTGGTACAAGATAGCATCCTGAACTGGAATGATCTGCCATGTTCAGAGAAGAGAAAAGGGATTTGTGAGAAATAGGGTTGATTCTGTCTTGTTGTGTTTTTAATTGCATTTGTTTTATAAGGGATCAACTGTGATTGTGATCAGCTTTGTTTCTGACTGGGATATTTAAAAACAGTCCGCTACTTTATTTTATATTAACTGTGCTTTCACAATATCAAATGCATTTTCTTTAGCATGCAAGTGTAAAGTCTTAAAGATTGCCCTAATTTACCCTATTATTTTGATATTAGTGCCTGAATAAAATGGTCAAAAATCATTATTACTAATGTTAACCTATAGCGTTTCCTCTGGCCTTGAGAACAGATTTATTCCACTCAGGTAATTATAAATAAAGTGAAATATCAGATCCAAAGTGTTTGCTGAACTGTTTTTCTTTCAATTTATAGACATGTTTATATATCAATATGTATCAATATACCTAATTCCATTTATATAGTATCTCCATGTGATGTTTTTTTAGAGAATTGCATGATCAATTGCAAACTAACGGTGCATTCCAAACAGTAATTTTGTGCCCTTGAATGACACTACGATAAGGGGAAGCCACATGAAGTGTTACAAAACAAAAAGTGATCAACTTCACCACTTCACAAAGGCTGTTAGCACACATGCCAGCTCACTTCAAAGAAACAGTTTTTTTCAAGCTAGATGGCAGGAGATTTTGAGTTCACATGGATATAAAAAGAATAATTCAAGTTGTTTTGGTTTTGTTGTGATACATATTTGTCTTGTCTGAAAAATACTTTAATATGCAGTTTAAATAGGTTTCATAAGCAATTAATTTGTTTAATAGCATACGTGTATTTCAGGGGTTCTCAGCTCTGGCCCATGAGATCCATTTTCCTGCAGAGTTCAGCTACAACCCTAATTAAACACACCTGTAAATTCTAATGAGTAAACCTTACTTAAAAAAAAAAAAAAAAAAAGCATGCAAACCAATTGCCTTGAAAAAAACAAGTAAAGTAAAGTAAGAATAGTATATTGAACTAACAAAGGTTTATTTAGTGCTGTAAACTTAAACGGAAGTTCTGGTAAATCAGAATCACTTAGTTGTATTTACTTAAACAGAAATCTAATTTACTTGATAAAACCATGCAAACTTAAATAAACCAAGTAAGCGTTACTCTAGAACTAGAGTAAAACTTACTTGGTTTAAGGCAATCGGTTTGCATGGTTTTAGCAAGTAAATTAGATTTCTGTTTAAGTAAATACAACTAAGCACTTAAATTACTTCTCTAAGTAACTTAAGTGCTTCAAACATCCATTAAAAATTAATGAAAACAATGTTCCATTCATATCACACATACAATTATACATACATTTAAGGTAGTGACAGTTCAAAGTTAAAGGTTTTTGTTTGTTTGTTTTAGGGTTTTTTTCTGTCCCAAGTCAAGCACCACACTTTGAATGAACATCCAAGTGTTTTTCATGATATTAAGGAAGTCCAAATGTAGCAGTAATCCAAAAGTACCAAATGACAGTCCAGAAGCAAACGGTTGATGTAGATTCTGGAGACTGTTTTTTTTTTTTTACAGTACTACCCTGAACAATGATGGCAGAAGACACAGGGTCAAGGCAGAGAAGATTTGGAGAAGTACATAATCTTCAATGGTGGTCAGCAACCTAACAGATACTACACTCTTACAAATAAAGGTGCTTTAAAAGGTTCTTCACAGCGATGCCATAGAGGAACCATTTTTGGTTCCACAAAGAACTATTCAGTCAAAAGTTCTTTAAAGAATCATCTCTTTCTTAACTTTTTATAATCTGAAGATCCTTCTTTCACCACAAAGAACCTTTTGTGAAACAGAAAGGTTCTTCAGATGTTAAAGGTTCTTTATGGAACCATTTAAACAAAAAAAAGGTTCTTCTATGGCATCGTGAAGCACCTTTATTTTTAAGAGTGTAGTGCCCAGACTGCCTCAACATCAGACACCTCTATAAAAACCAAACAAAAACAATATTAAGTAGGGAAATGCAGATGATTAGTTATCAGTGTTATCTGTCCTGCCTACTCAGTAGTTTACCCAAAATTGACCCATGACTTTTGTTCATTTTCAGAACACAAATAAAAACATTTTCAAGGAAATCTGAGAAATTTCTAGCCTTCTAATGAATGTCTATTCACCCTAAGCTGTAGACAGTTGATCATATAAAGCAATCAGCTCTCTTCAGAAGACTTGAGCCACTTTTCCACCCTTCTTGCTGCTTTTAGAAACCCTTCTTGCTGCTTTTAGAACTTACAAAGCGGGTTAGTAGTAGAAGTATCCGGGGTAATTGCAAAATAAAACAGGAAGGCGTGAGAGTGCAGTGCTGTCAAATCTGGATTCTAGAAGTTAAAAAAAAAAAAAAAAAGAAAAAGAAAAAATTTAAGACATTCAGCATGTTACAGTACAAATGTGTTTGTCAAAGTGTCAATAAAGACATAATTGACACTGTTTATTTTAAAATACTGAAAGCAATTAAAGTAGCAACATACATTTTTAGGTGCTGTAGGGTGTGAAGCATATGAAACTGTAAAGTGTAGCACAGTGACTACGGAGTCAAAAAACTGCTGTACTGCAGTGTAACAGCTTAAGATGAAATACCTCACCTCCAGTGTACTGAGGCAGTGTACAGACAGACCACTGTTCAGAGAAGGCAGTTGCCACAAACACTTGTCTTAAATAAGACAAATAATTCTTCGGGTAAAAGCAAGTTTCACTAGTGTTGTGGCTTGTAGAATACAGACAGATTCATTCCTTGATATTTGCATGCTTTACAAGAATTACATTAAGAATGAAAGAAAGTATACGCATTTCTATACATATCTACTTGAGGCCACAGTCATAAAATCAATTCAAAAGCAGCATTTCCTCTATTATTGTAACAAGTGTTCCAACTCAGCAAAGAGTGTGAGACAAAGAGCTCATTTAGCTTAAACCACAAAGTTGTAATCATGCAATGGCTATAAATGTGATGTATTAAATAATATATTGATGATAAAATAATAAATTGAAAAAAAAATAAATAAATAAAATCAACATGCGTTTACTGCATCAACTTGCAAAACAGAAAACTACAAAGTTCCACATTTGTGACAATAAAAAAGCATCTAGTGTGGACAGAATCACTTACCTTTTGTCTACATTACACGCAGCCCATGCACAAAGTATGCCTAAGTCAGTCAAAATTAGCAGCAGACATAAAGATACATTCACACACATAATTTTTGATAATTTACCTTAGTATCTTTGTCCAGTGGTAAAAAATGCAAACAGTCTCTGCTTTTTTTCCCAGCTTCAGCAAATTCTTCACCAATTAGCCAGAGCCAACCGATGTCAGCAAAATTCAAAACATTGCTTGTTGCGCATGCTCTAACTGTCCTCATTTCTTCTTCTGTGGTTTTGTTGCATGTTAGCAAAACATTAGCGCACTGCTGCCTCTCACTGGTGTATTCATGTCATTGGTTTTGTTGTGGCCACTTGAACATTTTAAGTAAGCCTCACTCAAAGCAGCAAGTAAACTGTTTTATTCACCTTGAAATTAGCTATAACTTAATAAAGCCTAGTAAGTATAGCAGCTAAGTAAAGACAACTAATTATATTTAAGTAAGGTACACTATCCTGTTATACTGTTAGTATTGTTGATTCATTAATTTGTTTTCCTGAAAAACTAAACATCTGATACATGTTGATGAGGTTTTGGTTCAAAGGTAAACCGAATGACTATGGGGGGAATGAGGACTGTATTGAAATGAATTCTAATAGAGAGACCCTGAACAGCTGGAATGATCAGTCATGCTCTGAGAAGAAGGGGATTTGTGAGAAATAGGTTCATCTTGTCCTGTTCTGGTTTTGCATCTATTATCTAATGTAATCATTCTCATTATAAAAGCATAATTTCTGATTGAATCCCTGCCTTTTTAAAAAAAAAAAAAAAAAAAAAAAAATGTTATTTTATATGAACGCGTTTTTCATTTCATACTTCCTCCTTTTGTATCTCTTGTATTACTCTATGGAGAGATTTCCTCCAGTCCAGCAGGAGCAGCAGAGAGCAGGTTTATCAGACTGAAGTGATCAGAGAGGAAGACAAACATCAGATCCAGAGCACTTGCTGCTGTGTTTCCTGCATCATCAATATAAATGTCCAGTTTAGCCTGTTTAAGGCTGTTTGAGTCCATTTGAGTGTTCACAGACTCCTCTTGTTGGCTTTTGAAGCTGATAACATACAAAACACAAATATAGTAGTACGGCTCTGCAGAGAGTTTTTAAGTGTGACTGAAGGACTTTATTCTTGTCGAAGGGCAGTGTGAAATGAAACCACTTCCTATGTAGACATAACACTCTTGAAAACACTAATCAGCATTTTAAAGATCACACCTCATCTGTGAAGACGTACTGTCCAACACAGTGAATAATGGATATTGAAGCCATTTATGAAAATATTGAATGCAGGGAAATTGAAAACACAACTGGACCTCAAACTCAGAGTCACTGCCAGGATGAAGGAAAAGATCTAAAGCGCAGTAAGAAGAAAATTATTTGAAAGCAGAAATGATTTTGCAGATGGTGTTCTTGATAGTGTCACTATGAGAAAATGAGAAACGTCACATACAATTTCAACAGTTTCCTTGAATGAAATGTCACTGTTTCTGCTTTTACATAAGCTGTAATGAAATATATTACATTGACTTATTTTTATGTACTTTTTCAAAGTGTTCTTGTTCACAAATTTTGTCAAAAATATACTCATAAAACATTAAAAAAAAAAGGCATATCTATTACGAAAAGCAATTGTAGATTATCCTTGCAGAGGTTGATTTGAAACTTAATTTCTAATAACATTAAGAGCATTCATTGATATTTGTCTATTTTGGTCGTGTTTGTCAGAAGGAAGTAGATGTTTGGTGTTGATCACAGTGAGTCTCGGGCTCATTTGTGTTTTTCTGTTGGTCTTCATCATACTGCAGCACATCACCATCACAGCAGAGAGAGACCTGATGAAGAGTTACAAGAACACAGTTGAAGAGTTCAGTCAAACCATCAACAGCTTACAGGACAATTACACTGATTTAATGAATGAAAAAGACCAACTGCAGAAAAACTTTAGCTCTTTGAGTCAGAAGAAACTGGAGTTAGAAAGCAGAGTCAAGTCTTTAAATGATGAACTGAAGAAAGAAGAATCTAAAAAGAGTCAGTAAAAATGTGTTTTTGTTTCTTTTATTCTTTTTATCTTTACACATATAGTTAAAAAAATGTTTTTGTTAGGAAATCTGTGTGGTCCAGTTTATTTTATATCCAATGAGCCAAAGAGCTGGTCTGACAGCAGGCAGTACTGCAGGGATCGTGGTGCTGATCTGGTCATTATCAACAGTGAAGAGAAGCAGGTGAGTTTGTTTGAGTGTATGTTAATGAACGAGAGGAATCACACTTATTCCTGTTGTTATTTACACACAGAGGTTCATATCTTCATTCATTAAGGAGAGATTGTGGATTGGTTTGTCTGACAGAGAGCAGGAAGGCAAAATGACATGGGTGGATAATTCAACACTGAAACAAGGGTAAGTACTGAAACACCTACAGAAAACCATGGTGGATTTATTTGTTTTAATGATAGTCATTCTAAAAACGAGACCATCACAAACTAACTAACGAGAATACTCTTCCACAAACACCACAATCAAAGATTTTTAGCAAAATAAAACATTCCTCTACTTTTCTCTACCTACTTCATTTTTGCTATAGCTACTGTACAAAGTTTATTTTTGATACTTGATATTGTTATTCAGGTTTTGGTTTGGAGATGAGCCAAATAATTCAGGTGGAGATGAGGACTGCATTGAACTAAAACCTGGAGTTGTACTAGACAGCATCCTGAATTGGAATGATCTGCCATGTTCAGAGAAGAGAAAAGGGATTTGTGAGAAATAGGGTTGATTCCGTCTTGTTATGTTTTTAATTGCATTTTTTGTGCGTGTGTTTCTGACTGGGGTCTTTTAAAACATTCTGCTACTTTAATTTTATATCACCTGTGCTTTCACAATGATGCATTTTCTTTAGCATTGCTCTAATTTACCCTATTCTGATATTAGTGTCTGAATTCTGATAAATATATTATCATAAAATATGTACTATTCTTACTTATACTTAAGCAGCTTGTGTGTCAGATAAGAGTCTCATTGGTGTAGCTCAACTGCCAGCATGATGTACACTCAACGGCTAGAAAATACCCATAATTCACTATGAGAGTCATATGGCGAATAAACTCCCACGTCTCACCAGAAGATGGCGCCCGCAGCTGAATCATCCATCCAGTGTTGCCAAGTCCGTGGTTTTCCCGCAGAATTGGGCTACTTTAACACTGTGGCACAACAACACGGGTTGTTTTTTATGTCCACGGGTTGAAGCAAATATAGATTTGTATGAAAGCAACCCCAATAATGTCACATTTAGCCCCTGGAATGCAGATTTACTGGGGGAACTCCCACAAAATAGTTGTAGTTTACACCCCAGAATGCAATAGGTTTTGTCAGTGTTTATTTAAAAACATCCAGTTATGCAGAATTTGAGATGGTAAATATTGAATTGATGGGTTGTCAATTTGATATATGACAATACAATATATACGGTGTGATTTTACCGCAATATTCAACATATTAACATGAAATAATAACTGCAAATCTGTGTTTCGCCACCTGGAGTCCATTTGTTTCTTTGCATGCAGCAATCCATTTGCTTTGCTTTTCTGTAGCTTTTGGCAGCCTGTAAAAATATACCTCAGGTTTCTTGTCAAATCTCTTTTTACAGTCAATCGCAAAGCTTGTTCTGCTTTTAGAGGTGTTTTGTGTGTTCTTTCACAGCATTCACGCTGAAACCAATGCCAATCAGACTTTTTGCCACTCAGTGGGCAGAGCCAAAACCACTCCAGCTTACAGTGGCATCATATGCATAATTCTATAGCTCTACCCATTAGGTACAAATTACATTCACTCCTCCTTGCTGGACCTCTAGGAGGGGGAGCTACACATAAGCTCCACTCATTTGCTCTGCAGTGAGCAGCCTCTCAGACTTTTTTATTAGAAAATGTGTACACTTGTAGGAATTGAAATATTTCAGCATAATAAATCTGTTTATTACTCAGAGCAGTTTTAAATATGTAAAAAGTAGTATGTAGAAAAGTCTCAGAAAACAAACTCAAACTGTTTACTGTTTCTAGAGTAGAAAGCTTTCTGTTTCTCCTTGGGTGAATTAGAGTGATCTGGGACACAAAACCTCTGATGTGTTGTTCTGATGTTTTGCTCCTTCACAAGCAACACTATGTCGGCATGAGCTTATTCTAGCTGTTATCATCATAACGATCAGATTCAGTGATTGTAACTGTTGAGAAATGCCAGTAACAGAGATGTTTTGACTTCTGATGAATGTCCTAGGATGAATTAAATGTCATGAAAACAACTTATTACAGCCACAGGCATCATTTAAATGTTTATATTTAACAAACAAATTAGAGTACTAGTACATAATTATGTTATTAAAAAGTTTATATAAAAACCACCCTGTGTGCAATTTAAATGCTTGATTATTAAATAAATGCAATGGATTATTAAATAAATACTTATTTTCATTTTCCTTTACGATTTTTGGCTAAATGTTAAAATCTGCTTTCAGAAAAAAAAAAAAAAAACATCCATGACATTAATTACAAGTTTAATATCAGTACATCACTGGATTTAACACTGGAAATACAGTTGCAAGAAACAGTGATATTTACAGTTAATGCCTAAATAATATGCTTTATGTGAGAACATTCAAATTAGCATACAACATTTCATACAATGCAAAAAAAAAAAAAACAAAACAGCAGTTGTTTAACCAACGTATCAACCTGGCAAATTACATCAGTGGAAGTTAGATAAAGTAGAAATAGTTAGACTGTGGATTAAATAGAAACTTAAAGATTACACTTGCATGTTACCACTTTTTCCATTGTATGCATTAGTGTGCCACTTTAGGATTTTTACTGTCCCCTTCTGGCCATCTCATTGAACATTTTCTGGAGGTGCCACTAGGCCGAGAGTTGGAGAATGTTTCAAATTTGGGTAAAACACAGCGCTCACCACTGTCACTTTTTAGTCAGCTAACCAATCACAGTGAAGGAGGGGCGGGGGAAAAAACACTTCGACTAAAAAACTAAAAAACACTTCGACTAGTATGACTAAACAACAGTGGAGGAGATGTTAATATAGGGTTTGCTCTTACATCACAATTTAGTCAGTTAATGTACTACTGAATACGTTGTTCTGATAATTTATGCTTTCTAAACCATGGAAAAAAACGTGTGGAAGCAGCTAGGACTTAGTAAGCAGGAAAGGGTGCAATTTTTTGACAAACTAAAGCTAATAGATATTAGCCTAATATTTCACCTACTTGACCGAAAATGATAAGAAAAAACACAAATGTTGTCAAGATTTTTGCCCTGGAAATCCTGATTCAGTTTGGCAAACCATAAACGCTGTTTGTTCCTCAGACAGTTTTTTGCACTCTTTGATTTGTTATTGCTTTTGGCAGTCTATACTACTCCAAATTTTTTTCCCGGTCAGAACAAGTAGTTCAGCCCAAAACATAACAACAACTGATCATTTTCAGCAGCAATAATCAACAAAATATGCAAGTTTCGTTCAGTTCAGTGGCATTGTTTATGTTCAGCCAATATGGCCGTTTGATGACGCGTTGTGAAAAAACTCAGTTGCTTATCTCAGATTCATGTCTGTGCCAGATGGGATTCCTGGACGAATTCTGTGAATATAGATATGAAAAATAATGCTTGCATTATTTATTTCACAATGCACCTGTAACATTACTTCCGCGGATATTCTGTTTCATATCAACCAAAGCATCTTTTCCTAATGTATCTTATTTTCTTATTTTCTATGCTACCTCTCGACTGACCTGTCTTCCCCCGAAATGTGATGTTTGTGTATGGTCGGAGGGGTCCAATTTCACTGCATGTAACAGTGTATATGACAAATAAAGGCTTCTATCTATCTATCTCAACTGAAACAGGTAGGCGTTTTCAGATGGCTAAAAATGCTTCGGTGGACACACAGCCTAAGTGAACATATGGCAGAATACACAATACACAAACACACATTTTTTTTTCCTCTCTGTCCCTGAGTGTCACATTGATGCACATTATTAATCACCATCCTCTGGTTAATTGTCATGAATACAAAAGTCCTATTTTAGCGTGTTTTGTAGCTGCCAGAATGATTCTGGAAAAAATAACCAAAACGTTTTTGAGAAAAATAAAATCTGCCCTACATGAATGTACAATATACATTCAATCATACAGTCGTTTGAGTCTACAGAGTTTTAGAATGTGAATTTTCTGAGTCTGAACTAATGAAACAACTTCCTGTGTAGAGTTTGCACTATTTAAAAACACGGTACTCTTATAGAGACCACAGCTCATCTGTGCACACATAGTGTACTCTACTGTAAGTAAGAGCAGATAATGGAATCAGGGACCTTTTTATGTTTACAGAAATAATAATAATAGATCTGGACAGCAAACACAGATTCACCACAAGACTGAAGGAGAAGCTCAGAAACAAAGTAAGCAGAAAGCTTAGTTGAAATTTAGGTGCTGTTGCTAATGTTTGACAAGCTTAGAATTGTTCGATAAAATTTCAGTCATGGCTTTCTAGGAACAATGTGTCAAAGTTTCTGCGTCTATATTAACTATATTAACTCTGAATTATTTAATTTAATTTATTTTATTTTATTTAAGTACCTTTTTCTTTTTTTAACAGGTTGTGGTTACATATTTTTCTGTAGGGTGAAATGTGAAATCTGATAATGTGTGGTGAATGTGTGTTTTGTTCATGTTTGCCAGGAGGAAGTAGATGTTTGGTGTTGTTCACACTGAGTCTCGGGCTCATTTGTGTTCTTCTGCTGGTCTTCATCATACTGCAGCACATCACCATCACAGCAGAGAGAGACCTGATGAAGAGTTACAAGAACACAGTTGAAGAGTTCAATCAAACTATCAACAGCTTAGAGACCAGAGTCAATGGTCTTACTGCTGAAAAAAGCCAGTTAGAGACCAGAGTCAATGGTCTTACTGCTGAGAAAAGCCAGCTAGAGACCAGAGTCAATGGTCTTACTGCTGAAAAAAGCCAGTTAGAGACCAGAGTCAATGGTCTTACTGCTGAAAAAAGCCAGTTAGAGACCAGAGTCAATGGTCTTACTGCTGAGAAAAGCCAGCTAAAGACCAGAGTCAATGGTCTTACCGCTGAGAAAAGCCAGCTAGAGACCAGAGTCAATGGTCTTACTGCTGAAAAAAGCCAGTTAGAGACCAGAGTCAATGGTCTTACTGCTGAGAAAAGCAAAGTCACATCTTTGAGTAGTGAATTAAAGAAAGGTTCTAAACAAGGTCAGTAAAAATAAGTTTGTAAGAGTTATTTATTCAGCTAACAAGTTTACTTTATGTATATAATGTGTTTCTTTTGGGAGATTTATGGGGTCTAGATGGCTTGTTCATATCACGTGAGGCAAAGAGCTGGTCTGACAGCAGGCAGTACTGCAGGGATCGTGGTGCTGATCTGGTCATTATCAACAGTGAAGAAAAGCAAGTGAGTTTTAGTGAGTTTGTGTCTCTGTTACTGAATGATAGGAATTAGCTTTATTCCTGATTTCTCATTTCCCTCACCCACACACATAGAGACACATATCTTCGTTGGTCAAGGAGAGAGTGTGGATTGGTTTGTCTGATATAGAGCAGGAGGGCAACATGAAATGGGTGGATAATTCACCACTGAAACAAAGGTAAGTACTAAAACACCCATGGGAAACCACTGTGCATTTATTTGTTTAACCTTTATTCTTGTTTTAAAAAAATGAACCATCCAAATCTTCGGAAAACATCTGAAAACCTCTCACAAGCACAAAAGACTCTTCCTGTAAATACATTCTATTAAAAGAAAAACATTATGTTTTCTGCTTTCGTTCTGCTATAGTTTTTGTACTACTTATCTTACTCTTGTAATAAATGCATCTGAAAATTTAATTATTTCTTGGTTCCTGAATGAATAAAATAACAATCTAGTGAAGAGTCACATTTTGTTCAGGTTTTGGTCCAAGGGTGAGCCCAATGACGAGTTTGGGAGGGAGGACTGTATTGAGCTGATGTCTTTTTCTTTCTTCTGGATTGAACAACTGGAATGATCTTCCATGCTCAACAGAAAGAAAAGGGATTTGTGAGAAATAGTGTTCATCCTTGTTGTGCTTCTGTTTCTATTATGTAATCTTTTTTTTCCCATTGTGGTTGTAAATTGTCTAACTGAAGTTCCTGACTTTTAAAACTGATTGATACTTTAATTTTATAGAAACAACTTTCATGATATCAGTGTTATTTCATATTTGTATGTATTACAAAAAGTCAAAGAGTTGATATTCAAATGAAAAGAAATGTAAAATTGTCATTATTTTCTTATTTCTATAATAGACTCACAACATCCTGTTTCTCACGGGTAAATTAATGTAATCTGGGACAGTGGCTAATGTGGCACACCAAATCTCTGAAGTGTTCATCTGTTGCTGCATCACCAGCAGCTTTATAAAAATATGATCTAATTCTAGCTATAATCATTTCTCATTTGTTGGTCTGAAGTGCTGAGGTTAAAATCACAGTAGTCTAAAGTCTGTTATGCTTATATTAAGTGACCTGTGAATTATAAACCAATTATGAAAAATGTTATTAGATTTAAAAAATAATAATAATTGTGTACGAAATGCAAATGTAATGAGTACAGGTGGTTTCATCTTAAAATTAAAAAGAATATAATCTATAATTCCAAATTACTAAATCGTAATAGCTGATTTGAAAAATATTGTTAGCCAGTGATAACTGGCTAGCTAATAGCTACCTGATGCCAACTTAAATATAAAGTTCAAACGTTTTCTAAATATAAAGTTCAAATGTTTTCTAGTACTTTCAACTAGTTAAAATACTTTTGATGGAAAAAAAAAACAAATTGATTTGATGTTCAGAACATAGTAACTACAGTAATTAAGTCAACGCTCTTGTCAACATAGTCCATAGTTAGAACAAAAATGAATCTTTTTTCACATCTTGCATTTTCACCCTCTCTACCCTAAACTTTACTCAAAAAAATGTGGCACAGTCCTGTTGGTTGAATTCTGAGGAGAGTTATTTACATGGTCAAAAATTAGTTTCTTCTTCTGCTACCTGATACTGTGA
Source organism: Cirrhinus mrigala (assembly GCA_036247105.1). NCBI lineage: Eukaryota > Metazoa > Chordata > Actinopteri > Cypriniformes > Cyprinidae > Cirrhinus > Cirrhinus mrigala. The sequence continues at coordinate 5,503,680 of CM070007.1, forward strand.
GGCTTTGAATATTTTCATGGCACAATGATGGGAAATTCAAAGCTCAAGACTACCTAATTTCCTCATGCACAGTTGCTAGGACTAGAGGAGGGAACGTAAGGAAACAAAACAAGAATCCAATTGTATAAATTAAGATGTTTCAGATAAGAGAACCATCAATTAAGCTCAATGTCATGAAGTACCAGAATGTTCATAGGGGAGAGTGGGGTAAGTTGAGCCAGTGGGTTGACCCACCCCCTGTATCCTGGCAACTGTACACTTTTACTGTCATGTGATCATGTATTTTGGAATCACACATCATTTCTGCCAGACTGTGAAAAGGAGAGATACAAAGAAGGCACCCATTTATGTAAAAAACTGTTTTTGGCTTGTCAAAGTGAAATTTTACCATAACAGATGTAATGGCTGTTACATCAAAGCAAATTTATCCAGGTCTAAAAATATTTATGATGCATATGGTGATTTAGCGACATATAAAATCATGCAAATTGTTTAGCTAAATATTAGCCTGAAATGGTAAGTTGGCTAGTTTTTTTTCCTAAATGGGGCAAAGTGCTATGGGGCAAAGTGAGCCAAATGTTGTGGGGTAAGTTGAGCCAGCACTTTAACTTACCCCACCATAAGGCACTGAAGTTAAGTTAAATCTCTGAAGTATAAACTGCACAACTAGTTTAGTTTATCATACAGTATATATAGATATTATTTGTAGTTTATTTGATAGGGACATTGTACAAGTGCACCAAATCCTTCTCTGAAAACCAGAAGATGCTTTTCCCCACATTATAATCAAATATATCTTTCCACCTATAGTCTCTAATGGCCTGTTCGACATTGCAGAAAAGCTACCATGCCATGCCATCCTGCCCCCCATTTCTCTCCCACTTTGCTTCCTGTCAGCTCTGATCTGTCCTATCATGATAAAGGCGAAAATATCTGAGATAAAAATTGTCTTAGATATATTCAGATAATTTAAAATGATAGGAAACATCCTGAAGTTACTTTAGATACTTTCATTGTACTCCCGCCTCATTTTCACTTATCTTGAGGACCACATAAGTAAAAAGTGGCTCATCTGATTCCATTCTCCCCTACACCAGAGGGCGCTAAAGATCATTACACTGGGATTAATAAACCGTGGACTTTCTGTTTGAGAATTTGTACACTTGTAGGCATGATAATATTTTAGCATAATACATCTTGTTTATCTCTCATGTCGCTTTTAAATGTCGTATGTAGAGAGATTGTTTGTTTCTGAACTGGAAAGAATGTGGGATCTTCTAAACTTCCTTCAGCCAGATCTCAGCTCAGAAGGTCACAGTACCACAGTGATGCAGAGGAGAGTGTCAGACTGAAAGTCTATATTTACAATGAAGGACAGTGTCAAATGAAATCACTTCCTGTGTAAAATTAGCACTATTAAGATGAATCGTATCATAATCATCATTTGAAAGACCACAGCTCATCTGTGAAGACGTACTGCAAGACAAAATAAAAATAATGGAATTTACTGGAGTGTACTATAATGAAAATGCTAATCAAAGAAATTTTAGGGACACAACTGAACCTCAAACACACTGCAAGAATGAAGGAAGAGCTCGATGTCATAGTAAGTAGAACCCTTAGTGTGAAACAGAGACAATGTCAGTAAGGTTTCAGGAAATGATAACTGTTAGAATTTCAGTTGTTTTCTAAGGACAGTATATCATTATTTACTTTTGCATCATATTTTCTTGCTATTTTACTGCATAGTAAATATTAATCGATATTTTTGTGTTTTCTTTGGACAGCAAAAAGGCGATTTTTGATGCCGATCACTGTGTGTCTAGGGATCATTTGTCTTCTTCTAATTGTTGTCATAAGGTACTAGTATGTACTTTTTAGGGGTAGGTAAGGTACAAAGATGTACCTTTTCACTTTTGTACCTTAGGGTACCGCCCCAGCGACACAACTGTACCTTTTTTTCTGAGAGTGTAGGCTAGGTGACACTAGTAGTTCTAGTGTACTCGAGCTTTAAAAATCTGTGTTTCTGTTAGGATATCTGTGGGGTCCAGATGGCTTGTTCATGTCCAATGAGTTGAAGAGCTGATCTGACAGCAGGCAGTACTGCAGGGATCGTGGTGCTGATCTGGTCATTATCAACATTGAAGAAAAGCAGGTGTATGGAGATAAAATAATGCCATAAAGATTTGCATAAAGAGTATGCGTTGTGCAAGTGTACATAAGACTGTAAGTGTAAGGTAAATTTGCATGCGTAAGAGAAGCTTTGTAAATGTTTAAATCATGTTTCAAGCATAAGAAAAAATGATTTGCAGCATTCTTCTGACTTCCATTTCTCCACGCTTACACTTTTGGCATGTCGTTTTCGCTAAAATACGGTCAAAAGCACTGCAAGCCTGTGAACAGTGATTTGCACACAGAAACAACAGTTTAAAGAACTGCAAAACGGATTGACTGCATAGGACCAATCTGTATGTGTAAAAAACAAACTGTTGCAAATGTCTAAATGACTTGTTGTGTATGTAGGACACAAAGCTGCTGAAATAATCCAATATGTACAGCTCCGTCTTTCTTTTATCTGTGCTTACACTTTTGGCTAGGGCTGGGAATCAATTCCAAAAAGAATGGGGAATCAACTCCCCATTCAGAGCCGTTTTCAGTTTAACGAAGCTTAAATATGGGCGCCTCTAAAACGAACGACGGCATCGTACGAAGGCTGCATATCTCGGCTGCTGTAATCAAATGTTGCTGAACGTCGATGAAAAGAGTCGGTACGAGCACGTTTGAGTTTGAGGATGCAGCCTTCTGTTAAGCACTTTTTAATTTGCCTCTTGCTCGCTAATAGTGATTAGAAGTTGGATTCGTTTCTACGAAAAGGTTCTTACGGATAGATCATTTTAATGAACCAGTTTAAAAATGATTCAGAAGTTATTTTACGGTGGAACTGGCTTATATTGTCCACATGAGCGCTGCACAACAGAATAGATCATGACGTGATTGAGGGTCTTCATCCTATTTTCACTTTAAATAAATGCTTTCTATCAGCCTGTGATAATTCTGAAAGAAAGCGCCGAGAGCACAGATAAGTGGCAGAGAGTGCGCGTCTGACTGACAGATAAACCGCAAACTCTTATATCAGTGTTGTTGTTAATAATCTGGTTATTTTGTTTCAGTGTCCAGTTTGTTAATTTTGTGCAAAGCATACGGTTCAAACATTATCCAACTGAACTGCACTCATCTTGTTTCATTCAAGCAATAAATGCATGTCCACTGCTGAGCTGTGGGCTATGACTAATTTCATGGGCAATGCAGACAAAATTATAATTTAAATACAGAAATGTATCATAATGTTTTAAAAACAAAGCTTCATATTATGATAAGGTTACTTTCTAAGACCTTTATATCCTTCAGTCATGGCAAAATTAGGTTCCTCCAATCTAAAAAAACAAGAATCAAAAAAGAATCAAAAACAACAGTGAGGAATCGATTTTTGGAATCGAATCCCATCGATTCCAGAACTAGGAATCGGAATCGGAATCGGAATCGGAATCGGAATCGATTCAAAAATTTTCGGAATCCAACAGCCCTATTTTTGGCACGATTCTCTCACTCAGTTTTGCAAGCGTGAGGGGGAGGGCGGCCGCGGGTCCACCACCTTTTTGTAGCCAATCAAATGAGACTCTCGCCGACTCCATTTACTCTTACCTGACTGGTTCCATAAACACATCACACGCCAAAACATTTATCTTCATTTAGTTCTTGCTGCCGCTCGCTTCCGGTGGAATGGTACTTTCAATGTACACATACATTAAAATAAATAAATAAATAAATAAATAACAACTTAATTAAAACATGATACTTTATAAGTTGTGTACCATTAGGCTAGACTCTCATCCTGAATTGCTAGCTGGTGTTAACATTATTGGATTGGTTTGGCTTTACATTGAAATGCAATCATATAATATAGCTTAATATATAGCTGATGTTAAGCATTACAAAATGATATGTGACAATGCTCAACACTATAGTATCAGAGTGCTATACTTTTTATAAAACCTTTTTACTATAACAATAAAGCTACATATATCTGAATTTGACAATTTTCCATGTCTCTGTTTATTGTACTATTTAACACTCAATTGTATACTTTGAAATTTTTGAAGATTTTGAAAATATTTTGTAAAATCCCTTTAAATTACAACATGTTAAAGTGAATAAATAAATAAATAAATATTATTATAAATTATAAATTATGCTGCTAGTGCAGATACTAGGCCATCTTTAACACTAGAACCGCCAGGGGTCGCTGCATACCTAACACCTCCAGCGGGTAAATTTTACCCAATGGTTTTGATACACCTAAAGAACATTTTATTTCACTGTATTATTAATAAATATAATAAGATAACTTATGTTATTTAAATAACTAAAATAGCCTATAGACAATAATGTGCGATAATGATTCAACACACTACATGATGCCATGATAAATTCAAGCAGTGCTTCACCTAATTAGTTATTCATTTAAATATATTTAATTTAAATTATATAATTTATTATTTAAATAAAAGAACAACACCAAATAAACTTTGGGTAATCCAAAAAATAATAAATAAATAAATAAATTAAAAAATTAATTAAACCATAGATCGGAGTTTTATTTTTTATTTATTATTTTATTTTTTTCAGGAAACAGTAGACTAAATGGCAACAAAGTAGCGACAGAACAACAGAAATAAACAATAAACAATAGAAATGGCAAAGCAAATATGAAATAATTCATTTAAAGTTTGAAAAATATGAGTAATGGCTAAACAAATATGAAATCACAGTCAGATGAGCCGTCAGATGCTGACTCAGACTAATGGCATTTAGTGCTTCTAACCTCTTCAGCATCCATAAATCGCCTTCTTTTACTAATTTTGACTTTATTTATGAATCTCAACTGCTAATTCAGTAAGTAAAAGGCACTGCCTAGCAATCTAGTTACAATTAAAACATAAGTAGCAAGATAATGACGTGAAAATATGGCCATAATATAAATGTCACTTTTTTTTTTCTTTTTTTATCTAAACCATTTTTAGGGGATTGTAAATTACACAATTTTAGTAAAAGTCAATGACTGAGAGACTTGAATGTAAAATATACCCCGTGGCAGTTAAGTATCATCAAAATTACAAATATTACAATAAACTATCATATATTGCCTGTTGAGGAGGAAAAGGACACAGCTCGAAATTCAGTATGAACACATAGCCTGGTACACAACTTATATCGTGTTTTTATTTTATTTTATTTCATTTTTAATGTATGTCTGCATTAAAAGTACCATTCCACTGGCAATGAGAACTAAATGAAGATAAATGTTTTGGCGTGTGATGTGTTTATTGAACCAATCAGATAACAGTAAATGGAGTCCGCAAGAGTCTCATTTGATTGGCTACAAAAAGGTGGTGGACCCGCCCTCCCCTTCAAGCTTGCAAAACTCAGTGAGTGAGAGAATCGTGCCAAAAGTGTAAGTGCAGATAAAAGAAAGACGGAGCTGTACATATCGGATTATTTTGGCAACTTTGTGTCCTACATACACAAGAAGTCATTTAGACATTTGCAACAGTTTGTTTTTTACACATACAGATTGGTCCCACACAGTCAATCCATTTTGCAGTTCTTTAAACTGTTGTTTTCGTGTGCAAATCACTGTTCACAGGCTTGCAGTGCTTTTCACCATATTTTAGCGAAAACAACGTGCCAAAAGTGTAAGCGCGGAGAAATGGAAGTCAGAAGAATGTCAGAAGAATGCATATTTATTTTGCGAAAGCATGAAGCTGCAGTTTCACAATACACGAATTACACTTACGAGTAACAGTAAAATGCTACATTGTTTTCTTACGCTTGAAACGCGATTTACACTTTTACAAAGCTTCTCCTGCGCATGTAAATTTAATTTATGCTTACAGTCTTATGTACACTTGCACAACGCATACTCTTCACATGCAAATCTTTATGGTATTATTTTATCTCCATACGGGTGGGTTTATGTGAGTGTCTGTTACTGAATGAGAGGAATCACACTTATTCCTGTTTTTATTCACACAGAGGTTCATTTCTTCTTTCACCAAGGAGAGAGTGTGGATTGGTTTGTCTGACATAGACAGTGAGGCCGACATGAAATGGGTGGATAATTCACCACTGAATCAAGGTTAAGTGTGTATTTGTATAGTCTTTTTAATCCTTGTTTTAAAAATGAGGCCATCAAAAAACAGGTGAAGACAAAACTCTTCCATAAACACCACAACCACAACTAAAGACTTTTTAAATACTGTCAAATTAATTATGAAAACTCTTCTTCTCTCTTTTACCTTTTTGTATTTTCATGTCTGCTCAAACTTCTGTGTTACTTTAGTTTATTTTCGAAACATGCTGTTATACTGTGAGTATTGTTGATTCATAAGTTTGTGCTCCTGAAAAACTGAACATCTGATACAGGTTCTGGCATGAAGATGAGCCGAATAACAAATGGGGAAATGAAGACTGTATTTAACTGAATTATAACAGAGAGCACCCGGGATGGTCACCCCTGAATAGCTGGAATGACCACACTTGCACAGAGAAGAAAAAAGGAATTTGTGAGAAATCGGTTCTTCTTGTCTTGTTGTGGTTTTGTTTATTTTATCTATTATAATCATTCTTATTATGAATGCATAATTTCTGACTTGAATCCCTGCCTTTAAAAAATTGTTAGTTGATATGAATATGAATATGAAAAAAAAAAAAAGAAAAAAAAAAGTGTACATTATTGAAATAAACTACTGTTTCTCATGCATGAATTAGGGTGATCTGAGACACCAAACCTCTGATGTGTTCATGTTTTGCTCCATTGCAAGCAGCTCTATATTACTATGATCTTATTCTGTCTTTTATCATGTGCATCATTTGTTGATCTGAAGTGTTGAGGTTACAATCACAGTAAACTACAGAAGTCTAAAGTGTCCAGATTGCCTTGATTCACCCTGGTATTCTGATATTGAGTGTCTGTCAAGCTGCTTTTGGGTTGAATTGCTTTCTGTTTGAATAAAATGTTCAGTCATTATTGTAGTAAACTTGGCAGAGATTTCCTCCAGTCCAGCAGGAGGCAGCAGAGAGCAGGTTTATCAGACTGAAGTGATCAGAGAGAAATAGAAACATATATAGCAGATACAGAGCAACTTGCTGTTGTGTTTCCTGCATCATCAATATAGACCAGTGGTGGCGAACTCTAGTCGTAGAGAGTTCAGCTCCAACCCTAATAAAACTCACCTACCTGTAGCTTCTTAGTAAGCCTTCAGACCTTGATTAGCTTGTTCAGGTGTGTTTGATTAGGGTTAAAGCAAAACTCTGCAGGGCTGTGGATCTCTAGGACCGACGTTCGCCACCCCTGATATAGACCAATTTGGAGTAGACGTCAGTTACGTCACTTGCAGCTGTGCGCACATAGTGGTTGCAGAAAAATACTAGTAACAAGTGGAGGTAAACAGGTACAATCCATGGAATAAGAGAAAAAAAAACAATTGTGTGCCTTTTGCTGTCATCATATACTGTCATCAAACACGTTAATAATAAATTAACATTATTATTAACTTTTTTAGATAATATTTATTTATTTTATCTCACAATTCTGGCTTCTTTTTCCTCACAAATGCAAGTTTATATCTCCAATTTCGGACTTTATAACTCGATTTAACTCAAAAGTAGTGAGTTTGTCAATTCTGAGAGGGGAAAAAGACACAAGTGTGGGATATAAACTTCTATTCTGAGCCGAGGGGAAAAGAGAGAATGACGAGTTGTTTTTCCTTATTAGAACTGTGGGGTATAATCTCGAAATTGCAATAATCAGTTATTCCATGGCATCATAGACTGCCATTTGAAAAACGTAATTTTCTGTCACCAAAAAAACTTCATCCCTGTTTCGAATCTGTAAGACCATCCCACTGTCTAAAGTCAGTTTCCTTGAATAACAATAGGCTCGTTTTAGATTCGCCTTGCCTCGCCTGAAACGTAGGTGAGAGTAGGCGGCTGCCGTTAGGGGAGGAGTGAAATAAGCGCAGTCAAGACGGACAGTTCTGACCTCTCGAAGTAGAACAGATACCTACGAGATCAAAGGCGGATATCTCGTTAATCACACTTATGTGCTGTGTTGCTGATAAACATGATATCATTTCAGCTCTGTTGTTTTTATATGAAAATAAATATGATGAACAAGACACTCAAAGTGCTTGCTATTTAATTCCATACGAAAGGCGTATTTATCGTCCATTTTTACTTTAATACAAACGTGTATTTTAGATTTTTATAGAAATGTGACAACAATCACATATCTCACGCAGAGATCGCACTGGCATAGTGTTTGGGAATATTCATGCATAATTTAAACACATAACCACATGATATTAGATTAAAAAATAAAACATTTACGGCAACGGAAAAGAACGGCAACATCACAGTTGTCTGAACCAATGAGCATTAAGCTGTGTCGTCAGCCAGTTGTTTCCCATTGTGCTTATATGATATATAAGTAATATATAATTACCATAATTTCGAGATGACAACATGCGACGTTCTACTCGGAGCTGTTCACGTCCTCAGACTCAGAATTATGATTTTCTATGGCAAGACTATCAATGCCTAAACAGAAAGTGTGTTCGACTTCATCTACGGCTACAGACGGCGATCAACGAGAGTAGCCACGCGGGCGGAGTTAAAAAGAGCTGTCAAGTCGGACACTTTCTGCTCTCGTTAGTGGCCCTCTTTTGCAGGCACTATCACAGATAAAGTGAATTAAATGCAATATTTATCAACTACACAGACTTTTAGAAAGCGTTTTCATGAGCAACAGAAACACGTTTCATATACTGCTCAATACAGCACCATCTGAACAAGAATAATGATCAACATAAACATATACTATTTAAATACTAATAAAGTGGGGTTATATATGCTTTTATCAGTGTTTTATGATAGATCTGACTCAATATAACATTGCGACTACAGTAAAAACACTTTCATTGTTCTAAAAACACAGATTTCTCAGCATTAATGGACTTGAGGATGTTATGCCGCGTTCACGCCTTATCATAATTAGGGTAATTTCGAGATGACAACATGTGACGTTCTACTCGGAGCTGTTCACGTCCTCAGACTCGGAATTAAGCTTTCCTATGGCAACACCATCAATACCTAAACTAAAGGTGCGTTCACGCCATATCGGAATTCCCGTAATTGCGAGATTCCAACTTGTAAAAAGCGTCCACATCCTCTTAGAACTCGTAATTACAACTTGTGAACTGGGAGTCTTCTGAGAGCTACGACTTGTACCACATGACCGCTGTGCCACCTGACCAACGTAGGCTGTAGGTGCGTTCGACTTAACGCAGCGCTGCGCAGCTCGATCAAATTCTGACTTGAAGCAGTGTATGCTGGTTAGAAATTTTGTCCGACTTGAGACGGCGCCGACGCCTCGTGACTGTCACGTGTGGCATCAAAGTACCGCGATTCGAGAGCAGTGACTGACTCAGCCGGCGCAGTTTCTCCAGAGGGGCTGCAGGAGCTCTGATGACCACATGGCTGTTTCACGATTGGCCAGATTCACCGCATGACAACGATCACGTGTGTTTCGGGTTTATTCTAAACATCCTCAAGTCCGATAATGCTGACAAATCTGTGTTTTTAAAACAATAAAAGTGTTTTTACTGTAGTCGCAATGTTATATTGAGTCAGATTTATCATAAAACACTGATAAAAGCATATATAACCCCACTTTATTAGTATTTAAACAGTATATGTTTATGTTGATCATTATTCTTGTTCAGATGGCGCTGTATTAAGCAGTATATGAAACATGTTTCTGTTGCTCATGAAAACGCTTTTGAAAAGTCGGTGTATTTGTACATTGCATTTAATTCACTTCATCGGTGATGGAGCATGCAAACACCGCGAGAGCTTCACTGACCAGAGCAGAATGTGTCCGACTTGACGCCTCCGTTTTCAACTCCGCCCCCGACTGCTCTCGACTACTCTCGTTGTTCGCCGTCTGTAGCTGTAGATGAAGTCGAACACACCTTGTGTTTAGGCGTTGATAGTGTTACCACAGAAAAGCATAATTCGGAGTCTGATGACGTGAACAGCTCTGAGTAGAACGTCACATGTTGTCATCTCGAAATTACGGTAATTACGATATGGCGTGAACGCAGCAAGAGCCTACACTGGTCAGGTGGTACAGCGGTCATGTGGTACAAGTCGTAGCTCTCAGAAGACTCCCAGTTCACAAGGTGTAATTAGAGTTCTACGAGGACGTGGACACTTTTTTCAAGTTGGAATCTCGTAATTACGGGAATTCCGATATGGCGTGAACGCACCTTTAGTCAGCGCAGTCAGTGGAGAGCTACTGCACCTGACTGCTCAATCGGACCCAGCCGCCTCGCCATCGCCAGAGTTTTTTGGCACGCGTCAGCATGACATCAGAGCAAGGCGGACGTAACTCGGGACACATTTCTAACCAGCATGCATCTTGCGGTGATCGATTCTGTGCAGAATTTGCTTATCTCAAACGAGCCTATTTCTTACCGGCATGCATCTCGCGGTGATCACCGGTGATCGGTTCTGCACAGATTTTGCTCATCTCAAACGAGCCTAGCTCTTGTAATATGTGGAGAACATTTTGAAAATTACATCAATGTAATCTATCTTTTTAAATTGAACTATTCTGTACCGTATCCGTGTAATTTCTCTAGCCATAAAGGCTATCCATCTGGGGTTTTCTGAAACCATGATGCACATGCATCCCGAATGTTTACAAACCAATAATTGATCTATAAAGATCCAGTTTGGCCTTTTCAAGGCTGTTTGAGTCCATTTGAGTGTTCACAGACTCCTCTTTGTGGCTTTTGAAGCTGATAATATGTGGTTGAATATACAAAAAACAAACATAGTACAGCTCTGCAGAGAGTTTTTAAACGTGACTGAAGGACTTTATTCTTGTCAAAGGACAGTGTGAAATGAAACCACTTCCTGTGTATATTTAGCACCAGTCATTACTGTAAAGATCACAGCTCATCTGGGGAAGACACACTGTCCAACACAGTGAATAATGGATTTACAGACCATTTATGAAAATGTTGAACGCAGAGGTATTAGGAACGCAACCGGACCTCAAACTAAGATTCATGGCCAGGATGAAGATAAAGATCTAAAGCGCAGTAAGCAGAAAATTACTTAAAAGCAGAAATGGTGTTGCAGATTGTGTTATTAATAGATTTACTAATAAGAAAATGAAAATGGCTACACACAATTTAAATTATTTATTCTAAGAACAATATGCCAATGTTTCCACATTAATATTAAATGTTTTAAAATGGAATTATGTTTTTATTAACTTTTCCCACGTGTTTGGATATTTCACCGTATAACAACATTACTTCCATATAGTGATGTTTGTCTTACCTATAAAAGCTCAACAGCATTATCTAAAGAGAAAGATATATTGTCTTAGATTGTCAAAGTTTAATTTGAAACTCAGTTCCTGTTATTACGCAGTATATCAATTGATATGTGTGTGTTTTGTTCGTGTTTGTCAGGAGGAAGTAGATATTTGGCGTTGATCACAGTGAGTCTCGGGCTCATTTGTGTTCTTCTGCTGGTCTTCATCATACTGCAGCACATCACCATCACAGCAGAGAGAGACCTGATGAAGAGTTACAAGAACACAGTTGAAGAGTTCAATCAAACCATCAACAGCTTACAACTGGAGCTGGAGACCAGAGTCAATTCTCTAAGAGAGGAACTGAAGAAAGCAGCATCTAAAAGAGGTCAGTGTACATACGATTTTATGTTGTTGTTTCCGTTTTTTATCTTTAATATACACAATTTTATAAAGTTTGTGTTTCTTTGTGGTTCAGGTTTGTTTTTCATGTCCAGTGAGTTGATGAGCTGGTCTGACAGCAGGCAGTACTGCAGGGATCGTGGTGCTGATCTGATCATTATCAACAGTGAAGAGAAGCAGGTGAGTTTTTGTGGGTGTCTGTTACTGAAAGAGAGGAATCACACTTATTCCTGTTTTTATTCACACACAGAGGTTTATTTCTTCATTAACCATGGAGAGAGTGTGGATTGGTTTGTCTGACATATACCATGAGGGCAACATGACATGGGTGGATAATTCAACACTGAATCAAGGGTAAGTGAAAAACATCACCTGTATATTTGTTTGTTTTAGTCTTTTTGATTCTTGTTATAAAAATTAAGCCATCACAACCTTCGGAAAACAGCTGAAGACAAAACTCTTCAACAAACACCACAAATAAAGATACTTCAAATACTGTAAATTCAATTAAGAAAACTCTTCTCTTTTTTTATACTTTTCTGCACTTTGACTTCTGCTCAAGCTTCTGTATTGTTAGTTTAGTCCTGAAACATGCTGTTATACTGTTAGTATTGTTGATTCATTAATTTGTTTTCCTGAAAAACTGAACATCTGATACATGTTGTTCAGGTTTTGGTTCAAAGGTGAGCTGAATAACTACAGGGGAAATGAGGACTGTATTGAACTGAATTATAATAGAGAGACCCTGAACAGCTGGAATGATTGCTCATGCTCTGAGAAGAAGAAGGGGATTTGTGAGAAATAGGTTAATCTTGTCCTGTTCTGGTTTTGCTTCTATTATCTAATGTAATCATTCTTATTGTGAACGCATAATTTCTGATTTAATCCCTGCCTTTAAAAAAAAAAAAAACTGTTAGTTTATATGAATTTTCAGAAGGAAATTGCAAAAATTAACATTATTTTCTTATTGCTGAAATAAACTACTGTTTCTCATTGTGTAAATTAGGGTGATTTGATACACCAAACCTCTGATGTGTTCATGTTTTGCTCCATTAAAAGCAGCTCCATATTACTATGATCTTATTCTGGCTGTTATCACGAGTCTCTTTTGTTGATCTGAAGTGTTGATGTGACAATCACAGTAAAATACAAAAGTCTGCATTGTCCAGATTGCCCTGATTCACTCTGATTCTGATATTGAGTGTCTGTAAAACTGCTTTTGAGTCGACTTGCTTTTTGTTTGAATAAAATGTTCAATTACCATCATGACCATAGTAAACTTGGCATTTTTGTTTTCATTTCATACTTCCTCCTTGTGTATCTGCTTTGTTGTTCTATGGAGAGATTTCCTCCAGTTCAGCAGGAGCAGCAGAGAGCAGGTTTATCAGACTGAAGTGATCAGAGAGGAAGACAAATCCGGAGCATTTGCTGCTGTGTTTCCTGCATCATCAATATAAATGTCCAGTTTGGCCTGTTTAAGTCTGTTTGAGTCCATTTGAGTGTTCACAGACTCGTCTTGTTGGCTTTTGAAGCTGAAAACATGTGGTTGAATGTACAAAACACAAATATAGTAGAACGGCTCTGCAGAGAGTTTTTAAGTGTGACTAAAGGACTTTATTCTTGTCGAAGGCCGGTGTGAAATGAAACCACTTCCTATGTAGGCATAACACTCTTGAAAACACTGATTAACATTTTAAAGATCACATCTCATCTGTGAAGACGTACTCTCCAACACAGTGAATAATGGATATACAAGCTATTTATGAAAATACTGAACACAGAGATATTGAAAACACAACTGGACCTCAAACTCAGAGTCACAGCCAGGATGAACGAAAAATTTGAAAGTGCAGTAAGAAGAAACATCACTGTGTATTTATTAGTTTTATTCTTTTTGATTATCATTATAAATAAGACACTTTAAATTCTCTAAATTATATAACAAAAAGTCTTCTCTCTTTATATTTTTCTGCATTTTCATTTTTGGTTAAGCTTCTGTATTATTTTAGTTTATTCTTGAAATGTGCTGTTATACTGTGAGTATTGTTGATTCATAATTTTGTGTTCCTGAAAAAATTAACATCTGGTATCTGTTGTTCAGGTTTTGGCTCAAAGATGAGCCAAAAGATGGTAGTGGAGATGAGGAGTGTACTGAACTGAAATTGAAAAGAGAGCAGTCGGGATGGTCAGCTGGAATGATCACACATGCACAGAGAACCAAAAAGGCATTTGTGAGACAGAGTTCATCCAGTCTTGTGGCTTTGCTTCCATTATCGAATGTAATCATTCTTATTACGACTGCATAATTTCTGTTTTAATCCCTGCCTTTAAAAAAACAGTCAGCTGATCTGAAATTTGTTAGAAGGAAAATATAAAATTGTCGTGATTTTCTTGCTTTTAATAAACTTCTGTTTCTCATGGTGTGAATTAGGCTGATCTGAGACACAAACTTCTAACATCTTCATGTTTTGCTTCATCACAAGCAGCTCTATATTAACATGATATCATTCTAACTGTTATCATAAGTCTTATTTATTGGTCTGAAGTGTTGAGGTGACAATCACTGTAAACTACAGAGGTATAAATTACATTTACTATCGTTCTGAATTTGTCTGTCAAACCGCTTTTAAATTGGTGAAAATAGCAGAACAGTGACACCTACTGAGAAAATGAAAATATGAATATCCTGTTGTCACCCATTTGTGTTTAATAGTTGTAAACAGGAAGTAATCATCCCACATTCTCCCATTCTCCTCATTATCCTCTCTTAATGGCACAGTGGTGTAGATTAAGAACATTATTAATTTCCTTCCAGGTCTTGTCAATTGCCATCAATACAAAAGCCCAGTTAGGCCTGTGTTTGAATCCATCTTGATGGTCACAGATTTTTCTTTTTGGATGCTGTAGCTGCAAACATGATCAAATTCCACATTGCTTTGACAACATGAGGTTGAATATGTAGTAAATATTCAGCCATACAGTAGTATGAGTTTACAGAGAGTTTTGGAATGAGAATGAAAGTCTAGATTTTTCTGAGCCTGAACTAATGAAACCACTTCCTGTGTAGGGTTTGCACTATTTTAAAACACGATACACATTATAAAGATCACAGCTCATCTGTGCACACATACTGTACTCTCCGGTAAGTAAGAGCAAATAATGGAATCAGGGACCTTTTATGTATGCAGAAATGTTAATAACAGATCTGGACCTCGAACACAGAGTCGCTGCCAGGATGAAGGAAAAGCTCAAAAGCAAAGTAAGCAGAACATTTTTGTTTAAACCCACATGGTTTCGCTAATGTTTGAGGGGATGAGAAACTTACCAAAAAAATCAATCATTGTTTTATTCAAAACCGCTATTTTTTGTTTACGTTTTCAGTATACTTCGCTCTTTGTGTTTTACCGTATACAGTACAGTAGTTTTACGTTTACAATACTTCTAGATTTTTATGAATATAAAACAACATGCTCTTTAAAAAGCCTCATCATTTATCTACCAACCAAGGTAGACTTACAAAGGTTGATTTGAGATGTTATATCTAATAATATGCAGTGAATTGTTGATAATTGATATTTGTATGTTTTGTTTGTGTTTGTCAGGAGGAAGTAGATGTTTGGTGTTGATCACAGTGAGTCTCGGACTCATTTGTGTTTTTCTGCTGGTCTTCATCATACTGCAGCACAACACCATCACAGCAGAGAGAGACCTTATAAAGAGTTACAAGAACACAGTTAAAGAGTTCAATCAAAACATCAACAGCTTACAGGACAATTACACTGATCTAATGACTGAAAAACACCAACTGCAGACCAACTTCAGCTCTTTGAGTCAGAAGAAACTGGAGCTGGAGACCAGAGTAAACAACCTCACTGATGAGACAGACCAGTTACAGAACAACTTCAACACTTTGAGTGTGAAGAACCAGGAGTTAGAAAGCAGAATCAAGACTTTAAATGATGAACTGGAGAAAGAAAAAAATAAAAACAGTCAGTAAAAATGTGGTTTTGTTTCTTTGCTTCTCTTTATCTTTACACATATAGTTACATTTTTATTTATTTTTTATTTTTGGTTAGGAAATCTGTGTGGCCCAGTTTGTTATTTCATATCCAATGAGTTGAAGAGCTGGTCTGACAGCAGGCAGTACTGCAGGGATCATGGTGCTGATCTGCTCATTATCAACAGTGAAGAGAAGCAGGTGAGTGTCTGTGAGAGTGTATGAAACTGAATGAGAGGAATCACACTTATTTCAGTTTTTATTCACACACAGAGGAATATATCTTCAGTCATCAGTGAGAAAATGTGGATTGGTTTGTCTGACATAGAGCAGGAGGGAAACATGACATGGGTGGATAATTCACCACTGAATCAAGGGTAAGTACTGAAACAACCACAGGAAACTATGGTGGATTTATTATGAAGATAATACTCTTCCACAAACACCACAATCAAAGATTTTTAGCAAAATAACTCTTTCTTGTACTTTCTCCACCAACTTCACTTTTGCTGTAGCTACTGTACAAAGTTTATTTTTGATACATGTTATTCAGGTTTTGGTTTGGAGGTGAGCCAAATAATGCAGGTGGAGATGAGGACTGTGTTGAACTGATACCTGGAGTGGTACAAGACAGCATCATGAACTGGAATGATCTGCTATGTTCAGAGAAGAGAAAAGGGATTTGTGAGAAATAGGGTTGATTCTGTCTTGTTGTGTTTTTAATTGCATTTGTTTTTTAAGGGATCAACTGTGATTGTGATCAGCTTTGTTTCTGACTGGGAAACAAAGTTAAAAACAGTCCGCTACTTTATTTTATATTAACTGTGCTTTCACAATATCAAATGCATTTTCTTTAGCATACAAGTGTAAAGTGTTCCAAATTGCCGTAATTTACCCTATTATTCTGATATTAGTGTCTGAATAAAATGGTCAAAAACCATTATTACTAATGTTAACCTATAGCATTTCCTCCAGCCTAGAGAACAGATTTATTCCACTCAAGTAATTATAAATAAAGTGAAATATCAGATCCAAAGTGTTTGCTGAACTTTTTTTTTTTTTTTCTTCAATTTATGGATGTTTATATGTATCAGTATATATCAATATACCTAATTCCATTTTTAAAGTATCTCCATGTAATAGTTTTTAGAGAACTGCGTGATTAATTACAAACTAACGGTGCATTCCAAAAAGTAATTTTGTGCGCTTAAATAAAAATACGATAAGGGGAAGCCACATGAAGTGTTATGAAACAAAAAGTCATTAACTTCACCACTTCACAAAGGCTGTTAGCATACATGCCAGCTCACTTCAAAGAAATAAATTTACCACTCGTGAGCACGTGACACTTTTTTTTTTTTTTTTTCAAGCTAGATGGTGGGAGATTTTGAGTTCACATAGATATAAAAAGAGTATTTCAAGTTGTTTTGGTTTTGTTATGATGCATGTTTATTTTGTATGCAAAACACTTTAATAAGCAGTTTAAATAGGTTTCATAAGCAATTCATTTGTTTAATAGCATAAGTGTAGCCCAGGGGTTCTCAGTTCTGGCCCGTGAGATCCATTTTCCTGCAGAGTTCAGCTACAACCCTAATTAAACACACCTGTAAACTATAATTAGTAAACCTTACTTTAAAAAATAGCATGCAAACCGATTGCCTCGAGAAAAACAAGTAAAATAAGAATAGTACCTTGTACTAACAAAGGTTTATTTAGGGTTTTAAACTGACACGCAAGTTCTGGTAAGCTTACTTGGTTTAAGGCAATCAGTGTTTTTTTTTTTTTTTTTTTAGTGGTATTAGTGCACAACAGACAACATACAATAAACACAAAACACAAAAACATCAGTGACAGTAATCAGAAATGACAACCTGAATAATGTTAGTAGTATGTGAGTAGCAGTAGTAGCAAATATAATAATAAATACAGCAATGGAACAGCAGTGGTAATGGAACAGCAATGATAATAACAGTAATGAAAATCAAAAATGACAATCTGAATATTAGTAATAGTATTTGAATAGTACTAGCAAGTATAATAATAACAATAATAGAAACAATAATAATAATAATAATAATAATAATAGGAATAATAATAGGAATAATAATAAATAATAATTCTAAAGATGGTGATGATAACAATAATATTCTGTGATGATGGCAGCAGTAATATCATTAATAATAACCGTAATAATAGTGATAGAAATAATAATTCCAATAACATTAATTAAAATAACACATACCCAACACATGCCACATCTATCCTAACCTCTCTTTCAGTATTTAAGGTGTGTTTTGTTTGTTTGTTTTTCTTTTTCTTTTCCTTTTCCTTTTTTTTTTTTTCTCCTCCACATTCATGGTAGGAATACTATATGTATGTGTACATACGCTTAAGCTGATGTGGTGCATTAAAAGAAGGGTGTAGTGCATTAAAATCAGCATGCAGTGCATTAAAAACGTGTGGTATATGTTGGTTGCAGATCTTTTTTTTTTTTTTTTAGTTATACTTATATATTTTAATTATTTATACTTAGTGTCATGATCTTTATTAAACCGTTACCATACTTATACAAAACATTATCCTATCGACACCATCTTATTACTGCTCAGTGTTTCAATGGTATTATTAATGATAATGATAGTAATAATAATAATAATGAAAACACTCATAATATTACTAAACCCTTATATAAATATGTATAATACTATGTGAATAAATAATTAGGGTCAGTGTGTCAGATTTGTAAGAGCTGAATGAAGTCTGACCTAGAGTGTTGTGGTTCTGAAGTATAGTTGTAAGGAAGTGAAAAATATTCAAGGTATATATCGTCTATAAGCACATTTTTCCAATGTGTTATGTGAATAGTGTTTCGAGATTTCCAGTTCAAGAAGATAGTTTTCTTGGCGATGGCTGAAGCTACAAGGAGTATCCTTTTGTTTGTTATTTCCTGACTGAGAGCTAACAGTAAACAGAATAAGGGGGATGCTGCAGTCCAAGAGGCAGGATAGGGATTCAGTGACTTCTTTCCAAAAGTGTTTAATGGGTGGGCAGTGCATATGGCGTGGATATATGTGTCCGGACAATTTTGTGAGCAGTGCAAGCAAGTTTCTGATATAAATCCCATTTTAGACAGCCTTTTCCCAGTGTACTGTGTTCTATGAAGAGTCTTATATTGTATGAGCTGAAGGTTGACGTTTTTAGTCATAGAATAAATATCATCAGGAGCCAATAAATAAGTATCAGGAGCCATAAAAAGGTCTGATTGTTGGTAAAGTTATGGTTTTATTTGAATTGGTTATAATTTTGTATAATTTGGAAAGTAATTTTTTCGGGGAGGATATATTAATTAAATCTGCTACTGCGGAAGGAAGATGAAGATTGATGGTTCTAGTGTTGATTTTAGATAAAACAGCTGATTTAAGTTGCAAAT
Organism: Cirrhinus mrigala; assembly: GCA_036247105.1. NCBI lineage: Eukaryota > Metazoa > Chordata > Actinopteri > Cypriniformes > Cyprinidae > Cirrhinus > Cirrhinus mrigala. The sequence goes on from CM070007.1 coordinate 5,522,958, forward strand.
AATTCAAGAATTGATTGCTCTCAATACCATACTCCTGGACTAAGTAGGAAAATGAAACAAAGTTGTTAGACTGAAAAATGTGATTAATATGTGTAATGCCCTTTTCTACCCATTTATGGAAATCGAGTGCTTTTTTGTTGCTTGAGACGTCAGGGTTGTTCCAGAGTGGAGTGAGTTTAGATGGAGCCTGATTAGAGTTTGTGATTTGGTGATATTTCCACCAGGCTGTCAGGGCCGAAGCTATTGTCATGGCTTTCAAGCATGGGTGATGTTTAATGGACTGATTGAGAAATGGAATGTCTGATATGTTCAAGTTTGCACAGAGTGACTGTTCTAAATCTAGCCATTGGTTTGCTAGTGAATAATGGTAAAATGTGGGACTTCTAAGCCTCCTAAAGATTTGGGTTTTTGTAAAGTGCTTAATTTTATCCATGGTGGTTTATTTTTCCAGTAGAATAGGGTGATGATGAAGTCTAGAGATTTGAACCAAGTGAGAGTAGGCTGGGTTGGGATCATTGAGAATAAGTAGTTTATTTTAGGGAGTACTGTCATTTTGATTATAGCTATTCTGTTCTTCCAAAATGACTCTCCCAGCCACTAGGGAGCGCAGCCTGCCCCCTCTTGTAATGACTCTCCCAGCTATTAGGAGGCGCAGTTTGCTCCCTCTTACAGTGACCCTCCCAGCCATTGGTGGGCACTGTCTGATTTGTACTGTGAAGACTCTCCCTGCCACCAGGTGGCACCACCTGATGTGAACTTCTCATCAAGTTTATTTGTTGCACCTGTATTTTGTTCTATTTAAGTCTGGCAGTTTCACTGAGCTGTGTTCAGTCTTGAGCCTACTTTGTTTCTGTTTCTTTGTTGCCATTTGGTCATCTTTATGTTTTTGTTAGCAAAGCAGTGACTGCCTTTTGTTTATATTGAAGACTGAATCCAAGTAAAGACTGCTTGTTTTTTTTTTTTTTTTGTTTTTTTTTTGGAGTTACCTGAGCCTCCTAGTTTTTTTTTTTTTTTTTTTCTTCTGCACATGGGTTTTCTACAAACAGTCCTCCCAAGTAGATCAGAGGTAGAACAGTTGTATCTTCTGACTGAGAGACCTGGGTTCAAGACCCATCTCAGAAGCTTTACCTCACTTCATCCTGACAGCAAGACTGAAAAAGTAGAAGTAGACCCAGCAGAAGAACAGACTCCTACCTCCAATGTGGAACGAATTCTAGCTTAACTTAATAGCCAAGCTGTGGCTATTCACAAGCATGAACAGATTTTAACTGAGATTCTCCAGCATCTAAGACCTCAAGCCTCTCCAGTCTAATCAATTCAGCCTGTGTCTCAAACTGCCCCACCACAACCAACCCAATCTCAAGGTACCTTTCAGCCAGGCCCACCAGCAAGTCTCCTACTTGAGCCTAAACGTCCAGCCCCTGAGAGGTACGATGGGAACCCAGAGAGGTGCCGGGGGTTTATTACACAGTGTACTCTTGCTTTTCAATTGCAGCCTAACAGTTTTCCTACAGAGAGCAGCAGAGTGGCATATATGACAACTCTTCTTGTGGGAAAGGCGCTGGACTGGGCCACGGCTCTCTGGTAACGGCAGTCTCCCCTCACAACCAGCAGTGAGCACTTCATAGCAGCGATGAGAAAGGTCTTTCACCACCCTGTTAGTGGAGCAGAGGTGGATAATCGACTGCTTCAGCTCACACAAGGAACACGCAGCATGGCTGAGTTTGCTATCGAGTTCCGCACCCTAGCTGCAGAGAGTGAGTGGGATCAGCGAGCCCTGAAAGCAGTGTTCCATCGTGCCCTATCCCCTGAGTTAAAGAATGAGCTGGCCTACAGAGATCCAGCCCCTGATTTAGAGTCTCTGATCGACGTTGCTATCAGACTGGACAACCCCATCCGAGACCGTCAAGGTGAACGTCATCATGAGACTCGACTGCCTGAGATTCTATGGTTCTATGGAACCTTCCTCACTGATGGGGTGTTCTGAAGAGCCAATGCAGCTAGGGAGGACCCGGTTATCACAGGCGGAGAGGGACAGATGCATGAGAGATAAGTATTGTGGTCAGTGGGGCACTTCCGAGTCAACTGCGCCTCCTAATAGCTGGGAGAGTCATTACAAGAGGGGGTAGGCTGCGCTCCCTAGTGGCTGGGAGAGTCATTGTGGGAGAAGTCTTACACTGGATGGAAAGTGGTAAATTGTGCCAGTGGTGAAGGTCATCTTCTAATGTTTTTAGTAAAGGAGTGAAATTGAGTCCAGTCAGTTCTGAGAGCCTGGAGGAAATCTTGATGCCTAAATAAGTGATGTGACCTGTACATAGAGGAATGGGTGATACCTGGGCTACCACATCCCATTTGGTTTGATGCAGTGGAAGAACTAAATATTTATTTCAATTTATTGCATAATCTGAGATTTTAGAGTATGATTCAATGGTTTTAATTATTCATTGCAGAGATGATTGAGGATTTTGTATAAAAAGTAAGATGTCAACAGCATATAAACTAATCTTGTGTTGTGTTTGGGGTGTGTGAATTCCTCTGATGAGTGGGTTCTGGCAGATGGCTGCTGCTAAGGGTTCAATGAAGATGGTGAATAGAGAAGGAGAGAGTGGGCATCCTTGCCTAGTTCCCCTGTGCAGTGTGAAGCTTTGTGATGTTAGTCCATTGGTGGTAAATGTGGCAGAGGGTGTTGTGTGTAAAGTCTTGATCCAATTAATAAACGACTCCCCAAAGCCAAATTTTTGTCTACGTTGATGAGAGATATAGGACGGTAATGTGACGGAAGGGTTGGGTCTTTATTAGGTTTGGGGATTAGTGAAATAGTGGCTGTGTTCATGTGCAATGGTAATACTGAGTTTTCTTTTATTTCTGTTATTGTTCTGATGAATAATGGAGATAAAATGGACCAGAAGTGTTTACAGAACTCAGCCGGGAAGCCATCGGGTCCTGGTGCTTTATTGTTAGGCATTCGACCCAAGGCGATATGAAGTTCTTTTTCTATGATCGGTTTGGCCAGTGCGCTGATTTGTTCTGTGTTAAGTTTTGGAAATTGAATATTATTGAAAAATGAGTTAATATCCTCTTGTCTTGTATCATTATCAGATGAATAAAGTTTAGCATAGAAGTTTTGGAATACTGTATTTATTTCTTGTGGAAAGTTAGTAGGCTTCCCTGCTGAGTCCTTAATGGTTACAATTGTTGTTTTTTTATCTGTTTCTTTTGATCTGACTGGCCAAATATTTACTGGATTTGTTGCTATATGATAGGTTTCTTGACGGAGTCTATGAATTAGAAATTGAGTTCTTTTATTGATGATTTCATTTAGTAGGAATTTTTGTTTTCTTAGTTCATTATATATTGCTTCTGTTCTGTGTCAGTGGATTGCCAGTGTCATTTGTTACTTGTGGATCTGTCAAGTGATGAGTCAATTACGGTGTTAAAATCACCTCCTATAATTACCTGGCAGCTGGAGAAATTTGAAATGGAGGAAAAAAAAAAGTGTGGAAAAAGGAAGGGTCATCTGAATTTGGACCATAAATGTTGGCAATTGTTACCGGGTTATTCTTAATTGATATGTTTATGATAATAAAGCATCCTTCTGGGTCTGAAATAGATGTGTTATGAACAAATTGGATTCTTTTGTTTATCAGGACACATACTCCTCTTTGTTTTGAATTATAAGTGGCTGAAAATGAATGAGTGAATTGTGCTGATCTTAGGGTGTTTTGTTTTGAATCAGAAAGATGTGTTTCTTGTAGTAAACATATGTCTGCCTGTAGGTTATTTAAATAGTTGAGAACTTTATTTTTTTGATCTGAGAGCTAACGCCACAGATATTCCAGGTTATGAATTTGAGTTGCATGATGAGCTAATATTTCTATACTGACATGTGCATATATGTGTGTGTGCTGAACATCAAATACAGAACAGTAAAACATAACACTAGACAAACCTAAGCATTTACAACAAGACAAAAAAACAACACAGAGTTTGAAAAACAAAACATAGGTGACAGAGGTGCATACTTGTATAGTGCAGCGAGACGTAGGTGCATTCCCCAAGAGGGAACAAAAGAAAAGAAAAAAAAAAAGGGGGTCAAGGGCGATATATTATGGCTGGGATGATATTGTTGAGGGGAGGATGCTAATAGAGCCAGGGGGTAATGTCCTTGTCTTTGAATAGCTGTCCATCAATGTATAATTTGTCCACTATGAGTATTGCTGTTCTGCCTTCATTTATCATTTGCTTGCAGATAGGGATTAGCTGCTTGCGTCTATGGATGATTTCTTGTGGAAGCTGGTCATTAAGTCCGTAGTGAGTGCCCTTTAACTTTCTGCCCTGTCGATGAACCAGTTCTTTTTGTTTAAAATGTTTGAATTTGACAATGATTGGATGGGGTCGGGTGGCGTTACTGAGTTTTTGACCTAAACGGTGAACACGGTGAAAATGTCGTTGACAGTTTCCGATTGGGAGTTTGAACTGTTTAACCATAAAATCCTTGACTGCTTTCTCGGGTTCGTCAGTGGGTGGTTCAGGGATGCCGGTGAAAATCAGGTTGTCCCTCATGCTGCATGCTTGTAAGTCCAAAATATTTTCTTTCATTGTTTTATTTTCGGAGGTGACGGAAGCGAGCTGAGTTGTAACAGTGGATAGCTGCGTTGTGTGAGTTGTAACAGAGTTCTGGAGCAAACTGTTTTCTTGCGAGAGCGTGTCGATTTGTTGTTGGCTGCATTCCAGACTATGGCGGAGTTGTTGAAATTCTTTGTGCAATACCTCTATTAAGGCTACTTTGGTGTCCAGTCCAAATAGTTTATTGTCTATGGATGCAAGTATGTCGCTTACCTCGGGGCAGCACTGGGGGTGTGGAAATGTGGGTGAAGGCAATGAGTTGGATGAAGCAGGTGAGCCCGATATGCGTGGCTTTTTGAGAGCGTCCCATGGTGCAGAGTCTATTGTAGCATTCGTCGATGTAGTCTTCTAGGTGATCCAGGTCGGAATTGTAATCCAGTTTGTTGTATTCTTTGGAGGTGAAGTGAATGAATGGAGGGAGAAATAAAAAAAGAAAAGTTTGTCGGCTTCTTGTAGCAGCGCGCCGCCATGTTAAATCACGCACCGTCTCGCAAGAGTTAGCGTTCACAGAGCCATCCCCTGTTGTGTGATTTCTGGCCTTCTAATGAATGTCTATTCACCCTAAGCTGTAGAAAGTCGATCATATAAAGCAATCAGCTCTCTTCAGAAGACTTGAGCCGCCTTTCCACCGTCAGGCCAAACCATTCTCGTTGTTTAACCATTCCATTCTCTGGTGATCTGGACCAAAGTCGATTCAGATATTGTTTCATTTTTCATTGTTGGGCTGTTAGAGCTCTTTGGAATGCAACACAAATGTTGTTGCCTTGGCAATGCGAGAGTTAAGATATGGTACCAGTGAGATTAAATAGCATAATTTTCTTTTTTGGGTGCACTAGGTATATAATCAACATTAATCTTTATAGTGATAAGTGGTAAGTATCTCAGTAGTATAAGAGCAAATACAAATTAAATTTTCCCACAATAATATGCTTGTTTAAAATGTATTTTTTTATTAGAACTTACAAAGTGGGTTAGTAGTAGAAGTATCCAGGGTAATTGCAAAATAAAACAGGAAGGCGTGAGAGTGCAATGCTGTCAAATTTGGGTTTTAGAAGTAAAAAAAGAAAGAAAGAAAAAGAAAAAGTACACATTCAACATGTTACAGTACAAATATGTTTGTCAAAGTGTCAATAAAGAAGTCATTGACACTGTTTATTTTAAAATACTGAAAGCAATTAAGGTAGCAACATGCATTTTTAGGGGTTGGGTGAAGCATATGACATTGTAAAGTGCAGCACAGTGACCACGGAGTCAAAAAAACTGCTGTACTGCAGTGTAACAGCTTAAGATGAAATACTTCACCTCCAGTGTACTGAGGCCTGCGCTGATGAGACCACTGTTCAGAGAAGGCAGTTGCCACAAACACTTGTCCTAAATATGACAAATAATTCTTCAGTTAAAAGTAAGTTTCACTAGTGTTGTGGCTTGTAGATTACAGACAGATTCATTCCTTGATATTTGCAGGCTTTACAAGGGTTACATTAAGAAAGAAAGAAAGTGTACACATTTCTATACATATCTATTTGAGGCCACAGCCATAAAATTAATTCAAAAGCAGCATTTCCTCTATTACTGTAATAAGTGTTCCAACTCTGCAAAGAAATAACAATTACTGTGAAACAAAGAGCTCATTTAGTTTAAACCACAAAGGTGTAAATAATGAAATGGCTATAAATGTGATGTATTAAATAATATATTGATGATAAAATTGTAAATTTAAAAAAAAAAAAAAAAAACTTAAAATCAGCATGCAAAACACAACTACTACTAAGTCTCACGTTTGTGACAGTAAAAAAAAAAAAAAAAAAAAAAAACATCTAGTGAACAGAATCACTTGTCTTTTGTCTACATTACATGCAACCCATGCACAAAGTAGGACTAAGTCAAAATTAGCAGCAGACATAAAGATACATTCACACACATAATTTTTGATAATTTACCTTAGTATCTTTGTCAAGTGGTAAAAATGCAAACAGTCTCTGCTTCTTTTCCCAGCTTCAGCAAATTCTTCACCAATTAGAGTCAACCGATGTCAGCAAAATTCAAAATATTGCTTGTTGCGCATGCTCTAACTGTCCTCATTTCTTCTTCTGTGGTTTTGTTGCATGTTAGCAAAACATTAGCGCACTGCTGCCTCTCACTGGTGTATTCATGTCATTGGTTTTGTTGTGGCTACTTAAACATTTTAAGTAAGCCTCACTCAAAGCAGCAAGTAAACTGTTTTATTCACCTTGAAATTAGCTGTAACTTAATAACATTAAGTATAACAACTAAGTAAAGACAACTAATTATATATAAGTAAGATACACTATGCTGTCATACTGTTAGTATTGTTGATTCATTAATTTGTTTTCCTGAAAAACTAAACATCTGATACATGTTGATGAGGTTTTGGTTCAAAGGTGAGCCGAATGACTATGGAGGGAATGAGGACTGTATTGAACTGAATTATAATAGAGAGACCCTGAACAGCTGGAATGATTGCTCATGCTCTGAGAAGAAGAAAGGGATTTGTGGGAAATAGGTTAATCTTGTCCTGTTCTGGTTTTGCTTCTATTATCTAATGTAATCATTCTTATTGTAAATGCATAATTTCTGATTTAATCCCTGCCTTAAAAAAAATAAATAAATAAAAAAATTCAGAAGGAAATTGCTGAAATTAACATTATCTTCTTATTGCTGAAATAAACTACTGTTTCTCATTGTGTAAATTAGGGTGATCTGAGACCAGTGTTGGGGAGGTTACTTTGGAAATGTAATAGGTTACAGATTACAAATTACCCTATTTAAAATGTAATAAGTAGTGTACCTTTTCAATTACTTTATAAAAATAAAGTAACTGATTACATCTGAATACTTTCTGATTACTTTTAAGTTTCTAATGGACATTTTCAACTAAATCATTTTCAAACATTTATACCAAGCAGGTGCGACCTTACAGTAGCACTCTGTTTACTGTTAGAATATCAGTACAGTACAGCCACCACAAAACCAGACTTAACAACAAAAAAATTGTTTACTGTTGTTACAAAAGCAAAATTTTGCATAGCTATGACAAGACACACCGGCAAGTAACAATGCCTTGAAAAAAAAAGACTTAAATCTCAAAAAATAAAGATATACATAAAAACAGATGACTAAAAAGACGCTCCACTGGAGCACTGGAAGGCAATGTGGTGTTGTACTTGATAAAAAGCCTCTTAACTGTGGGAAATGCCTTAAGAGACGTCAGGTTGTTATCTGAATCTTCTAAGTACTTTCTGACTTCATGAATTGTGCTGTCAGATGATGATTTGGCATTATGAAAGACAAAAAAGTTTTCCTCTGACTCATCAGATTTCACAGACTTGTCATCTCTCACTGTAGCTGGACTGTGCAGTGGTTCCTGAGCAATAGCTTCCTGCAGTAAGGTTCACCTCATGTCGTCTCTCTTCTCAGGGCTAAGCCAGTTTAAGCAGAACTTTGGCAGGGATGCGGTCGCCATCTTTGCTTCATGGCTGGCTAACACTGATCCAAAGCGTTCTTCTATGGCCTCACTGATAGCGGTAACGATGTGTGAATTATAAAGGAATGCAGACTCTTGTGGATAAAGCCTTGGCACATCAAGCTTATCACAGATCTCCCTCAGCTTTTCTTCTGGGAGCCCTGCAAGTTTTGTGATAGCCCTGAACTCTGAGTTCCATCTTGTGACTGATGGGACAGTCAAATGCACATTGGCAATCTCCTGAACAACTTCTGTGGCCAATGAAGACCTATGTGCTTTATTCCAGATAGATGAGCATTTAGCCATGGCACTTCTGTATAGCTTAAATGATGGCCCATTTGATGCTGCTTTGTGAATCTCATTGGTGGCAATTAGATTTAATGTATGAGCAGCACAGCGTTGATGCTGTGGAAGAAAAAACTGCTCTCCATCTCCATCTTCCTCCACTTCATCACTGTAATCATCTGACTCATCGTCTCTTACACCAAACTCACGGAATGCCTTTACAAAATTACTTCCAATGTCAGTCACAGTTGATTTGACTTTGTTTTGAATCCTGTATTCTGCATGAATTTTTAGTTTTGCTGCAACTGCATCATAGGTGTGTCGACCGTTGAGACGCGTACATGCCAGTGCTGCAGAATGTCTCTCCAGCGTGTCTTTGTCAATCCAATGACACGTGACTCCGAAGAAACTACGGTTTTGTGCTGACCAAATGTCTGCTGTCGTGCAGACAGTGTCCACATTAATAAGCTTGGAGATGACCGATTCCTTCATTACAGCAAACTCTCTGTCAATGCGCTGCATCAGAGTTTTTCGGCACATCACTTTCTTCCCACCACTGATTCCCTCAATCAATTTTCGGAAGGATGGCTGCTCCACCAATGAAAAGCACTGTACATCATCAACCAGAAAGTTGAGCACCAGTTTGTTCACACGTTGCTGTGACATACTAAGCCCTGAATCTATCCTTGCTTGCTTCAAAGGGGGTTGTGTAACCACATGGGTAGAGGAGCTTGCTGTTGCATCTTCCATCACATCAGACTGACTCGTGTCTTGCATCAATAAAGTTCTTGAATGTTTCCTCTAAAAAAAAAACCCAGAGATAATTATATTTAAGAGTAAACACAATTCTAGATTATTATAATGTAGTAAAAAACACCTTTTTTTCTTCTTACTGATATAATAAAAAATAGTAAAAATCTGCATACTATTATTTTTTACCACTATGTGTGAAGGGAAAACATTATGCTATACAGGGCTAATAATTATTTCTCACTAACAGAAGCAATAATACAGGTATGTGTCAAAAAATTAGAATATCGAGGGAAAGTCCATTTATTTCAATAATTTGTTTCAAATAGTAAAACTTGTATGTTATATTAGTTCACTACACACAAAGTGAAATATTTCAAGCCTTTATTTGTTTCAATTTTGATGATTATGGATTAAAGACAAAAAAAAACAAAAAAAAAAAAAAAAACAAAAAACAAATCCAGTATTTCACAAAATTAAAATATTTTAAGTGACCAATAAAAAAAGGATTTTAAACACATGTTGGCCTTCTGAAAAGTGTGTTAATGTACTGTATTATGTCTTCAGTACTTTGTTGGGCCTCCTTCTGCACTAGTTACAGCATCAAGGCGGCGTGGCATGGAGGCGATCAGCCTTTGACACATTTGAGGTGTTATGGTAGCCCAAGTTGCTTTGATATTGGCGTTCAGCTCATCTGCATTTCGGGGTCTCTGTTCCCTCATCTTCCTTTTGACAATACCCCAAAGACTGTCAATGGGGTTTAAGTCAGGCGAGTTTGCCGGCCAATCAAGTACAGTTATTCCATGGCTATTAAACCAGGTACTGGTAGTTTCGGCTTTGTGGGCAGGTGCCAAATCCTGCTGGAAAATAAAATCATCATCTCCAAAAAGCTTGTCGGCAGCAGGAAGCATGAAGTGCTCTAAAATTTCCTGGTAGACAGCTGCGTTGACTGTGGACTTGATGAAAGACAATGGACCCACACCAGCAGATGACACGGCTCCCCAAACCATCACTGACTGTGGAAACTTCACACTGGACTTTAAGCAGCTTGACTTTTGTGCCTCTCCGGTCTTCCTCCAGACTCCGGGACCTTGATTTCCAAATAAAATGCAAAATTTGCTTTCATCTGAAAACAGGACTTGGGACCACCGGGCAACAGACCAGTACTTTTTCTCCTTAGCCCAGCACAGACGCTTCTGACGTTGTTTTTGGTTCAGGAGTGGCTTGACGCATGGAATTCTACAGCTATAGCCCATGTCATGCAGACGTCTGTATGTGGTGGTTCTTGATGCGCTGACACCAGCCTCAGTCCACTCTTTATGAAGCTCCCCCAGATTTCTGAACTGCCCTTGCTTGACAATCCTGTCATGGCTACGGTCATCCCGGTCACTTGTGCACCTTTTCCGGCCACATTTTTCCCTTCCTCTTAACACTGTTAATATACTTCGATACTGCGCTCTGTGAGCATCCAGCTTCTTTTGCAATTGCCTTTTGAGATTTTTCCTCCTTATGGAGGGTGTCAATGATGGTCTTCTGCACAACCGTCAAGTCAGCAGTCTTCCCCATGATTCTGAAGCCTACTAAGCCAGACTGAGACAATTTAAAGGCTGGGAAAACCTTTGCAGGTGTTTTGCGTTAATTAGCTGACTAGATTGGGACACAGGGAGCCTACAATGTTGAACTTTGTCATGATATTCTAATTTTGTGAAATACTGGATTTGTTTTTTTTATTTATTTATTTTTTTTATCTTTAATGCATAATCATTAAAATTGAAACAAATAAAGGCTTGAAATATTTCACTTGGTGTGTAGTGAACTAATATAGCATACAAGTTTCACTTTTTGAAACAAATTATTGAAATAAATGGACTTTCCCTCGATATTCTAATTTTTTGGCACATACCTGTAGATTCTAGTTTAATATTGCCAAATCCAGACAGACTCCATAATTATAGCTGTGTCATAAAATCCATGGTATTGTTTATTTATTTTATTATTATTATTATTTTTTTTTTTAATAAAGTTACATTTGCAAGACAAAGTGGGACAAACTAATTGAGAGATTTGTCCAGGAGGTGGCACGTTAGGTCAACATTGATCATTAGAAAAAAGTTTCAAGCCCTCGAGAAAAATATATTTATATTTTTCGAAAATAAATTAAACTGCAGCGGATTTTCATCCTTCAAATCATTAGTCACGTTTCAGCTGAAAATCACGCAGTAGTCTGAACACTGATTTTACAAATGACGCTCAAAATTAAAATGGGTTAATTTTGTGATAAAATCGCTTTGGCCAGCGGAGTCTGCTGGTGCCCTGAATTTCACAAATCGATAACTTTGTGAGTCATAACGTATGCTAAAGGCAGCTAGCAGGCTAGCTAATTTGTTATTAATGTTTTTAATATTGGTCTCGAATGCACAATGGGAATGATGAACGCGCTGGCGCGATTTGGTGGATTTTTTATTTTTATTTTTATTTTCACATAGCAGCTACAGTAAATCGACTTAAAACTACTCCGTCACTTTTTATTATGCAGAAACGAGTAATATATCATTCGAAATTAAAGGGTCTGTTTTTATTTCTGTACACTCACAATAACGACAAAAACCATATACTTTTATAAAATAAAGAAAGGCTAGGTTACATACCTGCAGATGCTTTCTCAGATTCGAAATTGAAGCCTTTGATGTCGAAAGTATTTTAACAGCTGCCAAACAAATTTTGCAATGAACTGTTATATTTGTGCCCTTATCGGATTTCAGGATGAAATTATTATTAAATTTCCAGCAATGAAATGCATTTTTATCACTCGCTATTGTTGCAGCTCTCAGACTGGTTGTAGTAGCCTAAAGCTTTCAGCGGCAAAGAGGATCAACGTAATTGGCAGACATGGTGCTCCGCAAATTCAAACCGGAGAACCAAAAGCATCAGAATAGCACCGCTTTAATAAATGGCCTTAGCAGAAGGCATCGTCCATATCAAAAAAACAGGCAAAGCAACAAATGAATATTATTCAACATATCCCAGATTTTTAAAGAAAATTTTTAGATGTAACCCCATTTGTAATCTTTAACATTTTCATAAGTAACTGTAATTTAACTACACATAAGTAACTGTAACGAATTACTGTTACGTGTATTTTGTAATTAAATTACGTAACGCCGTTACATGTAACTAGTTACTCCCCAACACTGTCTGAGACACCTAACCTCTGATGTGTTCATGTTTTGCTCCATTAAAAGCAGCTCTATATTACTATGATCTTATTCTAGCTGTTATCATGAGTCTCATTTGTTGATCTCAAGTGTTGATGTGACAATCACAGTAAACTACAGAAGTCTGAAGTGTCCAGATTGCAATTATTCACCCTGTTATTCTGATATTGAGTGTCTGTAAAGCTGCTTTGGGTGTTGACTTGCTTTCTGTTTGAATAAAATGTTCAATTACCATCATTAACATAACTTGGCATTTTTGTTTTCATTTCAAACTTCCTCCTTTTGTATCTCCTGTATTGCTTTATGGAGAGATTTCCTCCAGTCCAGCAGGACGCAGCAGAGAGCAGGTTTATCAGACTGAAGTGATCAGAGAGATAGACAAATATCAGATCCAGGGCACTTGCTGCTGTGTTTCCTGCATCATCAATATAAAGGTCCAGTTTAGCCTGTTTAAGGCTGTTTGAGTCCATTTGAGTGTACACAGACTCCTCTTGTTGGCTTTTGAAGCTGATAACATACAAAACACAAATATAGTAGTACGGCTCTGCAGAGAGTTTTTAAGTGTGACTGAAGGACTTTATTCTTGTCGAAGGGCCAGTGTGAAATGAAACCACTTCCTATGTAGACATAACACTCTTGAAAACACTAATCAGCATTTTAAAGATCACACCTCATCTGTGAAGACGTACTGTCCAACACAGTGAATAATGGATATACAAGCCATTTATGAAAATATGGAACGCAGGGAATTTAAGAACACAACTAGACCTCAAACTCAGAGTCACAGCCAGGATGAAGGAAAAGATCTAAAGCGCAGTAAGAAGAAAATCATTTGAAAGCAGAAATTATTTTGCAGATGGTGTTCTTGATAGTGTCACTATTAGAAAATGAGAAACGTCACATACAATTTCAGCTATTTCTTCGAATAAAATGTCACTGTTTCTGGTTTTAAATGAAGTATATTAACATTGACTTATTTTTATGTACTTTTTGTAAGTGTTCTTGTTCACAAATTTTGTCATAGGACTTCCAGACGGAAGTAGAGGCTTGGTGTTGATCACAGTGAGTCTCGGGCTCATTTGTGTTCTTCTGCTGGTCTTCATCATACTGCAGCACATCACCATCACAGCAGAGAGAGACCTGATAAAGAGTTACAAGAACACAATTGAAGAGTTTAATCAAACCATCAACAGCAAAGTCACTTCTCCAAGTGAGGAACTAAACATGGATGCTTCTAAACAAGAAGTTAGTTCACATTTGTTCTCATGTTAGTAGTTTATTTTATTTTCTAGTTTTGTTTGTCTTTTATGTATACAGCTTTTAAAATTGTGTGTGTGTGAAAATAAATCTATGGTTTAGTTTGTTTTTTCATGTCCAATGAGTTGAAGAGCTGGTCTGACAGCAGGCAGTACTGCAGGGATCGTGGTGCTGATCTGGTCATTATCAAGAGTGAAGAGAAGCAGGTGAATTTTGTGTGAGTGTCTGTTACTAAATGAGAGGAATCACACTTATTCCTGTTTTTAATCACACACAGAGGTTCATTTCTTCATTAACCAAGCAGAGAGTGTGGATTGGTTTGTCTGACACAGAGCACGAGGGCAACATGACATGGGTGGATAATTCAACACTGAATCAAACGTAAGTGCTAAAGCATTCACAAAATTCACTGTGGATTTATTTGTTGGCAGGAGCTATTTGTGACAAGCGCAAATAGAGTTAGATGCTGTTTACACTTCTGTGTTGCACATTGTAATGCAACAATAACAAAATATTCTGTGTATATGATCATATTTATTAAAATCTTAAATGGATGCTGCCTTATTGGGACCTTACGTGCCACCATCCTAAAGCCATGATCAGTATAGGTGTCCTCGAAAGCCCAAGAAGGGAGCCAGATATTGGTTTTATTTTTGTTTTTCACTTTGCGACCATCAAACCTCTTTTTCTCTCTTACTTTTCTGCACTTTTACTGCTCCATCTTATGTACTACTTTAGATTACGCTTAAAATGTCAGTGTTGTACTTGGAGTGTTAAACTTAATTTTTAAGGGTTTTTGAGGTTCTAAATAATTGAAAAACTGACACATTTTATTTAGGTTTTGGTACAAAGGTGAACCAAATGATGAGCATGGAAATGAAGACTGTATTGAAATTATGGCTTCAAATCCCATTCATAACTGGAATGATCTTCCATGTTCAGAGAAGAGAAAAGGGATTTGTGAGAAATAGTGTTCATCCCATCTTGTTTTGTTTGTGCTTGTATTGTATCACAGAATCATTCCTATTATGAGTGTACAATATTTGATTTCAATTTCTTCCTTTTCAATCGTTGTGCTACTTTCATTTTATATAAACCTCTTTCATGATATCAATTTTGTTCTATGATTTAATGTAATTTACAAAATCAAGAACGGAAATCCAAGAAAGTGTAAAATTAATTGTTTTATTATTTCCAGAACAGATTTCTGTTTCTCAGGGCCTGAATGTAATCTGGGAAAGTGGCTACATACAACCTCTGATGTGTTCATGTTTTGCTCCATCATAAGCAGCTCTGTATTAATATGATCTTATCGCTGTTATCATGTGTCTCATTTGTTAGTATAAAGTTTTGAGGTGATGATTTTGTGCTTTTAATATTAAGAGAAGAGTTGCATTACGTTGAATAAAATGGTAAATTGACAGTATTATCACAGCATTTTTGGTTTCATTTCATACTTTTTCATTATTGAATCTGCTGTATTGCTGTATGGAGAGAAGTTTATATACCATCGACCCCTCAATTTTGACAGAGGGAACGAGTCTACTTCTTGTGTACACTTAAGGGAGCTCCACAGACCAAAATGCAACATGACTGTGATGTCACCATAGATTAAATTTAATTTACCTCTACCAAAAACAACTTTATGATATATTCTTTTTTTATTACTATTTTATTTATTTAAAACAACCCAAACACAACTATATACATATAAAATGCTACATTAAACAAATTCCTAAGGGAAAAATGTAAATAATAATAGGTGCATTTGAAGGCCTCAAGGTCAAACTGACTGACTGTGCAGCATTCTTTATTCCATTGACGATAAATTTTCATCATAATTTTTGTCAACAACAAGAAAACGAGACGATAACAAAACAAAAACTCCTTTTGAATGACAAAAACAATGGCGAAAATCTATTGACACTTTCGTCAACGAATAAAAATGAGACGAAAATGTTAGGGAGGGACAATTTGGGAAGGATTCATTCAGAACGAATCTGCTGCATGATTAGATGCGTACATCTAAACTGTATCATAGCCTGTTGATCTATCCGGCGGGACATAAGCTGGCATACATTAGCTGCTCGTTTCATAAAACATTCAAAAATGTCAATATCTGGGAATAAGAGAAGAGCAGACATATGGATAAATTTGACAACTCAATTCGATCCGGTTTTCTGAGCGCAGACACCGAAGTAGCTCCTCTCACACAGCGCACGAGTACTCTTTCGTCTCATGAAGGGAGAAAAAAACACAAAATTATGTTGAACTGTCCATTTTGACGAGTATTCCGGTAAACACACTTGGTTACGTCTTAGGTGAACGGAAACAGTTGGGAGAATATCAGATGTATGTCAGTACACTGCATCCGTGTGTTCGGTTTTAAAGGGGTCATCAGATACTAAGTTCACTTTCACTTGTTGTTCGAACATTAATGTGTGTTGGGAATGTATGTACAAATCTACCCTATAATGATAAAAATCCATGCAGTGGTTTTTAATTAATTTGTAAAAATAATATCCCCTTTTTCAAATCGAGCCATTCTCAGATGCCTGTCTTTGTGGCGTCACACCGACAGAGGCCGCTCCCACGATAGTTGATTGACATGAGCGTCTTACCTCAGATCAGCTGTAACAGTCCAACCTCCATGTTTTGATGCTGGAGCAGGGATGTAAGTTAGACAAGAATTGAGTGATTGAGGTGTTGTGCTGCTGGATGTAATAATGAACGTAGTGGTCGTCATTTACTCCCGACATCTGAGCTGCTGAAGATGCAGTGGATTATGTTTGTTTGTGAAGGTAATGCGGCTCCCGATCTACATATATCCGTCTATGTTCGCGCGAATCATTCATCCAGCTTCACTTACAGCAGAAGTGAGTATAAGGGTTTTTTTTTTTTTTTTTTTTTTTTTATGAATCTTTGTGATCGCCTTTCCTAATAATGTGCTAGTTAGCAAGTTTAGCGGCTAAACGTGGCTAAAGTAAACAGGCTTGTCACTCCACAGAGAGAAGAGAGAGGTGGGACGAGCAGAGCTCATTTGCATTTAAAGCAGCCTCGACCAGGGCTGTGTTTCCCAAAACCAACTATGGTCGCAAGTTCCGTCGTTAATAATAGAGTTCAATGGACCTAACCACCATAGTTAGCTAACGATGCTTTTGGGAAAAGCACCCCAGAACGAGATGATTTTTGCAGCGCTGATTTTGGCAAGGTAAAAAGGGTGTTGTTTTACACAACCATTGAGAATTTTTAACCAAAGTATATTATAGACTTTTCATCAAGACCCTAAAGAATCATATCAACTTGTGGAAAATGGGCATCCGATGACCCCTTTTAAGGGACAGCAGCCTAATTACTTACAACAAAAGAAAGACAGAAAATCACTCACTGCTCTTGACTGAATCCCTTCTGTAGCTCTAATACAGATTAACCTAAATTATTATTTATATAAATAAATATGTCTGCTGGAAAGAATGAAGAATGTGGTAAACAAGTTGTTATAAAGACAGCATAATTAGCCTATACAACCATTGGTATTTCATTGCAAAGAAGACAATGTTCATGTTTCTTTATGAGAAGCAGTTTAATTTAATTTTAATATAATTGCATGTTGCATGTCACAGCAGTTAAACCTGTGTCTATCTTGGTAAAGTCTTAGTATCAAACCTATTCAGACCTATGGTAATTTTAGGGTATTGCTTACTAAACCCATTAGATTTTAGCCAACTAAATATACTGTAGATTTAGCCGACTAAAATCTTATGATATTTAGTCAACTAAAACTAGACTAAAACTAAAATTATTCAGATGACTAAAATATAACTACAACTAAATGGCATTTTAGTCAAAATCAATCAAAATTTCCTGCCAAAATGAACACTGCCACAAACCCATGAGCCGGCTCTGACTTCCTGTGTGCATTTAGCAGTGTTTAAAATGCTGTTCATCATTCTAAAGACCACAGCTTCTCTGTTGAGACGTAAGGCTCAAACGAACTGCTCAAATGCTGAGTAACAGCTATGATGAAAAAAAAGTTTGAAAGTTTAAAAGTAAGCAAAACATTTATTTTGATGTAGAGATGCTGCCGTAGAGATGTAGAGATGGGGGGGGGGGGTTAAGGTATAGAGGGTAAGTGCTAAAAATCACAGTGCATTTAGTAGTGATTTAGCTCAAAAGGGAAAATGTATATAAATAATTACAATTAATTATGATTAATTACAATTATTTATATCAGCTGCCAGTAGTAACTGTAGCAGGATTAATTTTCCATCAACTAATCTGTTCGTCCAGCGAACATTCAGTATAAATTTTATATCAACTCTAAGAAATGATATTTTCTTGGCCACAGAAAATAACTTTCTTAAAGTACTGTTGCATTAGAGCAGGGGTGGGGAACCTTTTTTCTATCAAGGGCCATTTACACTTTTGCAACATCCTTTAAGGGCCATACTAATTTATTGAACACGCATATCACTAACCTCTCTAATGCGACGGTTGGAACTGCTTCTCTTTGGCGAGGCGTTTGATGTCAGATGGCAGTGATGACGATGCTACTCGCAGCTGGTTTTCCAAGTTTGAGTCGGTCAGTCTTGAGCGGAATCGAGTCTTTGCAAGAGTCAGTTTTGAAAAAAACTGCTCACAGCAGTAGGTTGTCCCAAACAGAGATGCAAACTTCAGTGCATGTCTCCTCAGAATGGGAAAATCCTCAGAACGTACATACAGTTTATAGAACTCAAGCAGAGGGAGGTTGTTATACTTTGCTTTGAGCTCATCATTGCTTTGCAGCTCAATTATTTCATGTTGTAGGTTGTCAGGTACTTCAGATGGTTCCACGTTAAATGGCACAGCAAATATCTTCAGTTCATTTTGTTTACTTTTTATGTCCTGAAACCTCTCGCCAAATGCCTGAAGCAGTTTTGCACACTCACCAGCATACTCAGTTGTCATAGCAGGCTTTTGTTCTTGTAGAGTAGGAAAATGCACAGTGCAACTCTTTTCCAGTTGCGACTGCCACAGCTTTAATTTTGCCTCAAATGATTTCACGTGTGAAAGCAGAGAGCTGAGAAGCTGGTTTGGACCTTGGAGCTTGACGTTCAGCTCTGACAGGTGCTTGGTTATATCCACCATAAAGGCCAAATTACACAGCCACTTGTCATCACTGAGTTCCACAACAGGTTTTCCCTTAATCTCCATGAATTGTTTTACTTCTTCCCTCAATTTGCAAAACCGTTCAAGCATATCTGCGCGACTTAGCCATCTCACCTCACAATGGTAAACCAGATCTCCGTACTCGGACTCAAGATCACTCAGTAACTCCTTGAACTGCCGACTGTTTAGCCCTCTGCTTTTGATGAAATTTATGTTGGAAACGACAGTTGTCATTACACTGTGGAGCTTCAGGGAATGTGCACACAGACTCTCTTGATGTATGATACAGTGGCATACAACTAAATCACTTGGATCAAGATTAAGACGACTCATTTCTTTTTTGATCAGTGCAGTTAGTCCCTTTTGCTGGCCAAGCATGGCTGGAGCTCCATCTGTGGCAAGGCCACTTAACTTGTCAAATGGTAATTCAAATTTGTTCATTGCCAAAACAACTTGCTCAAACAAATCCTCACCTTTGGTAGTGCCATGCATGGCTTGCAAAGACAGCAATTCCTCGGTCGTTTCAAACTCAGCAGTAATTCCACGCACAAAGATCGCTAGTTGGGCGGTATTTGTTATGTCTGTTGTTTCATCGCAGGCCAGAGAGAAAAACTGGAATTTTTTCCCGGTGTCATTCAGTGTTGTTTCAATGTCTTGCGCCATATCGGTAATTCGTTCTGCGACCGTTCTTCGAGATAAACTGACACTTTGGAAGAGTTTTACTTTTTCTGGCGCTAGCAGCTCCGCGGCAGCGACAAGGCACTCTTTCACGAACTCTCCGTCTGAATGAGGTTTCAGTTTCTTAGCAATTAGGTCGCTCACCACAAAACTTGTATGAATAACATTCTCTCGGTCAGAATGCGGTCTTGTGAAAACTGCTTGTTGGGCACCCAAACTCCGCCGAAGAGCGTTAACTTTATCCAGGCGCATTTGTCCTTGCAACTCATTCAGTTTAGCATGCTTCGAGATGTAATGACGCTCGAGATTGGCCTTTTTCATCACTGCAAGTGCATCCCCACAAACTAGGCAGACTGGCTTGCCTTTGACTTCAACGAAAAAATAATCGTTTGTCCATTTTTCTTGAAAAGCGTGACATTCTGCATCTACTTTTGTTTTCTTGCCGGTAGCCATGATGTTTATCAGTGATGAAAACGAACGTTGCGTGCATGTTGCGTTGTTTACGCTGACTGTGACCCGGACACGCAAACCTATTTTATATTATTATATTTTATCTATAATATTCTATTTGTATTTTCATTAAATTTTTTGTCATTTTTTTAATCACAGGAAAAATAATTGCGGTCTAGCTTTTTTTTTTTTTCTGAGAGAGGAGGGGGATTTCTGAATTGAATCGTGGGCCGTATCAAACTGTCTCGCGGGCCGTATACGGCCCGGAGGCCAGACGTTCCCCACCCCTGCATTAGAGCATGTAGCTCGAATCGGAATCGTAAAGGGACATTAATTTACAAGGCAGAATCAGAATCAAAACTCATGTAATTTGTGCACAAGAGTTTATTAACGAAGGACTAACACATAACTAATCTAAACAAACAAACATAAAATCACTCATACATGGGGGAAGGGTCAGTGAGAAGCAGTTAGAGAGACCAGAGAATGTAGTTATGAAAAGAGTCAGTTAACCACCTGAGTGAAACCATCAGTGCTGTCTACAGCTTATACTAAACCTCTGTTTTGTTTAGTTAAATGTACAATACTTGCATTGCCTTGGTCGATGAACAAGTGTCCGAATGCAGTCTCAGGTGAAAGTCTTGATGGTTTGGAGCAGTGGTGGTTTTGGAATCGTGATCACGTTCTTCCGGGTCCAAAGAGTGATGAACTCCAAAGATGTTCTGACTCGATGGTGACTGGGAGTTTCTTCCCATGTGAAAAGTGAAGAAGAACCAAGAACTGAGAGGGACCCAGCTAAAGTCCTATGATCTTTGGGGAATGGAAAGACAAGGCCGCAAGGCCTGGTGCAGCTTAGAGTCCCGGCGAGTTCTAGCTCATCCTCCTCATCCTCTTAGGTTCTGAAAGAACTTGTGAGACAAGTGAAGAAAGCTAAAAAAAACGCGGAAGAGAGAAATGTCTGTTCGAGGACATTTCATGAGGATGAATTTTAGGGTTGAGTGAAAGTGTCAGCCTCTTTGTGGTCGAAAGCCGCAGCTCTAGATGTTGGGGCCCTGTACCGGCTCAGGCACCCCGTGGGTTCCTCCACACAGGCAGCAATCTGAGATTTTGCAGAAGAGAAAAGAGAGGCTCTTGGGATGCATTTAAAGTCTCCGGAAGCTATGCCTCCAGGAGGTCCAAGGACCAATGGTAACTTTCACCTTTGGAGGGAAAGTTTATGACTCTTTGTCTGTGAGCATGGTATTTTGCATATGTAATTCGATTGGGTGTTGATGCAAAAACTACTAATGATTTTTAAAACATTGATATGTTGCAAAGGTATTAACATATAATATACACCATCATTTAGATCATCAAAATACAAATTCAAAGAGACCAAACATGGCATAGGTGGGTTATACGACTAGACATCTATCATAACGCATGCATAAAACAGTAGAAAGGCAGACAAAAATTAAAATACAGTGCAGTAATACTGTACACAATGACCTGAGCTATGTGTGATAGGAAGGTCAAAGAATGGTTTGTCTGTGAATGAATAGGAAAGAGTCTATTTCTATAGGCATTGTGTCTTTCCTATGGTCAAATGTAGCATGGGCAAATGTGCATTCCTTTGGGGCAATAAAACCCATTATCAGATAGTCATCCTGGCAACTGAGCCCTTTTGGGGTGTTAGTTGCTCTGGGGGTTTGTCTCCAGAACTCCAGCATATAGCTGGTTTGTTGGGTTTAAATACTATTTGTTAAATGTAATAAATAACTGTATGTCTGATTGGTCCAGATGCTACAATTTATTTGTTTAATTAGATAATCAATTCAGAAGCAAAGACACTGCAGAAACTGTAGGAAAAAAATCTCTCTCTCTCTCTCTCTCTCTCTCACTTCCGGTGTGCGAGTGTGAGCGAGTGGACGGAGTGCTGTGAGTGCGGGTGGAGTAGGTGTGGAGTGTTGTGAGTGAAACTCTTTTCTTTTTTTCTTTTTCTGTCTATCTCTGTCTGTATAGTTAGCGGTAGTCTTTGCTGTGTTTCAGGCCGCGTGCTCTTCACTCTGAGGAGGCATGTCGGCCCCACGGGGGGAAGTTTTAAACTCACTCACGCGACGCCACGCTGTGAAGGTGGCATCAGCGGTGAGTGTGGAGGAGGCTTGCCTGGCAGTCGGTGAGGTAGTGGGGCACGGGAGTGTGCTCTCAGCCTCTCGAATGAACAGCGCCATCGTTGTGTTTTTAGACAGCATAGACAAGGCTAACGAGGTTGTTGAGCATGGTATAATCGTTAAAGGAGAACTCATCCCCGTTCTTCCCCTCTCTCTACCTGCTAAGAAAGTCACCATATCTAATGTGCCACCTTTTGTGAGTGATCTTATTTTAACCCAAGCTTTATCCCGGTACGGGAAGCTGGTTTCACCCATCAAAAAGATCCCGATTAACTGTAGTTCCCCTCTGCTGAAACATATTGTTTCCTTTAGGCGGTTCGCATACATGATCATTAATGATGACGCTGATCTGGATGTGTCTTTAAATTTTCGAATTGACGATTTTGATTATGTTGTTTTTGTGACCACCGCTAAGATGAAGTGTTTTAGCTGCGGGACTTTTGGTCATCTGATGCGAAATTGTCCAGAAATAATTGCAGAAAAGGAAAGGAATGTAGGAGGGCGCTCTGAGAGTGGTGATCTAGTGGGGGTTAGCGGTGAGGCTGAGGGGGCTCCCCCGGGAGAGGGCTCGGTGGCGCCGACTCCTCCTCCGGCCTCTTCCAGTGAGACGGTGGAGGGAGTGATCGCGCCGACACACGCCGAGACACGTTCGGATGAGGGTCGTAAGGACGTAGATAATGTGACATGGGGCAAAACTGGAGATGGACAAGCTGATAGGGTTTCAGAGAATAGTGCAGAGCATTTTCAAGAATTGTGTGAAATAGCTAAGTGCTGTGGAAGGGAGGAAGAACAAGCCATTTTTAAAACGCCCCAAAAAAGAAAGAAAAGTAACGAAGTACCGGATGCTAAAGTAAGCAAAAAAATTGAAATGCATGACGATGAGGATCTGGAGACTGAGAGCGATGCAGAGTCTTCTGACTCCAGTGTGACTGTTTCTCAGAATGAGTTTATCGGACGGAGCTATGAGCTTGACGATATCAAATTATTTCTCAGATCAACCAAAAACAAGAGAGGTGTGCGAGTGCAGGAATATTTTCCTGACTTAAAACAGTTTGTTGATAAAGCAAGAAGTCTAATGGCAGAAGGTTCATTCACAAATAAAGAAGTGTATCGTTTAAAGAAAATTGTGAGGAATCTTAACATTGCTTTAAACAATGACACAGGTTAATTTTAGGAGCAGGACTGGTTTTTGCTCTTTGTGTTTTGGTGTGTTTTTTTCTTTTTTGTTATTTATGAGTGAAGTACATTTAGCCACTTTGAATATCAATGGCGCAAGAGATGTTAGAAAAAGAGCAATAATATATGAAACAATAAAACAGAAAAATATTGATGTCGCTTTTTTACAAGAAACTCACAGTGACCTGAACAATGCTGTTGATTGGATGAGGGAATTTGATGGCACTTCTGTGCTAAGTCACAACACTTCAGTTAGTGGAGGAGTGGCTATTTTATTCGCAAAGAATTTCAGTCCTGTATCTTATGTGGTTGATGAAATTGTTAAAGGTAGGCTTTTAAAAGTCAGAGCTGTTTTCGGGAATTATGTTTTTGTTTTTATTTGTGTGTATGTTCCAACTGTACCGGTTGAAAGGTTAGTTTTTTTAGATTTACTATCTTCCACCTTACAAAATTGTTGCTCTGAAGAATTCCTGTTTTTAGGTGGTGATTTTAATTGCACAGAGCTGAATTTAGACAGGAATCATGTTGAACCTCACTTAGCTTCACGCAATCGTCTTATCCATTTTATAAAAAAATATGAATTATGTGATATTTGGAGATCTTTAAATGGCAAGGAAAGACAGTATACTTGGGTTCATACACTGGATAATATTATTTCTTCGGCAAGATTGGATAGGTTTTACAGTTTTAATCATCATCTTAACATTTTTAATAAGTGTTACATCACACCGGTTGGTTTTTCGGACCACAGCATGGTGCATTGTAATTTTTTTTTGTGTTCAGTAAAACATAAGAGTGCATATTGGCACTTTAACACTAAACTGTTAAATGACAATTTTTTTAAAGAATCTTTTAAGTTTTTCTGGGAAACCTTCAGAGCAACAAAAGGCTCTTTTCTTTCAGTACAACAGTGGTGGGACTTCGGTAAAATTCAAATTAAGCAGTTTTCGCAACAGTATACTCGCAACGTTACTAAAGAGCTACTTCTGTCCTTGGAATTGTTAGAAAAAGAAATAATTGAGTGTCATAATCTAGCCCAGTCTAGTGGTGAAACTAGGCATATAGAAGCCTGCTCTAGGAAGAAAGCACAACTAACAGATCTACTGGGGAGTAGAGCACAGGGGGCTTTGGTCCGTTCACGTTTCCAAAGCATCGATCAGATGGATGCACCATCTAAATACTTTTTCAGCATGGAAAAAAAGAATGGGCAGAAACGTTTTATTTATGCACTTCGCTCTGAGGATGGAGTGTTGTTGTCTGATCCTGCCGATATTCGTGGGAGAGCAGTTATGTTTTATCAGAACCTGTACAGAAGTGAGATTAATTCAGGGCATGGTGTGGAAAGTGTCTTTTTTGACAATTTGCCGAAAGTCTCAGAAGAGGCTAACTTTGACCTCTCAGGAGCGTTGACCCTGGAAGAGCTCTTCAAGGCCCTGCAAAGCATGGAGTCTGGGAGGGCACCAGGAGTGGATGGCCTCCCGGTCGACTTCTATAAGGCTTTCTGGTCGGAGCTGGGAGATGATCTGCTTGAGGTACTCAGTGATAGCTTGACAGAGGGCAGGTTGCCTTTGAGTTGTCGGAGAGCGGTTATCACTCTGATTCCAAAAAAAGGGGACCTCACTGATGTTAAAAACTGGCGCCCTGTCTCACTTCTTTGCAGCGATTACAAACTGCTTTCCAAAGTTTTGGCTACTAGACTGGTTGGGGTGTTGGATCAGGTCATCCATCCGGACCAAACATATTGTGTACCCAGTAGATCTATATTTGATAATGTTTCTTTAATTCGAGACATTTTTCATATTTCTAAACTTTTAAATCTGAGTTGTGGTTTGTTATCCTTAGATCAAGAGAAGGCTTTTGATCGGGTTGAGCACTCTTATCTCTGGAATACTTTGGCAGCCTTTGGTTTCTGCAAAGAGTTTGTGGACATGATTAAAGTGCTCTATTGTGACGTTGAGAGTGCACTGAAAATTAATGGTGGTTTATGCGCTCCATTTCGGGTTCTGAGGGGTGTCAGACAAGGTTGTTCCCTCTCTGGTATGTTGTACTCCTTGGCCATAGAGCCATTACTTCAACAAATAAGAAACAATTTATGTGGCTTGTGTTTTCCCAGTTTTAATAATAATGTTTGTTTGTCAGCATACGCTGATGACATTGTAGTGTTTATAAGCAAAGGAGGCGATGTACAGTCTTTGCTTAACTTAATTGAAGATTTTAGAACACTGTCTTCTGCTAAAGTTAACTGGCAAAAAAGTGATGCGTTTTTACTGGGTCAGTGGTCTGATGGGCCACCTCGTCTTCCTGATGGGTTGTGTTGGGGAAGGGGAGGTATAAAATATTTGGGAGTTTACTTGGGGGATGATGATTTTTTACAGAAAAATTGGGAAGGGGTGCAGGAAAAGGTCAAAGGCCGATTAGATAAATGGAATTGGTTGTTGCCAAATATGTCCTATAGAGGGAGGACTCTTATCATTAACAATCTTGTTGCTTCTTCACTCTGGCATAGGCTGGCCTGTGTTGATCCCTCTCCACAGTTTTTAGCTAAAATTCAAGCCCTTCTTGTTAATTTTTTTTGGGACAAACTACATTGGATCCCACAGAGTATTTTATATCTCCCCAAAAATGAAGGTGGGCAAGGTGTTATTCACCTGCAAAGTAGAATGGCTGCTTTCCGCTTAAGGTTTCTACAAAGGTTTTTAGATGGTTCGACGGACTGCAGCTGGCGCACAGCTAGTTACGTGATTTTACGAACACTTGGAGGCTTTGGACTCGATAAAGCACTTTTTTTAATGGATCCTGCTAAACTAGATGTATCAGAACTGCCTGTTTTTTATCGTAACCTCTTCAAAGTATGGAGTTTTTTTCACATTTATAAGACTGAGAACTTCTCTTCACTCTACTGGTTGTTGCAGGAGCCTTTGATACATGGAGCCCGTCTGGACGTTGCTTCACGATGCAGTCTACTCGGATTCAGCACTTCCCTTTTGAAAGCCAAGGTTTTTACTTTGGGACACTTATTAACACTAACTGGACCTTTTTTTGGACAGGTGGAGACAGCTTCCAGGTTTTTGAGTATCAGACCTGTTTGCCTTTTTACCCAATTTTTGACCAAGCTAAGAACATGTTTTACTGCTGAAGAAGAACACATGTTAAAGGACTTTTTTGCAGGGGTTAATGCTCCTGATTCTGGGGATCCTTTCCCCTGCTTGTTTGTGCAACCCATGTTTGATGAGAGCACAAAAAGTTTTTTATTTTCACGTGATTCCCTGTTATTAGATTTCTTGTCAAGCGAAAGCAAAAATTTGTACAAAGCTTGTGTTCTGGCTTTTAACAAGAAAATTATTGGCAGCAGAATTGACACACCATGGCGTTCTGTTTTAAAGTTGAGCAGTGATGTAAAACCCGAATGGAGATCTCTGTATAAACCACCATTGTCAAAGAGAGTAGGTGATATACAATGGAGGGTTTTGCATGGTGCCATTGCCGTTAATTCTTTTATTTCAGTGATGAACCCAGGAGTGGGTCCTGAATGCCCTTTCTGTCCTCAAAGAGAAACTGTTTTTCACGCTTTCATGGACTGTTTTAGACTAAAACCTCTGTTTGTGAAGCTAAATGAACTCTTTTGTAGGTTTAATGAAACCTTCTTAAATGAAAATTTTATTCTAGGTTTTAAATATTCCAGGAAGAAACGTGCCATCTGTCATTTGTTAAATTTTATTTTAGGACAAGCAAAGTTGGCTGTTTACATTAGCCGGAAAAACAGAATTGAACAAAGCTCTAGTGATGACGTTCTCTTGTGTTTCCTGGCTTTTGTTAAGTCCAGGGTATTGGTTGATTTTCACTTTTATAAAGCTATGAACGATCTTGTGGCTTTTGAACAAATCTGGTGCATTCATGGGGCTTTGTGCACTTTGTCTGAAGATGCTCTAGTGTTTTGTTTGTAGGTTTGTTGTGTACTGTTTTTGTTTTGTTAATTGTTATTGTGGCTTGTAATAAAGTTTTTGCAAAATTCAATTCTCTCTCTCTCTCTCTCTCTCTCTCTCTCTCTCTCTCTCTCTCTCTCTCTCTCTCTCTATTTTCACTTCTTCTCAAGCATCTGTACTGAGTTTAATTATGTTAGAAACTTGCGGTATTGTTAGTATTGTTGATTCATGACTTGTCTGTGACCTTCCTCATTTGTTATTTGCTGACTGAATAAAAACTTTGGAGCTGAGATGATTAGGACTGTAAACTTCAAATCTGACACATTTTTTTAGGTTTTGGTACAAAGGTGAGCCAAATAACTGCTGGAAATGAGCACTGTATTGAACTGAATCCTTCAAGAGAACCCCTGAAAGAACTGGAATGATCACTCATGTTCAGTGAATAAAAAATGGATTTGTGAGATTTAGGGTTTCATCCTGTATTTTCAAGTTTTTACTCACTTAATCCAACAGTGTATCTTATTGTTATCACTTAATTCATTTTTAAAATGAATTTTATTATAGTAACTGCTTTCATTTTAATGCTAAACCCACATTCTAAACTCATTTATTCTGTTTTTGTGAATGTAACATCCTGTAAAACAGTGGTTCTTATCATGGGACTCACTTAAATTGATTTTTAGAACCATAAACCATGTCTGTACTTTGCCACCACTTGATGTCCATGTAATGTCCTTGGTCCTGATGTAAAATCTGTTGAGAACCACAGCCGTTAAAAAAGACAGTAAATATATTAATATGTTATGCTGTGTATCTGTGTTTGATTCAGATATAGCTAAAATAAACTTGTGATGTGATGACGTGTAACTAAGTGTTTCTTAGTACCAGTCCAAGCATGGAAAGCTTTAATTGGTTAACAGTAGTGATGTGAACCTGGCCCCCTGCTGGCCACAAATGATTAACTCAATTTAATGAATCCTTCTGACCTCATTTATCACTGCCCAGACAGAAACAAGCATTAAGGACACAAGAGAAACATAAAGAAAGTATAAGAGAAGCCAATACTTTGCCAAAGCTTAAAACTTTTTAGTTACAGTTTACACCTTTTGAAGATCATTCATTCCATTTATTTCGTAACTAGTAAAGTGGAAGAGGTGACAGTTCGTTCAAGCTGCCACTAAAATGCTGAATTGACTAAAAAAGTTCACTTTACTTTATCAAGTAAAAAAATTATCTAGACAGCAGATTGTAGATATTTTTTTGTACAGGTTGTAGTTTGTTCCAGGTTGGCATAGGCCTAATTGCACAATGCGCTTTTTTCTCACTGTTTTCAAATGTTAATTAATACATCACAATATGCAAAATGCTCCTCAGGGGTTTACTGGATTAACATTAAGGACACCGACAGCAGCTAGTAAATTAGATACAGTCACTTTAAAGGAACACTCCACTTTTTTGGCTAATAGCTTAGCATAGATCATTGAATCAGATTAGACCGTTAGCATCTCACTTTTTTCACGACGCATCATCAATCAGCCATATTGGCGGCACTAAACGTAAGCAATGCCACTAAACCAAACTTGCATATTTTGCTGATTATTGCTGCTGAAAATGGTCATTTATTGTGATGTTTTGGGCTGTACTAATCATTCAGACTGAGAAAAACATTTGGAGTACTATAGACTGCCAAGAGTTACAACAAATCAAGGAGATGAGTGCAAAAAACTGAGGAACAAAAGGTGTTTGTGGTTGGCCGAACTAAACCAGGTTTTCTAGGGCAAGAATCTTGACAATATTTGTGTTGGTTCTTATCATTTCCGGATTAATATTAGGCTAATATCTTAATTAATACCACTCGCATGTATCTTTACCACCTATTAACTTTTGACTAAATGACTGAAGTTTGTCAAAATACTGCACCTCTTCCTGCTTACTAAGTCCTTCTCTATATGATTTAGCAGCTTCCACACATTTTTTTTCGTAGTGTCGACAGCATATATTAGCAAAACAATGTATTCAGTAGTACATTAACTGTGCAGTCCAAGCTGTTGTTTATATCCGAGTATCTCCAATATGGCCATGCAAACCTTCTGTTTTGACATAATTTTTAATGTATTTGTCGGTTCAAGAGCAGGAAAAGGCAAAACTTAATTCGCTGTTCTAAGGGCGGTAAGACGAGGCTCTTTGTGTGTGTGCAGAATTGGGCTCTTCCTTGTCTTTTTGTGTTTGCATGTTTAAATTGGCGAGGCATATTTGTTCATTCAGACGCAAAGGAAGACGTGAAGGACAGCTCAGTTCAGGGTTTGCATGCTGTCTGAGACACAGCTCTGTGTGTGCACCAAACAATGGCGTGTGAGTACTCACTTGAGTTCTTTTGCGTCTTGTGCTTGAATGCTTTAAAATCTGATGAATGTTTAACTTCCTCATGAGCACTAAACGAGACGTAAGGCTCATGCTAGGACGAACCGTACATCAACATTCAGAAACTTGACGGTAATACGCTGAGCGGAACCAGACCTCCGTGGGGACTGACCCGGCTGAGCAAGCTAGACTATAATCCTCAGGTCTCCCATGCTTCCAGCCAATGCAGCCTCGGGAGTCTAGTGGCCCGCAAAACTGGAAAGGGTAGAACGCAAAGGCGGCTTACATATTAAATGTAAGCTGTGACCGAGCGTTATAATGGTCATGCCCACGAAGCGTGGGCATAACCCATCCACAAACGCCATCTCAACATGCATCCCAGACCTGTGAGACAGCGATTGTGACCATCATGAGGAAATAAGGAAACTATCGCTCCCTGGAAAAAGACACCCTCAACGATCATGTATGCTGTAGGAAATTGCTCTTTTAGGCTAGATTGCCCAGGGGAGGACCGCAGCACTCATCTGAGCGCAGCAGGGCGATCTCTTCGCTGAAATGCAAAGAAAGGATGTTGCAGGAGAAACTCCCGCAGCGATGAAAAGTTTTCTTTCTTTGTAGAAGCAGCTCACAAAGTGATCGGCTCCGAAGCAAAAATTTGAATGAGTGGATGCATGCCACCATCTTATATACCCGTGTGTACGGGGGAGTGGCTTGGCATGCAAATTCCACTCGCCAATGTTCATTGGCCTCTTTTCTTAAGCTCAGAGGTGATTGGGCTCAAGTGAGACCCCAAATACGTCAGTATTGACGTAACGTCGTAGTGTACGACTGAAGGGGAACTAATGTTTCTCAGGGTGTAAATTAGGGTGATCTGATACACCAAACCTTTCATGTGTTCATGTTTTTCTCCATCACAAGCAGCTCTATATTATTATGATCTTATTCTGTTATCATGAGTCTCATTTGTTGATCTGAAGTGTTGAGGTGACAATCACAGTAAACTACAGAAGTCTAAAGTTTCCAGATTGCAATTATTCACCCTGTTATTCTAATACTGAGTGTCTGTAAAACTGCTTTTGAGTTGACTCACTTTCTGTGTTAATAAAATGTTCAATGACCATCATTACCATGGTAAACTTGGCATTTTTGTTTTCATGTCATACTTCCTCCTTGTGTATCTCCTGTATTGCTCTATGGAGAGATTTCCTCCAAAGCTGATCATTTAGCAAAACGGGCAATGGCAAAGGAAATATAGATATGCAAATTCTGTATAGTAAAACCAAACTTAAGTCAATAATTAAAAAGAAGATAATTGGAAAATGGCAATCTTTTTGGGATAATGAACAAAAGGGCAAGCATCTTCACTCAATACAATCAATGGTAAGTAAAGGAAGGAATCCAAGAGGGAGTAGAAAGGAAGATTGTGTTCTTTCAAGTTTAAGGCTGGGGCATACAGGACTTAATTCAACCTTAAATATTATAGGAAAACATCCAACAGGGCTGTGTGATTGGTGTGAAACCAGAGAATCAGTTGAACATCTCCTCATTCAGTGCAGTAGATATACTGAAGATAGAAGGAAACTAATTGAAGAACTTCAGACAATTGGCGAGCGGCATTTAACATTAAAAGAACTTTTAAATCCAATAAGAAGTTACAGTCTATTATTACTATTTCTAAAAAGGTCTCAGTTAATTCATAGAATATATAAATTATTATTATTATTATTATTATTATTGTTATTATTATTATTCCTTGTAACTGGGCTGGAAGGGACCTGGGCTGTAGATGGAGGAGCTGAACACGCAGCAACATCTAGGGCCTGAGTCCTAATGGTCTGGGAATAGAGATACTATAGTCTCTGATTCATCGCCCACAGTAGATGGCGGTAATGCTCTATTTTAGACTGCCAGCCGCCAATAAAAACGAGGAAGAAGAAGAAGAGATTTCCTCCAGTCCAGCAGGAGCAGCAGAGAGCAGGTTTATCAGACTGAAGTGATCAGAGAGGAAGACAAACCTCAGATCCAGAGCACTTGCAGCTGTGTTTCCTGCATCATCAATATAAAGGTCCAGCTGATAACATGTGGTTGAATGTACAAAATACAAATATAGTAGTATGGCTCTGCAGAGAGTTTTTAAGTGTGACTGAAGGACTTTATTCTTGTCGAAGGCCAGTGTGAAATGATACCACTTCCTGTGTAGACATAACACTCTTGAATCAAGGGTAAGTGGTAAACATCACCTGTATATTTGTTTGTTTTAGTTTTTTTGATTCTCATTATAAAAATAAGGCCATCACAACCTTCAGAAAACAGTTAAAGACAAAACTTTTCCACAAACACTACAAATAAAAATACTTATAAGTGTGATGCTCTGAGAAGAAGAAGGGGATTTGTAAGAAATAGGTTCATCTTGTCCTGTTCTGGTTTTGCTTTTATTATGTGATGTAATCATTCTTATTGTAAACACATAATTTCTGATTTAATTCCTGGCTTTTAGAAGAAAAAAAAAAAAAACTGTTAGTTGATATGAATTTTTCAGAAGGAAATTGCAAAAATTAACATTATTTTCTTATTGCTGAAATAAACGACTGTTTCTTATGGTGTAGGGTGATGTGAGACACCAAACCTCTGATGTGCTCATGTTTTGCTCCATTAAAAGGAGCTCTATATATTATGATCTTATTCTGGCTGTTATCATGAGTCTCATTTGTTGATCTGAAGTGTTGAGGTGGCAATCACAGTAAACTACAGAAGTCTAAAGTTTCCAGATTGCAATTATTCACCCTGTTATTCTGATATTGAGTGTCTGTAAAACTGCTTCTGAGTTGAATTGCTTTCTGTTTAAATAAAATGTTTAATTACCATCATTACCATGGTAAACTTGGCATTTTTGTTTTCATTTTTTATACTTCCTCCTTATGTATTTCCTGTATTACTCTATAGAGTAGAGTAATATGGAGAGATATAT